>CM041553.1:17721500-18321500 GCA_023238725.1 Scortum barcoo
AGACTGCATTGCAGAGGTTCGAAGCAAATGTCACTTTTTGATTTAGTGAAACTGGCGTATCTCTATTCCCATGAAGTGTGTGTGTGTGTATGTGTGTGTGTGTGTGTGTGTGTGTGTGTGTGTGCACAGTGTGTGTGTGTGTGTGTGTGTGTGTGTGTGTGTGTGTGTGTGTGTGTGTTTCCATTCATCAAAAGAAGAGGATATAAAAGGTGAATGTCAGTCTTTGATGTAAAGCTTCCCACTGTTAAACTTCAGCTTCAATCAACATCTTAACTGCAACACACACACACACACACACACAGAGACACCAGTGCAGCCACTGTTTCACATTAAAGACTTCACAATGAGAATTCAAAAGAATCGAGACAGACAAAATATAGAGGAGAGTCAGAGAGAAAAAGACTAATTTAGATCGATGGAGGTACAGCGATGATCATCCCGCTCACCTGTTTATCTCACTACAGGTGTCTACATGTGTGTGTTTTAGTGTGGGGGGTGTGCCCACATGTTTGTTTATGTCTGAGTGTAGTTGCAGGGGCGTTTGTGTTACTTGAATGTGGGTGTGCATGTGATCATTTACATGATCATGCAGTGAATTTGGCAACAGACCACCAGCCTACCATCTGCTACTAACAGAGCATGCAGAGTGAGTGCACACACACAAACACAACACACACACACACACACACACACACACACACCTGTCAATCAATCTGTTCTGTTTTGTGTGTGCAGTGCTTCGATACGCCACACGCTGACTTGTTGGATTAATTGTGTGATTTATTCAGTCGGTTCCTGATTTGGGGTGAGGCAGCCTTTTCCAAAGGGTGGAAACCGTCATTAAATCTGACATCACCCCACAGACACACACACACACACGCACACACACACACACACACACACACAGCACGCACACACATTTACTCTCTCGCTCAACCACATACACACTTAACAATGCAGCTGTTGCATAGCGTAACACAGAAAATGCAAAGTCTTATGCATTCCCAGCATCTTGAAATTGTGATTATTGCTTTATGATGTGCTCAGAGAATGGTGTCTTTATGTGCGTGCGTGTGTGTGTGTGTGATCTTAGCAAAGGTGTCATAATAGCCCCCTGCTGTTCAGACCTCAATTAACCCCCTGCAACTGCACAGCAGAGAGACAGAGCAGGGAGGAGGGCAGAGGGAGGGAAGGATAAAAGAAGTGATTGGATGACGGTGGCAGAGGAGTGATAGAGAGATTGAGAAAGTGGATATCGTGACTAGTAAATTTCTCTCTCTCTCTGAGGAGTCTTACTTTTTCCGTCTGCTCTTTCATCTATCCATCTACCCCCTTCACCCCCCTGTCAGTCTGAGAGGCGCCTGGGGGCAGATGGAGAAACTGAATTCAGGAGTGGGACACGGACAATGGCGGGTTGAGCCCGCTTTACAAAACCCTGAACGTCGAGTGGACGGCCTGTGAAAGCCGCTAGCCTCGAGGCTCACTAAAATACTAACCATTCACACACATATACATATGAAGAGAGAGGAGGGGCGAGAGCAAAGGAGCGCTTTCTTTTTTATATTGATAGTAATAATAGCTATCAAAGCGAGGACGTTTCACAAAAAGTAGCTCGGGACAATGTGAGAAAATCTGGCCCATAGCTCGTGGCTTGCGAGCAAATGTGACCCCGTGGATGGCAGTGACATGGATGGCGTCAGTGAGGAAAGTGACTGCGAGCGACCGTAAGCAAGAATCAACACGTCCAGTGCCAGTTAAAACTGTTAGAGTGTCCATTTGCGGATGTGACAGCCTCATCCTATTTCAACTTTGCTCGGAGTGTTTGTTCGATCTGTCCTCTCTCATAAAGTTGATAGAGGGAGAGTAATGAACTTTTATCCCATTAGCTTCCCTGGCATCAGTCTCCTGCCCTCAGCAGTCACGCCAATAAAACATATTTGAGCTGAGGACAGCAAACACAAGGGGAGACGGACACACGCACGCACACACACACACACACGCACACACACACACACACACACACACACACGCACACACGCACACACACACACACACTTGTGATTACAACCACACATGCCCAGCTGCACATATCAGCACATGAATCTACTCAAACTCAAAATCAATGCCCTGGCATGCTGCTTACAAACACATACAGGCATTTGTGAATTAAATATATGCACAAATACACACACACACACACGAAAACACACTCTGACACCAAGGGGAGATGAGGGTCAGACAGGACTGATTGTCTCTTCCAGTCGCTCCAGAGAGCATATTGATTTTTCCCACACTCCTCTCTCCACACACCTCCCTCTTACTCTCTCGCCTCCTCTATTTCTCTCCTTTTCCCTCCAAAGGACCCTTCATATTTTTCTTTCCCTCCTTTCTCTGCCTCATTGTCCTCTTCTCAAACCTCACTTTTTCTTTCCAAACTCCTCTCCGGCACTCCTCCCACTTTCTCTCCCTTCATCCCACCCTCTTCTCTCTCTTTTTTCTCCGTTTTCTGCTGTTTTTCAGCCTCTTTGCTGTGGGCTCCCCTCGGCGCTGAATGGGGCTGACCCTTGCTCCGGGGATAGCTCCGAAACAGTCTTTAATTCCTGTACAACAATGTAACAGTGAGATACATCTCCGAGGCGCCACAACACGACTGCAAACGCCATTTCTGTGCCGCACTTCAAAGCCTCAAATGATTTACTTACACGCCTCATACTCCTCACACTCTTGCTCTCACAGGATGCAGGACTCCACGCATCATTCCTCGCATCTGACACGAAACAGCCCTCTCCTATAAAGTCCCATCTGCAACAAGATTCCTGCCCTTGTCAGGAAATCATATACTGTGTCAGTATTTAAGGCCCATTTCTTCAGCGCAGCTTACAACCTACTATAACTCATTCACTCACTTCTCCTGCTGCAGTGCTCCTCTGCGCGCTCACATCAAGCCGTGGCCTTATTTCACTGTGTTTGTTGACGCTCTTTCTGCCTCCTGCTTTTGTTAGTTTTGTGTTTTCTTGTTCTCTGGCAGTTTGTGGGGAAGAAAAAAAAAACACATGAACAAATCCTCAGACAAATTCCTGGATTATGCACAATGTGATAAAGAGATGATATATCTCCAGCATGGCTGCTGTTGCTAAAGCATGTGTGTATGAATATGAGAGTGTGTCAAGATGCAGTGTTTTATGCCACAAGTTATTAAGTCCATGTGGCCTTTCTCTAATACAGCATGTGGGAAAAAAAACAACAAAGAAACAGGGGAGTAAAGAAGCGAAGAGAATAAGTGTTCTTTACTCATTCAGCTCAGAAAAGAAGGGGAGAGACAACAGAAGAAGAGAGGAATATCTGTTGTTTTATCTGTAATCCGTCCTGTCTGCTTCTACTCGCTCACTGTCACCTAGACTACACCTTTCCCAATTTGGCGAGACAATGGATATGTGGGATATATTCTATTTCCCTCCTAATCTCAATTTGGGTTCAGCAATAGGTTCAGACAGATGTTTAATCTGTTGTCACAACAATGCTTCTCGCAGAGCCAGCTCCGCACAACGCACAATTAGTTTCACACACATGTTTATCTTGTACTTACGGGCTATTTTAGGATAATGGCGGTTGAGTTGTTTTGGTTCACGTCCATGGAAAAGCCACAGTCAGAGTATCTGTGCTTAAACACACAAACACTGAGGGATAATTGTGTAAAAGGATTAGAATGACTGAGACTCTATTGTTGCGCCATGAGGGGAAATATGCAAGACTATCATGTCTGGTTGGATACTGTCTTCAGTCATTGCTAAACACACATTCAAGTGAGCTAAATACATGCAGACATATGGTGAAAATGCTTCCACCAGGACTATTTGACCTAATTGTTTAATTTTTTTTTTATATTTTTTTTTTAACATTTTTAATTAAAAAATGCTGAATAAAAATTAATTTAATGGCCCCAGATGTTGCTTTCTGCTGCAAGGAGGGGATGATAGTCCACAGCAGACAAGGTGTTCAACATAAAAACCCTCTAGTTATAGAAAGTGAAGACAGAACGGAGTAAATGCTTATTCTGCTTGCTTCAGTGGTGGTTCTAGCTCAGGTAGTGGAGCAGCTTGGCCCTTAAAGGTACTCTGTGGAGCTTTTAACCGCTAATCGGCCATGGAGAAATGTTCCATGAGTTGGTCCCCGACACACAATCCTGCCAGTGGTTTCACACCGTTGTACTGATCAAGAGGTTGCAATAATTTGCTAAGAAAGGCAACAATATACCAACAGTAGCGGAGAAGAAGAAAAAGGCTAAGAATGCAAGCAAGGAATGCATGGAGGTTTTTGAGAATGAAGAATCTAAAATATTTTAAGAGATCAACTTTGCAAATGTTTTATGGAGGAAGAAAGGCACTAAGTATGTTTGTTATTTATAGACTAAATGTAAAAAGAAGAAAAAAAAACTCCACAGGGCTCCTTGTTGCAGGGTGTTGATCCCCAATCTTCACCATGTTGAAGTGTCCTTCAGCAAGACAGCAGAACCCTCTCTCTCTGTATGTGAAGGGGAAAATGTATTTCGTAAAAACATCTGCCAGACAACTGTAACATAATTATTATGCACCAGAATACCTCAAAATAACTAAAAAGAAAAGAAACCATTAAACTGCAAAGTGCTTGCACTGTAAAGTGCATTTTATCATCCCATTTTCTATCTTTTTTTTAGATTCAAATGATTACTGTTGAAGATCAGGTTTTTTGAAAATATAACAGAAATGCTAAAATAATGAGCCCCATCTCACTTTTCTACCACTTTCTGTCTCTGTCTCTTTCTTTGAGGTGACATATAATGATTAATTGTTCCCTCCACACACACACAGACACACACACACACAGACACACGCACACACACGTAATACACACATAACTATATACCTAACATGTGAAACGAGACACGACAAGTGGAGCGTTTCCAACATACCAGTCCCTTCATGAGATCCTATTCACCTTCTCAGCATCTCCGCAGGCCTTGGCGGCTGGGTGTGTGAGACAGACAACAGCCTCTCAGTCCCATCACAACAAAGGTAACCAGCCACCTACACACCTCAGGGCCTCAATCCAGTTTCCATACACCTCATGGACGGATCACATTGGCACGAAACTGACAGCGCGGAGTGAATGGAATCTGAGATGGGAGGAGGAGTTTTTGTTTTTTTAATGTTGCTGTTTGTGTGTTTTGGTGTGGCACTGTGTGTTCATCCCTCTGTCTGCCTGTCTGCCTGTGTGTGTGTGTGTGTATATGTGTGTGTGTGTGTTTCGTGGTGCAGCTGTGTAACCAGTCCTGTGTTGACAGTGCCAGTCCAAACACAAACATCATTGGTTTTTAATAATGTGATTATCAGGCAACACACACACACACACACACACTGACACACACAACGTGGATCTGATGAAGACAAACCCGCAACAGATTTGATTAATGTGCTTAATTAATACATGGATGTAATAAACTGTTTGAAATTCTGTCTGTCTCTCTGTGTGTGTCTGTCTGCTGCACTGTGTGAACTTGTGTCTGTGCATAAATGAATATCTGCAAGATGTAGTGTGTGTGTGTGTGTGTGTGTGTGTGTGTGTGTACAGTAGGACAAGCTCTGAGCAGCATGTGTCTCAGTAGCAGCTGTCCAGAGGCCAGGTGGCTGAACTGACCTAAGTCACACACACACACACACACACACACACACAATGACTCCCACACCTTCAGCTTTACTGCATGGCCATAAACCAAAGATAACACAAACAGCTCCTAAATCAACAGGCCAGATTGAGCAGTACCAACATCACAGCCGTCAGACAGATTCACTTCTCATTAGCAGCTCCACGACCCTGCCAGCAATCCAGCATTGGTGAATATTTTCTGCTACTGGGGGTTTCACAGGCATACGAATAAGGCTCTAAATGTCGACTTCATAATTACTGCATGCCTCCAGTTGTTTTGGTTAGGAATGCACATAGTTTGCGGTGTGCTGTGGTGCTTTATCTTTCTTTTCAGTGTGAATGTGAATTGGCGGAAGTCTTTATTTATATGCGGTTTTATTGTGTGACATTTAATCTAATGTGGGATGGGCCATTTCAATGGTATGATATAAATGAAATACATAAAAACAACCTCCATTCATTTCCTATTTGTACACTGAACAAAGCCTTCTCAGTCTAAAATTAAAAAGGGATTGGATTTACCTCAAGTCACCTGCTCATTGGTCCAAATACCTGTTTTTGTCGTTGTTATTGTGTCTGAGCCCTACAGGTGGTCTTCATTTATATTCATTTGCTTAATGCCTTTGCCACAAAAGACAGTTTTAAGACAAATTGTGAGCTTGACAAGGTGTAACCAGCGAAGCGAGACAGAGCCTGGCATGGATGAAGGGTGAAATAAAAAGCACATCTCATGGTAGATTGGTGGTGTGTGGTGAAACGCCAAAATGCAGCGCTGTGGTTGATGATGTTCCCCTTCTGAGAAATGTAAATCAAGTTTGTCTAGTTGCACCTGTCTTCATCGACAATGCAAATGTCCCCTAACTTCCTGAGATCTGGAAATAATAGATCTTTGTTCACATTGCCTGGAAGCTTGATGGTATTTTTTTTTCTACTTCATAAGAGCAACAGCGACATGGAACAGCTTAAAAAAACATGACAATGGAAGCTGTGCCATAATTGCTTTACCCTGAATATGCTCTATAAAGATTTTAGCTTTACTGTAAGTAGTCATCAGCCACTTTACTTATTCAGCACATTTTCTGCCATCCAAATAGAAAAACACATGTTTCGCAGACACAGACTGTAATATACTGACTCCCATGTAATTGTAACATATACACATCCTCTCCACCACGTAGAGGGCTCTGAATTTCACAAGCTGCCGCTGTGACTTTATTCTCCTCTTGAACAGCCAGTGGGTTATTTCGCAACATGTCAAGGCTTGAAAGACAAATATTATGTTGAAATGTGCCCTGAAAGCACCACCGTTGTCACTGTCTGTAGCCTGTGGATTATGTATGACAAAACTCGAAAGGACAAAACATTTATTTGTCTTTATTTCCCCCCAATATTGTCATTGTTTGTTGTGGATCTGACAGGCCTGAGAGCTGGATCTCATCTCTCTTTTTTTTTTTACATTGTCTTTATCTGGATCAAGCATGTAAGGACAAAGGCAGCCAATTATATGTTGCACATTTTAATTTATGATTTTACACTACAAAAATAAAATTGACTGCACTGCTGTGTTACTTTATTGACAATAAAACAGTCTGATATTCTGGATAAAATATTACTCACTAAACCAGTCAGTTGGTCCACGCTGCCCTCAGCAAGATTTAAACAATCTTGTGGCTTGACCTGGGCTTTAGGTGTAATTTGATGCAATCATTTTTGTGTGTGTGTGTATGTGTGAGAGATAGAGAGAGCGAGAGAGTGTGTGTGAGTGAGTGTTTGCAAGAGAAGGGCAGGTCAGGTTAGGCTGTGTCTAAACAGGCTGTGTGCCCTGAAGCCTTGTTGTATTGCAGGAGATAGGGGTCACCCTCCATCTACTCCCCTTTGCTTCCTTTCTTCTGCCCTTCTTCCCTCAGAGCTGTGACACACACCACCATCACTGACCGGCCTCTGCCCTCCTCCTCCTCCTCCTTCTCCTCCACAAGTCTGCTGTGATGCCTCTGTCTATCCCCTCTCTGCTGAGCCAACATCTCTTATCCGCCACCCACAAAAAAGGAAGAAAAATGATTTCTGATTTTGCTGTGGGATAAAGTTTCCCCAACCAACTACACTGTCTGTGTGTGTGTGTTTGTGGGAGTGTGTGTTTGCGTGAGGGGTTGAATGCAGGCAAGAGGGGGGGCAGGGGGCAGTATAAAAAACACACGCAGAATACACATCAGCATTACAATCGCACACAGCTGTTTGTATTCTGTCTTGGGCGCCAGAGAGCGATCAAGAGAAAGAGAGAGGAAGGCCGGCTTCACCATAGATTTGTTGTCTTCTTGATAAATGTCCGTCGCTGATCCCTAATGAAGGGTCACTGTAGTATTTCTGCATTGTAATCCACCAACGAGCTTCCCACAAGGGCTCAGGTCTAGTTGTGAGGTTGCTTTCTCAAGTAAGTCGCTGTCAGACTTTTCAAGGCAAGAGGGTCACACAAAGTTCTGCACCATTTTCAAGTCAAGCTGAAAAACCAGAGGAGCCAAGAGATCCCACAGTGAAGAAATATTCTGTTACAAGTCAACGCCCTGCATTCAAAATCTCACTTAAATAAAAGTACAAAAAGTAAAATTCAGAAAGGCCCATTTCAGAATAATTTTTATTACATTATTGGATTATACAGTAAATATCATAATATGATATATATATATATATATTTATTAATGCATTTATGTTATTATCACCTTAATTCTGCAGCTGATAAAGGTGGAGATCATTTTAAACTACTAATACATACTATCTTAACCTATTATAATGTATCATAATGGGATTTTTAAAAAATATTTTGTATTAGGAATGTGAATCTGTAAAGCAACTAAAGTTATCAAATAAGTGTAGTGGAGTAGAAGTATAAAGTAGCAGAAAATGGAAATAAATAAAGTAAAATAACTTCAAAATTGTACTTAAGTACTTATGTCAATGTACTATTAGTGTATGGTAAATGATGGTTGCAGCTCCATGAGTAAATAGTTGTACTCAGTATGATTAATTTGAATTTGAAGGTGTTGAATCATTACATGGATTCAACACCTTACAGTCACTGATGAGTACTGAGTAAAAATCTGCATGAGCAGATTAAACGTCCTGATAACCTGTGAACATATTTCCATCAACAGGTTGCTGCTTTGTTTTGCTGCGTTTCACATTTATTGATCTTCATCCCAACAAGAGTTAGAGTTTCGAAAAGTTTTTTTTTTTTTTTTACAAGAATGCCATGCAGTTTACTCATTTAAATCAACTCATAGTTGACCTGAAAGCGCATCGTGTTTGCATTGATTAGAGATAACTTCATCTGAGTTCCCACATCCAGTCAGTATGGATATGAATGTTGCAGAGAGACTCCAGGCTGAGTCCACCATGAAACAGGTGGACACTGACGCTCTGCCTGCAACGAGAGCAACCAACATGTCTCAGATCCACTTCTCTGCTCAACAGTGGAAATTTAGGAATCGGATGTTTTTTTCCCCTCTACATTTTGTCCACATCAGATTTCACCAAGAGGCTCTGTCGCCTTCCTGAGGCCACTTAAATAAAGCGTCAGGTGACCGGGACACTGCAGTGAGAAGGAAAAGTCCCCTTCCGAGGTCAAACTGTTGCTGGTTGACTGGTTGGAAACCTGCTGCTGTCTTGAGGGAGAAACGCACTCTGTGTGTGTGTGTGTGTGTAGAGAGAGAGAGAGAGGAAAGAGAGAGAGTCGTCTGGACAGACGCAGTAGCAGACGTGCCCGCTCCTCCGTCTCTCTCTCTCTCTCTCCCTATCACACACTCTCGGGAGCAGCGCTTTGACGCACCACGCAGAGTTGGATTATAGTATTGCGCGCTGGTCTTTCACGGGGCTTTTTTTTTCCTCCCTCACATTGCCTACACCCTTGCCACTGACCGGCAATTGATATCTGATCGGAATCAATCCCTCTCCGCCGCGGTGACCTCTGCTGAGCTTTTTGTTGTTTTTTTTTTGGGAGAACCTCGCTCCGCCGCTGCCTCCTGTCCGGACGCGTGTTGTGAATTAATAACCAAGACAGCCTCACCTGGAGTGTGTGTGTGTTTGTGTGTGTGTGCGTGTGCGCGCGTGCGTCTGTATGCGTGTGCGCTAAAGTGTGTGTGAGAGTGCGTTTCTCCGGACCAGACCGAGGACCGAGGTGTGTGACTGGCTCGCCTCCGCACACGCACACAGACGCGCTCAGACCCAGCACGCAGCGGGGGGATTTGGGCACCGCATGCCGGGGACATGTGGAAGTTTGCGCCGCTGTAGCGCAGCCAGAGAGCCGCTCCGCCGCCTCGTCGAGCTCCCCTCTCCCTGCCCAGGGGGGGACCAGATTCCCGGTTCACAGCCTCCACACGCCGAAACCCCTGTGAGAGGACCCCAAATGTAAATTCAGAGCGAGAGATTCACACGAGAGGCACGCGTCTGAAAAGGGGGACAAGACGAGCAGGAGGACGGTGCAGAGTTTGGTGAGCTCTCTCGGGGGATTTCAGGGCTTTTCTTTCTGAACGCCCTTGTATTTTTCTCTGTATTCTCGTGGGTGTCATATTGGCCCCCCACTTGCCGCAGTGATGGTGGGAGCTCAGAGCCCCGCTGGCCCCGGCCGCTCCCCGGCGACTGCGCTGGGGCTGCTGGTGGCTCCCCTGGTCCTGGTCCTGGTCCTGTCCGGCGGAGCGGACAGCCAGCCCTGCCCGGCCCAGTGCTCCTGCACCGGGACTACAGTGGACTGTCACGGCCAAGGGCTCCGCAGCGTGCCCAGGAACATACCGCGCAACGCAGAGAGACTGTAAGTACACAGAGGGGGTGAGGGAGGTGAGGGGGGGGTCTAACAGCGCAGCTTGGCTTTAACCTGCGCATACCACTTCCCAACAACCTGGACACACTTCGCGGGGAGGATCGCTGAACGTGATCCACCTCTGGGTGCGTTAAAGATGCTCAATAACAAGTGTGCCCTGACCTGCACACTCACCGTGTTTTTCTATCTGATAAAGCTGCGCCTCACCTGAAAGGGTTTAAAGAGTTCACGGCCATCACAACTCACTTTCTGCTATTCAGAAACACCAAATAACATCGCCACTAATGTTTTTTTTTTATCATCATATGATTCCCCCCTAAATGTTTGATTCATACTCTCGTTACATTTCGTCCCTCTAAACTGCGCGCTGACAGCACATTAGGAGGGACCGCATCTTAACAGCGCAGGGCTTTATGTCTGAACTAAAAAAAAACTACACCTCTGTATGTGTAAAAGCTGCTAAATCCAGCCGGTGTGAAGGCGGGTTTTTCAGTGCAGCAGCAGCAGCAGCGCTCGGTTGAAGTTGGGGGCTCTGCTGCGGTCGCGTCGGTGGTTTCGCACTGTTGCATTAGCACAGCCTCCGTAGACCGCATCGGTTTTGTCTGGAGACCAGCAAAGCTAATCAAAAACGGATTTGGACAAGTGGGCTTTGAGTTAAACAGGCCGTGTTTTATGAGTCAGGAACCCCTCGATGGAAATTAAAACTCGCTCCTGATTTGACAATTCTGTGTTGGCACAAGTTTGAACAGAGCCCCTCTTCAGTGGACCTGCTCACCTGCTTTGTCCTTGTTTTTTTTTTTTTTTTCATCATATCTCATGCCCCTTACATCTTTACCAATTTCTCTTTGCAGGGATCTGAATGCAAACAACCTGACTAAGATCACCAAGGCGGATTTTGCAGGACTGAGGCACCTGCGAGTGTTGTAAGTGTCTGAATTTATTTCATCCTCTCTCCTTTCTTTTCTCTCCTCCTTTGCATGTGCAAAAGACGAAGAAAAAAAAAATCAGCGTCTCTCACGCACAGCTCTGACAAGCAGCACCTTGCCATGCAACTTTCCCGTCCAAAATACCACAACACACACACACACACACACACACACATCTCAAGTGTTTCCAGCCCTGCTCGGCATCAGGCGCCTCGCCTCAGCCCTGGAGCTGGAGCCCTCTGCAGCTGCCGCACTGCAGCACTGCGTCTCGCCGCGGTCTCACTGAGCCCGTACGTGTGTCTGGACGAGACCAGCGGTGGCACCTGTTAATGCCGTCGTGTTAATCTGCCAGTGGAAGTGTCAGGAGGGGCTTATTTTAACCACCGGGCGAGGAGGGAAAGAGATAGCGGTCATTAGGTGTAACCGCGGAGGGAGGAATGCAGCTGGAAGGGAGGAAGGAAAGGAAAGGAAAGACTCGTGTAAGAACAGGTTCCTCACCTGGGATGGATCCAGGTTAGGATAGCCTGCTCTTATTGTGTGTCTGTGTGTGCTATTCAGCTACTAAAAGTGAATGGCAGGGGAATACACATTGTTGGAATTCCTCCAGAGATTAAGTCCTTAATTGAGTGTGTGTGTGTGTGTGTGTGTGTGTGTGTGTCCTGTGTGTGTGTCCATGCCTACCTGCAGCACAGTAGTCACACACAACTTCAACGATTTGGGTTTCAATTTGAGCCTCAGCAATTAGAGGACAAGCCGATAAAAAAACAATTTACTGGCCATGTGTGATAATTAGTTCTTCATTTATTTATCTATTTACTTCGTTTTTTAGTAAAAATGCCGCAACATTTCTTCTTCTCAAATGTGAGGACATGCTTCTTTCTTTGTCATATAATACTCATTATTTGGGTTTTGGCCTCTGGGTTGGTCAAAACAAGCATTTTGGAGATGTCTCTTTGTCATTATTTTTGACATTTAGAGACAATTCATGAGGAAAAAAATCAGAAGATTTATCTGTCATGAAAAAAAAAAGTTATTTGTAGAGCTCATTTTAAAGTACAAACTATTTATATCTGTTTATCGTGAGTGTACAGTCTGTAAAAATGTGTGTGTGTGTGTCTGCTTGGCTCGGTCAGCATAGTGCTCCTGGGGGAGTTGTGCTAGTGTAAGTGAATGAGTAGTCACAGCTATGTGGTTAGATAGAGAGTAAATTGGATGATAGATGAGTCCCTGTCCAACTGATGGGCCAGTTTTAAAGTCAATTCTGGGTCTCTATCGACCGGCCGCTGATTGTCTTCTCCCTCTCACTTGCTGTTTCAACATTCTCTCACTTTCCATCTCCGCCAATCTGTTTTTCTTCTTTTTTTTTTTACCTATCTTCTCCGCCACCCCCACCCCTCTTCTCCTCTCCAGTGTCAAACTCTTTGCCTCTCCCGTGCCCCATCGCGCTCTCTCCCTCACCTCCTCTTCCTCCTCTCTTCTCTTATCTGCGGCCCCATCCAGCCATCTTCCTCCTTTTCTTTGGCCTCTCACAGTGTCATCGCACAAATTGCTCTCTCTGCTCTCACGCTCTGTGTCTCTCAATCGCTCTTTTTCTCTCCTTTTTTTTCTGTCTGATTTCTTATTGTCTCACTCTCTCCTGGTGTTTCCCCCTCCAGGCAGCTAATGGAGAACAAAATCACCACGATTGAGAGAGGAGCCTTCCAGGACCTGAAGGAGCTGGAGAGACTGTGAGTAACATTTTTTTTAATGGGATCAGCAGCCATTTTATGCACATGACACATTTTCTGTACAAACACATGTTTCAGCATCGGCAGGACTTGAGCACACATGCAGACATGTTCATTTTTACATGGGTGGAAATGCACACGTTGGTGACAGCTGAAAGGAGAAACCAAGACAGAGCAAGGTGTTGGGCCACCAGATTAAAATCCTTCGTGTCGTAGACGAGACGTGGACTCCTCTGGAGGGATGAACATCATTGTCTCTGTAAAGGCCATTTCACACTTCACTATAACAGCATTCTTGCAGAGTCATTGCATGCCTAACCCAGTGAGATAGGGTTAATAAAATCCTGGCCACAATCTGCAATCTCCATTTTGAGGGATGTCAGACTGTGAGCACCTGATGAATTGAGGTGTCTTGTGTGAATTTGGTTTCTTGACACCGCCGGAATTGTAATGCAGGATGTCTTTGGTCATCAAAGCTATAAATCAGCCAAAGGTTGACCTCCTTCGTAGCACAATCTAAGCTTGTTGTGGCCTGAAGATGAAAACTTTCTTCTCTTTTTGTTCGATTTTTTTTGCCTGGGTCAGCTGAAAAACGCAGAGAAAACTGAAGCTAAACATGTCTGTCTCTTGAAAGGGTTCATTTGGGTTGAGATCTGATGACCTTAAAGGCACTCGCAGACACACACACACACACAAACTAACATCTGTATGTCTCCATAAACATTTAACCTGAATGTCATGAATTGCGGCCGCCAGCGTGTCAGCCCAAGAGGAAATTTTTGAAAGCGAGTCACAGGACAGCGACTGAGAAACAGCCAAAGGTTGTTATGGCGCTGGCCTGGAATCATTGGTATTTAGCATCCAACCCTAAGGCAGTTATGGCATAATTAAGTCTTAGTAGTGTGTGAGAGAGCAAGACAGGAGGGGAATGTGGGACCCCTGACTGCTGATATGTCCATTGTGTCGACTGTCAACTTTGCTTGATGTGTGAGTTGTCCTGTGTGTGTGTGTGTGTGTGTGTTTGTGTGTTACGTGTGCCAGCCAGTGACACGCTGGAATGCAGCAGACTGTGACAGAGTCTGAGCAGGCTTAGAGACAAGCTTTTAATTAAAGACATGTAAAGATCCTCGCCGCTTACACACACATTTAGAAAAACACAGACATACCTGTATTCACACAGAGATATCCACCTGTAAACACACACAGACGTATGTACAGTGCAAAATCAAGCAAGGGCGGTTGATCTTTTTGATGACTGTTTTGGATAAATTTTTCAGGAGTCGTCAGGATGAAAAGGATGCAGTATCATGATTCCCGGGCCACTCTTGTCTCGGGCGTGTCTTGCCTTGTTTTTCCCCGCTCTCTGCTGCGCTATGGCTTCTCTTTGTTGACAGAGAAAGAAGCTCAATGGACCACTATAGTGAATCTGTGAATGTTTCTCATGCAACGAACGCTGGGTTCTTTCCAGCTAAGCAGATCTGGGAATTCCTGTCCAGAGCTGCAGACAAAGATTTAAGTACATATGGTCCAGCTTTAACCATAAACTTTGATAGTAATATCCCTCTGCCCGTAAATACATTATATTACACATACAATGTAGACTAGTCCGTAAACAGCAACAGCAGATAAAGTCTTACGTCTGGTCTCTGATGGCAACAAATGCCTCTGACAGCGGCTTACTTTCTGACACAACATGGCTGTTTTCTGTTGTCCTCGCGAGGGTTTTCAACTGTAATTCAGCGTCTCTGGCGTGGCATGTTCACAAACACAAAGATGGAGTCAGTCATCAATGCCCCCCTGCGGCCGCCAGACAAAGGCACATCTCCGGAGTCTGGAGTCTGGGGGCTCATTTCAAAGGCCTCTGTCCCCTTGTGGGCTGGATGGGGCCTGCTGGGCACCACTGCCCAGAGGAGAGGGCCCTAAGCTGGGCTGACGGATCCACAGTGACTGCCCCCCACAGGGGTGGAAAACGGTTCCCCCTCTCATCCCTTTTTGCGACAGGCCCTGCGGGGCTGGGCAGGGTGGGGTCAGGTGTGGGGCAGTAGCTGGGGGGTAAGGAGGAGGGGTAGGTGGTCGAACGGGGTGTGGAGGAGATAGGCATGTCATAACACACACTTGCACTTGCACAATCACATGCATGGGTACGGATACACTCATGCATGCGCATTGATTCACGCAAGGCTGCTTGGTCAGTACTCGTTTTATCTGGATTTTGCCCCCTCCCACTCCCACCCAACACACACACCCACTCCCACCCAACACACACACCCACTCACACTTTCTGTCTTTCTTTCATTCATTCTTTAACCTCCATACCCACCCATCTCGTTCTCTCTCTATTGTCCTGTGCATATAAGGATGTCATACATTCTTCACGTGGACAAAGAATAGAAAAGAGAGGAGTTCCCGATCCTCTTATCCTCCTCTCACATTTGACTGGTTTATAGCCCCTATCCAATTCAAACGCAGTGAGACTGAGGGTGATAACAGCCACAGATATGCAGAGGGAAACAAAACAGTAATTACAGGCCTTGAGAACAGCGGTGAGATAAAGCCCCAGATAATTAGCCCGTAACTGAGGGATCACATTGTTAAAGATGATTTGAACAGCTCTGAATAACTGTAAAACTGATTACAGGTAGTGAGATGTGTCTATTAACAGTGATTACAAACTAGATAATTACACCTCAAACTAAATACTAAGTGGTGGTGTTGTGGACAGTCCAATGAGCCAAAGATAATTGTAACAGTGATCCCACATATCAGGATATGGATTTCAAAAGCACTGGATTAGTGCTAAATGATTAGCTCTAAAGCCGGTGAGTGATAACATTGTTCTCGCTGATCATTTCAAGGCAAGGCTTCAAATGTTGTTGTTGTTGGGGTTTTTTTTATTGAGCAGCAGAGCTTGAAATTATCTGCACTGTGAAGACACACAAAAGGCCATTTCCACCACCGCAGTTCTGCCTGAAAAGTAATTCGTGATAGATTTTCCTAGGTCCCTTTCCTGTCTGTGCTGCGCGCTGCAGCAGCCACCATTTGTTATATTTGTTGGTAAACAACAGTTTAGAAGTAAAAAAGGAAAATGTTCAGGGAAAAGCGCTGAACGTAAAATGCTGAACATGAATGATTTTTTAATGATAGCAAAGGAATTCACAGGTCAGACTTGTGTTTCAGGGAAGAAATGTTGCCTGTCATTAGTGTTTGAAAACCAGATCAGCATGTGCGTGTGTCTGTGTCTGGTGGATGATGATTTACGTCAGATGCACTAGCTGGAAATCAAATGCATGAACCATACACAGATGCACACACACACTGGTCAGTGAGTGAGAGTTATAACTATGATAACAGTACAATGTGTGTGCGTATATGTGGGTTTGTGTGTGTTTTTGTGACAGATTGTTAGTATAAAAAGTGTATCATGGCAGCAGTGGTGGAGTAATAATTGGTTTCTGAGGTGGTTTGTTATTTGTAGTAATACACATCTACAAGACTCTGGGGTGTAAGGACTGTGTTTTTGCGTGCCTTTTATATTTGTGTGGGTGTGCATGCATGTATGTATGAAGATTTGGCACATTGTACGTGTTTGCAGGAATGTGTGTGTGTGTTTACTGTGCGGTTTGTGGCCCTCTAGCATCTGTTTATGACTACAGGGATTATCACCACGCCGCAGTGTGACATTAGCTTGTTGGAGTGGCTCTCACACCTCAGACTACTGGCTACTCAGTCTTCATTCACTTCCAGCCAGACTTTTGACTAATGAAACACGACTGTGGAAGCGCTCAGAGGGTGTTCATGTGCATGCACACACACGCACAGACAGAGGGAACGATCCAGAAACAAACCTCTAAACCACTACAGACGACTTGATTATTTGAGTCAAAGGCAGGCAATGGTTTTAGATGGACACTAGAGGTGTTCATTACATGTACGAACAAATCTTTAACACTGAATCTTCAAGCTGAACTGACTTTAAAGAATCTCTATCTGACCGAATCAAAAGCAGCGGAGCTCCCCTCACTGGTGACCGCGAGCACCACTGTCAGCTTCCTGTCAATGTACAGCACAGTACTGATGATATACTCTGTTTACTGAAGTGCATTTGAATGGTGATGCTCAGCTTAAAAAAAACAGTTCCCACCATTAAATAAACTCTCATTGTGCAAACCCACGTTAAGGTAATGCCGTAGTTTGATGAAGAGTTTAAATGGTTTGTAGGTACCCGAACCCTCCTGTAACCCAGGTTTGCACAGACTTTCTGATAGTTGACTAAATGTCTGGTGGGATGTGTCATAGCTGTGAAAGTTGGTCACTCACAACATTGATGCCAGCTTTTTATTTTTAGATTCATGAATTAACATCTTGGCACATCTTGCTCCCCTCAGGATGTGCGGGGAGGTAGAGTTGCAAAGGATAAGCTGATCGAAAGAAAATTCATCTGCAACGATTTTGATGTTGGTCAAGTATTATGTCAAGACAAAAAAAAAAATCTGGTTTCAGCCTTTAAAAAGTGAGAATTTGCTGCTTTTTTTAAATATATGAATGGAAATGAAATCATTTTGGCTTATCTGAAGATGCCACCTTTATCTCTGGGAAATTACGAAGGAGTTTTCTTTCATTTTCTCGTGTCTCATAGACTGATCGATTAATTGAGAAAAAGAATAGATAGATGAATCAAAGTGCAGTAGATCAAAGAGTGACTTCATTAGATTAGTTTATTGAGGTGTATCATTTGCAGAGGTAGTTACATGCTGTTTCACGATCCCTCAGAGAGGATAATATAACACGTTTAGATCCAGTTTACTCCATGTCCTCTGTGATGCACGCACAAAATGAAAGCATGAGAAGAAATGCATTGTACATGATAGGGCTGAGTCATAAAGCTAATGAATAATCCAGCCTCTTGTGTTGCATTTATGATCTTACAATGAGCAAGACTTGATGGTTAAGATGTCATCATGAGTGTTTTAATAATCAGACAGTTCCTCAAGTTATGAGCAAAATAATTACATGCATAACGCCTCAGAGGAACCAGACTCAATTTGATCCTTCAGTCTTTACTTCATTTTCTCAGTCTCCTAGTCTGACAGCATTGCATCTATTTTAAGAGGATGAGCTCATACCCCCCTCTCTGTCCTCCTTCCCCCTCCCCACCTCCAGCACCAGTCCGTGCACTCACCCAGGGGAGGTCTAGCCCACTAACGGGCGCTCATGGCTGGGCAGGACCTGCAGGAGGAGTGGGCCCCTCCACGGGACCACGTGGGGCTCTTAGCCGCCAGAGCCGGCGTTAACGGAAGAGGAGTGAATAATTTAGAAACATCATTTCTGCGGGATGTTAAATATTTAAGCGACCTCTGATGTAACTGTGGAGTGTGAATGCACATGCATGCATGCGCACGAGCACGCTCATATATTTGTGCACTTGTGGGTGGAAGATGGACACAGAGGGGATGACGTTATTTAAGGAGAGTCCACAGCGGCTTATAGTGAAGCAAAAGGAGGTGAAAGACAAGCATTGAGAGGAGGAAGTCATTGAGGGACTTGAAGAGAGAGTTTTTGTCTGTGGCGTTTCTGTGATCTAAATGTGTTTGTGTGTGGGAGTCATGCAAACTGTGTATTGCTATGTCAGGGCTTTTGCACTTTTCTTATTAGTTTGAAGTTACTCTTTCTTTATTCCTCCTCCTTCCCTCTCTTCATTCTCCTCCAGTAGCAGCCAGCACAGCATCCGTCGCTGGGCCTGTCAATGTGTGTGTGTGTGTGTGTGAGAGTGTGTGTGTGTGTGTGTGTATGTGTCACAGGGTTAAACTGTTTCAGCAGCCTGTCTCTCATTGTGTCACTCAGTTGCCTCTATCTCTCTCTGACTCACATCAAGGCACAATCACGCACACCAACACACAAACCTCTTCACTCCACTCAACCAGGACCAGGGTTAAATGATCGCACCCAGATTATTAAACTCACCCGAGTTCTCTCAACTCCTCTGTTTGTGTGTGTGTGTGTGTGATGACAGGTTGTTGTGAGTTCTTCCCCTGTGAGGGCCTTGTTTACTCAGTGGGGTCCTTTTCACACATTCGGTAGTCCAGCCAGACTGCCTGTTTGTTTTTCCCACATCATCTCCTCTCCTCCGTCTTTGTGGTAAAAAAAAAAAAAAAGTCCCCCTCCCCTCCCCTTCATCCGAGACCCCCTTCTCTCGTCTTCCTCCCCCCGGCCTTCCCTTCGTCCTTCTCGAGTTCGCTGTTTGTCTGGCAGCCATGTTGTACCCCTTAAATCAGGAGTAACCCTGAGTCTGTTTTTTTCTGTGTCCGTCCGTGAACGCGAGTGCGTTCTTTTGAAAAAAGAAAGTGCCTCCACTAATCTCCTGTTCCTTCATACTTCCTCTAACTGTACTGAATTACATTACAATCAAAATAACACAACATCATTTGATATGATGATCGGGAAACACAAATCTCACTTTAAAAAGCTAATTATACACACGTAACCGCTTCACCCACAGTGTCTGGAAGGGGACTTGGTAGAGTTTATTCCCTAATTTATGATGTGTTTTTCCAGGCGCCTGAATCGGAATAATCTGGCCGTCTTCCCCGAGCTGCTTTTCCTGGGAACGACAAAGCTTTACAGACTGTAAGTTCCGTTTTCCTATTTCTCTTTTTCTATCCATCACTCTCTGCAATGTTAACTCAAAATCTTTGTTTTACGAGAGCACTGCAAAGAAGGCCCGAGATCACTCAGGTTGTTCTTCTGTCTGTCGCCACAAGCTTGCACAGGTATTTGACTTTGAAATGACACGGTGGTGAAATACGTAAAGCAGAGAGAGGAAATGTCTGGTTTTCTGGGTGACGCAGCCTCGGTGTTTCACTTGGATGAAGGAGTGAGAGGAGTGAGAGAACAGATTTTACATGGCCCTCTCCATAGAAGCCAGTTCAGTAGCTAATGGAGATTAGCACTCCAACAGCTGCTGCCCACTGGGAGAGATGTGTGTGTGTGTGTGTGTGTGTGTGTGTGTGTGTGTGCGTGCGTGCGTGCATGTGTGTTTGAGGATAGAGAGGACAAAGACAGACCAAGGGAGGTGTAAGCAGCGAAACATAGAAACAGGTTTCTCTTCTGAAGTTACGTTTTATGTTTCACAGGCAGCAAACAGCTTTAGTTACAGAACATAAATGTTCTTGTTTGCATTCAGACCGCTGTTTCTTGTTGTCAAGCACCTTCCAGTCCTTACTCGCAGCCCCACCATCTGTACTGTAAACCAAGCTGTGGATGTCTAGTACTGTAGGGCTGGGCTGCAACGCCGCTGAAACTGTGGGAACTAACTTCCCGTCATGGTCATTTGTGGTCCCAGGGAATAATTATGGTCACACATATTTATATGTGTGGCTGAATATATTTATCTAAAACAATATTGAAATGCTCAGATGATTCAGAGAGTGTGTGAAAGTTGTTTATGTTCTGCGGCCGCTACGGTGGTTGGCTGGGCTTGACCTGTCGTGTCTAAGGGTGTGTGTCTGCATGTGCGTCTGTGTTTTTGCAAGTGTGTGTGTGTGTGAGTTTCTCAAGGCCAAGAGTTGGCATATTGCTCAGCGTGTGGGCCGAGGTAAAAATACAACTCGGATATACCGCTCTCTGCTCAGCTGTCGCGGACAAGCGGCCCCTCTGTGTGTGTGTGTGTGATTTTATGTATATGTGTGTGCATTTGTGTGCTGTATGTGTAAGCCTCAGCCCTCCAGGTGTATGTGTGTGTTTAGCAGAAGGTTGCTCATTGGCTGCACACTTTCACTGAACAAGCTTCACCGTAACAGCATTCATGATGTTGTGTTGTGATTGTACAATATGAAATGGACACAGTGGATGGAGGAAAAAAACTCTGAGAACAAACAAAGAATTGCTAAATGACAATGAGAGAGGAAACTGCCAAGCTGGCGCCGTTGCAGCCACAAAGCTACGAGCAGATTTGCCGGACGTATGGAAGTCATTCAGAATGAATGACAACCACCAAGGCCGAGCCGATGGTATTTAGGGCTGTTTGGTCAATATTAAATCTTATGACTTCTTCTCCGTCCCCTACGATGTATTTTTATTTTTAGAAAATATAACAAGAAACCCTTAAGAGCCTCTGAAGTGGAATCTTGTTAAGTTTTATATAGAGGTCAGAAGGTATGTGCGTACTGGACCGACTTTAGTTCTTGCGACAGTAAGGCTATAAATGAACACTTGCTCAACCTGCTATTATGAAAATTATGTTTTCACTTTTTTGGGGCTTGGAAAATCTGTGTATGTGTGTGTGTGTGTGAGTATTTACTGGATGTGTTTAACCTTTGCTCAGCATCGTGGTTTAGGGCTTTGAGGGCTAAATTAAACTGGGCTGAGGTCAGGTGTGAAATATGTATCATGTTTTAAGTAGAAACATTAATTCTGCCTGAATATATGCCCACCATGCTTTGTTAAGTCTAGACAACTATAACACGTTTAGATTAGGGATTAATCACTGTCTTGAGTGTTGTTGTTTGGGTTATTTTTTTAAATATTAACCAAAAACACTGTTTTTTTATTTAGTTTAGCTTAGGTTATTTAAATTGAGACATCACTACAAAAATGTGAAGAATACCACAATTAAGTCCACAGCAGAGTAAAAATCATGATGAAATGATAAAACTGGTGCCCCTTACTCTCTTCTTACCTCCCACAATGCAATAAGTTGAGGTTTATTGATGTGAAAATTTCATGTTGTTTGACCCTACACCTGTCAGTGATGACACAACATAATGATGACTCATAAGTGTCTGAAATCTCAGTTTATTGCTCACCATAAAGTTAATTATTCAGCATCTATTAAATGGGTAATAGTAGATGAGTGAGCACTGACAAACCAACACAATAACTAACCACACTCACTTGCAGTTTATTTATTTTATATATAATGACTAAATATGAGGGTTTTTTTCTATTTTTCCGCTCCTTTTTCATTTCATTTTATTCAACTGCATTTTAATACATTGCATGTTCCATCTCAGTCCATTGTCTACATGTTTTCCAAGCCTTGTGTGAGCACTTTATGTTTTGCAAAAGGTGAACAAATACATTTGTGCGGGATTTCCAATCCTCTCGTTTCTTTTCTCTTCTCCCTGCCAGCTCCCTCTCTCTCTCCCTCTCTCTCTCTCTCTTTGCTGGACAGAAATCAGATGAAAGAGGGAGAGATGAAAGAGGGGTTGATGAAGGGATGGGGTGATGGGAGGATAAGAGAATGGGTCACTGCTTCCACAGCTGAAAAGTCTGGTTATGCTTGAGTATGAGGCTAGATTGATGGGACAGTGTTTGTGTGTGTGTGTTTATGTGTGGGTGTGCAGGCTATTTTGCTGCTTGGCCTCTTCTGGCAAATGTCCCTCAGCAACAGTTTTGTCTTTTCAGTGTTTTATGTGAACTTGAGGTATGTTTTGCTTCAAATTTTGGGCTTTTTCTGTGTTCGCTTGCTTGAGCGTAGACAAAGTGGGAGACGAGGAGAGATAAGGAGGAGAAATTGAAGGAGTTTGACTCCTTAAATAGCCCTTAATCATCATTCCACTGAGAAGGAGAGTCAACACAGACAAGTTGACTGAGAGTTGAATAAGTGAACTCCAGGTGTCTCACACACACACACACACACACACACACACACACATTAAACCTGAGTTAGAGTGGTCTGGGGTTTGAATTA
Organism: Scortum barcoo; assembly: GCA_023238725.1. Lineage (NCBI taxonomy): Eukaryota > Metazoa > Chordata > Actinopteri > Centrarchiformes > Terapontidae > Scortum > Scortum barcoo. The sequence goes on from CM041553.1 coordinate 17,744,331, forward strand.
ATGAGTTGATGAGGCTACGTTTTTGGTGTGTGTGTTTATGTGTGTGTAATTGTCCCTAATCCTCTGCTAAATGGTGCCCTGATGAGGCTTTACCAGGCAGCATTGTTGCTTAGCAGCCACGAAGGTTGTGGCTTTGTCTTCTGTAAGAGCTTAACCCTGCACTGCACACACACACACACACTCACACATACATTTTACCTCAGCCGATACGACAGCCTCAGCACAATACTTCACAAGAGCGCGGGCGTCTTTCAGAAGATGTAGGCTTTCCCAGCGTGTCGACAGTTAACCAACACAGAGGGAGGAGGACGGGGAGGAGAAAGGAAAAGGAAGAGAGAGGTCAGAGGTAGAGAAAATGAAATTTTCTCTGAGTAAATAATGCTTTTTAATTAAGATGGAGAGCGTTGGGCTTTTTAGTTGCCACAGAGACGACGACCCCTGGGTCCCGCAGAGGTTGAAGGTGAGGAATGCTTCAGTCAGGAGATCTAAGCAGGAGGTGATTTATTGAAGGAAGGAGGGGGAAGTCTCCTCCCTCTAATTAACAAATCATGACAAATTAAACTTGTAACAGCTGTTTATCCTCAGAAGAAGTTTGGAGGATCAAGCAATTGTGGCGGAGCTTCATAATGGGACCAACGTGTTTTGTGCGTGGCCTTCATCAGTCATCGCACAGAACTTTATGAAGAACAATTAAATGACACAAGTATAAAAAAAATGGATATCCACATATAGTTAAGTGAGCAGCCATTGGAAAATCTACATGTTTTGTACTTCAAGTTGACAACTGTTGATTTTTATGTATTTAACCAAGAATATGCTTTTTGTATTATCTATGAGCAGCTATTACAGGGAAACAAATGAAATATGTATTTTTTTGTTATTTTACCTCTTGATTAAAAGCATTTCCCCTCTATGTTGATAAAGCATTTTTTAAATTTGCCATCAAATTCCTAAAAAGTGTAAAAAGGAGAGGTAAAATGCTGGAAGTTACATAACCTTTCTGGTGAAGATTTCCCAAAATGTTCTTTTCAAGTTTTATAAAATCCTGTATTTTATACTGTAAAAATAAATAATAATAAGTATAAAAATACTTACTCCACTGTGATTGATTTTTTTAATTACTTTACCTTTACTTTTCATACACTTAATACTTTAATACTATAGATATTTGTGGACTCTGAGTCTCATGATAAAGTCGGTCTCAATACTACTAATACTAAGTCCTGCAGGAATTTTGATCTTCTATGACTGCTTGTTTTCTAGAAATTGTACCAGAATGCATACGGCCGACTTTTGTAAAAAAAGAAAAAAAATGTGGTCATTTCAAATCGACACCAATGGTTTATGATGTTCATGGGAGGGGAAACAGGAAAAAAACTGAACCCCTGCTTCTGGTTATTCCAGCGTATGTTGGAGTGGATTACTTGGGTTTTGGATGCTGGCTTTAAACAGATCAGTATCTGCTGGTAGCGAGGTTAGATGTAGTGTTTTGGACAAGAAGATATTTGGCCACTGACTTTGTGTACATAGAATATGCAAATATCTTCCATTATGTCTGTCCAAGGAAATGAAGTTAAGCCTCTGCAGCCCCAAGGCGTCTGTGGATGGGCCTCTCTCTCCCTCTCTCCCTGTCCGTTCCTCTCTCTTGCTCTTTTTCTTTCCCTCTATCTAACAAACACAGACACACACAAGCACAAACACACCGCTTTACCATTCAGCAATATTTCCTGCCCCCTCCTGTTTCTCTGAATGCACTTTAACAGATATAAAAAGTCTCGCACACACATGCACACCAAGCACACACACACACAAGAAAACAGCTCTTTTCAGATCTCTTCAGAATATACAAAGACATATTGTCCGAGAAATGTTTTCATTAGGACTCTTGGATAGCATAAATCGGATCCAGCCAAACAGGAAAAATGTTTTTATTTCTCTTCCTTGCAGACGAGTTTGTGTGTTTTCCGATATTTCCATATCATCTGCGTACACACCATGAATCACCTTGAGCGCAAACCAACAGTTACAACAGCGTGTTGAGGTGTTGAGTGTCAGTGACTCACTCGCCTGCCATCATATGAATCACATGGCCGCCTATCTGAATTGCTCAAGGCCACTCATTCCTAAGGAGTGATTTGGCCATTCAGATCCCAACACAATGCTGTAATTCATTCTCAAGTGATTCGGAGACTTGCCAAAGCCCGAGCTGGCATTATTCAGAGGGCACCAGCACAAAAGATTATGCCTTATACAGGCAGAATGTAAAGATATGAAACGCCCTGCTTGACTTTTACCATGGCTAGAGCTAACTTGTTTCTGAATGGGGTCCAGGAAGTATGTGTGTTTGTGTGTGTGTTTATGGATTTTGCTAAGCCATTTCTTTTTTTTTTTTCATAATGAACTTTTTTTTTTTTTTTTAGTGGAAACAGTGGAAACATACATACAATAGCAGACACAACTGTGGTAGTGGAAGACGGCATCTTCAACTCGACATCACACACACTTAGTTTCCCATTTGGTGACTAGCTGAAACTAACTCAGCCCAGCACAACAGCCCTGTAATAAATCCTACCTTCATGGAGAATTTTGAACTGTTATACAGAAATGTTGATGCAACTATGTGCACCCAGTTTTTATCAAAGGACAGGCTCCACTTCTTATAAAGCGTCTGCAGTCTCCGTTGAGGCCGTTCTCCTCCTTCTACAAAAGACATAATGCAGCTGTGCTTTGACAAAAACATTGTCAACATGACATGAAAAGGAACATTAAATCTTAAACTCTTTATTCAAGGGGAAACTATGTTTATATATACAGTATTTACTCACACACATAAATCTCTGCAGATCATCTTTTATTCTTTGCTCCAAGTTAGGAATCCTCTCATCCAGTTGTTTGTACTACTGACTCACTGTGTTGTGCGCTGGCATCAAAGTTGAATGTAATATAATCTGATCTTTGGAAAGTTTATTTAGTAAAAAGAAGAAAACTTTTTTATACAAACAGTAAGTATGTAATATTTATCATGCATTGTTCTAAATGTAGCACTATCCTCCTCTGTGTGTGTGAACTTTGTAGCTATTGTAGTGAATATAAATAGTTAGTGCACACTTTTAACACACTACTTCACATTTCAGTATTATTTCTAAACCTACAGCCTGACAAACTAAATATGAGATGTAGAGTTTTGAAAGAAACCAATACTTTTCATAGGTAACATCTCCTATTTAATCTCCACCCAAATTCCCCATTCTTAACATTGCTCAATTTGGTGCAGCCCAATTAATCACCCGTCGCCCAGGGTGTGTGAGAGTCAAAGGTCAGAGCTCACAGGTGAAAGGTCAGGGAGCACCAGCGTCGGCCAATGAGATATCCAGGATAATGGACATGCCAGCAGTGACGGCGCTGCTTTGCCCATCAGATTACAGGACGAGAGCGTGAGTCGCCCCTGGAAAAAAAAGAGATGGAGGGAGAGAGAGAGAGAGAGAGAGAGAGAGAGAGAGGAGGGGTGGGTAGGTACAGACAGAGTGAATGAAGGGTGTTTAAAGGAAAGATTAGAGATGTGTTTGCTCTCTTAAATGGTGTGGAAAAAAGAGCAGGGAGGAATTTACTGAGGTGAAGACAGAAGCGTTTTCTCCTATTGTGAGCTAGTTGAGAATAGCAAAAAAGAAAAGCAAAAGAAAGTGAGAGACCGAACAGAGAAAGTAAAGAAGGAGGAGGAGAGCTAGAGGGGAGAGTCATGTGGAAAGGAGAGGAGGAAAAAGGTATGTCAGTACTTACTGTAGATGGCAGGTAGCCTGAAGCCTGGAGCCAGCATGTCTGTCAGAAAGAGGTGCCCAGGTGTGTGTGTGTGTGTGTGTGTGTGTGTGTAACCCAGTGTGGATTATTGGGAGGAGAGGCTGGGGGGGCTACATACCTATCCAACGCCAGGAAGAGCTTACCTGGAAGCAGGTAGTTACGATAGCAGAGCGTGTGTGAATCCATATGTGTGCGTGTGAGGTCTCCTCGATCATCAAAGCTTTTCCTCGCCTTGCCTGTGTGTGATTAAGGGTCACCGTGTGCGGTAATACCTCCCAACTGAGCAGCTAAATCATCCTGCATCCTCTCCACTTCCCTCGCTCCTTTTTAAGTCTACTTCCGCTCCTCTTCTTGTTCTCTTCAGCCTCGGTGCTTAACTTAATAATAGAACGTCAGCATCGGTGTTGCGCTTCTGAGAACCAGCAGGATGTCGCTCCCCCCACCTCCTCCTCCTCCACCACCTTGCTCTGCGGCGGATCGTCTCTCCGGGGCATCTGCAGGTATGGATCCAGGCCCCATATTGATGGATGAGTCGGCCTGGCCAGTGAATTATGGGCGGTATTATGGAGTAATCAGGACAATTCATCATGCAACGCTCCTCCACTCACCCCAATCACAGCTACTCAGCAATATTGACCCCTGCTTGCTGTGTGCATCCATGTAGAGGAGTTGTTGTTGTGTGTGTGTGTGTGTGTGTGTGTGTGTGTGTGCATGTTTTGTGTAAGGCAGCGAGGAGGCAAGTTATAAAGAATTAACCCCTCAATAAGCAGAGATGGGTCAAGCCGGTACAAACTCACATTGTGCAGCCACACATTGTTCATACCAGCATTCAAACCTTATTTCTCAACATAACAACACGTTTTTGACCAAGTAAGAAATAATCTTCAAAAGAAACATTCGTGGTTATTAATAATACAAAAAAACAGCAAATATATGTGGGTATGGTTTTATAAAACTATTTGAGCATCACTACCAATGATTCAACTTTGGAAGCAAATCTTGTAGAAACCTCAAAGTTGCAGCAACGATGAAATTTTGCTCCTTTTAAACATATATCCTCAAGAAAGAGCAGAACATGATGATACTGAATTACTGAATATATTATAGTATCACGTCATGGAATAAATAAATCTTTCTTTTTTAAAGAAAAAAGTATTTTTAAGGGCTGTTAATGCTAATCCACAGAGAAAACTCACTCTGGCTACCAAGTATCTCCTCGTTCAGACACCAGAACAAAAACAATAGAAACTCTGAGCGCTTACAGAGTCTCGCCAGTCAAATGGAAAACAGAAAGGTTTCAGTTTATGTCAATCAGTCAGCAGACCTAACATGGCTGTCTTTCTCTGCCCTGGGTGCCTCCTTCCCTCCCCCCTTCCCACCCCTCCCCTCTAATCCTCCATCTTGGCTCCGTGTCAAGCTGCCTTGTCCAGTTGCACAATATCCCTCCTCCGGGGCAGGCAACTGCATCCCCTCTCTGGCTCCATTAGTGCCACTCCACTGGCATAGCCGGCATTCTCCAGTGGGACCGTCATCGCTGGCCACTCTATTGGCACCCCTGTCACTCTCCAACCACCACAAAAGAAAACCTCTCCGCCCTCCCTCTCTGCCTCTCCTGCTTGCTTGGTCTTTTTTGCGCCCCCATTTTCTTCCCCTCCTTGTCTCCCTCTCTCTCCCCGCTCCTCCATTATCTTCCTTTTCTCTTTCCAGCACCTTTCTCTTAAGTCTTTTCCCTCTCATAGTCTTTCTTGCCTACACTCCGCGTCCCATCTCTCTCTCCTCTCTCCCCCCCGTGAGCCTAACACATTGGTTTGGAGAGGCTTATGCAAGACCCTCATCCCTGGTAATGATGCAGTAGCAACCCAAAAGAGGAAACTGGGAGCTGCCCAGTGATTCCTCCCAGAGATGTTCCTCACAAGTTTAGAGCCTCTCACACTATTTCACCAAAAGCTGAGTGTGTTTGAACTGACCACTGTGACCCAGGCTCATTAAAACGCACTATGTTTACATAATGTGAGGACTCAGGCCAGAAACAGACCCACAACACATCAGCCGCTGTCGCTTTAAGTGAATTTCCTGCTTTAAAATCGTTTTAAAACCAACTTCTTGAACATAACAGGTGTAAAATTAGAGTTAAAACACATCGATATATAAAGTAAATGTTATTATTGTCATCCTAATGAAACATGAAGGATTTGCAAAGAGACAGAAAGAGAAAAAGAGAGAAAGTACGACATTATAGCTCTGTAGCTGCAGGCTGGTGATAGATCAGCAGGTTTGTAATCACAGGTTGGTTCCCGACCTGTGTGTGTGTGTCAATGTGTCTGTGTGTGTGCGTTTGTGTGTGTGCACAGCGTAAGTGTATATGTGTGTGCGCCCCTGCTAGTGTCTAATAACAGGCTCCAACCCCAATGTGTCATTATCCAATTACAGTTTTCTCTCATCTCTACGGTAACACCATGCCCCCCCGTAATTGGACGGCTGCTCTTAAGAACTCTGACCTCTCAGCAAGTGTCAGGCAAACACACACACACACACATATACACACACACAGGATGCCAGGACGATTGGGTAATGCAGGATAAAACAGATGCTATCTGAAAGAGTGATCAGTTAAACTATGCAAAGACAAGTTAGGACTCTGATCATATCATATCGCTCCTTCCTCCTCACACTTCATCTGTCTCTCCGTCTCTGTCTGGTAATAACAATAACTGAGGCTTCCACTCTCCGACCCTTTCTCTTTTTTTTCTTCCCTTTGGTCTCGCTCTCTTGAAAGTGTGTTGCCTCTAAATGGGCCTAAATGGGGCGAGTCGAAGGAGAGCTTTTGTGGTTTATGGTTCTCCTGAAGCCTTCTGTCTATCCCTGTCTCTCTCTTCACTTTTTCCCAAAAACAAAAAAGCACCCCCCCGCCACCACCCCCACCTCCACTGGCCCTCTTAAATATTTCACACGCTAAGAAGGCTTCATGCCCTCTCCTCTACTTGTGTGTGTGTGTGTGTGTGTGTGTGTGTGTATTCTGCATTGTCGCAAACTTTACAAGGTCCAGTGCGACAGTAACACAAAGACGGATCCTCATCGTTCGGAGAAATTCAATTAAGGATTATTGGCAGACATGCAGAAACGGAGAGAAGGAAGACTTGAGGAAGGAAGTGAGGGAAGAACAAGAGGAGACACAGAGGATAAAATGTGCGTTGTTGTGTGTGTGCAGGTTTCTTCCTGTTCATAGGTCAGAGGTCAAATATTAGAGGACAGGTCGCCTGCGTCCTGACGGCTCATTGGCAAACAAATTTACAAGTTCAGAAAGAGGAATTTTAACTATTTGTTTTCCTCAACACTGAAACACATCAAATTTTCATTATCCAATTTTATTTTCTCTTGACTGCGAACAGCGTTCATCCCACAACTCTGTCTTTTTCTGAATCTCATCTTCTCTGAACAATTTCAGTAAAGCTCAGTCTTTCTGTTTCTTCCTTTGTTGCCATCAAATTGCAGTTTATCGTTCCTTTTTTTATGTGTCTTCATTAAAAATTCTCGCTGCCTTTCACAGTTCATCCCAATAACAGCAGTAGCAAAATTGATAATGACACCTTCTTCATGTTTACTGCTCCAGCCTGCCTTTTTTAATTTATTTCTCTTATCCTCCTCGACTTTGCATTCGTGGCTCTCTCCACCAGACTATGAGTTCACCATTTAGTTATTTTGTGAGTGTGTGTAGGTGTGTGCAGAGCTGCTGATTAGGGATGTTTTTGTAGCGAGTTAGGCAGAAAATAAAGCTTCGTTTGCTGCTATCGGGAGGGGCTGGGCCGTTCCAGGTTGTTACAGACAGAAGCAGCGAAAGTTACACAACGGCCGAAACACCTGGACAGTTTACTTTGCAATACACACACATTCACAAACAGAGACACACGCGTAGCTATAATATAGTTTGAAAGACAGGGAGCAAGGGAATGAGCAACCCAAGGCTATGATGTCAGCCTGTTTTACAGCTCTCATAATTACAAGCAGAGCTCTGGGTGGGTGGGTTTCTGTGTGTGTGTGTTCAACAGTGCACATAAGATTCCTGTCAGAGTTGCCTTAGTGACCCGCTAGGTAACAGTTGGTGTTTCCCAGACATCTTAGTGGCCGGGGACACTGAATCCATGTTATACGGTAATGGACAGTGAGAGCTGTGGATTTGTGTGAGAGAAGAGTGTGGAGTTCCCCTTGTTACTGAAGCTTGAATTTCCATTGTTTCCACATTATTTTGCACTAAGTCACAGGAGACTAGCTGACTGTTCACCTGCCCATAACTCCTCCTATTGGATCAGAAAGCTCCGACTGGCTCCAGCGAGGAGCTCAGATTTGGTCAAAACCGTTCAATCTTAGGTAAAAACATGTTTTTTTCTACGGCAGTCTTTTCCATTTAACAAAATAAACCAAACCTCTTGAGCGCATCTGCTGGTTGATTTGTTTTTACACAAACAGATGTACAAAGACTCTCTCCCATAAAAGACGATCCGTGAGAAAAATTGCAAAATTAATTAGCAAATGATGCTTTTCTTGTTATCCAACAAGATAACCCAAACTCCTCCAATTCATCTGTGTTGGATAGTCAAAGAAGAGAAAATTATCATAATTATTATTAAAATCATGCTTTTGTACAAAATAGAACATAATATAAATATATAAAAAAACGAACCTCTCACATCCATCTGTGTTTGCATTTTGTACAAACAGCTGAAAAACAAACTTCTCCTGTATAAAATCCTTGTCCAAAATTACTATTTGAATTATACAGCTGACTAAAGAATAAGTTAACAAGGATAAGAATCTGCCTGAGCATTTGGTGATGACTTTTTATAAAGTTTTGCTTCATCCAGTTGGATCTGAACTAAAAAAAAAAAACTTAAAGAGTACACAACTGTTCTCGATGAAATTCTGCAGTTTTAACTTTTCAGTGAAGAATTCAAAGTGTTAGTCTCAGAAAGGCACCCAGTTTTACTTTCTTACTTTCTTTCTTGACTGGCACCGGCTTCATACTGGTTTTAAATGAGCTCAATACTACCTACAATGGCCCCAAATGAACCAGCAGCACTGCAGTCGACTTTGCTCCGAGCAAGCTAGAGGCTTGGTTAAGATGATTTAGGTGCAGTATAATGTGTGTGTGCATATATAAGTGTGTGTGCATATATAAGTGTGTGTGCCCTTGTGTGCGTGTGTGTGTGTGATGACCCCTCAGCACCTGAAATATGGAAAGTGGGAAGAAAAGTGAGGAGGGAGGGAGTGATGGGATGGAAGTAAGGAGGAGAGGAAAGGGTTATTAACCACAACACATTACCCCCTGACAACCTGCATGTTCAGACAAAAACCCACGAGTAATAATACCGATGTGGTGTGTGTGTGTGTGTGTGTGTGTGTGCGGCATGCTGGTCCCATGCAGGTTTGCTTGGGGTTGGTTCGTAAGTTCATTGCTGCAGCCTCAACAAGCCTCATTTGAGCTGAGTCTATAAGCATGTGTGTGTATGTTATTGTTGCGGTGTGTCATCCTGAAGCTGGTAAAGACAGGGGCAGGGAAATATTTTGAATCTGCATTTCTAAAATTATGGTGCTGCTCCCATCTCCCGCTTCATTTTCCCTCAATCAGCTCTCTCAGGAGATAGCAGCCATTGGGTTGGCTTGGCTGATTTTTATAGCGCTTCAACTGGGCTTCTTTTCTCCCTCTGTCTTCACTTCTGTGACTCCTCTTACCTTCAAACTCCCTCTTTTCCTTTTTTTCTTACAGCAGTGGTGTCAAAATTTTCAGCATAATTTACAGATCTGCAGTGGTAGAAAGTCTGTAAGTGGATTTACTCAAGTATTGAACTCAAATACAGTTCTGAGGTACAGTATTTGTACTTATTAATTATTTCCATTTGTATGTTACTTCAAATTTCCTATCCACTACATTACAAAGGGAAATATTACCTTTTTTTTTTTTACCATCAGTATATTGATTTGATTGCTGTAGTTACTAGTTTTTAGTAACCAAAGAGACATTTCCCCTCTAAACGTCTCAAATTGTTTTATTTAAATAACTGGTCAAGGTCCAGAAAGGTATAATGATCCAACATTTTAACACAAAAGCAAAATTAGAGAGAAATGCTAAAAGGATGAAAACAATTTGGTTTATCCACCAGATTTACCCTGTGACCTTGAAAGGAATCACACTCCCAGGTTGGATCACTGAATTAAACCACATCTGTATGCATAGCAGAGCTGAAACAATTAGTCGTTGATTGACTAATAATCAGCAACTTTTTTGATAATCGCCAAATGCTCTCAGATTTGGGTTTTGGACTGAACAGAATTTCTACATTTTATAGACTAAAAGTTATTGATTTATCAAGAACCATTATTAATGAAAAATGAGTTAGTTGCCTCCCAGTTCATCAGTATTATTAATCCAATATTGCAATATAGAATAATATATTGGTCACAGGGGACATTTTACTGATATTTTTGAAGACCTCATTACTTTTACTTAATTTGAATGCAGGACTTTTACTTGTAATGGGATATTTTCCTTCAGGATGAATAAAATGTGTAATTTTTTTATTTTTGTTGTAGTATCGGTACCTTCACCTTTCCACCACTGCAGATCCTTACCTATTTCTGTTTTAGGTCCTTCACATTAATGCCTTGTACACTCTTTTTTTTCCCGTCTCTTTGTGTTCCTCCTCCTCTCCGCCTCCAGCTCCTCTTCATCTCTATGAGTCGATGGGGCAGAAACAGACAGAGACAGGTGATATCTGATGGGCTGATGGTGATGACTGTTGCTAGTCAAGCAGAATGGATGGGCTTAATTGAACAGCGTGTTTGGTGTGTGTGCGTGCATGTTTATGCGTGTGTGTGTGTGTGTGTGTGTGTAGGGAGACAGTTCTGCAAATGGCAGCCGTTTCCATGGCAGCAATTAAACGCTGGGAGTTTTCAGGTCAAGGTTAATTAGCATGCAAAGATGAAAGAGAGTCAGGCGAGAGGGGCTGAACGTTTGATCGGTGTTCGTCTTCCGTGACCACTCATGGTGTGTGTGTGTGTGTACGTGTGTTTCAAACTGTCGGCCCACTGAAGTCGCACCATGACACACAATATATATTATCAATAGTACACAGAAACAGCAGAGACAGGCTACAGTCCAATATTCATAATGCTCACTGCAAATTCTTCTTTATGTATAAGGAAAGAAGGTATGTTGATGTACGAACATTTTGTTTCGAATACACCGTAGAGTTTTATGTGAAGCAGAATTTATTCAAAAGTCCAAAGGGTTATATGTGAACAGTTGCACGCAGCCACATTACAATTCAAAACAGTAAGCATAAAACGTCTTCCTGTGGCTTTTGTTATGTGATTTAGGTGCCACCGAAGTCCATTTAATGTTTTAAAATTTATGATAATTCAATTTAATCATTTTCACTTGTCTGTAAAATTTATTTTTATTGGGCAGAGACATTTTGTGGCTGATCTTATTCACAGAGGTGCAGGACAGAGGCGATGCTCTTGATTTGCAATGTAACGATATAATGTAATACGTAACAGAACTAAAATGACTCGTCAAATAATCAATTACCGTAGCTGATAGAAAGAAAATTAATCAGCAACTACAATGATTTGTATGTTTTTAATTCTATGTGGGCTTTTTGTAACACAACAAATAATATAATTAACTGACAACACCAAGAGTGCAAATTCCAACCTTCAATCTGGAGACTTCATTTTCTACCTAAAGTGCGAACAGATGCACTTTATTCTGCAGCAGCCCGAGATTATATATGACAGACAGACAGACTGTGAGATAATAGTGTATTTGCTCAACAGCTCTACAAACAGCACCTATAAAAAAGACCATGCAGTTAAATCTGTGCCGCCTCTAACAGGCTCAACAAAAATCAAAGATTATGAGCTTCACCAAATTTGTATTTACCTCAGGGCTATAGGGTATTTCTGTTATTTTGTCCACCCCTGTAATCACCTGAGTGTTGCAGGTACTTCTCCTCTGAGTCACTCTCGTTCTTTTCCTTTATTTTGTTTCTGCCTCCATCACTCTGCTCTCTCTCGCTCTGAACTTTAACAGCTCAACAGTCACTGCAGAGGCTTTCAACTCTGTTATTCACAGCTCAATGATACAAATCCTGCTGTATGTGCGCTCTGCGTTATGTGTGTGTGTGTGTGTGTGTGTGTTATGGTGATTGATATGCATTAATGATGTAAGGCGAATAGCCATTAAAAACTGGGAAACTGTAAGCAGTGCCTTGAGCTGTGACTATTAGTCTGAAAGTTTCCGGTGTTGGCAAAACACAAGGGACTGCAGTGGCAGATGTTAGGGAATAGTGTGTGTGTGTGTGTGTGTTTTGTGTGTGCAACTACCAGTAGCAGGTGGTAAGTTTATTTCACCCCGCTGGCCCAAACTCACGGTCACAGGGTATTTTGGAGCAATTTAAAGCTCAGCTGTTCTCGCGCTGTAACTATACTTGTGTGTGTGTGTTTTGTGAGAATGCTTATAAGCTCTGGGACAAATCGTCTTTTTACACGAGCAACAAGGTTTCAAAGAGAGAGATTTCCTCCTTTGTAATGAAATGGATCGAAACGTACTGTAAAATCTCTCTCCGTAGAAGGTTTGTATGGCGTCATCTTCCCGGGTTTCCTCGGTAAAACGACTGAAGCACAACGATCTTCTCTCAGCAGGTACTTGAACACTTTTCCAGGTCTTTGCTTTAGTTAAGCTCAAGTGTCGCTTAACCTTTTTCCAATTCAACACCCGAATGAGATCGCTCCGCACTCTCACCTTTTGACCGCAGCTCATTAAAGCTAATTGCTAATCTGGTCATGTGGAAACCCAGCAGCAACCGACAAACTATCTGCGGTCTTGACACACAGTTTAAGTAGCCAGGGCCTCAGGTTTCTAACTCCAGATGGGCTCAGCTCAACGTAAATAAGGGTCCGACGGCTCGAGAAGCACGAAGATGGCCATTACTGAAGTGGATGAGAGGATGAGGGAGGAGGAGAAAGGAGAGATTGTTTGTTATTAAATTCTCTCTTCCTGAGGTCAGTGACACAGAGGCTTTTAGTGGCTGCTGGAACCACTCTCCTGCAACACCCCGTCTAATTGGTTAACGACATCTGATGTCATAACATGCCCCCTTCTCGCCGTGCCAACGCCATCCTTCATCCCTCTCTCGGTGTTGCTTTTGTACTCTCTCCATTTCTCAAACGGCTCAATCCCTTTGTTCTTTAAACTCACCCATTCCTCCCCCTTCGTCTCACCCTCACTCAAAGTGGGTATTGATTGAAGGAAAGAAAATGATAGTGAACAAATCTTTCCTGCTCCTTCTTTGTGGTCCCCGCTTTGCTGCTGAATAGCCCAAAATGTGTGCACGTGTGTGTGTGTGTGTGTGTGTGTGTGTGTGTGTGTTCATTGATATTCCTCTGGTAACGTTCCCTGCATGTAAGTGTTTTTTAGGATAGAACAAAGGACAGGACGATTTAGATTTAAATACTTGTAGACAGAACAGAGGATGCAACAACAAAGGAGTTCATGACCTTGACACTGTATCGTGTAGTTATAGTGAAGGTTAGAGAGGTTATGAGATGAATTATTAAAATAAAAATGCAAAAAGTGCAAAATAAACACTGGTGGCTCCATTGACATGCTTTTTGTAAATGTTGCACTGCTAATGCAAACACAACAAAGAATGTATGAACCAATTCATTCTCTATAGCTTACTAAAGGTTGCATGCACAGTTTGTTTGTTTTATCCCCACCAGATGCACAAAAAACTAGACATTAAATGACAGATTAGAGGACAACAGACAACATTTGAGGAGCAGGAGCTAGAATATATTGTATCTCTGAATTCTGGCTTGATAAATGACATACGTAACTAATCAAATATCAAAACTCTTGACTTGCCATAGGAGGACAAGCATGGGTATTACTTTAACTTTAACAATAGCTCTGTTGTTTTCAAGTGTCCCAGTAAGTCCTGACAGAGGGACAGTGAGCCGGCATGCTCAGCACCAGGACACTGAAACTGGAGCCGCTAAATGGAATTTGGCCATAATAAATTTTATGATTCACACCTGTGCGTTCCCTACCTCGACATTTCTAAATGTCCTCTGTGAAGAAAGCCTATTAATTAATTGTTGTTAAATTAATAGTACATAAAAGCAGTCTTTAAACACACACATATATATTTATGACAAGTCACACAGTATCATTGCAGACTGCAGTACAATGTAGAACTGCACCACTATAATGAAATTTTGATAAGAAAATTCAACTTGATGTTCACTGTGATGAATCATGCAAAATAAGCCAGTGGTTTACCTTTTTTCACAAAAATGATCGGATGCCTGGAAAAGTAGAACTGTAGCTTTAAAGAGGTATTTTAAGTGTAAAGTAAATACATGATGTGTAATTAACAAGGGAAAACTTTCTGGGAAAACTACTGCCGTGATCCTTTAACTTTCTGCCTGTCTGTCGACCCCCAACCTGGCCCTCTGTCTGTCTGTCTGGCCTTCAGTTACCTAAGAACCCCTGGACCAAAAATAACAACACACTGTCAGACCTCTCGTTGCTACCTTCTCACATAGCCCATAAACTTAACAGCTCTGCACGCCGCCCGCGCCGTTACTGTACACAGACACAAAGTGCAAGCCAAGTTGAGGGTGTACCGGCAGTGGTCTGTTTGCCGATCTGCTTGTAACACTCTTTCATTTGCTCATCATCACTGTGATTCACTCACGAGCGACTGAACTGGGCTCATCCCCCACTCTGCCAAGTGAGCGTCTCGTCTCTCAAAAGCTCAGTGAACCTTGTTCAAAATGCTGATTTAAGACCACTGATTTCTGACCCCTCCTACCTCCCTGAGGGGCAGCAGCAGTGACCCACATGTGGTATGAAGCATCAGAAATACATCTGAACCCCTTAAACTCAACATACAAACCACCCCACCACCCCAGCACACACACACACACACACGTTTCCCTGCATATACACTCATGTCCTCTCCCCAAGGAAAATGCCTAACAGCAGGCTCTACACGTTTACATCCTGTAGAATGTAGTGAGACAGACATGCATTCATTCACTCAATTGCACACACACACACACACACACACACACACTTACACGCAGACAAAAGACAGAAAAGAGAGTAATGGGCTTAGTGCAGCAGAGCTTCATGTGTGTCATAATCTTGTCATGATACTGTCCTAATCCTCCTCTAATCCACTATCCTTCTGGAAAAATGAAATTGGGATTACCCCTCTATCTGTCTCCATTACACAAGCATCTTTCTCTTTCAGTGTGTTTGTGTGTGTGGCTGTGTGTGTCTGTGTGTTATGAGGTATTGCAGCATTCCCTGGAATGTCAGCTATCGTCATGCTCTCAGTTTTTTTTCCGCTGATCCCAGGGCTCTGGTTTTCCTACTGCTGGTATGAGTGTGTGTGTGTGTGTGTTTGCGAGTTTGTGGCTGAATGTATATGTGTGTGTTTGAGCATGTGTGTTCATATACGTGATTCAGGGAAAACATCTTTCTCACAGTGAAAGAGAATGTTTCAACTCCTGAGACCAAATGCAACATTTAAAGAAGAGCACACACACACACACACACACACACACACACATTTTACACACACACACACTCACACACACACACACACACACACACACTCAACAAACAGTAACACACACACACACCTCAGTGGAGCAGATGGCCGCTGTATGTGTGTTTGTTTGCGCTCAAATGATCATTCATATGCACAGTGGAAATTAACATACTAACAAGTTGCCCGTGCATATGTGTGTGAGTGTGTCAGTTCTTGATTACTACTGTGGTTGTGGGACAGAAGTTGGATCTGCGCCTGTGTGCATTTCTGTGTGTGTGTGTGTGTGTGTGTAATAACATAGGCTCCACTGACCATGACTGGGGCATGAAGAGGCAACCGGCTTTTACTTGGCATCTTTACAAGTCCCTCTGCCTCAGGGTGAAAAAGGAAAACATGGACGGACAGAAAGGGAGGAGACATCGATAGAGACAAGTTTGAAAGAGGGAGAGAAGTTCAAGAAACGTCCCAAAATGGAGAAAAACGTGGGTTGGTGAGATGAAGTAAAGAGGGGAAGAAAGAGGAGAGAGATGAGTTTGTTTGTTTTTTTTTTCATATTAAAAAAACAGCAAAGTGATGGAGAAAGAAGATGAGAGGGAGTCAGGGAGGCAAACAAAAAGAGCAAAGGAGGTCAAGAGTGATGGAGGCAGAAAGAAAGAATGAGGTAGAAGAGGATACGAAAAAAGAGAGAAAGAACTATGGTACTATAGTAGCATAAAAAGGCTGACTTTTTACATGCTCGAGGGAGAGATGGTCTTAAAAGACGCTGAAATGAACAAAGCTCAGTGTGTGTGTGTGTGTGTCTGTGTGTGTGTGTACTTGCCCTCAAGCATTTGGCCACTAATGGGCAGCAAAGTCTTTGTTCTTGAGCAACATGGTTTTTGAGTTGCGGTGCCCACAAACACACATTCATGCACACGCATACACACTCATATGATTATTCACCCTTTGTAAATAACAGTCTTGCCTTGTATCGCTACCCTCTGAGACTTTTCAACTTGTGTGTGTGTTTGTGTGTGTTTTTGTGTATTTTGATTTTGTATATAAGCTTCTGGTGGTTGATTGTAATTGCTCCGAGTCAGATTCTTGCAGGTCATTGGCTAACAGTTGCCCAGGGAGACAACTCAGCAGGCCACGATTGGCGGATGATGCTAACACGGTCTGACAGCCTTGTTAGTGCAACCTGATTGGTCAATTAGTAACATCACTTACTCTGAAATCCCTGGAGAGACAGAGAGAGAGAGAGAGAGAGAGAGAGAGACTGATATCAGTTTATTTTGATTTAATCCAATCAATTGTATTAGAACAACTTCAAAATGAGAACTTTGCTGCTTTGTGTTTGTCTCACAGTAAATGAAGTATTGGAGGAAGGAGGGCGGTTGACTGAGATGGGGGGCAGAGGGCAGTGGGGGAGAAGATGAGAGGGAGGGGAGGGTGTGTTGTGGAGACAGATCCAATCTCTTCATAAATTATGAATGTGTTCCGGAGGAAAGCATTCAATAAGCAAATGCCACATGGTACGGAGTCAAGGAATCCAACTGTGTGTGTGTGTGTGTGTGTGTGTGCATGGCATGTGTGCGTGTGTGCTCACAAGCTCAGTGTAGCCATGTGATTTGTTGCCTGAAGATATTTGTTTGTTTAGATGGCCTGCGATTTTAATTTTAAAAATATATAAATATATGATATTAAGTTAAAATGAATTAAATCATGAAAAGAATCAAGGATGTTTTTCACATTTGAATATTGAAAAGCGAATGTGTGATTTCAACAATCAATGATAAAATATATAATTTACACCACACTTTTTAAGATGTCATCAAAGACAGTAACGCATAATATTTTCTTCCTTGTTTTCTTTTTCTTGTTCGGGATGATTTTCTGAGCTGTACTTGTTGCAAGAGGAGCTTCTTTAGAATCTCCTTGCAAGGGAAAAAAAATCAAATCTGCTCCTTTTAAAAAATCTGGGTATTTTCTGTGAAAAGCAGTCAAACCCAACAACAGTGAGCTTTACTTTAGGTGCACGTGACAATTTAGCTCTCTCTATTCGGTTGGATGTTTTTAACTTCTTTACGTCATTTTCATTTCCACAGTTAGTTAGTTATAGAGAACCCAAACTAATCCCGCATGGCTCTGAATTTGTATTTGACTGAATATTCATGGAGAGCCTGTTTCCAACCCACCTTTCTGCTCCTCTTTTTCCTCCATATTTTAATCGAAACCTCGTCTTTGGCAGCTGAGGCAGACTGACCACTGCTGTGTTCATGTCTGGCAGTGCTGCTAGCAATAAAGTTGTGTTGTTTTGAAGGCCAGCCATGAACGACTTAATGAACTTGTTGAGCTTGCGAGGCGGCTGTCTGCGACTGTGTCAATAGAGTGGCTAATAAAGTTATGTTATTGGGATGGCTGGCAGCCTGCATGGCCTGCTGCTTTTCGAGACATGTCATGCTGTGTGCGAGTTAATAAAGTTATGTGTCCTTTGAATGAGGGTAATACAGTTGCCGAGGGTGCTGCTGCGTGATGATAGCATTACAGGAGGCATTTTGATTGTCAGTGCAATAGGCTTGAACCAAATGCTTCTCTGTGTGATGAGGAAGGCCAGAGCGAACAGAGTGTTTCCCATTTGCTCTGCTTCTGTTTCGCAAAGCATGAATTACTTTGCTTGTATGTGTGTGTGCAGTGATTTTGTGCGTGTGCACCCTCAGGTCTTAAAATGACGGACAAACAGAGAAGCCACAAGGTGGCAGGAAG
This sequence comes from Scortum barcoo, assembly GCA_023238725.1. Lineage (NCBI taxonomy): Eukaryota > Metazoa > Chordata > Actinopteri > Centrarchiformes > Terapontidae > Scortum > Scortum barcoo. Next base: position 17,762,495 of record CM041553.1, read on the forward strand.
GAAGGTGACAACACAGGCAACATGCGCTCCCACAGATACACACAAACAGGAATGAGGATGTTTGGCATGTGGGTCTCCTGTGTCAGGTGGAGCTGAGAAGGGTTGACACCTCGTCAGAGAGTCTGGGAGAGGAGACGGGAGATCTCACTATGTGACACCGGGCTTTTTATAGACACATGGGAAGTAGAGATGGATCCAAATGGATCACCTTTGCCTCACAGGGCCCCTCCGCTAGTTTGTGAGTGTCTGTGTGAAAATTCCGGTGGATTTTTTTTTATCAGCTAGTCTGAGCTAAAAGGGGGCTTGAGAAAGTATGAGCAGAAGAACAAAAAAAAAAGGAAAAGCTAAAGAAATTTAAGGTCAGCCAAGCAAGCAACAAAATCATATTTTAAAAAAATCTAAAAAAAAACACAGTGCTGTTGTAGTTGGAGATGCTTGGTGCAAGCCAACTTTTTTTTCTATTATTATGTGGAAATGAGGGAAGAAAGAGGGGCAGTGACATGTAACAAAGGTCACCAGCAAGTTTATGGTCTGTCCTTAATCTCCTATGCCACCAGGGCATTCCACACGAGGCATTATTTTACTTCGCTTGAAGCTATTTTTCTCATGTGATACAGATTTACCAAGCACTTAATGCACACTTCATAAAAAATACTTTAAACTCTTTTTTCCTTGCCTGATTTTATGGCCTTAAGAATAGAGGGTCATACAGGTTCTGAGACAAATTTGTCATTTTGAGTAAAAATGAATAAAACATATTTAATTTGAACTCACTTAAAAGAGCAATTCTGTGAAAAGTTGATAATAAATTTTTCTTTTAAAAGCTGTGTGGTTTCTGAATCTAGTTCTGCCAAGATGAATAAGAACATCCAAGATTAAGTCATCACTGGACTGTGTGCCATAATTGCATCAAGCAGAGATATAAAGCGGTTTGGATGCTCTTAAAATAGAGTTAATACCATGAGATATATCTTATCTTCTCACTAAGAGAGGTCATCCAACTTGAGGACTGACATGTATTAAATATGCCATTAGTGCACTGTGATATACTGTGTTGAACAGCTTGAGTGTACGTGTGCACGCAGAGTTGCATTTTGTGGCACTTATTCTTTTGTGTCCACATGATAAATGGATTCTAAAAAACACAAGCGTCACACAAGCTGAAGCACAATAGGTCGGAGACGTTAATGTGCGGTTGGCATGTGCACATACATGCATGCATAGATGCTTGTGTGCCTATGTGTGTGCGTGAATTCGCTGTGTTCTCAGCGTGGGCGCATGAATGAGCGTAAATGGTGCACTGCAGGGACACCGGCCCTCTATAGGAGATGAATGTGCTGATATGACAGTGATACATGGAGATGTTTACAGTAAACTGAGGGAAGGAGAGAGACTCAACCTCAGGGGGATTAAAGGAGAGAAAGGAAGAGGGGAAGTGAAAGAGGGACCCAGCTTGCAGGATGTTTTTACTGAACTCTGTTAAGCACAAGAAAATTGGCAAAGTTTACATGAATGGAGGAGGACAGTTCATCCATCTCACTCTGTCTTTACAGTGAAGCTGATCTCTGTATGATATCACCAGAGGAATGTACTTATTATGTGAACTGACAATGCTTGCTGACATGGTTGGCTCATGTTCAGCACTTGTTCAAACAGCCAACATACACAACCCCTCCTCTATACACACAAACACACACACACAGCACACACACACACACACACAGAGGTGCATGTGTGCATTGAGTCTGTTCATCCCATCCCATTACTGCAGACAATCCCTACAGTGTTTGTCAACTAGTCCACGCTTATGTTGCTCAGTGCAGAACAAATCTCAGACCAGTCTCACAAAACACACACACACACACACACACCTACAAGCAAGGCACGAAGCTCAGTAGTAAACAGAAGACTACTGAGAAATTAAGCTGTTTCCCCCCAGTAGCATTATGGACTAAGATTTCCCTAGTCTACAATTGAGCCCCTGTGGACTGTGTGAACTGTAGCAGTAGCAGAAACTCTATCCTTTCAGGTGAATTGGTTTTACAGCAGCACACCACTCCGTGCAGCTCTGTATACCCAAGCACAACTAGCGTATAATGTGATATTGGCTGGCTTTAGAAGACTTAGCGCTGCTGCTCTTGATTTGTTGCAACTTTGTGGGAAAGTTGACTGTGAGTAGGATAAGCCCTTATTGCCTGTCCCTGTGTGTGTGTGTGAGTGTGAGTGTGTGTGTGAGCTGATGGATGAACTTGCAGTCTGGTAAGCAGGGACATTCCCCTCTCTGTTCTCTCTTTCTGCCATGGAAACCAGACGGGAGGGCTATGGTGGCCCACAGGAGCCAAATGAGGCGGCAATAATGCAGCGCTTAACCCCACATTGAAAAATGACTTCATTCTCTCATCAATAGAGCAGTTCCGAACGCCCCGCCACGCTTATGCATGCACGTACACATGCACACACCCACACACGCGCGCATATAAACACACACACAAATGAGCACATGCACGTAATTGAAACATGAAGTGGGTATTTCCCATGGTTAAGGTGTGCTACAGTTAACTATTATGCGGTTCACACACACATACACACACAGATGAACAGCCTCTCATGCATACACAGTATGTGGTATGCTGCAGTGCGGAGAAACCAGTTTGTTCTTTTTGGTTGATTGAAGCTGGTTTTAAATAGGGATGTGTATGTTTCTCTGTTTGTGCTTGTCATAATGTCAGCGTGGATGTTTGTGTTAATATTTAGTCAATGCAAGACTTTCTGCTTTATTTGAATTCCTATTAGCTAGCCTAGCAGATACTAATCTCCTTGGGAGACATTAATATTAAACAAAAATACAAAATAAGCAACTGAGACAACCATGTGTGACAGATCTGACCACGCTCCTCAGCATGTTGTAAAACTCAAATCATTTTCCAAGCAACTGTTGTTTCCTAATTACTCCCCAAAACACTCATTAATCCAAGGTCATTTTAACACATTACCATGTGCACACATGCATCATGGAGCTTATTGATCTGACCAGAGGTCCAAGACGTTAATCCGACCACAGCTGCTATTTATGTGTGACAGAAGAGAGAGACCCAAAGGGCTCTTTAAGATGCTCCTTTTTTTCTGTGTCCAGTGGCTCTTTGCTCACTTAGTGCTGCTATTGTACGTCTTTCTTCCATTAGGGTATTAGTGTGTGTGTGTGTGCATGTGTGTATGTGTGTGTGTGCATGAGTGTGTGTGTGGACGTGCATGTATGTGTGGACGTGTGAGTGTGTGTGAGAAGAAAGGCAAAGACTTAGAGAAAGACAGAGAGAGAGAGGGATTTGAGGTGTACTGTAATATTGTAAGTTGAGCCCTGAGGGCAGCTAAGAGCTTTTAGAGAAAGAGCAACAGGGACTGATGACAGAATGGCAGCCAGGCGTGACTGACAGACAGACTCAGACAGACAAGAAAATGAAGAGAAAATTAAGAAGAGAGAGGAGAAGAAGAAGAGAGAGTGAAGACGGGAGAAGAAGAAAGAGGACATCAGAGGTTATAAAGTAAAAAAAAAAAAAGACTTATTTCTATGGAGTCAACACAGAATAATAAACGCAGCAATCAGGGATTTCCCTCCCTTGCTTGTGTGTGTGAGTGTAATTACTAGTGTCTCTTAGATACCACTTAGCATCTGTATATTTCCCTGAGAAGAACAGGGTGTGTGTGTGTCTTTTTAATCTAAAAACAAATGTTTGCTTAATAACCTGCATGTGTGTGTTCTGTCAAGTTTGTTTACATGTGTAGTTATTCCTGTGTCAGCCGTTCTGTGTGTTTGTTTTGCATGTGTCCATTTGTGTATCTGTGTGTATGCGCATGCATTTCTGTGCATAAGTGTGTGTGTGTGTGTGTGCTGATGTGTGCTTGCCCCGGAGCTGCCTCTTTATACTGTCTCCTCTGTAAGGGGCTCGAATTGAAAGCCTTTTGAAATGATAACCTAGAGTTATGAATGGTTGTATACACCAGAGAGGGAGAGTGAGAGAGTGAGCAGGAGCGAGAGACATTCAAAGGAAGGAAGATGAGGGAGAGGGAGAGATGAGAGAGGAGCACAGTGATATAAATGGGTGATGAGCAGAGCAGAATGAAAAGGAACAGCCTAATTCAATAAAAAAGAAACGTGTAGGGGGAATAAAGTCATTATTGGAGGTGAGAAATCGCTCCTTTATTTCCTTACTAGTGAATTGTTTTCTTATTCACCGCTCTGTCTTCTCTCTTTTATCAGTCAAAACAGAAATTGGAAGCAGGAACAAGAAAGAAAGAAAAATTAAAAGAGATAAAAGGTTATGGGGGAGCATGTATGTGGGTGTGGGTGTGTGTGAGAAAGCAGAGCCGACAAAAGAGGACAAAGTGCGCAAGACGTGAAAGACAGAGGTTAGAGGCTGGTGCAGTGTCTTGTTAACCTGCGTGGTGGGTGACAATGGCTCAGTAGGACCCCTGCACTCCCAGGCCTGTCTCAAGTGCTGCCTGTCAGTAGTTAGAGTGCTCTCTTTCTAGTCAGGCAGCCCGCTCCAGCACCTCACTATGGCCTCAACTGGGGCCTCCCAAGACCCCTGTGGTAAAAAGAAACAATGTCACAACGCCAACCTCTCCAGTCCGCTACCACCAGCCCCACTGTGACTGGCACAATAAATGTAACCAATGTGGTTAAGGTTGCACAATTTTCCTCAAAAGTGCTCTGTGCTGCGTTCAAGTGGTGATCTTGTGAGGCTTTTTTTTTTTTTTTTATACAAGCAGTCATTTCTGTGTTGCACATCCTGCAGATCACCTGTCAGTCAAACAGTCAATTAGCCAGTATGGGGGCAGTCTTTGCATTGTATCCCCTGCTGGTGCAGTTGTTTGCAGTTTCTGTAGGTCAGTATAGAGCAACATTGTTTTTTTTTGTTTTTTTGGGGGGCTATGTGGTTTTTCAACGTAGTCAGATCTTTCGAAATGGTTGAAGCTGTTCTGTAAATAATATTCTATGAAATCTAGTCTGTGCATTTTGCCCAGTTTTACCAAGCTGCGAACCTGGCAACCCTGCAGATCGCACACTTTTGTGTGTTCTTCGCCACAGTGGTTCCTCTGTTTAGTCCAAGCAAACCACTGTTGCTGCAGCTGGAAACATTAAATGCATCACTTACTGAGCTTTTTCCTGGGAAAAATGTATGTATTACTTTCAAGCACATGGACTTATGAGGTTGTTTTGTCGAATATGTAATGTGATCGGCATTCAAGCGTTTAAATGGTCGCTTAGTAACAACAACATAAATGGACATGGTCTTGTACTCACTTTAAAATTTTAAGTGATTTTTGTGTGTGTGTGTGTGGTTTTCTTCGCTTTAAACGTCATGCTCGGGGAAAAAAAAAATATGCATCATCACATCAAACTGTGGACTTTTTCGTTGTTTTGTTACACTTATTTGTTTATTGTGGAGGGACAAAAGCTGCAAAATCAGTCTGAGATAGCCAAGAAGCCAGACTGATAGATTTCCATGCCCTGTTTGTAAAAGTAACATAAAAAAGTAACATTTATAAAAAGGGATATAAATTTGGTAGAAGGGCTTGTGTAAGAATTAGACCACTAAAAGCATAACCTCGTAGGAAATCATTTCAGTAAATGACCTTTGCCTCAAAAACCTGGACCTGAAAGGAAATCACAACAATTTGCGTGTATGTTTATATATATGTTTGCTCGTGTATGTGTTTGTGGGTGTGACAGAGAAAGAGAGACAGACAGACACAGATAGACAGAAGGAGTGTATGTGTGTCCTGCCCTGGCCACCCCAGGACAATAAATTGTGGTTGGAAATGTGTGTCTGGAGCGTGAAATAGACTGAGACTATTTGGAAGAAACAGTAGCTCATCTTCTTAAACTACATCATGTTTGTGTTTGTTGTGTGTGTGTGTGTTTGTGTGCATGTGTGTGCGTGTGTATGTTTGGTGGTATTTTATTGCCCTGCTTAATGTGGAGGACTTAACGGAAGCATGCGCGTCCTCTTTGGTATTCACTGAGAGGCAGGGAGAAGGACGGGGGAAGGGAGGGAGCAGAGGGAGGAGAATGGAGGAAGTGGTAGGAGGGACTCAAAGGAAGGAAAGAGGGAGAAGGAAAGGAAGGGAGGAGGAGAAGGTTAAGTGGAGGAATTGAAGAAGCTATATGAAATGAAAGGGAAAGGAGAGAAAAAGAGAAGTGCAGGTAAGAGGCCAGTGGGGTGAAGGATGGAGAAAGAGATGTGGAGAGATGAGGGAAAGAAGGGAGGCAGGAGATGAGAAGGAAATGTGGAGGCAGGAAAGAGAAAGGCAGGAAGGAAAGAATGAAGGAAACTAGAGGGTGTGAAGGAAGGAAAGACTGAGAAGTAAGGAAAGCTGTAAGAGGTTTGTGGGGAGGAAAAAACAGAGGACGGTAAGAAAAAAAGTAGGAAACGAGGAAGGGAAGGGAAGAGAAAAAGTGAGAGGGAATGTAGAAAGAAGGGGAGGGATGAATATGAGGGGAAGAAAAAAGTGTAAATTGTGTGTGTGTGTGTGTGTGTGTGTGTGGAGACAGAGGGTGAGAGGTCTATGTCTGTCTTCACCAGGATTAAGCTTCAGCCTTATTACAGCCTCATTACATCAGTCCACTTCTTCCATTACACACACACACACATTGAATGCAGTGTGTCGCCAGCGCACACTTAACACAACACACACACGCACGCACACATGCACACACACATGCATATGCATTTAAAAACAGGCGCTGTCTCGATCAATCTCTTAGAGGTCAGGGCTGGAGTTTGGTATTCTGGTAATATTAATCAGTTTATGTATATGCAAGTGTGTGGGTATCCGTGTGTGTCACAGCTGTTCAGTGCATTACCAACTAATATGACACTGCTTGTGCACCCACAAACACACACATGCACATGCACACACACTGCTAATCTAATTTAGCTAGCAGCGGTAGCCTTCAAAAAGCAGTCCGATGTGTTGGTGTTGCTCACGTAGCGCCCCCTCCGGCCCCTCCGCTGGAACGCAGCTGGTCTAAAGTCACTCATCGAGCTCTGACCTGCGCATATTCTCTATATTTGGGACACAAACCTCATCGTGGACATTGTAGCGCGGCGGGTCACATTTCGAAGGGGCCGGCTCGTGTTGTGCTGTGGTTGGTAAATGGAACAGTGGCATCGCTCGAGTCTGAACTCAGCTGCGGCCTGAGGTGTCTGAACTTGTCCAGTGGAAATGCAACGTGCTGCACTAAATTAGCCCCGGCTGGTCGGGATGTTTGTGATCAAGCACCATAAAGGCTTGTCTGGTTTTCACAGGAGGGGAGGAATTTAACATGAGAAAAAAAAAAAAGTTAGATCCACATCTGCCCTTTGGATGTGATGAAAGAGAAAGACAATAATTCATATAGAAAAACACACAAAATAAACAAAGTGAATGTAAAGTGTGCTTAATTTCCCGTGTCGATTCATGTTTTGAAGATGAGCAGGGGTGTCTGGAGTAGTTGGCAAATACAGTATATTTTGCTTGTTCTGGCAGTTTGACAAGAGTTTTGTTCAAACTTGAGACAACAACGTCAATCGTAACTTCTTTATATACTGCTGAGTAATTCAGTCTATAAAAATGGATCATATTTTATGAAATCATCCATTGTTTTATATGTAAAATCTAAATTTGTAGAGATGACAGTAACTACAACTGTCAGACAAATGTGGTGTAGTAATAAGTACATGAACTGTCATGGAGTAGAAATATCTAGTACCAGGAAATGAAAAAACTCAAGTTCATAATTACCCTACCTGAGTAAGTGTAGTTACTGTAGATACTTTTGACCACTTTATATGAACCACTTGAGAAAAAAAATTTTTTATATAATAATGCCACCAGTGCATTTAATATAAATGAATCAGTGGCCTGAGATCGTTTTTTTATTTAACAGTATAAAGGTTCCTGTCTGGTGCTGAAATGAAGATTTTAGGCCCGACCAAGGAAATCTAATTCATAAATTAAGACATCAGTTTTAAATATTAATTTTGTAAAACATAATAACAAGAAATCAAAATGAATTTTGTGTGTGTAAAGGAAGTTTTCTGATCTGATCTCCTTTGATGAACATATACTCACTGAGAATCAATTCCTTTAAATCCAGTCACCGGCACTGATGCTGTTTTTGTACTGATGACATTTAAGTCTTATATGTATGTGTGCACATGTATGTATGTGTGTGCGTATGTGCTGTCTGGCTGGTGTCCAGGAGACTTAATGGCCAACACCGTTTGCTTTCATGGTCCGTCTTTCCAACCCGCTGCTCATAGGAATGTAGAACACACACACACACACGCAAGCACAAACACAGGCAAGCACACACAATAATTTTGCTCACTTCAACACATATGGTGTTTAGGTCAAATGCGGAACAAACACAAAAAGCCCCAACAACCAATCACGCAAGCGTACAAGTAGTCCAGATTATGCATGACTTCTCATATTCACTGTTGGCCATGTGGAGATGGATCTCAGCTTTTGTTTGGAAGTGTTTGCTCTCTTTTTCTTCTCCCCCCTCCTCTTTTCGTCTCTCACCCACTCGCCCTTTGTCTTTCTGCTATCATTGTCAGATATTGTATTTATTTTAACACAGCCCAATAAACATAAATTGTTCTCGGGCATGGCGCCTTTGCCAGTAACTGCCACATTTTAGCGCCAGCGTTTCAATTAGTGTCAGTGTGTGTGTGTGTGTTTGTGTGTGCAGAGAGGACAGTGGACAGATGGTGCAGGACAGCTGGTCCAGAGTGACAAGTGTGTGTGACCCGAGCCTCTACGGTGGTGAAAGAAAGAAAGACAACATTGACGGAGAGAAACTATTTGAAGAGGAATATTTCAGCTAGCCTGCGATTGCCAGGAGCTGGCAAATAGAGGGATGGGGGGAGATGAGATGGAGGGTGGGGGGGCGGGGAGGGCTCTGGAGACATCTTGAATAGATTTGGAGCAAGAGAAAGAGGAGGAGGTGCAGTAGTGATAAAAGAAAAGCAAAAACTATGCCTTTCTGCCAATTTGTTCTTTTTTTTATCTGAATAGTGCTTGGATTTCTTTCTGATGGCAACAAATGTTGTTCTTCCATCTTTTTGTCCTCCCCTGTAGCCCCCTCCCCTCCGTTTTCCTCTCCACCCCCTGCTTTCTCTCTCTCTCTGGTCTAAAAGCATTGTGCAGGTGTTGGGTCAGATACTGTAATCTGTCGCAGCCTCATCGCCCTCCCAGAGCCAGGCGGCTGACTGATGAATCCCTCATTTCCCTAAACAGCCCTGAGTAGACCATTGACAAGAGGTTCATTCGCTCACTGAGTTCAAGTGAGAGGCCTCAGGGGAGGAAACACTTTCTGTCTCTAACACACACACACACACTGATACAAGCTTTAATAGTTCCGGGAGGGAGAAATGTGATCCGTCTCTGCGCTTATTGACCACCTCATTCTGTCTATAAGGACGTCTCCATCCACCTGTTTTTATGGGCATTTCGAATCAGGAGAGAAACACGAGAAACTGTTTAATGTAAGGGTGTACATTTCACTGAGGCGGAAAAAGTCAGCATTTTGAAAGGCAAAATGCTGCTGCAGATGTACCTTTTAAATACACAATTAACATTGCCTGAGCCTGGTTTCACTTAGACAGTGGTTGAACTGTTGATGACAGTCATGTCAAAATAAAAATAGCCACAGGGGATGAATGTCATCCTGGTGGAACATAATTTTGTAAAGCTATAATGTATTTATCTAAAAAAATTGATGACAGAGAATTATTCAGCAACCATTTGAAATCAATTAACTTTTTAAGTCATTTTTTAAGCAAAACTTTGTTTTCTTTGCATGCCACGACACTAAACTGAATACATATGTACATAATAGTACATAATAAAAATGTATGTACTACTAATGTACAGCAACAAATACATTTCAAATTTCTAATAATGCCTAAATAGTGCTTTCTACCAAACCACTTAGTAAATTCTTTTAGTGGCAGCATATATTATTTCATTTCCTGCTAAATCAGCTTATAAAACATGATCAAACTTTTTTTGATTTGGTGATGATTAGACACTGAAGGCACTTGGTTAAGGTTAGGGGAAGACTGTGGTTTGGGTTTATACATAAAAAGGACGACGTGTTTATTTTATTAACATTGAAGTGAAACCATTCTAACTTTAACCAAAGTGCTTTTGTTGCCCAAACCTAACCACAGACAGGAGGCTGGACACATACCCCGGTCTCTGGTATCAAAGTCTTGAGTTTTATATGCCCACCATCTACTTTGACCACCTTCTTATGATTCGTGTGCTAAACATTAATGTGGCACTCTTCATATGAGAGAAAAAAAATGTTAAGAGGGAACATAATCCAGGCAGTGGTTACATGTACGTTTCCCTACAAATTAGCAGCACTGCATATATCTGTCTGTCTGTGTGTGTACGGTTGTGTGTACGCATGAGGAGGCCTCGCCAGGCGAGCTGCTGGGTAAACACAAGGAAGGAAAGACAAAACCACAAACAGGGCTGAATTAAGAGGATATGTTTGTGTATGTGTGTGTGTGAGAGAGAGAGAAAGAGAGAGAGAGAGAGAGAGAGAGAGAGAGAGTGTTTGTGTCTGCCTGTCTTGTCATGGTTTGTAAACTGTGAATAATGACACCCAGGTGAGTAAGCCATCGCCACTGCAGTCCTTTGCCGCTGCACACGCACACACACACACACACTCATTTTATGACTCTTTCCATTGATACACTGCATAACCCCTCATTCCTGATGTACAAACACACTCTCCCCGACCACAAATTGTCTCCCCTGAGGTTTGACTGCCAATCACACTAAAAAAAAACAAAAAAACTGACCTCTTTATTTCAGAGTTGTTCAATTGTTTATGAGCTGTTTAGTTGTTTATTTTGATGTCGTCTCTGGTCGTGTGTTCACCGCACCGAGCTTTACGAAACAGCAGATGGGCTATTAGCTTTTAATGAATGCGCACACATACAGGGTGGGGCCTCACTGTCTCTCCGCGCTCTCCCCAAACTTAAATGTTTTACTTTTTAATCCACCGCTTCTGGTCGTCCGACGGAGCCAGATGACAGATGAATAGAAGGAATGAATGATTGATGGGTGAAAGGAGTGATGCAATGATTGAGCGATCAGGAGAATGGTGCAGCGTTTGATGGATGAAGCGAGTTGTGGGGGAGAAAAATAGATGGAAAAGCAAAGTCTGAAAATGACAAAGGATCGTTGGGCGCCAGATTGATACATTATCCTGTAGTGAGAGTTTTTCTTTTTTTTTTATTTTGTAAGACAGTTTTTAAGTGGAAAGGAGGCAGACACGAAGGGAGGAGGCTGCTTCAGCTTATTGGGTCATGGAGTTTGTGGCAGATCAGGTCAAAGACGTGGGTGAAAAACTTTCTGACCTGGCAAGGGATATGCAGACTTGGGCACACACACACACACAAAACACACACACACACAAACACACACACACACACACACACACACACACACACACACACACACACACACACACACAGGCAGATGCACTAATCCACACAAATAGACCCAGACACGCGTCCATGTGCTGTCACTTTCTATTTATCTATTCTATTTATTATTGTATGGCAATGTGAGAGGCAAACAGGAAAAGGATATGATGTCACTGACCAAGAGTTTGTGGTAACCAAGTGGTCTGGCAACGCGTCCGGCGGTGGTCATTTTAGCTGTGGTGTGTGTGTCTGTGTCTACATCTTGTGTGTGTTTTGGACGCTCTTCCAGGCAAAGACTGCAATAAATTTGGTCAGAGTGCTGAGCTGGTTTTAAAATTCACACACACAGAAACACACACACACACACGTGCGCACACACATTATCTGTATATCTGTCATAGACAGTGTGTAGGTATTAGAGCTGGGGTTATTGACTCGTAGAGACAAAGACAGCAGCGAGCAGCGCGAGTGAACACACTGCTATCGGAATACGATTAATACTGTCTGGCTGATGGATTAGACTCATTACACAGGGAGCAGGGCAAAGGAGGGCGGTGGAGGGTGGAGAAGATGTGGGAGAGAGAAAGAGGGAGAGAGAGAGAGAGAGAGAGAGGGAATGGAGGACAAAAAAGAAAAGGGAAAAAAGGAGGATTTAAGACAAGAGGTGTGTGAGGGAGAGAAATGTCAAGAATGAAGTGAAATGTAAGGAGAGGTATAGACTGGAAGGAATCAATGGCGAGGGGGGACAGATCGAAGCAGTGACGTTAGAAACCTTTGGTTACATTAAGTTCATGTGTGCTTAAAATATCGAGGGTGGAGGATGAGGAAAAATTGAATCTTTAGAAATCTGTCACCCCTTTTTCTCTGTTTGACTGCACTCAACACTGCAGTCAAGTCAGAGGATGAAAAGATTAAAGTCCAGGTTGACCAGCAGAGAGCACTCAAAATGCGATGTGCTAATTGGATAACAATCAGTTGCGAAGTTTATATATTTAAGTATTTATGGCCAATTCAAGTAGTATAGAGAGTATCATTTCTCGTCTGTAAAAAATGTTTGAGAAATGACGATCGAGTACATTGTATTTGTATTCTGTTTTAAATCTAGAAAAAAGTAACTAATTAATGTAAAAAGAATAAAAGAAAACACACACTGGCACACAGAGAATATACAAACTCCAAATAAAACAAAAACACTGGAACAGTCTTGCTGTGAGGCGACAGTGCTAATAACTGCACAACTGTAGGGTGGGTGTATCCCGCCTCTCCCTCAAGGTCAGCTGGGATGGGCTTCATCATCCCTCTATAGCTAGCGGATCCGTTAATCATTATAGCATTATAAAATATCAAATAATACTGAAAAATCACTCATCAGGTGACATCTTCATCTGTTTGTTTTACATCACCAACAGTCCAAAACCCAAAGTACTCAATTCACTATTATACTACAGATCAGCCTTGAAATATTGAGTATGAGATGAAAGCCAGTGTAATATGGTTTATTACATTACTTGGTAGGTAGTAGTTCACTAGCATGGCCTCTGGGGCCAATTATTTCAGACCTCTTGGCCAGTAGGTATTAGTTTGTCACTGTGTGGATGACAGAAGCACTACGCTTTAGAAGAATGACACGCCATGCAAACCATAAAAATATCAGGGAAAGCCTTGTAGTCTTATGAATTGCTAGTTCAGATACATAATCCCACTGTGAGTCATTTTCCAGTAGTTTATCATTTCTGCTTGTAGAGACTGGTTATAACAGGCCAAGTCAGGCCTTACACTAGCTTTTGGCCACACAAATGTGTGTATCCTTGTTATACGCAGTAGCTCTCTTCATTATAATGAAGGGCTATACTCTATTATCACCAAAACCAGCTGATATAGCCAATGTCAGTGCAATGCTGAGAGGGAGAGTGCAATGCTACCTGGAAACTGATAAGCATGTGGGCTACACGTAGATCAGTGAACTCACGTGCGTCTCACAAGAGAATCCTGATTTTATCACTTTCAACAAGCTCAGCCAGCTGCAGAGTGCGTGTGTGGATAAAAATGTTTCCTACAACTGTGACATTCAATTTTACCCCACCCCCCTGCCTTGCAAAAGTATTTCCTGAAATCGCTGCAGAAAGATGCGGGGAGTAGAGTTTTCTCATATGTGAGGCGAAGGAGCACAGGTGCACAGTGTGATAGGCCTTTCTGTTGAGGCAGCTTTAAATCTAAATATCATCATCAGATGTTTAGAGGGAAACCATGTCCCCATTACTAAGTGCTTCTCAGCTCTCCTCATATGCAATTACTGTATTACTGCAAGCCGCTGTCCATTTCTTTTGTGTGTGTGGTGTGTGTGTGCAACAGATGTATTCCTCACTTGTCTATAATTACACGTGTAAACATTTTGGTGATGTCATGGTCTCAGACCGCTGACTAATCTGTTCCTGGGGCTGGAAAGCGACGTAATCAGTCTGGTTTTACACATGCATGTACATGTATACACACACACACACACACACAATCTTTATTTTTACAGCTTTGTTATTTGAGTTTATCTCACCATAAAGATGTGATAAGAATGGCTGTTGAGTATGCTGTTTCCTCAGCAACAAGACGCTTGTGTTACAAGTTTGGCGAGCATTTTACAGCTGGCTTTGTCGGGAGCTCACTACAAAGCGATTGGTGGTTGAATGGAAAGAGCCCGAGCTATTTATGTAGGAAATCAGTAGGCAGGATGTAGAATTTCTACCAAGCAATCATCTTGGCCTCCCTGTCTGTATTCAGAGTATAAAGAGAGAAACGTTGCAAAATAAAAGTCTTTAGCAAAGCAGCAAAAATAACACAGCCGCTACCACAAGAGCTTTTGTAAACTGAGCACTCTGTAATGTTACAACTCGTGGAGGCAACACACACACACACCTTTTCTGGCAGAATGCCATCACAGTAGCCAGGCAGACAGGCACCCTCATGCACGCACGTACAGGGGACATCCTCTCTGTCAAGTCAAAATGTCCCCCAGGTGTCCACCCTGGTCCAGTAACCATAGCAACCCCCTTACCTGGCATTTAAAGTATGTGTGTGAGGCGTGATGGCGAATAAGCGAGGGAGACAATGAGATGGGTAAGAGGAGGAGAGGGAGGAAGACTGCAGATCTGTCATTCATGAGCAAAGTCAATATTAGTTTAGAAGAGACCAGCTGAGGAGAGGCTGAAAGACGAAGCTGCGTGTGTGTGTGTGTGTGGGAAGGTGAGTGTGATTCTGCATGTTAACTTGTTCTGAAAGAGCAAATAGTAAAGATTCATTTTTCTTATCATCATGTTGCTCATGCTTAGCTTTTAAATTTAAATTCTGCCACCCAAGATTTCCAGGCACTTTAAAACCAGGGACATCATGATTCAGCCACATCGCATTCACACACTCATCAGCCCGCACACACTTTAAAACCAGGGACATCATGATTCAGCCACATTCGCGCACACACTCATCAGCCACACACACACACACATTCCTCAACATTCCCAGGTGCCAGTCCCGGCCCAGTGTGTTCAATAATCCTCTGCATTGTCTTCGGCAAGCCTCCCTCTTCTTTCTCCCCCTCATCTCCTCTCTTTTCTTTGGGCGTCTTTCTCCTCCTAATTGCTCACAGAAGTGTGATCTTTGGGGGTCCACTTCATGGCATTGCTCCCTGAATTAGCTGAAGGATTCACACACACACGCAGAATCCAAGTCTCCCTCTTAGTTGCGCTCTGTGTCTGTGTCCATCCCGTCCTGAACCCCCCTCTACCAAAACCAAAGCACGCTTCCTCTCTCGCGAAGTGTCCGTCTTGTCTTCCACGTTCACATTTTCTCACTCTGTCCATCTCTTCCCCACTTTCTTTTCGTTTTTCCTTTTTCCTTTTTGACTCCTTCCAGCTCCGTCTTTGCCCATTCACACATTCTTATACTTAATAGGATTAAGGTCTCCGAAAGGGATTTGAACAAGATGATTAGTTTACTGCTCTGCCAACTCTGGCCCATACCCTGTCTCACACACACACTCACACACACACACACACACACACACACACACTCACACGTGTATGTAGGAACCTCCAGTTTTCTGGACCTGGGAAGAATCTCGTGGCAGTGGGGCACGTACAAAAGAAATTCAGAAACTGTATAACAGTAGGTGAGAGTGTGTGTGTGTGGGTGTGTGTGTGTGTGTCCAGTGTGAGAGAGAAAAAAGAGAGAGAAGAGGGAGGAGGGGAAGGATGAGGGGTCCATGTGTGAGAATTGAGTGCTGCTCTTTCATGCCCAGGTCTTCTTAGACACGCAGGGCGTCAAAAGCTCCTCTCACTCTGAAAAGACTCTTTAGAAAAGCAGCACTAAGCTCTTAACACTGGAGACCTGACTCTGTCACTTTTTGCACACACACGCATGCACACACACACACATCCTGGGCCACCAGAGGTGAGACAAACAGACAAAGAGGAAGGTCAGAAGATTTTTTTTTTTTGAAAAAAGAAAAAGAAAAGACTACTGCCACACAATTACGACTAAATCTAAAAAAAACATGTTTCTTAGGATGTTTTTCATAAACATCTGTATCTACAGTCAAACACTACAGCAAACAACAACATTGCACATCACAGCCGGCTTCTGCAAGGGACACGGTGTGATCACTTTAAACCTTCTCTGTCTCCTCCTCAGAGCAGGCACATATAAGTGAGTTTTTTAAAGTTGTTTATTTGGTCGGGAATGATAGCAGTTTACCAAGACATACGCCATCCTTAGCAGGCTTACGTCATTGTTTTGCCACAGCTGTGTTTTACCAATTCAGCCAACAATCTTTATGTGTGAAGTGATAGAAAGTTTGCAGATTTATTTGGCCTCCCATGGAAGAAAATGAGACGATGATAAAAAGAGTGAGAGTAAAGCTGAAAGGGGGCGTTGGATTTCACTGCACCTGTGAACATTTAGTGTAGAACATGTACTGTACGTGTATCATCACAGTGGCACTGTGTGTGTGTGTGTGTGTGTGTGTGTGTTTGAATCTGCTTTCCCACTTGCATAATGGAAGTTCACTATCAGCTGTCAGTGTGTGTGTGTGTGTGCTCTTCTCAAGGTTCCTAACTTAGCAGCATGATATAGTTCCTGTGTGGATTTAGTACCTCCAGTCCCTTCGAACAAAAACACATGCATGCATGCATGCACGCACCCACACACACACACAGACACACTCACACACACTGGGCTCAGCAGGAGCCTCTTTTAATGAAGGTAACCCCCGGTTTAGGCACAGGGGCAGAGGTGAGGGGTTAAACCTTGGGGAAGTCCAAAAACAAAACCAATTTTGGAGAAAAAGGAAGAGAGCGAGAGAGAAAAGGGGATGGAAAGGGAAAGGTCAACATAAAGAAAGGATACAGGGAGACAGAGGAGGAAAGTGGTGGGTGGGACATCTACTAAACAATTCAACTACAGATGAAATTGAATCAAGTGCCTTGGCGCTAAACTGAGGAAGAAAATCCACTCCTAAGTCCCTGAGAAGTCAATTTCCTAGCCACGATAAAACTTACTGTTGTCTCTCTCTCTCTCTCTCTCTCTCTCTCTCTCTTGCTTTCTTTCCTGCTTTCTCTGGTGGTCAGAGTGATGAATAGGGTTTTGAGTGTCCTCCTGCACTTCCTCCACACCAACCCAAACTGCTAATCACTTACATGCATGTACTGTGTGTGTGCATGTATGTGTGGGTGTGCGCGCGCACATATACATGTGTGTCTCTCTCTTGCTGTAGATCACAGGGACAGAAAGACGTTAAAAATCAATTTCTAATCATCCCAGTGCATCACAAGATAAATGTGTGTGAACACACACACACACACACACACACACACTTCCAGTACTATACTGTACATATACACAACTCCACCTCTCTTGCGTACCTATCACATACTTTAAGCCCCTACCTTCCTATGGTGTTTACCGTAGCTACATTACTAGAATTGTGGCAGAGATGTGAGTTGTAGGTTCCCAAGTGGACATGTTGAGTGTGTGTGTGTAAACACACTCTGGCCGAGATTAGTTGATGGTGTGCTCTCGTTTACAGTGAGGTCCATGTGCAGCCAAAAACATAGACATACAAACTGTCAAACTGTCAGCCCCTCACATATGACACATTAACAAGTTTTTACTGATTTCTACATCTGATAGGCAGATGAAGTGGAGGCAGACTGCAGGTTACATACTGTGTGTGTGTGTGTGTGTCGGGTTAAGGAGCACACTTTCAGAGTGTTTATTTGGTTTTAGAGTTCCAGCGGTTAAAGCAGCAAGACTGTTTTCCAAACCCCCCTGGTCCTGTAAAAACAGTATCAAGATACACTCTATTTGATTCAGACCTGTGTGTGTATGTTTGTGTGTGTGTGTGTGTGTATACGTGTGTGTGTGTGTGTGTGTGTGTGTATGTTGTTTGTCTGTGTCCATGCATGAGGAAAGGCACACGCGTGTTGTGGTGGGTGTATATTAGCAAAGGTGAATCCTCTTTTTCATTGGTTTGCTTGTTTTGTCTGACCAGCAGTCCAGAATCCAAAGATATCCCACGTAGCATGAATCAAAAGAGAAAAAAGCAACAAATCCTGACATTTGCCATGGTAGCACAAGAAAATTTTGACTTTTTTGCTCAATCAGTGACTTAAAATTAACCGAAGCACTTTTGTAATATATTTTAAATTTGATTTGACTTGCAGAAAGCAGCAATCCTCACTGTTTTGCTATTAGTGCAACAGACTGACAAACCTCCACTGAGGAAAAAAGTTTACTCGCATATGTGATTTTTACTTTTCCTTGCCACCTGCAGCAGTTTGAACATCTCAAACATTTACCTACAGATGTCATGATCAGTGGGTGTAAATGCAAAACGATCGAGGTCCTTTTCTCCACGGCCGCCGCTAACATCAGTCCCATTGCTAACAAGCTACAGTTGCCAGAGAAAGTTAGTTTACATTGCCCCTGCTGTCTCAGCTGTCAATCAGAAGTGCCCTCCCACAGGCTCGGAGGCAAAAGAGGAATTCACTTTAGATTGCAAAAAGGGCCTAGATTCATCATCGGTCATCAAGGCCGCAGAAGATAATCCTCAAGATCAAGCCAAGGATGAGACCACTCAAAGGTTCTCAGTCCTTCAATCACCCTCTCTATCATTCATCTTTATTCCTGGCAACAAGTCATCAACTTCAGATACAGGCACACCGTAGAAGCAGCAGGTGGAAGTGCAGGGTGGAGATGATACCTACAGCTCTGATTATACGATCACACCAACAGGAATGCCAGGAATGCAACTGGGCTTTAGCCATTAGCCAATTAGCATGGTGGAGGTCACGGTGCCCCAGTCGGGGTCAAGAGCTGGAGGGTCAGTGGTGAAAGGTCAAATAGTCTGTCTGGAACTTGGTCCGTATTTGCGGCGAACGACAGACACACACACACACACACTCACACACCATCGAGCAGTCTGAGATACTATTAGGACGTCTAAGTGTCTTGTTTCCAGTGGTTGAGATGATGAAGCTTGATTTTCTAGTACCTGTACTTCACATCCTGTGATACATCTGCATCCTCCAGACAGCTGAATTCCTTCTCATACCTCTACTTAATGTTGCTTTATTTGTGCGCGCGTGCCTGTGCGAACGTGCCTAACACCTCATTTCACGTAACTATTTGTGTGCACATCCTTCAGCACCTAAGTGTGTGTGTCCTTCACTAAATCAAGTTGCTATACCAACCGGTGATAGCATATATTTCACTCATCTGCAGGCACCTGTTCATACTTTCGAGTGTATTTATGTGCTCGTGTGAGTGAAGAGGGATGTGCACATGTGTGTCACCGACTGCAGCAAATTTAGTGTGTTTTCTTTTTGTTGTTGTTTTTTTTTTTTTTTTTTCCAAGCTGCAGATTAGTTAAAGTGGCTGCAAATTAAATCTCTGGAAACCCCAGCGCGCTCATACTCACACATACACACACACACACGCACACACATCCATCACTCACTCCTTAAAAGCAGGAGGAAGAAGGGAGGGTTGGCAGGGGCGAGGGAGAGATGAGTGGGAGAGATGAGAGGAAGGAACAGAAAACTGAGGGAAGCGGAGGTCACCAGTGCCCCCTACAGGTTGCTTAAGCATTTAGTGCCTCTTGTACCTGAGCTGGATGGATGTTCAAAGCAGACAATTGAATTGTGCCTGGCTCTGGATGCATGGACACTTGTCAGAGGAAGCGCTTTTTGTGTCACCAAGAGATGAATAGAGACAGCTGATTATATTTGGCGAAGGAGTGCTCTGTGTGCGAGGAACTCAATTTTGCAGATGATCTGTCTGGCTCTGAAGTTCCCCCGCTGCATCTTTGGTGATTACATCAAGTACTTGTGCTGCAACGCAAATGGCTCCGTGACAGCTTGGCCTAACTCTCCCTTCTTCTTCTTCTTCTTCTCCCTTCTTCTTCTCCTTCTTCTTCTCTCTCTGTCTGTCCAGTGATCTGAGCGAGAACCAGATTCAGGGGGTTCCAAGGAAAGCCTTCAGGGGAGCTGTGGAGATCAAGAACCTGTAAGTGGCACTTCAGCAACACTTTCTGTGCACATGAGTGTGGTGCGTGCACGTACAAATTGCGCGTGCACATGTGTCACTCGCTTGTCAGTGTCTTTGCAAATGTGCACAACCCCCATGTGCCTGAGCATCAATATTTCATTGTGTTAAATGTCATGTGCTTCCTGCTTGCTGTATCGACCGGTGCTGCTGCTCATTAGCAGCCGTGTGTGTGTGCGTGTGTTGTGGATGTCATGTGACATTTCTGTTGTTTCCTCTGTTTGTTTTGCCTCAGACATTGTTATGATGATTGAAGATAATTATTGGTCATTTTGCAGATAAAGTAATTGCCCAGCAGTAATTCTTGAAATATGGATTTTTCAACTATTTCTCTGCATCCTGGGTTTTTTTTTTCCACATCACATAATTTTTTTTAAATGCCTCGCAATTATTGTAAAAGGACAGGGCAGTGTGTGTGTGTGTGTGTGTGTGTGTGTGTGTGTGCATTAGCATGCGGGTGACAGCACATGATTTACTGTCCTTATGTCTTAATTAAATTGTTTCAGCAAAGCGATTCTGAGAAAGGGGAGAGAGACAGAGAGAAATAGAGAGAGGGAGAGAGAGGAAAAGAGGTAAAGAGCAGCGCATACAAATTAGACGTCGGATACAAGAGAGCAGGAGACGGGAATGGATACAGAGATAGATACATTGAGAAATACATCTACAAAGAACAATGAGCTCAGGGGACAGAACTAAAGGAAAAGAGAAAGTGAGTGAGTGTGAGAGGACACAGAGATTGTTGATGAGTTGGCCGGGGCGAAGTTGATACATTTTCCTTCAGTAGCTGGCTGTCTGGCTTGAATTTCACCTGAAGATAAACTATAAGACACCTTTACGTCTTACAATAGCTTCCTTTTTGTCCTTTTCTTTCTTCTCTGTGTGTGTTAATGCAGCCAGTTGGACTACAACCACATCAGCTGTATCGAAGATGGAGCTTTCCGAGCGCTACGTGACCTGGAAGTGCTGTGAGTACTTGGTTTATTCAGTCACCCTGCTAACAACAGCAGAGCTTTGGTGAAGGATGAACACTAAACAGCAGCGGGATATAGAGGAGCCAATATCCTCTTTGACCTTTGAAAGACTGCAATGCCTGTGCAGCGCCTGAAAAAGGAACAGGTTCATATATATTCAGGAATGACTTGATACTTTAATCTGAGGATTCATTTCCATGATTGCCACATCATTAGTGCCACTGTGTAGACACCTTGTCTGTCCTATAGTCAGCCTGACTGAGGTGCTTGTTCATGTTCTTGGTAACAGGCGTTTATTTCCATGTTATTGTGAGGCAAATGGTTAAAATGGGTATTTTAGATGGGGAACATACTAAAAACAACAATAACAGAATAACGTTAAATTTGCTGTGTATAGAAGTAGAGTGGTAGTGTGAGTTGAGAGGTGTCAACATTTGCTATTTTAAGATGATTTATAGTTTTTTCATATTATAACTTTATAAATTACAGTCAAGTGTTTCTGCAGAAATTCCTATTTTGTAATCTTACTTATAGAAAAATCACTGTTGTGCCAAGATATCGAATATTTGCTGCATATGCTGCAGTCTAAACAATTCCAGGGGGAAGGATGACATTATGTTTTTAATGTTGTGTCTGGAAAAAAGCAAAGGAGCACACAAGGCTAAGGTGCTTTTAAACAATGGGACAGCTGATGATAGAGCTAGTTTGCTCCAGTAAATGTCAGACAAATCTTGTAGTTGCCGTGGCAGTTAGTTTAGTTGTCAGGAATCACCTCCTAACAGAGTTAAAAATGACACTTATTACATGACACTCAGCAACTTCCATAGCCTGCTCTGCTGACTAAGTCCTTTCTCTGTGCACAACAACCCTGTGATTGCAGAAAAGGCCAATGAATCTATATGGCACTGTGTTTTCTGCTCTTTTCCCTCCTCAGCACCCTCAACAACAACAACATCAGCCGACTGTCTGTGGCCAGTTTCAACCACATGCCGAAGCTCAGGACCTTGTAAGTGCCACCGCTGAGTATTTGGTACACACACACCCTCCCCAAGGGCAAGAAATCCTCTCATCTGTGCCTGTTTGTACAATTGATTGATTGATCTGTACTTGCGCCTCTCCCTCCTCCTGCTTCCCTCTCCTCAAATCTATTATTTCTCCCCTCTCCCCCCATCTGTTCTCTGCCCCCTTTTTCCTGTGATCGCCACATACTCTCCATCCTTCTCCTCTCCTCCCTCCCTGCCTCCCTCCCTCCCCCAGTCGCCTGCACTCCAACAACCTGCAGTGTGACTGCCACGTGGCCTGGCTGTCAGAGTGGCTGCGACAGCGCCCCCGCCTGGGTCTTTACACGCAATGCATGGCCCCGCCGCACTTGAGGGGGCACAACGTGGCTGAGGTACAGAAGAAGGAGTTTGCCTGCACAGGTAGGTGCTCACGGAAAACCGCCCTGTTGTCTATTTCGTGACTTACGTGCGCTTGCTGTGTGCTACAGTGGCAAACCCATCTTTTGCTTTGTCTCGTTTGCTTCCTCTGACTGTCTTTTGCTCGTGCTTTTCAAGATAAGGACGAAGGCAAGTATCCATCTTCCATCGCACGGCTTTGCTTTAACCCCACGCCCCGCACTCATTGAAATATGTGCCATTTCGATTTTCTGCGCAGATTAAATATAATACAGGCGAGAGGCAAGGTCACTATCACATTTGGGGACAGCATCTCTCTCTCACCTGCGCACTTTGTTGCCTGACTGCTGTGTCACACTTTGATTTTCTTCACCTCAATGCCCCTCGCCTTTGGGATTTACACCAACTATAACTGTTACCCATGGATAATATTGGCCCTCTGTCTCTGTGTAGGTCACCAGTCGTCATCGTCTTCCTCCTGCAGTGTGTTACAGTGCCCAGAGTCCTGCACCTGCAGTAACAACATCGTGGACTGCAGAGGGAAGGGACTGACAGAAATACCCACCAACCTGCCCGAAACCATTACTGAGATGTAAGGCACACATATATATAAGCGCGCACACACACGCACCTGCTTTACTTCATGCATATACAAGCACCCTCGCACACAAACTCCTGCATCCACACTCGGCGCAGTGATATTTCTCTTGCTCTTTCGCTGTGCTTCTCTCTACATTTTCCTTCTTTGTCTCTTTCCACCTTTCTGTTTCACTACTTCAATTTCTCTGTGCGGTGGAATAAAACCACACATCTGTGAAATGAGAAAGCCTGGCCATGCAGCTCTTCTCTGCTTAAGAAAATAATGAAGGGATGATGGAGGAAAGAATTGAAAGATTAATCTGAAGGGAAAGAGAGATCATATCTGTATCTAAAGGGGCGCATTAAGAAAAGAGGAATGATTAGAGTCTGCAGATTGAAAGCTCCAAAGATGGAGACTCAAGACTTGACTTGAGTCATAAAAATGGGGACTCAAGACCTGTTTTAGGACTAGACTGGTTTGAGACTGGACTGTTATGACGTTTTGAGAGCAAAAACATTCAAGTCTCAAGTTCCGGCCTGATAAAATCCAGGAAAAAATCAACTACAGCTCCAGGCCCATTATAGCCACACATGTTTAATAACAAGGGCTAACCATTGAAAACTGTTTATCAAAGCCCTAAATGTAAAATGTGCAAATGCTGTTCCAATTTACTGGAAAGCACACAGAGACCTTTGCTTCGAACCATGACCAGTGGACAACTTACTGACCTGACTTGATTTGATTTGTCTCGATTGATTCGGGACATGACTTGAGACCTGCTTTGTCAAGATTTGAGATTTGGCTTAGACTTAACTCAACTGATTTTAACTTAACTTGGACTTGTTTAGTTTGACTTGAAAATTGACTGGTGAAAAGCTTTGACGTGCTTTGAGACATAGCTTGTACTTGTCTTGAGTTATTTGAGACTTGACTTGAACTTTTTAATTGATTGGAGACTTTGTCTGGGAACCTGCTTTGTCAAGACTCCACCCTTAAATTGCACTCGATAGTTATCCATTTTAGACTTGACTTGGACTAGTGATGGTTGAGACTTGACTTGGAACCTGTTTAGATGGGAGATTTGACTTTGACTTGTCTCAGTTTTGTCTCAATTTTAGACTTAACTTGGATTTGTCCCGGCTGACTTGACTGGTGATCAGGACTGACAAGGCTCTCAGACTTGACTTGAACTAGTGCCGGTCGACTTGTACTTGCTTTAAATGACAAAAACAGAAAACAATAGAATACAATTGTTCTTGTTAGACATGTTAGTGCTAAGAAGGGCCCAGAGCAGAGCTGAACATAACATAGACATAAATGAATAACCAACAAGTTTTAGGGGAAATGTTTCACAATTGAATGGTCAGTTTGCAAATCATGTTCCACCGCCTTTCTTGTCATGGTGACTGAACATGTGAAATTTTTAGAGAAGGGTTGTTTGGGTCTGCTTTCTCTTTTGTTTGCCACCCCCTCCCACTCTCTTTCTCTCTCCTGACCAGGTTTGATTTGTTTAGGCCTGAATGACACAGAGTCAGACTGGCAACTTAATGGAACGACGCCCAGATAGTTAAGGGCGTGTGTGTTTTTTGTGTGTGTGTGTGTAAAAGTGCGTCTGACTGTACATGCATGTTAAAGAGGGCAAAAGATCAGAGAGACGTGACAGACTCTGGCAACGGTCATCAAAGCGCCTTATCTTGAAATGTTCCCCTCAGCCAGAGCCCCCGGGAACGAGCGGCAGTCAAGGATACAGTACAGATAGCTCTGAGATAGGGGGATGTTAACGTCGCTCCTCAATGGTCTGTGTGTATGTTTGGTTCCAGACGACTGGAGCAGAACGCCATCAAGGTGATCCCAGCTGGGGCCTTTTCTCCCTACAAGAAGCTGCGCAGGATGTGAGTAGATGGAGAGATACCCACGTTGTGCACCCCGCCAGCCACCTACAAAAAATCCCTGTTTCTGTCCCTGTTGTTGCCTCGTGTCGACTTCAGCTTCTCACTTTTCATGTTTCTGTCCCCCTCTGCCTTTTGTTTCCTCTTTCTCTGGCTCTGTTCTCTGCAGAGACTTGAGTAACAACCAGATATCGGAGTTAGCCTCGGACGCCTTCCAAGGTCTGCGCTCCCTCAACTCTCTGTGAGTACCTGCGTGATGTGTTTGTATCTCAGATGCAGTTTACACAAAACACCCCTTTGAATCTCGTGAGGAATAGCCGACGTCATGCTCCCTCCCAAAATCTGTTTAGCCCACCTTAGAAACTGCTGTTTATCATAACTTGGTTTGTGTTTTTGTAGTCTCAGCCATCGCTTTAGTCTGTTATGCTAACACTGTACGTACAAAGTTAATTTCTGAGGCCTGGGAACACAATAACATCGCTACAACAAAGCGAGCGAGAAGGCCAAGACACACAAGCAGCCAGACAATAGGACAAGGTTTTACACGAGCCAATGGTTTAGCCAGTTTATCTGAACCTCAGAAGAGAGTGCGTCTGAATTGCTCCCTCAAGTATGCTCGGAAGTTGAACCAGGAAGTCGGTCTGCGTATGTTGTGATGGGTGTTTACAGTGGAACATTTGGGGAATAGCTGACTGTTTGCTAAACCCGACCACCAAGCAACAACTGTCCAACTGTAGCGTAGCAACTGTAACTTGGCACCGAGGTAAGCGGCAAACATGGGCGTGCCTCGTTAACTAGTTTGCTGAATTTGTAACTTAACGTTACTTCTAAGGCCAAGAGTTAGCATATTACGAGCTATCGTTATTATTATGTGGGGTTACAGACAGGTTATCTCAGAAAAAGCCCCTTTCACAACTGACTGATCCACTGTGTATGTGCCGGTGTAATCCAATCCATTATACCAGAGTTTAGGCTAACCTTTTATTGATTTTAGAAAAATGTACTCCAGATGACTTTGCCGATCTCAGTGCTTTGTTCACATCTTTAACTCCTTGTCACATGTTAAAAAAGAAATGCTGTAGCAACAGTAACTAAGGGACAGTTCAATTTTAAAGATAATGACTTCCCTTCTGTTTAATGAGTTTGGCTAAACCGACTGCTCGTGTGTCTTGCCCTGTTTGGCTTCTTATCTCATTGGTGTGGTTAGAAATAAGGGCCGAATATAAATTTACCAAATTAAGCAAACTGGAAATAACCTTCACTTGCGGACTCATGTTTGCCGTATAATTGTACCCATGTGTCAAACACCAAAGCAGTCCGATCCAAAGACGTGTTAGATGCACTTTTGGCATGAACGCCGCTGCTGCTGGCTCCCTCCTCGGCCTCAGTCTCAGGTCGGACCATCTGCTTTGCGTGTGAAGCTCTGAGAAGGAGGACGGCGAGAGGAGCAGGAGAGGGAGTGAGGGATGTGGAGTTATTTCATGAAGGAGTTATATTAAGGTCTCGTCTCTCCAAAGTCAATAATTCATAAGTGCTGAATTGCTGAATGGAGGCTTCTGCCACCTCATTACACATTCACCACAGAGAGAATGGGACACACACATTCATGCTGACACACCACATACAGTAGGGGTTTCACATTTACTGTAGCTGGTCGTCGTGTGTTCAGCGTGTGTCAGGGTTTGGTTAGAGAGGATGCAAACGAAATGAGTCATCGATTCTCTTTTCTTTACGTGTGTGTGTGTGTGTGTGTGTGTGTGTGTGTGTGTGTGAGTGGGCACACAAAATCGTACGTGCTAAAGTGTGTGTGTGACCTAAATGAAACGTCTATTCCCCGCACTGTGTGTTTCCCAACCTCAGGTCTCTCAGGGACAGCCACTCAGCACAATGAAATAAAAAGCCAATCTAAAACACATGTCTTTAGACTGCCTACATACACAGTTCAACTCGGCGTGGAGTGTAAAGATGACTGATAACTCTGTGTGTGTGTGTGTGGTGTGTGGGTGTGTGCGTCTAAGGTATTTGTTGGGCAAGGCAGTGGCAGTCTCAGCCTTGACCTGTTTGTGTATATAATCTGATATATTTGTAAAAAACCTTTTCCCTGATAACAACTCACATTACTCACACTGCAGCTGCAAACAGATTTGGAGGGATTTTTTTTTATTATGACATTTAGATGAAAAGTGCTCATAACTAGTTATGCTTAATGTCTTTAGTGTTGACGCACAGAACAGCCAGGTGTTGGCACAGATTCACAGAGTGTTTTAACTTGGAAGCCTCCAGAAAATAGAAAAAAAAAGAGGGTCGTATAATTCATGATTAAAGTCTTATCATCTTAGGTTGTAATGCTTTTCTCATGATGCTTCTGCGTTCCCTTCAGCAATGAGCCAAAGTCCCACCCTGTTAGTTTCATGCTGCATTCATGCAATGTTGGCAGAATTGGAAGAACTTGGGAGCATTAAAGCATTTATTCCAGGATGGCTACACCCCTAATTAGGCTTGTGGTCACAATCATTTTTATTAGTGTTAATATTGGAATTTAATTAGACGTAACTACGGCTGATGCCACACATTTTGAGATATTGTAGATGTCAAACATTCTTCATTCCTGTGACTCAGAGTTATAACTATTCTTTCCCACAGGCTGCTGGTAATTAGGGTCTAAGTTGCAATTTTACGTGAATGCAGCATTTACTGGCACACAGCCAAAGATAAATGGGAGCTGCCTTTTTTTGAGCACTAACAAAATATTCATTTTGTATTTGAGAAAAGGTACTCAAATTATCCCACTAGAAACAGATGCTGGAGGAGTAGAAGGCAATAGTGAGAATTTGCTCTCTTCACAGCAGATTCTGAGTGTTGATATTAATAGTATTACCAGGTAATATGTGTGGTCTTATTCATAACTTATTAATGCAGTGTTTGTGCTCCACAGGGTGCTATATGGGAACAAGATCACCGAGATTTCCAAAGGGCTGTTTGAGGGACTGTTTTCTCTGCAGCTATTGTGAGCGCACGCACACACACACACACACACATTGTCACACAGTTGTAGCTGCAGCTAAGAGCTCACATCTCATTGTTATTCTAAAAAGTGATTACCTAAAATATTGTCAACAGAGTGGAGACATCGTGATTGAAAGCCATCATCACTGACCTGTAACATTTGAAACACTCACTGAGGAAGGATAACAGGATAAGCATTCATCCCCCTCTCTCTCTCTCTCTCTCTCTCTCTCTCTCTCTCTTTCATGCTGTCGCTGCTTTCTCTCAGGTTACTGAATGCTAATAAGATAGCGTGTCTCCGTGTGGATGCATTTCAGGACCTCCACAACCTCAATCTGCTCTCACTATATGACAACAAGCTCCAGACCATCGCCAAGGGGACCTTCTCGTCGCTGAGAGCCATACAAACGCTGTGCGTACACACACACACACGCACAGCTCAGTGTGCACACAGGCCAGGCTTGTAGTGGTAAATCAGAAGGTGTGAAACTTCCAGCAGCTGGCAATCATCATGTCTGAACACTTGCCAACGTAAACAAAAGTCAAAAGTATATTTTCAGAATAGCTCTTAAGCAAAAAAAAAAAAACTGTCTGAAGAAAAATGCACAAGCGATTCCTGCGACAATCCCTAGAAAAACAGCTTGGATTTTGTGGCCAATTTGCTGCTTCCACTTGTTAAAAAAAACACTTTTCAGTTATCGTAATATCAGCAGTAAACAGCAGGTGCTGTTGTCAGCTTTGAGAATTATAATAACTGCTTTTTTTGTCTTTTTTGCACTCAGAGTAATCTATCATAGAAGAGGTTAATACTGTATAATAATTTTAACGCTTTTGCCTCAGTAGACCTTAATCTGACTGAAAAATGTCTTGTTCTTGTTCTGGCTCTTAACAGGCTCCCCTGTATTTAAACTGCTGATCAGAGTTATATTTTACTTTCTTTTTTTATGCTTTATCGAAGATCATTTCAAGTGTAGTTACATATTATAAAAAAGTATATAAGATGGGTATAATAACAGTATTGTTTACTTTTTGAAACATAATAATACAACATGTTTCATTGTTTTTAGTGTCATTTAAGTTGTTCCAAAATAAATCCTTGAGGTGTCCTTACACACATCTGACCATCCAGTTACAAAAAGTTGTTTTCTACACTCAAGACACAGAACATGTTTGAGACTACATATTGTTCTGACAGTTTTCCTGTGTTTTGTTTTTGTGCACTCTGTGTGTGTCTGTGTATGTGCATCAGTCACTTAGCCCAGAACCCGTTTATCTGTGACTGCCATCTAAAGTGGCTGGCAGACTACCTGCAGGACAATCCCATCGAGACGAGCGGCGCCCGCTGCACCAGCCCTCGCCGGCTCGCCAACAAGCGAATTGGACAAATCAAGAGCAAGAAGTTCCGCTGCTCAGGTACGAGCGCTCGCTGCATTTTAAACACACTGGTCTGTTTCATGTTTCTGATCAGTCATACACACCTACAGGCTCGTACGTATAATATCCACACTGACAGACTGTTCGGTGTCCTGTATTCTCATCTTGTGTCCTCCTGCTGGGATTTTCCCTCAGTCTCTCTTCACTAACCTTAATTCCCTTTTTTCAGCAATTTCTGGCATTCCTCATTTACATACATCATACTTACACATAATGCAGACTACTACACACAGACATATACACATAGCCAGTGAGTGCTTTCTCTTCTAGTCTAGCCGTC
This sequence comes from Scortum barcoo, assembly GCA_023238725.1. Taxonomy (NCBI): domain Eukaryota; kingdom Metazoa; phylum Chordata; class Actinopteri; order Centrarchiformes; family Terapontidae; genus Scortum; species Scortum barcoo. The sequence continues at coordinate 17,792,136 of CM041553.1, forward strand.
TACCTTTTGTTGTTTTTTTTCACTTTCACTCTCTTTCTCTGTCTCTCCATTAGCTAGAGAACAGTATTTCATCCCAGGTATTGTACATTGAGCATGTGTGTGTGTGTGTGTGTGTATGCGTGTGTGAGACACTGTTTGGTCCATCACGGCGGATGCTGCACACTCACACACTCTTGACAATTGGACTGACTTGCCTTGACTGACACCTTTTGAATGCCAAGACATTTGCTTTTAATGGCCTAATGCACATCGTAATGCATCACGTCTAACCAGGCACCAGATAATCACTCTCTTGTCCTTGCACCGGGTTTCCGATAGTAACTGTAACCTTGGCAATAGAGGGAGAAAAACAATTGTGTTAATAAGCTGAGGCCACTGTCAGCTGGGCACTGAATGTGAGACTCTGTATAAATGAAAGTATATTGGTACAGCGATCACAGAGACTATATTTAATACCAGTCCTCCTCGCTTCTTAGCACATCTGATAGCTAATGTATGAGCGCGTGTCCGCGAGCATCTGTGTCTGTTTCGCCCACTGCAGAACATCAAAAGGTCACACAGTTACCATGCTCAGAGGGGCGCTGGGAAATATGTAAATCACACATGCATATGAGATCAGTAGCAGGGCTAAAGGCGGTCATTACCACAGCAGCACACAGAGGAGCCGTGGTGTGTGTTGGATGAGAGCGAGCCTGTGTGTGTGTGAATGTGTGTGCGCTCACTGCAGTCATTAACTCACCGGGGGGGGACAGAGGTTTCAAAGCTCAGATACCACATACGGGGCAAAGCTGAATAATTTAAGAACATTTGCGGTTGAAAAGTTGAATAAACATGTTTTATTCTGTGGTACAACCTTGGTATCGCGCCACAGATCAATACGTCCAAAATCCCCCGGTGTAATTTGCATCATGGCCCCTATTTCACGGTGTATTATTTTGGATCCTATCTCATATTTCTGTTTGAACAAAAACTCATGATTCTGGGCGCTTTAATTCCAGTTTTGTCCCTCCAACCATTTGCTGTTTTGGTCTTGTGAAGATTAGACCTGCTCAAGTGATTGATGTCAAAGAACGCTCAAATCAAAATCAAATAACGCATTTGCAATTGGGAATTTAAATGAGCGGCTAAATTTTATTGTTCATCAGCAGGGCGCTTTTATCTTCTTATGTTTGCTTTTTGTCATCATCCCGCGACCCCTCCGCCTCCCCCAGTCCCCCAAAAAAACTAAGTTTGAATCAGTTGTGCTTCAAGCATACAAGGCAGGGAAAGCGCGTTGGATGAAAGCCCCCCACCAAATGTCATGTTATGCCAGCACGATCCTCACTATTCACGAGTCATTACCCCTTTAAATGAATCACTGCCTGGGGACTGAACACGAAAAAATTGCAGCATTTCTTCTCAGTTTTTCATCAGCTTTTTTTTTTTTTTTTTTGGAGCTCCCTCCTGTTCAAATAAACGAGTGAAATCCCTTCTTCTTTCTCCTACTGCCTCTCTCTCACACACTCAGGAGTACACCATGCCGGGCTGTAAGTAACACACACACACACACACAACACACGCGATTCCTGCATGACAACTCCGAATCCCTCACCTCTCGTCCCCTAAGCCGAGACCTTCCTCTGACCCTTCCTTGACCCCCCCCACTCGCCCTCTGTGACTCCTCTTGTCTGGTTACAAACAACAACAATAAGAAGATTCATAGGATTTACATTACACAATGGCTCTTTTTTTCCCACTATCATGTGTGTGTGTGTGTGTGTGTGTGTGTGTGTGTGTGTGTGTGTTCCTGGAAATCAGGGCTTCTCTTGCCTTCAGTGCTGCTGTAACTCTCCTCCCACTCCTCAATAGCTGCTGCTCTGCTCTTGTGTGTTATGTCTGTGAATTCAGATGCTCCCTCTCTTCCCCACTTCCCGCCAATTTTTCTTTACCGTGCTTTCCACCCTCCTTCTTCTCCCCCTTCTCTCTTTTTTCTTTCTCCCGCCCTCATCTTTCCATATTTCTTCCACATCCTGTCCTTACCTTCACCTATTCTGCCCTCTCTCTTCCTCTCCTCTCCTGCTTATCCTGGCCTTCTTAGTCTCACCTCTCCTCCTTTTCCTTGCCTCTACTTTTTCATTTCACCTCCTTTCCTGCTTCTCTCACACCTTACTTCTCCTCCCTTCACCCTTCCTCTTCCAATTGCTCCCCTTCCCTGTCCTTTCGTCATGCTCATCCTGTCTTCTCCCTCTCCATCACATCCTTTCTTACTCATTTCATCTTCTCCCCTCTCCCCTCATCTAATATTCTTTTCATCCTCTCTCCTCTCCTTCCCATCCTCTCTTCTTTCGCCTCTTTCCCTCCATCTGGCCCCTTCCTCTCTCTTCCCTCTCCTCTCTTTTTCTCTCTTCTTTCTTTCCTCTCACACTCCTCACTCCTCCCCTCTTTTCCTCTCCTCTCATCCTTTCCTCCCCACTCTTGTCACGCTCATCCTGTCCTCCACCTTCTGAGCCAGCCGCCTCCTCCACCCCATCCCATGTTCTCCTATTCATTTCCCCTCCTTCTCATCCTCTTGGGATCAATGAAGTATATCTATCTATCTATCTATCTATCTATCTATCTATCTATCTATCTATCTATCTATCTATCTATCTATCTATCTATCTATCTATCTATCGCTTCTTTTCTCATCCTTATCCTCACCTCTTCTCCTCATCTTCTCACCCAATAACTCTCACTCCTTCTTCTCATCCTCTCCTCTCCACTTCTACCGCTCTGGCTCATTTTCCTTCCCATCCTTACCTTACAAATTTCCTCCTCCTCCTCCTCCTCCTCTCCCTATGTCTTTTCCACCCCTGTGTTCCAGCGGAGGAGCAGTCAGTCAGCAGGTTGTTCCTTTGTGCTTGATCTAACCATGTGGCTGCCAGGTTCCTATAGTGGAACATGGTTCTGTCAAGCACCATGGAACGGCCCTGCGAAACCCTACAGCATGGCCAAGACGCAAGAGACAGCAATCTAATGTCAACCCCCCCGCAACCTCTGTGTGTGTGTGTGAGCGAGAGACAGCCTTTGGGTCTGTGCGGTATAATAGATGACTGCCCGGCTGTGCGTGAGCATTTGCTGTTTTTTTGGATGCTGTTTTGTTTGTGCTGTGGTTTCTGACACTAACAGTTGCTTTGTAGTCTGACAGGACTGAAAGACTCCAATGTGTTTGGTCTCATGTGTGGATGCGTGTGTGCGCCCGTATACAAGTCTCCGTGTCAACAGTTTGTCTGTCTTGTGAACTTGTTAAGGCCGCGCTACACATGCAGCATTTTGAAGTAATGCTCATGGGGAAATGTTGCATACGATCATAATCAGTGATGTTTTTCTTCTTTTTTTTTTTGAACATATTTGGTTCATTTTGATGATTTCCACTCCAAACAAAAGCAGCGCTGCTCCTCTGCACTATTTCAAAATCCTTCCATTGTATCATAGCCTTCTCTTTGGCCATCCGCTGTGCTTTTGTTGGAACCGGTACCAGTAAACGCTGGGGTTCAGCTCCTTTACATGATGAGGGCGTTCAGTGACGTCGTGCTTGTGATTGTGACCAGGTACGGAGGATTACCGCAGTAAGCTAGCTAGAGGGGACTGCTTCGCCGACCTGGCCTGCCCCGAGAAGTGCCGTTGTGAGGGCACCACGGTGGTGGACTGCTCCAACCAGAAACTCACCAAAATACCAGATCACATTCCCCAGTACACCGCCGAACTGTGAGTCACACTATATTTGTCTACTAGAAAGTGTATCCGTGTGGAAACCTCGCCTCGGCCTTGATCTCCTCCTCCTCTCCTCTATCACTGTCTCCTCTGTGGTTCTCTCTCTTTGTCTCTGACCACCTCTTCTCCTCTCTGTTCCTAGGCGTCTGAACAACAATGAATTTGCTGTGCTTGAGGCGACGGGGATCTTCAAGAAGCTGCCTCAGCTGAGGAAGATGTGAGTCAGACATGTTGTAAATGTAACAGGAACAAAGCGTCACATGCGGCTGTCTGGGAGTCGCACTTATGACAAGCAGAGAAATCTGTGAATGTACATGTGTTGACACAGAAATGAAAACAAACTGTGTGTGTTTCTCTCTCGCTGTCTTTGTCCTTCTCTTGTTTTCTCCACATCTTTCCCCTGTCTTTTTTATTCTGACCGCTTTCCTTTTAACTTTCTTGCTCCCCCCTTCCCCATCCTTGCAGTAACCTGAGCAACAACCGTATCACTGATATAGAAGAGGGGACGTTTGAAGGAGCCTCAGGGGTCAATGAGTTGATTCTGACCTCCAACAGACTGGAAAACGTACACCACCGCATGCTTAAGGGACTCAGTGGCCTCCGCACACTGTGGGTACACACACACACACACATTTAAATGCATATGCAGTCTCATTATCATATCAAGTACGCGTGCAATATTCAAATATGCTCTCACATACTGTGACAATGACCACACAAATGTTTAAGCCATGCGTGCATACATAATTCACAGGTTTATATCATCATAAATATATCTATTTTTATTGGGGTTTTTTTGCACTGTGAAATGCATAGTACATTTAATAAGTTGTGTGTGTGTGTGTGTGTGTGTGTGTGTGTGCGTGAGCAGGATGCTGAGGAGTAACCGTATCAGCTGTGTGAGCAACAGCAGCTTCGTGGGGTTGAGTTCAGTGCGTCTCCTGTCACTCTACGACAACCAGATCACCTCCATGAACCCTGGAGCCTTTGACACACTGCACTCCCTGTCCACACTGTGAGTACACGCGCACACACACACGCTCTCTCTCTCTCTCTCTCTCCTCCTCGGACACTTACACTCATAAAAAAAGAAAAAAACTTCTGACCCCTCTCTTTGCTCTTCAGAAACCTCCTGGCCAATCCCTTTAATTGTAACTGTCACCTTGCTTGGCTCGGTGACTGGCTGAGAAGGAAACGCATCGTCACTGGTAACCCTCGCTGCCAGAATCCTTATTTCTTGAAGGAGATCCCCATCCAGGATGTAGCTGTCCAGGACTTTGCCTGTGAAGATGGTGAGACAGGGCAGATTTTAGGCTTTGCACGTGACGCTCTGCACATCTGCAGCCCCAACAACTTTTGTTTTGTTTTGGTTTTTTTTTGTTGTTTTTTTTTCATCTCTGCTCTTCTATCATCCTTCTTCCCATCTCCACTGCTTTATCTGTCTGTCCATGTCCGACAGGTAACGATGAGAACAGCTGCTCTCCAGTGCTGAGGTGTCCAGCTGAGTGTTCCTGTCTGGACACTGTAGTGCGCTGCAGCAACAAGGGCCTCACCACGCTGCCCAAAGGCCTTCCCAAAGAGACCACTGAACTGTGAGTCAGAGACCAGTGCATCATTCAGTACAGTTGAACTGGTTAGATGATTTTACATGGATTTTATGTCATTTAAAAGTATGAGGATTTGAAGAAGTTAATTCTTTAGTGATTTGAACATTTTAAAATCAGAAAAAACACGTTCGAAAACACGTGAGAAACTCCACATTAGCGTAGGCTCAGGTACTTAAGGCTCACAGAGGATTTCATTCCAGAAACACACAATCCCTCACACAAAATCCCAGATGATCCGAAAATTATAGCCCCAAATTAAACATCAGACAGCAGGCGTGGTGGTATTTTCTATCATTTCACTATTTCTCCTGCAGGGAACGTGCTTTTTCCAATATTAACAATGGCTTAATTAATACTCTGGATTAATAGCACGTTGTCTCACAGTGATGGAGATGTGATCTCAGTTGCGCATACGTGTGTGTGTGAGAGAGAGAGAGGGTGGTTATACTGGATTAGGATGCCTGTGGGGATATTAAACTCCACTGTTTATTATGGCTGTAGCAGTAATGACTGCTCACACTGCTGGAGATGAGGAATTTCCCACACGGTTAAATAACTTCATTTTCTCCCTTCTCGTTTTCTCTCTCCCTCTATTTCCCATTCCCCTTCTTCCACTTATTGCCTTTTTACCCTTTTGTTTCCAAAACTCCTCCCTGTTTCTCTTGTCTGTATCTTAGGTATCTTGATGGTAACCGCTTCACTCAGGTTCCCGTGGAGCTCTCCAATTTCAAACACTTAACACTCATGTAAGTCTCTCCCGAATGACCTCAGCAGTCACACACTCAGACATTATTTCACAAATCACATAGCCAGAGTTTTGCACAGTCAAACAGGGAGTCGTGACTTGGCCCGCGTTTTTCACACTCTGCTTTTAGACACCAAAACTAACCGACCGGTGTTCTAGCAGACCTCTGGGTTGCATCACTTTTGATGTGACCTCGTTTTGCCCCGATGTGGGCGTGAAAAACCACAGTCGCGCACAGAGGAGTATGCACTGCATATAGTGTGTGTGTGTGTGTGTGTGTGCACCTGTTTACGCATGTGTTAACGGTAGTACTGCCCGTGTGTGTTTTATGTATCTGTTATTGTTTCCTTTTCAGTGATTTGAGTAACAACCAGATCAGCACGTTGTCCAACCACAGCCTCAGTAACATGTCCGAGCTGCTTACCCTGTGAGTCTGGCTTTACATCAGTCCCTTTGCAATGTGTGTGTGGGTGTGTAAATGCGTGTGTTAGTAAGTGTGTGTGTGTGTGTTTGTGTGTGTTTGTGTGTGTGTGTGTGTGTATGTTTGTGTGGTTCGGGCTCAGAGAGAGGATGCCCTTGACAAAAGAAAAATAAAAAAGAAGTTACTTTTGTTGCACTTTTTTTTGTGAGTTGCCATGTCACACTTGAACACTGTTTCATGTGGGCCGCCATACAGTAGGTGACTCATGGGAATGTATGAACGAGTTTTATTATTCTTTCAGTGCAATCACAAAGTAGCTGAGAATGCATCCTGAAGCAGTTGAAAATATTGTCACCACACAGCCGAAAATACAAGAACAACTGATAATAAATGATGCAGCATTTTAAAAGTCAAGTAAAGAACATGTTCCATACATCAATAAGTTGTGTTTACAGTTGCAGACTTAAAGTGTAGAGAATAGGACCAAAATGCACATAAAAAAATTATCAACAGGACAAAAAAAACACACTTTGGGTGCAGGACATACATATGATTATGCGTGTGTATGTGTGTGTTTGCAACTGATAGATGTGTTTGTGCGTGTCTGCGTTTGCTCGACTGCTTTGCTCAGTGGAATGTACTTTTTGTGCTCTGAAATGCTTTGCTCTATTTGAAGACACCTTGAAATCAGTGATTGTCTCCATGCCAACATGTTTTTTCTGTGTGTAAAAGAATCCTGAGCTACAACCGCCTGCGGTGCATACCGGTCAGGGCATTCGATGGACTCAAGTCTCTCCGCTTGCTGTAAGTATCTGTCGCGACACACACGAGGCGGCGTAGAGTTCAGAAGCTTTGCACAGCAGTCAGGCTGATGCAGACTTTTAAACTAAACTCTTTTCTGCTTTTCTGCGCTCTCCATCTCTCTTTCTTCCTCCTTCCCCTGCCCTTTCATAGGTCTCTCCATGGTAACGACATATCACTGATACCAGAGGGAGCCTTCAAAGACCTGTCATCGCTCTCCCACCTGTGAGTAACATAAAAAAACACACAGGCACATCACTGTTTGTGTCTTTCTCTGGCATTGAAGTGTTTTTACCTTTTAGAATTGCAAAGTAAGGACAACACATTATCATCACAAAAGAGCCTTTTTCTCATCGTCCGAAAGGAAAATGTCTGTTTGGTGAAGCTTGACCGTGAACATATCAGGCTGCCAAAAGTAACCCATCCATCTCCTTTCTCCTTCTTTCCTCAGTTATATTTAGATTTTGAGCAGATATGAGTTTACAACTGTATCCTAAATATGCCTGTCCTTTGTAATGTTGGCAGTAGATCCAATTATTTACTATTAAAACAAGGGGTGATGTATATATGGTGGGATTCTAGAGCAGCTCAGTGGCAACAACAGCAACACTGAATTTGTAACTACTTTCTTCACTAAATAATGAATTCTGGGGGAAATCTGTTAAATTGATTTATTGCAAAACATGTTTTACAGCACAAAACAGCCACACTTGGGCGGGGGAGGTCTCCAGTGACGAGACTCAGAACTGTGCAGAAAGTCTTTAATCAATAGTCAGACAAGCAGCATGTAACACAGGAGACTCTTGTCAAAAAATAATAAGCTGAGGTAACTAAGAACTGAATAATTGACTTCATGCACTAAAAAAGTATTGTTTTGCTCTCTCTTGCTGGTGTTGTCTTTCAGCATGGTGTCTCCAAACTGAGCAAAAGAGGGAGCATAGAGTTTATATCAGGTGCACACAGCTGATAAATGGAAGTGAGGGCTGATGCTAATAATGTGAGTTACCTGCGGGTTCGAATGGTGGTGAGGGAGCACCTGCATCCACCCTGCGGCACTGACTAGGATCAGCACCACGGATAGCGCTTGTGACAGGCTGCTGCTCTTTCTAGTTGTGTCCCACTGCAGGCCACTGGTCTGACATAATCACTCCAACAGAACGACCTGGGGATGGCTCTAGCTCTAAACTTTTTGGCCACTTGATCTGTTTCATGAGGAAGCTCTCCATTCTCCTAAATAAACACTTATATGAAGTTACATAATGTATAACTATACAGGTTTCTCTTACATCGCAATACCGTACTGGAAGTCCAAACTGTGACAACATTATTCACAGAATTGCTTTAGGCACAACAGTTTATCGTTTCAGCTGCTCAATTATGACAATTTGCTGCCTTTCCTTGCCTTTGATTACAGTAAACGGAAACATCACGAGGTTTGAAGGCGTCACTTTGAGCTCTGCTTGATTGCGGATGTGATACAGTCACAGTAATGTGCTGATCAAGAAAATAAGCTGCAGATTAATCCATAGTGAAAGCAGTCATTAGTTACAGTACTATATAAAACAGTTAAAAATTGGCTCAACATGAACAAACAGTAAAATCCTGCTTTTACATCATCAATAATAAATACGTACGATATGATGTACACTATAATAGTTTAATCACACATAGAACTCACAGAGAGAGGGGTCACAGAGGACATTATACTTACATATTATTTACTATTACTACTTGCTGTTTAAGTGACATTTTCAGTGCAGGACTTTTAATTTTAACAGCGTGGTATTTTATTTACTACGCATCAGATTATAAATGCAGTGCTGTACATCGGCATGAATATGATTGGTTACTAGTCAGACAGAGGCCAAGCAGCTGATGAATGAGCCAGTGATTGTGGAGGATTAATAAAGCAGCAGATGTCAATAAGCTAATGCAGGCACGACTTCAGTGCTTCTGCCTGAATTAATGCAATGCTCCATTAGTTACCTTTAAAGAAACAGCTCACATTATATTTCAGTAGAACATTGAAAAAAAAAGTCATAAAATAAGATGTTTTATTCAAATGCATCAGCAGTATACTCTTTTCGACAAGACATAAGACCATTTATGTGAAGTTTTAAGTTTGAGGGATGATACCGCAAAGATGAGATAGATGCTCCCAATCATCGCCACTACAGTCTCAGTTATTTATGGTAGAAGTTTTCTGCAGTTTAACACTTAATTTGACAGTGATGTACAGCTCAGTCTGTAAGTATTTAGACAGTGACACATTTTCTTTAGTTTTGGCTCTGCGCTCCAGCACGTCGGATCTGAAAGTAAGCAATGACTGAGATTAAGGTGCTGACTTTTTCTGTGTGCCCTGTGATTAAGACCGAGCATTGTTCTTCCTCTCCTCTCTCTGTCTGGTTGCCAGGGCTCTGGGTGCAAACCCCCTGTACTGCGACTGCCACATGCAGTGGCTGTCAGACTGGGTGAAGAGTGGCTACAAAGAGCCTGGCATAGCTCGCTGTGCCGGGCCCGGTGACATGACTGACAAACTGCTGCTCACCACACCTTCCAAGAAGTTCACCTGCACAGGTAAACATACACTGTCACACACATGAAACACTGCAGCACTGGCTTACATGGACATACCAGCAAATATACAGTACATATATACAAGCACTTGTGCTTACGTTGAGTAAATGCTCTTTATTAACTTCAAATCAAATCTAATATACACATACTTGCTGAGGCCTCCTAGAGAAGACCACAAGTTGCCATTCACAAATCTGCGCTTTCCAATAAAAACCATGTATCTCCAAAATATAAACTTTCCATGCAAAGAAAAATGAAGAAAAAGAAAAAAAAGCCTTGTTTTAAAGTCAGTGACATGCATTTGTGCATTTTTGATAATTCAGTGAGATTTTTCAGGGCTTTGTATCCTGAAACCTACAAAAACCTTTAGTTGATCTGGAAGTTTAAAATCATCAAATATGGAGATACATTGTTTTCACTGGACAGCAAGAAAATGTTATTACTTAAATTCAGACAAACTCTTAAACCCACAGGTTTGCTTGTGAGCACAATTGTGGCTGTAACTCATCATGCTGCATAATGACTGTTGAGCTTAACCCTTATTATATCACACTAACTGTGAACACATGACTGAAACCTATTTTCAACCTAATCTAACTGACGCACTGTAGAAGTCCCGGGGCCTTGTGGTTTCCTGGTGCCAGGTAAAGTAGCCAATCATATCCCAGTACTTCCTCCTCAGTCTCTCCCTCCCCATCTCCTGGAGAAAAGTCCCACCCCGGTTTTCCTCATCCCTTGAACCCTGAGCAGACCGAGCCGCTCCCCTTCCCTTTCGGCCCCCGTGTTCAAACCAGCATTGTGTTTCCCGACTGTTAGAACTTCATGTCCTGTCATGAAATTTGGGAATATGCCTGTTTTTTGTACATGTCATGGCCCTGCAAAGAAAATCTCATTACTTTATAACTCAGTGACATATCTACAAATTCGCTTATTACATTCATGCAAATCAATACTCTTATTGTTTTTAAGTTCTTATATATTATAGTTATGTGACATATAACATTTAACATAACAGTTTATGTCATGTAAGATAGAATTTTTTTTCAATACAAATAGAAATTATTTCATGATTTCAAGAATCACAATAGCAGACTATTGTAAAAATTAAGAGTGAAATGTCAAAAATATATTACAGCCAGTTGAAAAAAACATCAGTCTTTATAGAGAATACCAGGTTTTGCAGGACACTGATAATGTACAGCTGTCTGGATGTCTGTCAACCGATGTACCCTGTTTCACCCCCCTAAATGGAGGACATTATGTAAAGCTAATCACCTCTCTGGTGTGTATGCTCTTTGTGTGTGTGTGGGATGGTGTGGTTGTATCACACAGGTCCGGTAGATATGAGCATCCAGGCCAAGTGTGAGCCCTGCCTGTCCAACCCATGCAAGAACGATGGCACCTGCTCCAATGACCCAGTGCACTACTACCGCTGCACCTGCCCCTACGGATTTAAGGTACACACACTGTGAAAAGCCAAAAGAGTCATTCTCACTCGCTCAAGCGTCTTTCCAAGCCACTAACTGGTGTTAAAGACAGTGCTGTCCGTTGGTTTAAAAGCTGTATTTTGCAGGTTTTCTGTGTAACTGTCATTTGCTTTTTATACCAGTTTGGTTCGATAGATTATTCCTACGTGAGGTAAATAGATACATTTGTGAAGGTTTTGAGTGAAGGGAGTGTTCAAATGTCAAGGGGATAAGGAAATCCTGTCTCTATGAAAAATAGATTAAAATACGCAGCAATAGTAAGAAGCTGTTGCCCTTTAAATGCACTAAATATGTGTGTGTGTGTGTTTGTGTTTGGTTTGGATGCAGGGACAGAACTGTGAGGAGCCCATTCATGCCTGTATCAGTAACCCGTGCCAGAATGGAGGCACTTGCCACCTGAAAGAAGGAGAAGGGAGCAACTTCTGGTGAGAGAGTGTTGATGAAAGAAGTATTTTTTTCCCAACATGTTTAGTTTGGGGTATTATCTCTGTATAGTTTATGTTACAGAGGCTCTCCAGGTATTGGAACACATGGAGGTCAATGTACTACTCAGAATGAGAAACTGTATAAAATCATCTGGGGTTTAGGAGGGAAGTTTCTAAAATCTAAAAAAATAACTTTGATAATGCTATTAAGGTTGGTTTAGGATTAGGTTAAATACACAAATACAAGAGAAATTATTAATTACAAACTGTTGGCAGTTGAGTTAAAAAGGTGTAGGTCTAACTACAGATATTATTTTTAGCTTTGCCCTTGCTAAAAATCAGCCATCTCAGGCTCAGTTTTATCCTCTCCACCATAGTATCTTTCGATCAAATGTGACAAAGAGGGAGGTGTAAAGTCAAAATTGTACACAGAGTAGCAAAGAGGGAGGTGTAAAGTCAAACATTGTACACAGAGTACCAGCTTTAAACAAATACCATGATTAAACCAGTTATTTAAACCACCACCTCTGTGTAAGTGACGACAAAACAGAAAGCACCCCAAATGTCTCTAATCGATAGCATTGCTGTGTGTGTGAGCACAAATACTGTATGGGGATTTAAGTTGAACCAGCAAATGGCTCTGCAAGACTGAAAGAAATTAATTTCATGTTAAGTAACTGGTTAGTCAAATATAACCGTGCGTGATCATTCATGTTGTTGCAGCATCCTCAAATTTTAGCAAACAAGTTTGTAAGTAAATTATTATCATGGCTGATCCGAATAACGGCCACAGCTACAAAAACAAATCAAGACCCGAGCCCTAAAAAACTGGAATGTTCCTCGTTCACCTAAAAATAAATAGGTAGAAGCACCCAAGCGCACACCTGCAGAGCTTGTATAAAAACACAGAAATGTGGTTTCCACCAGCAATCGCTTACCAGATACTAGATACCAATAAACTATTGAAGCCGTCATTATTGAGGACACATAAGAAGACACAGCATGTGATCTGCAGACCCTCAGGAGATAAATCTATCAATGATGCAGCTGCACCACTAATGACAGGCGTGAATGAGTGTGCAGGAGGTAAAGGGCTCAGGGGACCGGTTGTGTCCGCAGTCTGTCTCTCAGCTGGACAGCCCTGCTGTGAGAATTGCCTTCTCTGCATTAAGCTGTTTAGTATTAACAGGCGGGGAGCTAACGCCTGTCTGTGCGCAGATTTTAACCTCCCACACAGACAATTAGACCAGCCCAAAAATCAAAGTTCCTCCTGTTCCTCTTGTCCTCTCTCTGTCTTTCCTGTTACTTTTTCACTTCAGTCTTCCTCTCCATGTCTGTATTTCCATCTCATCCAGCATGCTTTCTTTTCCTTCTTCGGCATAAGGGGGTGGAATATTCATCGTGAAGAGCTGTCGTTGACTATATAATGAGATATTAATCCACCCGAGTGTGTGCCGCATAAGAGCTCTTTATTAGACCCATAATATGCCACTGCGTGTGTGTGTGTGTGTGTGTGTGGACACAGTAATAAACCTGAGTAGTAGTTACAGAGTTGAGGCACGCTCACGTTAACAGAATAATGACTTTCTACTGGGGATATGTAGATGGAGCTGACACTGCTGTTATGAGCTGCACGCATGGATAGTGTGTGTGGCTGTGTGTGTGCGTGTGCATGTGTGTGCATGTCATCCAAAGGTCCCAGAGATTTCTGTCGACAATCTTCTGTGTGTGGCCCAAGACGTGTTTATCCTTTGATACCTTCTCATGGGTGTGTGTATGTGTGTGTCCATGTGATCTCAGGTGTGTGTGTCCAGAGGGCTTTGAGGGCGATGTGTGTGAGATCAACATCGACGACTGCGAGGACAACGACTGTGAGAACAACTCCACCTGCGTCGATGGAATCAACAACTACACATGCATGTGCTCACCAGAATACACAGGTAATACACGTTCATATGGAGCTGCAAACTGGGAGGAGCTGCTGAACCCGTACGTGGCTTTTCCCAATTTTGTATTCCCAGTTAAAAATGATATTGTCAAGATCACCTAACACAGAAACACTTGACTTTCCTGTATAGTGTAACTAACTTTTAGGTTTATGTTACAGCCACCAGTTTCAAATTTTTCAACTTCTCTACTGAGATATTCTTTATTTTGACATGGCAGATGGCTCAGAAGCCTACAATTCACATGAGCCTTGTCCACTACTGGCATGGAGAATCAGAGCAATACCAAATTCAAAACACTTCGTTGCTGCAGTTCAGAACAAACAATGGCGCCTCAAATTAAAACTGAATTTATTCATGCTGCAGCCATGTTGCCAAAATGCACCATGGGAGTTGTAATTAAAGCTGGGGCTGGGAACGCTGGAGAAAGCAGCAGGCGAAAGCTATATTTTGAAAGGATGTCTCTGAGAAGCGTTGTCATAGCTAACTAATCCAACTACCTCATCTCTCAACTACACGTTTGAAAGCATTATCATAAAGAGCATAAAGAAAGAACATGGCTGCCATTGCGACTTGCAGCTTCACTTTCCAGGCTCTTTATCTCCCTCATCCCTCACCATCACTGAAAGGCCGAATCAAATGACTCCGAATGACCGAATGACTCTGGTCTGACCTCTTGCTTTAACCAACCTCCTTTTGGTCATAGCCTTTTCTACTTTTGCGACTAGTTCGCAAAAATTTAATTCAGTCCGAATGAGATAAATGGACAGGCTTGTTACTCTTCTTTTAATTTTTTTTCACACACACAGGCTTGTACCTTTTACTTTTTATCAAAGACGAAGATATTTTCCAACACAGATGTTCTTTTTTTTTTTTTGTACCGATGAGTTTCATGTCACTGAACAGCTCCAACTGTGAGTCATGCAACGCTGTTTCTGGGAAAAGTAACAAATTGGACTTTTACTGTGAACCGGAACGGTGGACTGCAGACAAATCATATCTAGTTCTAACCAACACTGGTCTGCTGCTACTTGTTTGTCTGCTTTTGCACTGTGCTAATCATCTCTGACTGCTAACCTTTGTGGCGGTGTTCTCTCTCTCTGTCTCTCTGTGTCTCGCTGTCCTGTGTCCTTTTTTTCCTGTCTGGCTCTGCTTTCTATCATCTGTCGTCTGTGTTTTTTTTTCTGTGGTTGCAGCTGCTACCAATGAGGTGGAGAGAGGTTAGTCTGTTCTTCACTCTGTCCTTCCTGTCCCTCTCTCCTTACTGACTTCCTTCCATCCTTTCCTTCCCTCCCTCATTTCCTGTGCTTTATCCATGTGCCCCAGAAATTTGATATTCGGCACCGCAGGTTTAGCATACTGTATGCAGTCATGCTCCACGTTAGCAGTGCATGTCCTTGATGTTCAAACAGACCGCTGAGTTTGTACCTCGTCCTTCTCGGAGATCTGGTGTTGCTCTGCTTGCTGCTTTATGCATACATGTTATTACCATATTAAAGTCAAAGTGTGTCATCATATTCCAGGAAAAGGAGAGGGCTGGTGATATTCTATATTTCTGTTATTGTCAAAAAAGACCAATGAAAAGACCAAAACCAACAATGTTTTAGTGGCTCAATACTTTCCCATTTCCCCTCTTTGCCTTTGTCTGTGGCTGTAAGAGCTCAGTCGCTTCGTTCCTCCAGAATTTTTAAAAAACAGATCACAAATGCATGTTTCATTTATCAGTCTTTACAAGTGTAAATTGTATATTTCATGATTGAGATTTTAGTTTTTTGTTTGTGGAGAGTAGTGGAAGAGGTCTGTGGCACGAACGAATAAGCTACATCACACTTCAGCTACACAGACAACACGTGACTCGTATCAGTTCATCATTGGCTTTGGTCTTTGCATGAGATTTGTTGATGATAGGGAGAATAATACAAATGTCATTTTGATGTCCCACAACAAAGAATGAAAGTTGAGATGATTCGTCTGCTGCCTGCAACCTAAATATCAAACTTGAAGTGCATCACTTTAAAATTGTACTTTAAAGGTGTAATCTTGAAGGTTTTCATTGAAATCACTATTGAAGTATTGTGAGGCAACACAATGGTGACTGAGTCTATGACCCACTGGTGAAAGACCTTGCAATTGCAGTATAATGACCTGAGTGTCAGTGGTGACTTTCCCAGAAAAATCGTAAGCGGCACACAGTTTGGCTTTTAACGCAACAGATTTGCTCCTCGGCTCACCTGTAAGTGAAGTGGTCTACTGTTTTTTCTGGTCTCTGCTGGTGAGTAAACGGTCTCTATGGCCAAACAAAAAAGATTGACGACAAAGGACAATAAAAACAAAAACACAAATGCAATCACCGCATATTGCCACAGGTGCCAGAAAAGACAACAAAATGAGAATCTTCAGGATTATAACCCAAAGCTGATACAACTACATTTTTGTGACCAACTTTTTATCAGCTTGCCTCACTATTTACACAGAATTGCTATAGAATGTTTGTCAGAATAACTGACATATTAATGTAAAATGAAAAACAAAAACCACTTTGCATATTTCACAGAAGGTTTAACTTGTTAACTGTCAATTGACAGAGTCACAGTCTTTTAGATACAACTCACCAGTTCTCTTAATAGCAGCTGTGTCGTCTTTATTAAAGCCATTTCCACATGTAATCAACATCTCTAAAACTAATAGACTATGAAAATAAGATGCCCCACTGTTCAATTACAAAGAATCTATTGAGCTAAAGTGACTGTGAGTGATAACACGCACACACAACTCCCATAGATTCACATATGTTGTCGCTGAACCCCAAGTGATCACGTAATTATTCCCAGGGTGAGCACTGTGCTGTCAGGAGTGTTGGTGTATTCCCCGATGCCTCGTCATTTGGAGCTCAGAGTTTTGGGAACGTCAGGATACACGCGGGAATATGATGAGGAATATGACATTCCCAGAGATGAGATCATTTATCAGACCACTGTGTTGGTCCTGGCCACGAGAGAGTCATCCATCATCAGAGCACACACCCAGACATAACACACACACACACACACATATCTGTGCATGCAGTACGTATACACACAGTACTGCATGTACAAACAGAGATGCTCAATCAAACTAAGCACAACAAGCACAAGCAGGAACACACTGGGATGTTAGAGTTGGAAAATACTGAGGTGTTTTTCTTATCATTTCACGTTACTCATTTACTGGATTTGTTAACGGTGTGCAAAGTATTGGAGAGTTGTTGAGATGATGGTGTGCGTGTGTGTTCGTGTGTGTTCCTAGGGGAGCTTTGTGAAGAGAAACTGGATTTCTGCGCTCCAGAGCTGAACCAATGTCAGCACGACTCAAAGTGCATTTTGACCCCTCAGGGATACAAGTGAGTGGACTACACATACACACGCACACACACATGCATGCATGCACACACACTCGCACACACCCACTCATGCGCGCAAACACATGCAAAGGTGGTGGAGTTAGCAGTGTTTTCTTGGTTCGCTCCTGCTCCACAGGATATGAGTGCTAACATTTCTCACACTGAAATAAATGATATGCTTGTTTTTCATTGCAAAGATAAGCAGTGTGTGTGTGTGTGTGTGTGTGTGTGTGTGTGTGTGCAGAGGCGGTGTTCAGAGTGTGAATTGGGCTCCCTCATAAGGTTTCCTGTCCAGATTTTATCTGAACCTTGCTTTAGTTTTTCTCCCTTGGGATGTGTACTGTGGTCAGTGTAGTCTGCCTGGCCTGTGTGTGTGTGTGTTTATGTGTGTGTGTACTGTTACACTTAAGACAAATGATGTTTGGAAGCCAGTGCTCTTAATCAGGCATTTTGAAGCATTAAACTTTGCTTTCATTGTCTGGATCCAAATTTCCCTTCTGTATTCTGGCTAATAGTTAGATGTGGATAATGTTTGTATGTGTATATGCGTGTATGTGTGTTTGTGATATTACTATGTATTTGTACATCCTACAGATATTCTCTTTGAAAAGAGGAAATTGTTGTTGTTGTTTTAAGTTTAATATCAACAAGCATTTTTCTGTGTGTGTTTGTGTGTGCATTTTAGGTGTGAGTGCACTCCAGGCTATGTTGGCGAGCACTGCGAGCTGGACTACGACGACTGTGAAGAGAACAAGTGTCAGAACGGAGGTCAGTGCATCGACGCCGTCAACGGATACACCTGCGTCTGTCCGGAGGGATACAGGTACGTTTCACAGCCCAGCAGGGACTCACACATCCTGATCACAGCACAGAAGTACTTCTGACTAGCAGTATCTGCAGCAGTACTGCGCAGCCTTTGTCCTCCGCGCTTTTAAAACTTGAATAGTTTTAAATAGGTGACTTTTTCTAGACTTCAGTGGCAACATTTGCTTCATTGTCCCTAATGTGGTAAAAAGGTTATGCTGTCTTTTACAAAAAAAAAAAAATGGTTGCTCCCCTTTACAGCATGTTAAATGTGAGTTGTGTGTTGTTGTGTTTATTTGTAGTGTGTCATGTAGAGGGAGCTCCCCCTTATGTCCATAATCAGTTATTGCTATCTGTCTGTTTATCTCAAAGTTAAATTATCATTGTATGGGAATGGAATTTGTGAAGAGGGCCTTTTTTTAAATGCTTTCCCCCTGTTGGTGTGTTCAGTGTTTGACGACAACCACATCAAATTTGACAATGATATGATTTTGACGACACAGATAAAGACCACAAGTTTCAAGCAACTTCCACGTTTAAGTCTCTATCACAGTTAATTGAAACTTTAAACCAGTAACTTTAGCCACTTTAACCACTTTAAGAATGGTTAAAAAAATGTTTAACTGTAATCAGGCATACTTAATTAATTAGCTGCAACTTATACTGAATGCATCACGATCACACTCAACTAAAAGAGCACCATTTTATGTTCCTATGTTCAAAGTGTGTGCGCATGTGTATGTGTTGCAGCGGGTTATTCTGCGAGTTTTCTCCTCCAATGGTCCTTCCTCGCACCAGCCCCTGCGACAACCACGAGTGCCTCAACGGGGCGCAATGTGTCGTC
Source organism: Scortum barcoo (assembly GCA_023238725.1). Taxonomy (NCBI): domain Eukaryota; kingdom Metazoa; phylum Chordata; class Actinopteri; order Centrarchiformes; family Terapontidae; genus Scortum; species Scortum barcoo. The sequence goes on from CM041553.1 coordinate 17,810,904, forward strand.
ATGGGAACGGATCCCCGCTGCCAATGTCTCCATGGCTACGAGGGCGAGCGCTGCGAGACACTTGTCAGTGTCAACTTTGTCAACCGCGAGTCCTACCTGCAGCTTCCCTCCAGTCTCCTGTCGCCACAGACCAACATCAGCCTACAGGTGTGAGCTCGCTAAAGAGTTTCAGCTCACTGTTTACTTGTTGTTTAACTGTACTGGTCCAGTTTTTCATTGTTGTTTTAGTACTGTTATTTACTTACAGTCATTTACACGTTTTCAGATTGCTACAGATGAGGACAGTGGTGTGTTGTTGTATAAAGGGGACAATGATCACATTGCCATGGAGCTGTACAGGGGCCGCCTCAGGGTCAGCTACGATACCGGATCTTACCCTCCCTCTGCTATATACAGGTACGTGCACACACAAGCAAAAATGTCCAACGACACAGTCACCGCTGCCACATTCGTATGATGGATGATACAAATGTTCAGAAGCTCTCCGTACTCTCTCTCTGTCTCAGCGTGGAGACAGTGAACGATGGCAGCTTCCACGCTGTGGAGTTGGTGGCGTCAGACCAGACTCTGTCTCTGTCCATCGACGGCGGGACGCCCAAATCCATCAACTCTATCAGCAAACAGTCCACGCTCAACATAGATTCCCCGCTTTACCTGGGAGGTAAGGAGCTGAGTACTGTGTGTGTGTATTTACGTGTGTGTGTTTACGTGTGAGTGACTCAAGACAAAGACATTATAGATACTTCATTGTTTCATTGCAGGTCAGAAAGGATAAGTGCATAGATTTATTATATCAAAGAAGAAGGAATATTTTTGATAGATTATTTTTAAAGAATGCCACATTGTTGGCATATGTCTGAAAACTATATCGTAATAAAGGGACATAAGGCAGTCTTCGTGTCTTAGGGCACTGAGCATTTTTACTGGTTTGGTGCACCGATCGTCACGCATTATCCTTCAGAGGCCAGAAATAAGAAAAAGGTTGTTTTCTATCAGAGCAAAGGCACAGATGGACTAACTTAAAGTACTTGGAACAAAACATCAGACCACAAGTAACCTTGATGTGTATTTTGATCCCAGTTTAAAATTTGAAGCCCACAAAAAAAATCGCTGAAAGTACCTTGATTTGTCTCAGGAGTTTTGCCAAAGCCACAGCCATTTGTCTTACGGAAAGGTACTGAGAAACTAATGCACCTTTTTATCAATGGCTGGCTTGATTACTGCTCTCTTTAGTGGAGTGCCCAAGAAAAAGATTAACTGCAGATTATTCAAGCACATGTGCTGACTGGAACCAGAAAGACAGCACACGTTTTAGACTCTCTCGGTTGTTGGTTTACAACAGATTAAGTTCGTGTGTTTGGTCTTCAGATCTGCCAGGGGACTAGAATATACGTCGGACATGTTTTTATCATGTGTCCCTCCTTTTTTCCACAAGGAATGCCAGAACGTGCCACAACCTCCGGGGGTCTCTCATCCCTGCAGCATAGCGCTGGTGGACGCAACGGCACCAGCTTCCATGGCTGCCTCCGTAACTTGTACATCAACGGGAAGCTCCAGGACCTGGGAGCCGGGCTGGGAACAGGGGCCCCAGGCTCTGGGACGGCACAGAGCACCACCAGACAGTGGCTGGGCCACGGGGTGGAGCCAGGCTGCCAGCCCTGCCAGAGAGGCGCTTGCGTCCAGGGTGACTGCCACCCAACAGGCCACCGTGGCTTCACCTGCACCTGCCACCCAGGCTGGACAGGAACACTGTGTGACCAGCAAGTCAGCAACCCTTGTGATGGCAACAAGTGAGTGATTACAGTGTTGGTATGAGCTTAAAACCACCTTGAGTACAAGGTTTTACAAGGCTGTTCTCCAAGGTTAAAGATTAAAGATTTGTCTTCTCTGTCTGTCTCTCCGCTCTTCATCCTCAGGTGTATCCACGGTACCTGCCTCCCAATCAACTCCTACTCCTACTCTTGTCGCTGCCAGCCCGGCTTCGCTGGCGTCCTCTGTGATGAGCAGGACCAGGATGCAGCTAACCCCTGCAGTGTGTCTCACTGTAAACATGGCAAATGTAGAGTGTCGGGCCTGGGCAAGGCATACTGCGAGTGTAACAGTGGATACACAGGAGAGGCGTGCGACAGAGGTGAGAAAGGCTTGTTTGAAGAGGAAACACATGTATGTTGTTTGTATAAATTACAATAAAAAAACTCAGTTCTTATGTTCTTCTAAAATAACATCTTACTCTGTTCAAGCTTTCAAATCTAAAGCATGTTTCTTTTAACATCTTCTAAGCTTCTGCTTTGTTGTCTGTTACTTGTCAACTCTTAACAAGTCTTTTAGCAGTGTGTGTGTGTGTGTGTGTGTGTGTGTGTCTAACAATGTTTAGTGTCTCTACGTTAACGCTTCTAACCCGTTGCTTTCCAACTCAGCATCTCCCGAGCTTCCTCTTAATCCCTCGCGGGGGAACACTCAGGTGAGACTGCCTGGTCACATTTTACTGTCGGTCTATTTTTTCTCCACTGCAACCCAAAATATGTCCCATACGTACCCTCTGCCTCCTGCCTCACCTTGTTGTTTTCACCTCATGCAGCGTACAGCTTGAGTAGTTTGCTCTTTATTTGTCATCTTTCATGATATAATATGACGTATTTTAGAATGATAAAATCTTTTTCTCGTGGAAGGTAGACTTTCTGTATTAACGCCTACATTTTTCTGTATTTAAGGACAAAATATTTAGTTCCAAGAATTATTATTTTGACTTCCAGGAGTTTCTTTTTTTTATGCTAGTTTCACACATCTCATGTTGTGCTCAAATTGATGGACTGCTTATAGTTTTTTTTGGCAGTTTTACATCCCTCATGGTGTCAGTTTCATATGATGTGAAGTCTCATCATTACGATCCCTTTTGTCATTGTGCTGTTGTCCCTTCCAAACAGTTCAAAGCGTAAAAGTTCAAACTCGTAACCTGTCTGTTCCCTACTCCATGCCTGCAGAGGTGGCCTGCCGAGGGGAACGGATCCGAGATGTCTACCAGAGACAGCAAGGCTACGCGGCGTGCCAAACCCAGGAGAAGGTCTCCCGTCTAGAGTGTCGGGGCAGCTGCCCGGGGGGAGCAGAAGGACAGGGCACCTGCTGCACCCCCCTCCGCAGCAAACGCAGGAAATACACCTTCCAGTGCACCGACGGCTCTTCTTTCGTCCAGGAAGTGGAGAAAGTGGTCAAGTGCGGCTGTACAAAGTGTTCCTCATAAAAGAGAAAAAAAAAGAAAAAAAAAAGAGACAACACCTGTGGCAGATTCCCTCCCCCCCAGATATGTTTTATGTTCCTGCCCGCCATACTTGATCCCCAGCCCCCTCTTGTCCAAGGTCCCAAAACCCTTCACCGTCCACAGCCCCACCCACCTACCCGCCAACCCTGATTTTTTTTTTTAAAAACCCTTAAAAAAGGCAAAAAACAAGACAAACAACTAAAAAAAAAAAGAGTTTCTTTTCTTGTCAGTGCTGGACTGATGATTGATGCTTCCTCGGTGGGGATGTTGAATTGTATTGTAAAGTACAAAAACAGACTTATTTTTTATTATGAAGTGGAGAAAAAGACAAAAACACACACACACACACACTCAAGAGTTGACTTTTTTCCTTACATCTACTTCTTTTCTGTTGGTCATGATGACTCCAATGGTGTGCCACACTGTCTCTTCCCTGGAGGACTGACCGGTCACTGATGGCTGACCGCCTCCTGTAGACTTCCTGCTTCCTGTCTGTGAGTTGTGTGTTTTAGGAGTAACCTTAACTGGTAGTGCCACAGACTCACCACTAGGAGGAGCTGCTTTAAGGCGTGGGAGATGGAGGGCAGTGATAACCCCCTACAACACAAGCAACCACCACCATAGTCTGAGGTCTCCCTTTAGCAGACCTCCCGAACCCTCTGAGACTGTGTGCACAACCCTACACACAGCTGTGCTCAAACTTGTGGTATTTTTTACAGCTACTGAACAACACAAACACACACACACACACACATTCAAATGCTCTCACCTGTAGACGTTATACTTATTACCTGCCAGGTTAAATACACTACTCACTGTTTATCTACCCCCAGTCATGGATGACAAGTATTTATTGTATCATAAATACCTGTACTTATTCAGTAGATCCCCTATGTATCAATCTGATTCTTTTAATATATATTAATTTATATTTGTCCTTATTTTTGTATTAAAAAGACATAATCTGTCAAGATAGCTGAACTAACAAAATGGTGTCCTTTATTTTGGTTGAAGAGAAGTTGTTTTTTTGATCACTGAAACTATTGTGTTTGCCAGAGACCTTAGTTACATTTTAATCTGCAAATGTGACGTGAAGACATTGTATATTTTTGTCGCGTTTCCTGAGAGTTTGTACTGTGCCATTACCAGAAGGTCTTTATATTAGAGTATAAATGTATAGATAATTTCCCTACCTATGTATTTCACACACGGATCTTGTGAGTAGCATTGACCCTAGAGGATGCTTAGAACTGTTTTTACCTTTTTAACAAATTTATGCTTAAAGAATACTGTGACTTTTTCTAAATGAAACTACTTTGTTAGCCCCTTGGTCTCCGACGTTAACATGTTGCTGCTAAGTTTTTGTACCGTAGACTTGGATCCTGATCTGTATGTTATATAGAACTTCCTGCTCCTACTGTACGGGGGCACCTTGTGTAACAGATAAATATGTCCCCCCCACCTCTACACATGTGCATTGTGCTTTATATTCCCTCCCCTACCTTCTCCATCCCCAGACTAATGTCAGTTCCCTGACTGATGTTTGTTTATTAAACACAATATTTACCTCACACTCCTCACTTTTGCTTTTTTTTGTCGCTCTAAGACATCAGAATCAGAAAAGTTCCCCTCGACATATTGACATATTACATTTTTGAAGCACAATAGTGTGGTCAGCAACTTTCTATTATCCTTCAATATTCTACTTTTACTGTGTAAAATGGAGAACACAACATGGACTATATTTCTTCATCCTCACTCTCACTTCTTTTCAAACGTATCTCAGGAAATAAGAAATTTGGAAATTTGGCACAAATGTCCAGTTGGATTCAAGGATGAACTGAATAGAATTTGGTGTGCAAAGGTGGTGTCACGAAACACATTTTTGGCGGCCATAACTAAAGATGTTAATTACAAACTTTCACACAAATGTCTAATAAGATTAAATGATGTTATGATGACATTTTTTTTTTACCCAAAGGGTCAAAAGTCAACTTCACTGTTACATGATAATGCCCTGGAATATTTTATTGATTGGAACCCCAGGGTACTTGTACAAGTTCTGTCCTCTTCACTTCCTCTCCCTGGATGACAACCAGGACAGAGGCCCTCCTGTTCCTCTGGTAATCAGCCACGAACTCAGTGCTTTTGGTGACATTGAGCTTCAGGTCATTGCAATATGTGGCTATCTAACAGTCCTCTGCACTCATCAGTAAAAAAAGTCTCTACGTAAAGACAGTATGTTTCTCACAGGAAATTATTCACTTAAATCACATGTCAATATAGTGATAATGTCTGCCATAATGTTAGCCAAAAAATACATCAAATACCTATTAAATGTCTTCAAAGTCTTACTACAGTATATATGGCACAAACATGTAAAAGACCAGTTTTTATACCACTATATTACCACTATATTAAACAACAGGACTTGTGATATTCTATATGATTCTTATTGTCAATGAATCCCATGAAAACGACAATTAATTGTTCCCACTAATAAATTTTGTCTGTCTAGCCAAAGCCTGATTTTGTTTATGCCTCCTTTGTTGTCCAGACTTTATTTAAGACATATCAGTAAGATACACGGTTGCACCAGGTGACATGTTCCTTCATCATCATGAATATGGACACTGTAGTTTATTTTGTTAATCCCACAAACACCAGCCTCCTGTTAAATATACTCTCTAGCATGTACAATGTGTATTAATCAGTAGCTGTAAACAGTCCCCAAGAAATGCACTTCCAAAGAACCACAGTTGCCAAAGATTTTATTTTAATTTTGAAATTATTTTGCCCCTCTATGGAAATAAACCAATATAATTATGACCATTTTTAAAGATTTACACCATCAGCGGGAAGTGGATCTTTCCATGGGATTTGTTGACAAATACATGTATAAAAAAACACCCGGCTTATTTCTTAAAAATGTCATTGGTCTGGGTGAAAACCCCTTGCTTAAGAACCACTGGGCGCAGTTAAAATTATCTCCACCTTTACAAGTTACAACAGTAAAATACTGCTTATAAGTCACTCACTCACAATTGTTTTTTGCAAAATGAGTTCTTTAATACATTTTGCTGATAATTAGATAACTTTTGCACTTCTATTTGCGATGGCATATACTCCACATAAAAAGAGAACCACCCAACAAGACCAGCGTTTGAGTTTTTATGTATTTTATATTTTATTAATATATATTTTATTATGTAGTTCAATAACGCCATCTGCTGGAGTGCAGCTTAATTACAAATTACAGATTACTACCCAGTTCACCATACCTTGTTTGGTCTTATGGCCAACAACATAAGCAAAAGTAAGGAAGACATATTGTTCTCTGTGAGACATGCTGTGGCCATATTAACTTGATATGACCTATTCTAACACTTGTATGGCTCCAGCTGGGATTGTTGTATTGTTGATAGTCACGTTGTGCAAATAGTCATCTTAGCGGTAGAAAAGTAAAACAGCAGCCTCTGTAATCTCTTTGGTAGCGCTCCAACCTTGCCCAGTTCCATATCCATCCCACTCAAATGATGGGAAGTCCCCACACTGGCTAGGATAGAAATATCCACCTCCTCCTATACAATACTGGAAACACACACACAAAACAGGGTTATCATACATTTCCTGTGTTAACTGATTGGCAGCAGAAGTACCGTGGTGGATTCACACTCACGTGTTCAGTGTTGCATCCAGCGACTGGCTTGGAACCAGAGCAGATAGCCATGGCAGCACGTTCGTTGTTTATTGCTCTGAATGTGATGAACCCTGGTTCAAACTCCGCTTTCATATGAACAGAAACAAACAACATGAGTGTATGGCAGCTCGGCTATTGTTTTGTCATTTCTTGTTGTAACATTAATTTCAACCTATTTAAAACTCACCTGGAAGAAAACATGAATGCTAGAACATGGGATAGAGATTAACTTAAACCTGTTGTTATCAAAATTAGTATTACAATGAGAAACACAAAGAAACAAGCCTTAAAAACCTTTTTTTTCATACCACCTTGATTACGTCATGACCATTTTACAGTTCAAGCATAACATTTCACCTTGAAACTTGATTGAATATTTAATAACGCTTAACTTTTGATAACTCAATTTATACAGTATCCTGAGGTCTTTATTTTCTCTCTTGCCAGAGGAGCTTTTTACCTCTTGAATTGGGTCCATATAACAACCTGGTGGTCTCTTTGCTTCCATGGTCATACTTAATGGGAACAGCTGGCCCTCTGTTGTTGCATGAGCCAACATTGTATCTCACCGGAAATTGCTGGAAGAACGTGACGATTTGAGGAAGAAAGCTTCAGGTTGTTGTTGTAGTCAACAATGATTTTTTGGTATTTTTGTCCTATACTAAACTTAATACATTTTTTTTATCTAAATGATCATTTAACATGAATACACAACTAAGTTACCTTGAAGAGCTGAAAAAGGTTCCCCCCGTACAGGCGGAGGAAGCGGTTGTCAGTGTGGTAGCGGAGGAGGGCTGCCAGGTTCCAGTGCTCCAGTGGGAAGTTGTTGGGAACATGCCACACGGACATGTCTTCTCCTACTATATCATAGTAACCTGGATTCTGTGGAAGTGCACATCGTGGTTGAGATTACTATTTCAGTTCTTCACTTTTAATGTAGTTAATATAACTGAGGTTCAGTAACAAGACCGCGCCAACCGCGCCTCCTCTGCCTCACTGATTCCAGCACATGCGCTCCTCCAATCCAACCATCCAGACTTGTTATCCTATCAGTCACAAGTACCTATATAAGCACATCCAACCCCTTCATCTACCGTTTGCCTCAAGCTCTCACATTTTTTACATCCCTCTTCTCGACGACCCCCTTACATCCCTCAGCCAATCCAAACAAAACTACTTTCATCTTACAAATGGCGTGGTCTTGTTAGTGAATTGACGAAATGAGATACTAGTGATCATTTGACTAGTGAAAGTCCTCCTTATCAAGGACTTATCAAGGGATCCAAGCAAAGTAGTGGGTGCTGTTGTCTGCCCAGTCAGCAATTAATGACTGAGAAAAAGTGATCCACATGTGTCCTTTGTGGTGTATAGGAAATCTGGCCTGCAGGCTGTTGGAATCATGATTCTAATGAGAAAGAGAAAGGGAACGTGCACCTACAGTACTCAATCCAAAATAAAAAATAAGATTATAAAATATAACCATGTAGCCACACTCATTATCTTCCCAGAATGGAGATGAAGACTTTATCTTATGAATAAAATATATACTTTGTGTTGCTGATGAACATGCTAAATAATATATGGTTTCTGTGTCAGATCAGTCAGACAGATGAAGTTGTGTTCGATGAAGTTTCACTTATCCATTGTACACAGTACACAGTAACACACTTTGTGCAGAAACATGTAGTTCCTGTACAAAGATGAACCCTGCAGTCTTTAATGAATCCCTGTTGTTATCTCTAGCAACACCAGCGGTAGGCTTGGTTCCTTTTTTCATCTCTTGCTGAACTCCACCCTCTATATGGCAGCCTGCTTACAAAAGACCCACGTGGGAATATGTGGGAGGAGCTATGCTGGGAATTTGCTACAGCACAGTCAAGGATATGTCAGTCAGATACCCAGTAACTGTTTTTAAAATTTGTTAAATGAAATCCAGTTCAGCAATGTGAGTCAGAGGCCCACAAAAGAGAGTGGTCTTGTGTGCAGCACATCTGTGCTTGTGTACCTTAAAATCATCTGAGGTGGCACCTTCTACGGATCCAAAAGTGTTTCTGTTGGACCAGTTCCCATCTCCATCTGGCAGATTAGCATCGTTGCCCTGCTGGCTTGACCAGCGGTCGCCCACAGAGCACTTCCCATAAACGTTGTTCTCATGGACGCTCGCCACCAGTGTCCAGCCGCCTCCCACAGTGGTCATGTCACAGAAAGTTTGATAGACCATGCCGTTAGTAGTGGTCAGGTAGTACAGCCCATCTGGAAATATTACAGTTTGTGTTAATAGGAGAAAACACACAGCTTTGTTTTGATTTATTGGTCATCATCTGTTGAGCTGCCAAAATATTTGGTCAAAGCATGTGCTTGATGGGACTGCAACACATTGAATTAATGGACGATTTTTTAAATTTTCCTTTGCATTAGACTCACATTTGTTTGTGAGTACTGCACAGAGAAATATCTCCTATAGGTGAGCCCACTTACCTTTGTGTTCATTATATCTGTCCCTGATCTCTTTACAGCTCCTTGCAACATATCTGGATCTGTTGCTCAGCATCTGCAAATGTTCAAAGTTTGTCCTGGTGAGGTTCTGCATTTTCTCAACATTCCTGATGGCCTCTGTGTGAGAGGGCTCTTCAATAACTGAAATATAAAGCCACATTTTATAAAACACTAAAGTAAGATAGCAGTGTTGGACAAAAGGAAAGTACAGCACATGAGTGTATTAAGAAAATATCGTGTATATATGTGTTGTATTTTACCTATTTGCAGAGGGGCTGGTGTTAAGGAAGCATGTTCCACCAACACCAAAACCACCAAAAACAGAAGTATACGGTATGACATGTCTGTGGAAAACAACAGAGATGCATATTTGTACCTTTTAATGTATGTTATCACATACACACAGAAACAAATCTATCTAACAAAATCTGAAACTTGCCAGCGTCAAATCATCTTTTTTCCTTAATACAGAAATATAAAGTAAGAGGTGTGATAACATAACATATTGACCATACTTATTTCATACCTCCGTTGATCCCTGTCAGACGTGTTGTAGTCAGTTCTCTGATAACTATCACAACTGAATGAAAGTCCCTTTTTATGAGTCTTTTTTGACATCACAAGGCTCAAAGTGCAAACTGATAAACATTTCATCAACAGTTATTGTATTACTGGAACACTACTCAGACAAGGAAACATTGTGAGACAAGTGAAAATAATAATGAATAATGAATGTTTTTTTAATAAGCGCAAAAATGCTTGACAAGGCCTTTTAAGTTTCAGCAAATATCTTATAGGCATCAAAACACAGTATCAGAAACAATGTCCAGACACCATCCAGATGATATCAAAATGTTTTCTCTGAGAAAACACCTTAATGTCACATACCTAACAAATAAGTGACAAAAGCATCTGCAGGTTTTCAATAGATTCAGTCCATTTCCAACTGAACTCCCAACTTTTAACAATTTTAATCCACACATTTACATCTGAAAAAAACAAATTCAGCTTAATTTCACACTTTATTCAGCACTGATGAATATATAAGGCAAATGAAGGCAAAGAATCAAAGCTGTTGACATTTTCATGGTTTCACATTTTCACATTGGATCCACTGAATATTGTTTTTGAGACATTACAACCCACTGCACTGTTTTTACTGCAACTCTAATGTGTGATTTATCTATGTTTTTTTTGCTCATTTATTTATTCATTTATTTATTTATTTATTTAAGTGTGAGGATAAGGGATTTTGTAGAGGCATAAGAAAGTTAAAACTGATACAGAGTGAAGTCACTTTCCACCGCTGGGTGTAATTCATCCAGAATGTCTTGGCTGGTGACAAATCTTCGACTTTGAAATCTGTTTTCTCGATTAGATGCTCATTCTGTCTGAGGATGTTTTACAGTATTATATATCATATTTAGTATTTTTTTTACATCTCATTTTTACATCTCATATTTTCACAAACTTCTTCCACGACTTCTTCCTAACCACGACTTCTCTTTTTCTCTCCATGCGTCTCTCTGTGATCTATTTTTAGAGGTTCGAAGGACACTGTGATAGTCGGTTGGCAGGCCTCCTGACGCCTCGCACTAATAATTCAACCACCTCACGCAGCAGCAGCAATGAGAACCGGCAGCCAGCTGTGCACTCCCAGCTGCACTGATCACATGTGGACCCTCTGCTGGAAATATTTACTTGCTACTCATAAAGGCTTTTGAATGTGACGTCTTGAGCAAGACAGTGCAAAATATCACAAAGATTTCGTTATAAAAATAGTTGTTTTATCATGTCTGTGTTCACCATAAACATAGGAAGGCAAAGTGTTCACTAAGAAATGTGTCATTTTAAAACAGTAAAGGAGCTACTTTCCAATAATTAGAGCTCTGATGTCCTCCATGAGAACCGTTGGCATACTACATATATGGTTTAGGCTGACCTTTTATGGAGACATCTCAGACAAACATATGGTTTTAATGGCCTACAATGACCCATAACCTCTGTTGCTATTTACTGTGTGAAATATTATAGAATTAACTTGCTAACTTCAATATTAAATTGATGCCATCTAGAATGAAAATTAAAAAATATGATCTGCAAACAAAGCAATTACTATGATTCATTTGTTCTTTGTTATATACTCAACAATTGTGAGGTATAAATGTATATAAATAATATAAATTAATATTTAAATGGTAAAAAGGTCTGCCTCTTGCAACTTATATATACTGTATGTATAATATATTATTCATTGGTTAAACAGAAACTAGGCTACTTAGTTTATAGGCCAAAGTCAAATATTAAAAGAGTTGAGTTTTAGTGTCTGAGAGTAATAAATATTGATGTCCATTACAGTGTGTCAGGGTTATTTATAGTGGATGTAGGGGTTAATTGTTGTGTAACTTTTCATTGTCTTATTTTAGGTTTTACTGTAACCTTTTTATGAACTTGATTTACCTTAAAAATCTCCACATTTCTCATTTCTCACAAATCATCTAAATTTCTTCAGTCCCCTTTTGTTCTTTCTCTCTCTGTCTGTCTGTCTTCCTCTTTCTTTCTCCCCCTCCTCTTTCCTCTCTCAGTGTTGTGCAGTTTGCTAATCTTATCTGACCTAATTCATTTTTTGCCAGAAACAGTCAGATTCATTGACTTGAATACACAGTCATAAATAAAACATGCACATGCACAGTGTTCACTTCTCCGAGTTGCTCTAAGCATTATTAAACATAAAAGATATTACGAATACGAACAAATACAAACAACTTTATTAATCCCGAAGGAAATTGTTTTGCCAGAGTACAGTGTTTATAGACATGATTGCAAGCCAGGACTAAACGTGACCGGCTCTATATATCTGTGATAATGCAGTGACCAGGGACGTCTCCCTCAGGGGGGCCCAGGACTTTTCCAGGAAAATAATAGAAGGACCTGATCCGACATCCCCAAAGAGCCTGAAGGGGATTATAGAGAATAGAAAGAATAAAATAGAAAGACACCACAAACTGGATAGGAAGAGAAAAGACAGTACACGGGAGGTGAAGGCGAATCCATCAGTCAGCATAAAAATACACATTACTCTGTCTCTTTGGATTTGTTCGCTTGTTTTGACCTTCTTTCCAGTTTTGACCCTTGCCTGCCTCATGATTCTGTAAGCTTTCGTGCTCTGTTGTCGTTGGTATATTCCTGAACTGCTGCCTGTACCTGGTAGTTTGCTGACCTTTTCAACCTGTGGTGAGGGGTCGCTGTTAGTTATTTCTTCAGCATCATTCACATGTGAAAATGGCTTAAAATAACCTACACTTATTTGATGAAGACATGGAGCAGCCTCATGAATAGACTGCAATCAGGATCAAAGGTGGAAGTAATGTGAAGGTGTTATAAATGTGGGTGTGCGAGTGGATGGATGAGTAAACAAAGCATTTAACTTTAACATTGGTTTGTGGGTTTTTTTTTTCATTGTGACCCCAGTTTTCCTTAACCATATCATAGCTATTCTAACCCAAAGCATGACCTTTTTCTAACACCAAGTCTAGCACTGAACCAGATATAACCATTGCAATTTTAATAAAAGCACTAAGAAACACTTTGTCGCTTGACATGTCACTCTAGGGTGTTTGCTGAAACAATTGATGCTCTTGTTTTTCTTGGCCAGACAGTCTCAGATAGGCTGCATGTTACACTCTAAACATATTTTTCTCTTGTTGTCGTTGTCTGCTCTAAAAACGTGTCTTTAAAATGGGATTAATGTATAATTTTAAAAAAAAAAACCTTGAGTGCTGAGCAATAGCTACAGTACATTTTAAAGATGAGTTCCAACACCTGAAGCACACAAATGACTAAAAACTCCTCCTGAAACTCCCCGTGTCCCCCTCTCTCTCTCTCTTCCTGTCTGGCCTGCAGCCTCGAGGGCCCCTTTAACGCTTACACCTCCAAGGTGGGCAGGAATGGCCCATTAAAAGTTCCCCCGTGGGAGCACAACTACCCTGAGAGACACGTTAATGCAGAGAGCCCCTTTAGGGTGACATGAGAATGAAACGGAGAAAGAATGAAACAAGGACAGTCGCTCAGTATTAATAGATGTAATCACTTTATTGTTCCTCGGGAAAAGGACCGCACGCACTCTGAACTGCGCTCTGGTCTGGCATGTAATGACTTTTCTCACTCAGCAGCCCAGATGCAACCGCTGTAAATGGGAGACACATGTTAAAAAATTTATTTGACCTTTGTTTTATTAATCCTCTTTGGTATAGTGACTATTCTTATATACAGTTGGCAGATGTCCTATGTAGGTTACAAGCCCATTAAACAGCGAATAGCATAAGGCTGTACACACTTTCTCTCAGGAAACAACTTTATATAAGGATATAACACTGTGCCACCTCTGTGTTTTATCACTCCTGCACAATTAGAATAAACACAAACATGTCATAATTGGTGCCTAATAGAGATAATACATGTGTTAACTGCATACATTTTCAGTGACATTGGAAATTAGGACTTTCTATTAGCTGTTGCACTGATCTATAGTTTGTGCTGTACTTTCAATGAACCATTTTTGGGTGGTACATTCATTCTTTTTCTTGCAGAGAGTTAGACACTTTCATGTTACACAAACTGCTGCCAGCACAGTTTTAGCCTTGATTTTCCCCCCTGACAGTTTTGGCAGATCGCTGACAAAAGATTCCAACCTGGATCAGAGTCAAAAAGGTGCTCGCCCCCACAAACAATCACTATGAGTGAATTTCCAGTTATGTGATCTGAGAGAGGTGCCGATGCATCGCACAGAGGTATTTAACAGGTTAAAATATCTGAACCTGTCTGCGAGTCCAAATCCTGAATTTATTTTGGCCTACAACGACAGCAGTGATGAACTAGAGCCAAGGAGAGTGCAAGATACAGGGAGGGAAATGTCAGGAGATGCAGTCATAACACCTGCAACAGAACATCAGCAAGCAACACATTTGTATCTCAGGATGCAATCATATCTTTTGCTGGCTCCATTAAGGCTTGTGGCTCCTTGAGGATGTAACAAACACTTTGATATTTAATACCAACAAGGAAGTCTCATCAAACAACAACAAACAGCCGTTAATCTGTAGAAAGTTCACAGAAGAGCGGGATGTGAGACCGCGGATTCCCTGTTCCTGCATCACCCTCCCCCCACAGCCAATAATCACATCTTGTGTTTTTGAAGGTTGTCACTGTAAAAGCTTCTGTGTTCTCGCTGGTCAGGGCATCTTTCACAGGAACAACCTTTACAAATTATTTATGTTTGTTTCCTTCAGGAGCTAGAGGGGGGAAACAGAGTGCACAGTGCATCTACCAAGAGGCACAGCTGACGGGCGCTAATGTGAGTTTGTTACATAATCCCATTTCGAGATTCAGAGAAATCCTGACCTCTGATGACTCTCTGTCCACAGCTTCGAATAGGAGCCTACAAAAATAGCTCACCAGTGGGCTAAATCTAAATAAAAAAGTAAAATAAGTGAGTTGTTTCACTTGTTTGCTAATAAATTTCCTGTGAGAAATTGTGTATTTTACTTCAGAAATGTGAATTTAAGGTGTTTAAATTAATTAAAAGTACCAGCATGATGTAAAGACTTATACCATCCTACAGGTGTGTGCATTACTCTGTATGCCATGTAGAAGAGAAACTAAATGACCTCTTTTCAGTCTCTTTATAACTTGATATAACTTAAAATAATAATTGTAAAACCCAGCCAACATCTCAACATCTCACAAGGCCTGATTTTATTTACTGATCCAAGTGTTAGTCCATGTGTGTCCTGCCAGAGAGCTTTACAATGCCAAACAACACAATCTTTCGTAAACATCCATGTGAACAAAAGTGAAGCCACAGACAAACAATGAAAAACAGCAGAAAAGAAAGGAGTAAGTGACATTATGTGTTGGTGAAATTGTGATCTCTGGGGTGGAGATGTCCTTTCTTTGTCTGTTGATGTATAGTGTGTTCACATGGATGTCCTACCAGAAACCTCGAGAGTAAATTGAATACCCCTGCCCCTGTACTAAAGCTGATGTTGGACGCTCTTTGCCCTCTCTGCACATTTGTCCTGCTCCCTGACCCCTCCCTCATATCGGTATCTGTGTCAGTCTGTCTCTGTCGTTGACCTCCTCGGTGTCCGTCACCGGCTCCGAGGTCGTCCCCCTGTGACAAAACACAGTCACCGTGGTGTTCCCGCTGTCCTCGCTCCCCCCGGTCTTCATGGCGCAGGAGACGCTCAGCCTCGCGTCCAGCGGGCTCTCCTGCTTCAGCTGTCCGGCCTCGTTGCTCGCCATCACGGTCTCCACCGCTGCGCTCACCGCGGCGCAGCAGCTCAGTCCGCGGCAGCGCAGCAGGCGCAGGAAGGCGTCTCTGAAGTCCGCGTTGAAGGCGTAGATCACCGGGTTGAGGGACGAGTTGCTCCAGCCGATCCACACGAAGACGTCGAAGGTTTTCTCGCTGACACAGTAAGGGCCTCGCTGGGCCTCTGGTCCGGGACAGAAGGGCAGAGCGCAGTTCAGGACGAAGAAGGGCAGCCAGCAGCAGACAAACACCCCCATGATGATGCTCAGAGTTTTGAGCACTTTTGTCTCTTTTCTGATGGAGACTTTGAGCTCCCGGTGAGAGTGGCTGGAGTGCTGAGGTCCAGGATGGAGACTGATGTGGGACTGGTAGGATGGACAGGACAGGTGAGGAAACAGCTCAGGTCCCTGCGAGCGGCAACTCTGCGCGTGCTCCGCCGCGCGCTCCAGGGAGGAGATCATCCGGATCTGCATCTGGGCTATCCGGTAGATGCGGGTGTATGTGACGATCATGATCGCCACGGGGATGTAGAAGCTGATGAGGGAGGAAGATATGGCGTACGTGCGGCTCAGGCTGGAGTCGCAGCTGCCGTCGACGCTCTTACCGTGAGGCGCCCCGGCCGGATCACCGATCTCCGCCCGGTGCCAGTTCAGCTGCACGGGGACGAAGGAGATGACCACGGACACCGTCCAGGTCACGCCGATCATGACAGAGGCCACCTTCTTGTTCATGCTCCTCTCGTAGCGGAAGGGGCTGGAGATGGCCCAGTACCGGTCCACGCTAATGACGCACAGGTTGAGGATGGAGGCGGTGGAGCACATGATGTCGCAGGCCAGCCAGGTCTTACAGAACCCCGCAAACGGCCAGTACCCGGTCACCTCAGCCACAGCTTTCCACGGCATCACCAGCACGGCGACCAGGAGGTCTGACAGAGCCAGGGACACGATGAAGATGTTGGTCACTTTGGCGCGCAGGTGCCGGTAGCGGAAGACGGCAGCGCACACCGTGAAGTTCCCTAAAAGCGTCCAGATGATGAGCAGCGCCAGGACGCATCCCGTTAGAG
This sequence comes from Scortum barcoo, assembly GCA_023238725.1. Classification (NCBI taxonomy): domain Eukaryota; kingdom Metazoa; phylum Chordata; class Actinopteri; order Centrarchiformes; family Terapontidae; genus Scortum; species Scortum barcoo. Next base: position 17,827,729 of record CM041553.1, read on the forward strand.
CTCGGTGCGCCGGTAACTCCTCCTGGCTGCCAGCCCGTACCGGCTCAGAGCCGGTGGTGTTATTCATTGCCCGGTGCTGCGCTCGGCCATATGTCAGACTAAACGGACATCCCCAACATTAACGGGAAAATGTCAGTCGGTGGAGACGCGCGTCCTGCTCCGGTCCTCACTGATCTGTGCAGCCGCTCTGAGCGCACAGCAGATTTACTGGGGGACCACATGCACCACCAGCTGGTCCTCACTGCTGACAACACGGCGCACACATGAGTTTGAGAAGGAAAAAAAAAAACAAAACGTCAGGCCAGTTAAAATGATCTCTGTGTTTACTTTTGCTCAGCATTACGGTTTTGTATTCCATCTCTGCTCCCGATATTTTTTTGTATCCCATATCTCCTAATTCCCACTCAAAAGGCCATTAGTGGATCTACTGTAACTCAGGACGGCATCAGACTAATAATAATGATAATAATGAGTCATTTTATTCATCATTTACTATTGTTCAGGGCCTGTCATAACAAAGACATTTCAGCAATGTACTGAAAATAAGAAACAGTTAATTAACAATACAATAAAAAAGATAAAAATTAGTGAATTAAAAAAATAAAACAGCTACAAATAATTACAACAGGAAAAACTAAACTACTAAACTAAAGCGAACACTGAAAATTAGAATAAGTAAGGGAGAGAAAAATCCATTCATCCATATATTAAAAAATAAAAAAAAGAATATAAATCTCACATAACTCACTTCCCAGCCGCCTGACACCTTGGACTTATTGACAATGACAGATACTCGACGCATTTGTCTGCTTTTTTAGATAAGAGTTAATTTATTTCACTCATTTCACTGGACGTATTAGTATGACCTTTGATAATCCTGTTGTTGTATTACAAACAGCTTGTCATACATTATTTTGTATTCCAACTACTGTATTTCTACAAATAGCGTTTGTCATTGCTATTACTCCAACCATCCAGAAAGGGAAAATGATGGAGGATCTCTTTTTGAATTACCTCCCTTGCAGTTCCTTCTATTTTTATTATATTTTTTTTGTCCCTTTGTCCTAAAGTTTGGACACTTCCTTGTCTTTTTAGAGAGCTTTTCTTCTGATTATCTCATACAATAAGCAACATAAAGAACAGGCCATAAACATTCAACACACACATTCAACATTTAAAACACAAATGACACTAAACATATTTAAAGTGACATACATACATATTTTCATATATTTGTTTCCATTGCCACAGCTCTTTCTTGTTTTTGGTTGTGTCTTTCAAATTTTCAAGTTGTTTTCCTGGTAAAAAAGTATGCACGTAAATTTGACAGGACTTGTGTTTGCAGAAAGAAAAACAGGCCTGATCTCCGATTGATTTATCATTTATTTTATTGTTTATAATTTTTAACTCATTCATGCAACACAAAATGTCTCCATTCCAGATTTCTTCAACATTTCACAAAGGTACAACACTAAATGCACTACATCAGTGCACTTTGTGTCTTTCTCCCCTTTTGGGAAACCAAGTTCTCCCCCTCATCATCATGGTCTGCTTCTCCAGGGGCCAGCAGACACGTTTCAACCAAGGCTCTCATCACCACGTAAGGGTGGCAGCACAGTTGGCAGCTGGACGTCTGTCCTTAAAGTACCCACAGCCGATCTGCCTGACATGGCTGGGGATGCGAACGCCCACATTTTGACAGTCCGTGGCTGTGGTGAAGTCATGGAAACTGGAGGTGGTCCACTGACTGGTGAGGCGTCTCATGTTGTCAGCACCGACACGGAGGTGCTGAGAGTGACGTCTGCTCAGCTGTCTGATTGCTTCTTCCATGTACCTTCAGTGTGAACATTTGTGCATTTATTTTTGAATGCCAACTCACTGAGCACCAACAGCATAAGACGTGTGTGCATAAGGTGTGTGTGTGTGCCACTTGGTGGTCTAAACTTACTGAAGTCCCCCTTCTCCCCTCATCTCCTTTGTGCTGAAGTTGGTGTGACAGCCTGATGTGCCAGTGTTGTCCTCAATGGGTTTAGCAGACACGGTGCAGAAGGTAGCGGGCCATCCACAGGTGGTGGTCGCCTGCTTCAATCCCCTCACATGGACCGACCTGGAATTCCCACTGATCACACAACAACACCAAATGAACCACTAAAAATCACAAAACCACTAAAATGAAGAATGCTCTGATGAGTTTAATGTGTAAATGAGTGTGTGTGACCTTGAAGTAATGCAGTATTTTGACATGAATATCTTTAGACATAGAGGGGAAATATTGGGGGAGAGAAAGGGAAATTACATGCAACAAAACAGCCCAGCTGAAATCAACCCAGGGATGTTGCAGTTATGCGGTGCACATCTTAACATCTGGACTACCAGACACTCATTGAAGTGATCTTTTGTCACATGAAACTGAATTGATTCATTTGGGACCTTTTCTGCACGTCACTTTTTGTGCTCTCTCCCTGAGTTTAATGTCTGTCTTCTACAGTCAATCATCACATCAAGGCAAACAAGACAGAGACATAATTTTTAAAAATGTTTTCAGTGTGGTGAATTTTGATATGATGACAATCTCATAAAGTCTCTGAATAATGTGCACTTTTTATATACAGTAAATCATAAAGGCATTCAAACAGGAATTAAATAATGTCATCTGATAAGAGAACACATTTTAAAATGGTAAGTTGGTTTTGAGATTTGTTAGTTCATCATTTGTTAGTAGAAGTTAGTTCATCCTTTTTGGTTACCAGGTGCAGTCCCCGGGAACAAGCTAGAAATTATACACATTTGATATATCACTGCCTCATAAAAGTTTATTTAACATGTTTAACATGTTAGCAAACAGTTCACACATCCAGCAGAAACCATTTGGAGTCATGTTTCCAGACAATTTTTGCTTATATTTGAACTCTGGTTTGGTCTCCACTAAATATTGAGCAAAATATCTGCTAAATGCTTCAATATGTTCACCAATTAGTTGGCAAATTTGTCGGTCTGCATTTTGGTGCCCTGTAAGTAGTATACAGTGCATTTTTAACATCAGTTTGATTAAAAAACAGTTTAAGGAGTTAAAGCTGTCTCAAAACTGTACATTTGCAGGCTGTAAAACCAAAATAATGAGCCTAAACACGCTATAAACCTCACTTGAGTGGGCTGATAATGTTCTGCAGGTTCATCATTATATTGTATTATTCATTTGATCCATTGTTGATAAAGTGTATAAAGGCATAAAAAGTGGTCCGACAGGCATGAACAGTTTTACTGTTTCAGTCATTTAGTTTGGTGATAAAATTGTTTGTCCATCTGTACATACCTGGGAGGCTAATAATTCTGCATTGGTGCCAAAGATCTTCACACCAGCATACATACAGGCTTTACAGTGAGAGATAGAAATGTCTCTTCCAAACCCTTTGTCAATGCCCACAGCACAATTCACTGAGAATAAAAACCACACAACAAGATTTGGTGAGAAAGCAGGTACAATTGAAAACCCCTTTAATAATTTTACCTGTTACTGCAACTATTACATCATAAATGTTAGCCCATAAAAATACCTTCTTCATATTACTCAACATACAGTTTCTTTTTCTAGTTGAATTCAATATTGGCATGCCCATTCGTAATCACCATTTGTAAGTGGGCATTCCTGACGAGGCCAACCAAAGGGCTGTGTGTCCAAACCAAACAGCATGTTCTCCTGCTCCATCCCAAAACAGGGCTGAAATTCTTCTTCCATGACTTTAGCACTTTAACCAAGCACTTTAACTTTAACCATGACTTTCACCTTTAAAAGCTCAAAGCGCGTAAACATACAGCTGGCACTTTGAGTTCTCAGTCAATGCTTTAATGTGTTACCTATGGGCTCATTGTTGCTGTCTAGCACTTGACACAGAACCAGTTTGTCTGGGTTGAGAGTGAAAGGATCTCATTACATTCGGACCGGGACAAAAGTGACTTCGCCTGACTCCCAGTCATCACTCCACTGTGGGATATCCGACAGGGATGAACACTGTGAAACTTACAGTTAACACATGCCATGTATCAGGCATATTACAGGTTGTAGAAAGACATCAGCTATGCTACTAAAAAAAAAACTACAGAGACCAGAAAGAGAAACTATTAGTCCGTTCTCTGACTTTACCTCTGATTCCAGTTGGTTCTGCGTTTAGAGTCCTGGTTTTAGATTGGCACTCTGTACTTCTGGCGAGGGACAGATTGCAGATGCTACTTGATTGTCTTGTGAAAACTGAGGCTTTCGGACATTTTTTTTCTGTCTTCAAGGATATGCTTGCCTATGAGGGTAGAGCGTCTGCTTACTAAAACTTACTGTTTGTAGAACTATTACTTCTACTGGACCCTCATCAAATATTTGAGAGAGAAAATGTTCATGTTCAAATGCCTTTCGATCAGTGTTTTCCATGCGAAGCAACATTGGTAATAATCCCATCATAGTCTTAAAGAAGCAATAATCAGTATCTTTATCATGACTAAATCAAATGGCAGTGTGAAAGGGGTCACTGGTAGTGATGAGCTTTATGGAGCTTTATGTCGAGTTCCAGCTCAGCAATAATGATTTTATCACCTTTGGACCAAACCAGGCTAGCTGTTTCCCTTTGTTTCCATTCTTTATGCTAAGCTAAGATAACCCGCTGCTGGCTGTAGTTTCATATTTACTGTGCAGACATGAAATCTTTTCATCTAATTCTCAGCAAGAAAACAAATAAGTATGTTCTCCAAAATGTCAAAGTGTTTTTTAAAGGTATAGTAGTATATTGTAACAGTATTGCATCGCCCCTCCTCTACCTGCTACCTTCAGACAGTATTGTTCAGACAACACTGACAATGCACTCTAAATTTAATACTCTCTCTTAACACAGCTCTCTCTCTCTCTCTCTCTCTCTCCCACACACACACACACACACACACACACACACCTTCACACGCACACACAAACACACACTCAAAGACACACAGGACATGCTGCTGTTGATAAAAGCAGACTCTTTTGGCCGAGGACAGAACCAGATGGCACAGCTGAAGGTGAAGTCAGTGAGGAACGCTGAGATAGCACTCAAGCAATATTTGATCTTTATTAATGGCAACAGGGTTTTGTTTGAATACAGATTTAGATGATGGAGACAGAGACAGGCAGAGGGCGGGGAGTTGATAATCAGATTATCTCCATCATTTTTCAGAGTTTGTACTATTTTTGTGCATTTTCTGATTTAGGACACACTGGAATTACATCCATTTGTTGAAATGAAATTGCTTTCACATGAGCGTGAATTCCCTTTCTTATCCTCACTGTGAGCTTGAATCTTATAATAATAATTCAAAAAGTCACAACATATTGTACCTTTACATTCCTGAATGATTAGTAGTTAGTAGAAGCAGAGAAGATGAGGCCATAGCACACACACATCCATGAAAAGGGTAAATGTAAAATAATAAATACACAATAGAAATCTTAATGTTGTTACTGTATACAGCAAGGAGCTCCAACACTCTCTAAAGCTGCGTTTAGCCCCACCAGTCCCATTTCCTGTGCATATCCGGCCACAGTTGCCACTGTGCTTTGTTTCTCCGCTGACTTCTTCTTCTTGATTGTCTCATCGCGCAATTCTGAGCACTTTTTGTCACACTTCTTCAGCGCGTACGTTTCCATGCCACAAGGTTCCCTCTCCCTCCGCAGGCTGTCCTCCAGCTGTCTCTTGAGTTTCTCCTCATTCGTTTTTTGTTGCTCAACTCTTATTCTGAGGAGCCTAAGCTCCTGCCTGAGGGCCTCTGTTCTCCTTTTCTCCGTTCTCTGATTCTCCATCTGTATGTCCCTCTCTCTCTGGTTCTCCTCCCTCTCGCGCCTGAGCAGGCCCTCCATTTGCCTTTTCGCCTCTGCCTCCTTCAGGCACTGCTCCTCCAAGCTCTGGGTGAGGTTTTCCAGCTCTCTCTGCAAAGCTTCCCTCTTCATTTCCTCCCTCTGCCTAATGGCCTGCTCTCTCTGTAGTTGCTGAACTTCCCTCTGTTTCTCCTTCTTTTCATACTCCGCTCTGTCCTTCCGCACCTCCTCCTCCATTGCTTTCCTCATTTTTTCCTCCTGCTCGGCCTTCTCCTCCAGCGTTAGAGCAACTCTGTCAAGCTGTTGTTGAAGGGCTTCTCTCCTCTCCTCTTCCTCTTTACGAATCTCCATCAGTCTCACCATCTCTTGTATCTTCCTCTCCTTCTCCTTTTTGTCACACTCCTCCATCTTTCGTCTGAAGGCCTCCTCCCGATCTCTCGCCAATTCCTCCTCCATCTCCTTCTCCAGCTGCTGCTTTTTTATTAGCTCCTCAATCTCCCTCTTGCTTTTTTCCCGACACATCTCTAGCTCTCTTTCAAATGCCTCCCTTATTGCTGCCTCGTGCTTCTTTTTTAACAGCTCCTCCTTCTCTTTCTGCAGCCTCCCCTCCTCCTGCAGCTCCTGAGCCAGATCCTCCTCTGCTATCTGGAGCATCTTGCTCATGTAGCAGCACCCTCCATTTGCCTGCATCACTTTGTCCACCAGGGCAAGCAGCTCGGACACTTGCTCCTTGTTCTTGGAGCTCTTGTTGTTAAAGACGCAATACCTGTCCCCACATCCAGCCACCAGCTCAGCCAGATCCCCGCACCTGTCTATCAGGTGATGCTTCACAGATGTCCCTTCTTCCAGAAGGTCTCCATGGGTAAAAACCACCACAGAGAAATTCAAAGCATGGGACCCCATTGCCTGTTTGATCTGCCGCAAAGCCTCCTTCTCCTCCTGCGTGAACCTCCCGATCTGAATGACGAGAAGGAACGCATGGGGCCCAGGGTACAGGAGGCTAACGCTCCTCCTCAGCTCCCTCTGTGCTTCCTGTGGAGTCTGGTGAGTGTCCAACAGCCCCGGAGTGTCCAGGAGCGTGAGGTGTCGGCCACGAAATTCTCCACAGGCCCTTCGACAACGCTGGGTGACGGAGGAGCTGCTAACCTTTGAGTCGAAGACCTTGCGGCCCATGATAGAGTTGGCAGTAGAGCTTTTTCCGCTGCCAGTCTTCCCCAGCAAAACCAGTCTGATCTCGGTGGGGGGGAGGGACGGCTTTCTGCCTGAAAAGGCAAAGTCAAAGAAATATTATGTTAAAAAGAAAGAAAGAAAGAAAGAAAGAAAGAAAGAAAGAAAGAAAGAAAGAAATGGATATGTTATGTTCAAAATAAATAAAGACACATAAATCCCAATTTACCTGCACAGGTGATAGCAGACAGCTGCTTGCTAATGGACGACATACTGTTTCTGGTAACTTGCGCCCATGAAGTGAGAACAAGAGAGAACAGAACATCACTATATAGATCCCAGAACTGAGGGTGTGTCCAGACCTATGATGTGTTAAACCTCTCTGAACTCTAACGTGTTGCTAATATCAGTCTGGAGAAATTGTGGCCCAATAGTCTGTCTCTGAAACACTCAGATCTTATCTCTTGAGAATAAACACTCCAGCAAGTGGTCATAGTCCAGCTAAGGCAAAGATCTTCTATACAGCTGAGATGCTGTATGTGAGGGGCTTGTGAATAAATGGGGATCAGAGTCCAGCAGACTGGTCATTTGAATTGTTGGGTGTCTTAATCTCAGAGGTTTGCTGATTAGTTGTCATTTAGGCTCCGGCTGGGATCGATAAACTAGGCACTCTTTTGTCAGTGCTGAGGTCTTTTGGAAGACCAAATAAACTGTCTAATAGTAAAAGAGTCTAGAGCTAAGCTGCAGTGGCTGCTATGAGAGGTTATATTTAGGCACAGACTTAGCTGGGCTTTGAGCTAAATGCTAATTTCAATATGCAATATTTAGCAGGTATAATGTTCTTAATATGTTCATCATTTTAGTGTGGCGTCTAAGTACTGGACATGTTGAAATTTTAACCTGATAATGGGTGGATGAATAATCAGAGCATCACCAAAGTTATTATCATTTTTACTTAAGGGGGGCATGAATGTGTGCACCAGATTTCAGGAAAATGTTTATAAAAAATAAAAATGACAACCTCCAAAAAGCAAAAAGATGTGAGGATCACCAAAATCAGTAGGATTAATCCTTTTGAGACCGTGGACATTTGTACAGAATTTCATCTCAAGTCATCCAGTATCTGCTAAGATCATCCCAACGAGTGACATACCCATCCCTGCAGCCACATGGGCTGAAATGTGAGTTATTGGCGTTACATCTCCAGTAAAGAGGAAATTAATATTTTTTATTTATACTATTCTCATGTGGTGCTGTTCATAATTAACTGTGAGCTGATGTAGCAGCCAATAGATAACAGCGTGTATTTGTTTCCAAACACCGCTAGACGGAGGCTGAGGTCAGTCTGTCTGATGTCACATGTCGGACGAGTCTGTTTCTGTCACAACGTGCTTCTTAGACGTGTGCTTATTCTCTTTTTTGGGACTTTTATTAATTTAATCCAATTTAAATACTGCCTAAAGAAAGACATTCAGTGAGTCGAAGAAGCTATTAAAGTCTGTAAATGAGAACATCTATTTATAGAGATTAGAATAACTTCAGCTTGAGCCTGAAATATTTTTGAATACAGTCTGAAGTTGTCTCTTAGTGAATAAGAAATCAGATACACAAACCTCACAATACCAGCACTAAGATGTTTCTCTAACATGATCTAATATTTAAGACATCAGATCTTTTTGCTTTATAAAATTATCACCATCTATGTAATAATTCTCCTGTTTATCATCTTCTTTCCTGTGTCACTTAGTTAAAAGGCTAATATGTGGGGTCTAAAGTAATAGTGATTTATTGTTTTGATCAAGGGATTTTTGTTTCTATACTGGATATTTAGATTCAGACATTATTGCATTGTTACTCATTGTTACTCAGGGGCATCTGCTAATATTTCACAGATTCTCATTTTTTTATGTGTTTGGATATCATTCAGTTGTCGTCACCTCTTTCTAAATAACTGTTCTCACATGTACTTATATACTTTGTTATGTAATCATTCATTCATTTAGTCAACCAGTCAGTCAGTAACAGAGTCCTCCATGATTATTGCCGATTATTGCCCTCTAGAGGCTCTTGGGGGAATGGAAACATCTATAGAAACCAAACCAGGTTCATGTACTCGCTGCTGAACCCTGCTGAACTATGAGCTCTGTGTGTGTGTGTGTGTGTGTGTGTGTGTGTGTGTCCTTAATCGTGTCTTACATGATTGCAATGATGACATATATTTCGATATCCCTGAAAAGATTTATCGACCCATTGTCACCTTCCTTCTACTAAGTGATTTATGTATTCATCTGCATGACTAATAATGCTGGACATTAGATCATCCCTCTAAACCTATTAAGGGACATGACCATCGGCATAGGAAAAAACAATGATTGTACAGCTAAAGTATGAAGCAATGAAAAGAGATTTCATATGCAAAAAAACAGAATAACAGTTTTGCAAAATGGATACGTGCATCGTGTGACAAATTAGATTTGTACCACAACACAAGCTGCTGGGGCAGTGAATAAAACCACATTTAAGATATCAATAGTTTATTTTTTACTGGACAGATGAGAAAAGCGTAAATTAGTTTAAAGCTACAGTACATCTGCTGTTCATGTTCTGGAGGTAGGTTTTAAGGTCTGAATATTTCAGTACTGCAGAGCTTTGTGTCTTTCTCTTTCTTACATTCAAGTATTCACAACTTATGTAAACCAATTTCTGAACATCTACACTAGAGAAGCAGTTTCACTTGGCTTTAATGTCTTTACCTTGGATGCTTTTCCACCATGATCAACAGAAGGAAGGGCGTGGGATTTTTTTTATCATACGTAATGGTGTTTCATAAGTATTTAAGGTAATCTGCCGGCGTCACTGTAACCAACTGTGGAAAAGAGCATCATGTCCTTGCCAGAAACGTAAAGTAAGTAATGTAATACCTATAGCTTGATGTCTGGCTGTTTGCTCATCAATAATGGAGAGTCCACGCATGTTCGAGACGGGGCCTGGATTGTCTTACGGCTCCACTGCTCCGTCACACATGCGAGCACACCTGACTTAACTAACCGAGAGGCTTTGATGTATCTGTGTGGTTAAATGGACGGTCATGTGTGGTGACCTTGTCCTCTTTATGTCAAAACAAAAAAAGAAAAACGACAGTTAACCTACACACATACACACACATAACACAATACTGACATATCAAATACAATTTCTTTGTAGACAAAAACAGTTTTGATTTATGTGGTGTCGCATCGAAGTACACATGAGGTGACTCTTGAGTAACACTGAAGTCTTGGGGTAGGGGGGGTTAATGTTAATGTTAATGTCAATGTCGGCAAAAAGATGGTGGGGAGGCTGTCAGGACGCCTTGGCGATGATGAGGATGCTCATGAGGAAGACCATGACGAAGAAGATCCACATGAAAAACCTATCCATCACCTTGGCAACCTTCTTCCACTCTGCTACTTTGACACAAGTGGCTCTCTGCTCGCGGAAGCAGTTGGCGATGAACTGGATGTTCTTCACCACCTGAGGAAGAGGCAGACAGGTGAGCAAAAGCTGAAGCACTTTAAGAAACTTTAGAAGAAGGGCAGTAACTGGATGAGAAGGTGAAGTGAGTAAACGGAGGGACAGCGTGCTCTGGCCGCGCACCTGTTTATGCTGGAGGCAGGGGCAGCAGCAGGGGCAGGCTGGGATTTGAAACTTCTCTGAGGAATAGAGGAGCTGCTCCTTCAGCCCTCCGTTCAGGTGCTGAAGGTTTATTGAATGAGGAGGGGCCTGGTAGTCCAGCTCATCCCTCCTGATGTGGTGGTACCGCTGCGTGGGCTCTCGCTTCCCCTCGCCCCTCTCCAGTCTGGAGGCGTGGTTGTTGTGGTTGTTGAAATGGTGGCGGCTGCTGTTGGCGTTGCCGTTCGCCGGGCTTTTGTGATGCTGGCTGTGGTGCATGCCGTGGCCGTTGCTGTACTTGTACGGGCCACTTTCATGGTGGTAGTCGTGGAAACGGTCATCGTGGTAGCCGCCCTTGTCACTCATGGGTTCCTCGGGGTACAGAGGCGTCCTATCGCTCTCCGGCGTGGTGCAGTTCTCCCCGACCTCGTAGACAAAGAAGATTTTGGACATGTAGTCTATGATGAGCACCTTGGCCCAGTGAGGCACCGGCTTGGCCTCGGCGCCACAGAAATGAATGTTCATGATGAAGATGGTGAGAGAGGTGGAGGCTGTGATCATAGTCATGGTGGCGATGTAGTACTTCCCTAGATGAGAAGACAAAGACAGACTGATTTATGAAGGGGAAAGATTTGAGAGGCAACACATACACAGCAGCTCTAATGTGTTGAGATTTACCACTCAAATATATGTCATGGTGCATAGACAAATCAACCTATTTTGTCCATAACTGAATTTATATGGAAGCCTATTTTTGCCAAGAAAAGAAAAATAAATTATGTGTGATAAAAAATACTTATGGTAAGTCAATATTATGATATACTAAGACAATCATATCAACATTAAAATCATATCAACAATTTAATTTAATTTTAAACATACAATTATTTTTAAGGCACACACTTTTAATGTATTTCATTCTTATGCTGTGGAAATTCGGTGCTTCTATAGTTTAAAGAGTTAATAATTGACAAATCTGAATGCTAACAATAATTCAGACCTATATATGGCATGCTTTCTGCAGGAGGCATGCTCTCAGCCACCAACAGCTGGAACACAGTGAGCGCAAGCAGCACTGTGACCCCAAGGGAAACCTTCTCCCCTGAGTCTGCCGGCAGGTAGAAGCCCAGCGGGGCCAGGAACGAGATGAGGAAGCAGGGCAGGAGCAAGTTGAAGATGTAGAAGGAGGAGCGGCGCTTCAGGAGAAGGGTAAATGTGATCTCTGTGTAAGGGTCCGAGCAGCAGCCATACATCATGACGTTTCTAACTGCTGGCATGCCGTGACACTCCCACTCTACGTTCTCCACAAAGTCAGACAGGTCACCGCTGTCCATGCCCAAACTGATGTCCACCTGTGTGGAGGACACACAGGTCACGTGGATGCACAAACTAACAACTAGAAGGATAGATAATTATTCCCCTTACATATAGTTATGGAAAAGAAGTTATTCACTGCCTGCTGTTTGGTGACAAGCAAGGATGTTCAGTGGATGTTTTCAGGTTTTCCTCTGTTTTCATAATTTCAGTAGCTACATTGTTATTATAGAAATGTCAGCAGTACTCCTCTATACTTTACCAGTTTAAGTATTTACCAAAATTTTGTATACTGAGTCTGTCAAGCTGAAGCTCACAGACATGAAGCTGAAGCTGAATTCAACCCAGCTCCATTAAAGGAAGTTATGAATGTTATAAAGCATCATTTGAGGGGGATGAGTGAAGGGAGACTATCACTTTTATCAATGACTCATCATTGACACATCATTGAGTCATACTGACTGAGTCAGACTTCAGCATTTACAGTATGTTAAAAAAAAGGCAGTCTTCAACCCAGAATATGAACTGACTCAAACAAGACAAAGGGGGTAATCCCCTCTGGTTTTACTCCATCACTCTCCCTGCTTCAGCACACCTGGTTGCCATTGTAGGTCCAGGAGCCGAAGGTGAGGTTGCACTGCTGCCAATCGAAGGGGAAGTAGGAGACATCCACCACACATGTGCTCTTTGTGATCGCCGGAGAGTCCCAGATGATCTCTCCGTTGTAACGCAGCTTCACATTTGTGCTGGAGGCATCTGCAGACTCCTCATCGGCTCTACATAAACATACAGAGGAAAGGACATATTTGTAACTAATGCAACTAATGATCATTTTCATAATCCATTATGAAAATAATCCTTATTTTCTATATTGATTGATTTTTGTTTAAAAACAAAGCTGGAAAAAATTTATATTTTTACAAAATTTGAAACATGAAAAAATAAATGACAATCAAAATAGTTCCCAGGAAAATTTCTGATTAATGAATCGACTTTTGTTGGGTAGTTTAATTTATAACCAAACATATATTATCAACTAACAATTATGTGAGATGAAAAGAAAAGACTCTACTTAAATACATCAGTTGAGTGAATGTACTTCATGACATTCTCCCTGTTTTATATTTATCTCCTGTGACTGACTTGTTGTAGAGCACAATGTCCGGCTTCCAAACCAGGTCGCTGGGGATGTTGATCATCTCGAGGTCATCATAGTCCTCCTTGTCCCACTTCAGGTATGCGTCATGCCAGACTTGCCTGATCCACAGGTACGTGGTTAGCACCTGGTTCCTCTCATCCTACACACACACACACACACACACAGACAAACACATTTAGATTAAGATAAGAAGAACCAAATGTCTGAGGTGAATATGAAATATGTTTATTTTAACGTTTAAAGTTTATCTAACAGATTGGATACAGCACTTATCCCTGACGATGCTATTAAGTCTTGGCCTCTGCTGGTCTCTACAGGAACAGAAGACTGAGGGCAGGTCTGTTGGTTCGTACAGTTTGAGGGCCCACACATTTGTTCTGTAGCTCTTAAACTAGAACAGTGATTCATGTCCTTGGGAGTAGATTACATCCTGTGACAACAGTCATACATTTTCTTTTGGGGCTCTGGAACAGCGTGTCTGACTCAAGTTACATCAGAGAGGATCCAACAAAACAGACTTTAGAGTTGTATAGCAGGAACACAAGTGATGAAAAACATCTCTGCCTCTGCTGCATCAGTTCTGGATTTTTCTTTATTAATCTTTCTTTTGGAAGTTTGAGTGCAGTGCTGACACACTGGAGGACCCCTTGAAGACATATAGTAGTACTCTAAATTAGCCACAACTAGATCTTGATTTATATTCTTTATCAACATCACTTTGTCAGTCTTGGCATTCCCAGACGGCCTTATAGAACATTTAACTGACTGCTGCGCCTCCTCTGTAATCCTATAGCTCTACTGCTCAGAGGATCCGCACCACAGTGTGATTAGTTACTTTATGGTATATCTTAATTGTTGTTGTTTTATTCTTATTTTTACTGTTATTCTAATGATTATTCTTTGTTGCACATGAGCACTTTAAAGCTGCCTCAGTAGTATTTTGCTGTATGTATTGTATGAGCAGGTGGCAAGTAAAATCTTTGAATTTTGTGCATGTGGCAGTTAGAAGTGAGCCACATTTATAACAACAGCACATCTCGATATCTGTCTTCCTGTAATCACTGAAGTCATTCGGCAGTGAGCAGCTAAGCACAGATTTACAGCAGTGTGTATGTAGTGTGGCCAAGATTTGGTCAAATCCACAGGTGTTTCAAAAGAGGCCCAAACATAACTGGCTGCTCTCAGGAGAAATTCATATATCTAGAAAATTCTGTATTTTTTCCACATGATGTAATGGGGAGGGAACAGAATATATCCATATGTGATACTGTCAGCCATGACCCATGTGAGGGGACTGTTTTGTAACTATGCACAGGTTTTTTGTATTTCTAAATCCCTGTTGGGTACTGAGACCTGCTTGTTTGTTTGCTCTCCACTCACCATATCTTTGATCTGCGACAGGGTGATCTGCAGGGAGACATTAAGAGCTTTGTCTGTGTCCTCTACAGGCCTCAGAGCATTTGAGTAGTCCTCCATCAGGTCATTCAGAAGTTTGCGGGCATAATGACCCTGAGCACCATGGGAAACTGGAGGGGGAGGAGGGGGCAAAGGGAGAACAGAGGGTGGGCAACAGCAAAGGTTACAGTGGACAAATGTCAGGGAATTGCAGAGACAAGAGCAGGAAACAAGGCTGAGTTGGAGTCGTCACAGAGAGAAAACAAACTTGTGTTTCAGTCACACATGAACTTCAAAACTGAGCCAACATGCAGAACTGACCTTGCAGCAAAAGGCTGATCCAAACCATCAGCACTGCCTTCCTCATTTTCAACCAGTCCCAGGCCGAGGGGATCAATTATTCAGCAAAGCAGTTGCTGAGACAGCCCAGGTCCAAATTCAGAGCGTCACTCTATTCTGATCTCCATGCTCCCCTGCTGAGGCTGAGCAAGCCGAGACCACAGAAAATGCTCGAAATCTTACATCCTGTCAGAAGCTTTGAATGCATCGCTAGCTGTTAGTCGCAGTTCGCCTCTGTCAGTGTCTCTCTGTGTGTGATCGCTGCTCTGGAACAGGACCTGGGGCTATCATTCACACACACACACGCACACACACACAGGTACACTGTGGTATCACGTAGCACACATGCGCTGGGTGAAATGTGACGCCCGCAGGCCCATCCACTTGTGTACATGACCACAACCTGCTGTACGACACACAGACACACAACACAACGCACACACGCACACACACTGAACCGTACTGCATTACACAGGTAATGACAAGTGTCAGTCACACACTTACAATGACACTTTCTTACCAGTGCTCAGGTCATTCAAGATAAACGCACACACACACACACACACACACACACACAGGAACACGTCAGTGAGGATGTGACACGTGTCATACACACTACACATGGTGATGAACTTCACACTGATCCAGGATCACATTTCACCATGTGAATGGGAATCTTTGACATAAGAACAGTGAAACTGTACACTGGTTGTAGATCTGTGATAAGAGCAGATTTCATCCTCTCTGTGTCTATAGGTTGTCAAAGAGATCTGTGACCAGAGATGGAGGTCAACTGACTGACCTTTAAGGTTTATCTTAACATGCTGATTTACACTTTTCTTTTTTGCTTTTCATTTATTTAATGTTTTCATCATATCAAAAGGACCACCATGGAAATATGTTGTGTTCTCATCCTGAGTCAGGCTTCAGTGTTATGAATAAAACCTTGTTTGTGTTACATGCTATTTAAACTGTGTTTTATTGTATTCAGTCATCTTTTGTCTTCTTTTGAACTGAATCTGCATTTCCCCCGTTTTTGGTATGTTTTCTTTTTGTGTATGTCTGTTTCTGTCAGATCATGATCATGTAATGAAGCACACCAAACATTATATAATACCACTTAAAAGACTACAAGTGAGAAGAAAAAGAAGATCAAGAGTTTTAACCACTGCTGTTGTTGGGAAAAAAAAATGTAACATTGTGCACCTGTAAACTTCAGTGTTTCCTTCTGAAAAAGAACTTAATCCTGAGAAAAGTGATGAGGAGATGAGCAAAGAGAAGAATGATTATAGGTTAGGTTAAACCAGAAGGTTTCTGGTTAGACTATGAGAAACATCGTGGGAAACATCAGAAGACCTGCCGAGTTTGTGTAAATGTGAAGAAAAAGAAAAGAAAGCATTGTCAGTCAATTTTACCTCCAAAAGTTTAAAAACATAGTTTTTATATTGCAAGGCTTTTTTCTGAGATGTCCCTTAGTTCAGTTTTTAGAATAAATCTAAATATAAATCCCAGCTGGTAACCCTATTGTGTTAGAGTATAAAACTCTTTAATATGAGAACCACCACAGCCAAATTTACGCAAAGTTACAAGACAGCTTGTAAAAAACAAAAGATCACACTCATCTTGTTTTTTCTCGTAAAACTACCCATTTAATTTGAATCAGTGCCTGGAATAAACCACCTTAAAAGAAGTGGACAGGATTGTTGTAGTTTACAGTAGATCAAAATTATTGCGTCAAACAGCCATGAGAAATGTGACTGCCATTGTTCTAGTCTGCAGAGTACTGTGTTAATGTGTCACTCAGTTTCTGTGGTACTGAGCTCGCATAGGACAGGTGTTTCCTGTGTGTGTGTGTGTGTGTGTGTGTGTGTGTGTGTGTGTGCGTGCATGTGTGTGCGTGCATGTGTGAGTGTGTGTCTGAAAAGGAAGAAAGTGTGAAATACTGACATTATACCAGAGTAAGAGCAGAAGCTTTGTAAAACATTTCTAACCATCATCTTTGTGCAGGGTTAAACATGTGCACTGTGTGTGTGTGTGTGTGTGCAAAAGAGACAGGCAGACAGAAAAAGAAACAGAGTCAGTGGGCTGACAGGCTAAATGTGTGTATATTAAATGCACCATAGCTAAAGAAGAAGCAGCGTGAGCTTGTGAATAATAATTATGAGGTTACATCAGTGCAGTGTTGAGTGTGTCTGGGTTCTCACACTAAATGGGGGAGCAGGAGAGCTCCGGAGGGTGAGACAGTGAGAGAAAGACAGAGAGATAGGGACACAGAAAAAGCACAGACTAGTGCTGTAACAGCTTAGGAAGTGTGTGTATAATCAGCAACGTCAAAGTCTTTATGTGCACTGATCTCATGATATTCTATCTTATTATTTTTTGACCAAGCCAAAAGTATGCTCTATGTTGCCACAATCTGATATATCTCACGTCCTGCTGCCATGAACCTCCATTATTGTCTAAAATCTGTTAAAAGCACATCAGTGAGCTACATCTTTGCACCAAAGGACTTTTTACTCCCTCCACATTTCTTCACAGAAAACATTTTGAGCGTAAATGGTAAAATTAATGAAAATGGACATTCAACTGCTTTTGTTTCAGGCTGCTGGTATCATGCATGCTGGCTTGTTGTCACGCCATCACGAGGTACTGGGACATGTAGACAGAGAGAAGCCTTCAATATTGTTATTGGTTCCCCCTGTGCTTTTCCTACTATGACAAGTCAAAATGTCTGCTGTGAAAAAGGGCTGCTACTGTGAAGACAGTTACTGTAGGCTATATAGGCTGTATATGTAATACTCAAATGTAGAATGACAACATTTTACTCAAGTATAAGTACGCAAGTGTTATCATCAAAATGTACAAACGTAAAAGTACTCATTTTGTAGTACGACACATTCAAGAATAATGCACAATAGCACGGACATGATATTTTTGGATTATAATCATTGTTTCTTTAATGTGTTTGTCACTTTAATGTTGCAGCTGGTAAAGGTAGAGCTAATTTTAATAACTTTATTTACAGATGGGTAGCTTGTGAATTCCCTCCATGGATCAATAACACTGTATCCTAAACTATAATAATGATAATACATAAAAAAATATATTAGCTGATTATAGCAGGAAAAAGTGAGTGTGTCTGATAACATTAACAATGATTCTTTTCCATTTAGCTGCACCAAGAAGCCGCCAGTGAGCTGGTAACAACAATACCAGAGCCCCGGAAAATAAAACACAGCCATTATTAATGTTGGTAGCTACACCTGCAGAGACATGTCAAAATGTATGCTGTGAAAAAGACTCATTTATCAGCTCCTTGGATAACACATCAGAGGCCCTTGAGAGGTAAGTCAGAACAACCGCTACCCGCTGACTGTGAAGTGGCTCCGCTCTGTGTATACCCTGTGTGTGTGTGTGTGTGTGAGAGAGAGAGAGAGAGAGAGAGAGAGAGGGATAGGGATAAGGCATTGTGGTAGTTGTGGGAGAGAGCACGATGAGATGAAAGATCTGACCACAGCAGGCAGTCACATGTTAAAGTCTCTCTTTGCCAACACGCAACACGCTGCCAACAGTATTACAGACCATATTTAAAATGAATTTTAAAATGTGATGATGTGACTAATATCATGAGATAAACTAACTTAAAAAAAGAGCTATTTTATGAATAAATTTGTACACATTTCAAAGACCTTAAAATAATAATAAATTGAGATTTATTGTTGTAAAATAATTACTATTACAGCTTATTACATCCAATACTTAAATAGTTTATCAGCAAGAAGTTTGGGGAAGTTGCTCTTTGCCAAGTAAGAAAGACTTATCGCAAAGTCTGTGCCATGTTCAGGTAGTCTGAGGGTCCTGTGTATATCTACAGGTCTGTAGATGGGTGAGGTTGCGTAAGTGTGTGCATTACAGAGTGAATGAGCGAACGTGTGCAAGAACTGAGAAAAGAGTGACTTAGAGAGGCTGTGTGTTTGCACAAGTTTGACTATGTAATGTACGTGTGTGTGCATGTGCTGGGATGTGGTTAACTGTTTTTTTTTTCCAGTGTATCCTTGAAAAGCCTGTGTTGTAGCTCTCATCCTCAGCAGCTACTAACACCACATAAGAATTCAGAGCTATTCTGAGCTTTTTCCTGGTTATTTGCTGATCCCCGTCGTTTTTTTGTTTTTTTTTTAGCTTTCATTATGATTCAGCTACAGTATAGCCTGTACTTATTCATGCTGCCTTCTAACATGCATATTCAAAAGCCCAAATACATACATACTTACGGACATATAATACACTGCGGGTGCTTATGTATAAAATGACACAGATCTTAAAGTCCTCTAAGGTAACTTCAATCATTTGGGCTAAATAAATAAAACTTACTTGACTTGACTGAGATAGATATAAAGATTTAAAGTCATATCTGTGATCTAGACTACATCGCCTTACGCTTCCATCTCATATCTACTGTGTGCATAAGTTAGCTATGTATTGATAAACTAGCTATATGTTGTTCTCATTGGCTGAAGCTTTATCTCACAACCTTTGTCACTTTCTCACTGAGATAATTCATTAAGCATACAAGTCTTCAGTTCCAACTCAGTTCAGCATTTATTAATACAGTAATGCAGACACACAGTCTGAAAGCATAGTTTGATTAAACAAGATTGTTTGACCTAATCATCATCAAAAATCCCAGTTATAACGATAAAAATTCACAAATTTAATTATTTCTATAAAAACATTTAATATAATGTGTATTTTTATACATATTTTATACATAGGTTCAGTACATGGCAACTTAATATCCCATACTGTATGTTTTGATCTTAGTGGTATTAGTCAGAATAATATTTAAAAAAAAAACTCATGTGAAGTTGACCAGATGTTCACATACAAAATGTATAAATTATACCTTTTACAAAGAATATAATCCTTAAAGATTTTATTTAGATACAGATAAAGTAAGTAAAGTAAGGATTATATTAAAAATCCAATGCAAATTTCCTCAAAAAGATAGAAAGGGATACAGATTGGATATAACTCACCACTGGATATATTACAAATACCTCTATATTATTAGATGATTCCCACTTTTAGATGTGCTCCCTCTCTCATTATATTTTGTTACTCATTTGTGTTGGTAAAAAACTGCTATTCAGATATAAATAAAACAGTACTACGTCAATGTTGAATGCTTAATTTTAATTTATGGAAAGTGAATTAGTTGCCCCAGTGACAAACAACAACAGGGACAGTTTGCAAGAAACAGCAGGACATGTCTTAATATTTTTCTTAGATTTTCTGAAGAAAACAGGAGGTAAACAGTTAAATAATAATAAGATAAAGAAAAATACAGAAAAAAACACAATAGCCACACATATGTGGCATGTTGTCAATAAAATGTGAAGTGTCAAAATGTCCTTGTACTGTCTTCTAGACTGTCTTTCCGTCATAATAATCCCTCTCTATAATATCTTTAGATGTTTTTTTTGTCAATGCAAATGTTTAATGTCATCCAGATTTTTTTTTACTGATTGATATATTTTATGATTGATATCATATTTATTGTTATGCATGAACAATTCAATTAATTCCAGTGCATGGGTAGACGTTTCAAACCATACATACACGGACATCTTTTAAATAGATTTGACAGATATATATATAAACCACACATATAACTTCGAGAAACATATAGTCTGTTGACGTGTCTGTCTATCCTTTGACTTACTGAAAGTTTATTTCCTGGTCACGACTAATCAAATGTTTAGAAATAATAGATAATGTAATAACTGTAGAGCCCAAAGCGTTCTTTGAAGACTTAAAATCACTGCTGATCAACATGTTCCCATGTACAACATGTTTTACTGATTAATAAAAGTTAAAAGTTTTAAGACCATAAATTGATTTTGACGAGTGCACAAATTACACTTTTAAAGCTAAACGCACCGTAACAATTATTTGGTGTATCATTTTACTTTAGTAGTTAAATTAGTTTACAGCAATCTAAAAATTAATTTGCTGATCTGACCGGAAACTGACACATTACGATACTTACCCTTTTGAAAAATTATATGTTGTGTCATTGTTAAAGCTTAAGTTGCTTTAACATAAAAAAAGCTTTTCACAGCAGTGCAGTATTTCTGAAACACAAAAATTCACTGATGCCCCATTTAAAATGCCTGCATGAAATGTACTGTGGTTCGCTTAATAAACACATCAGAAGAATCAAACTCTTTCTTTTCTTCACCTCTCTCCCTGAATTACACAAAAGAAGAACTTCCACCTGTGTACATTTGCGGGTCTATTAGGTACAAGACTAAATCATTGTTTTCTCAGTTTTTATTATGGTTTGAGTTAGAGGGAGTCTTTAGGGGGGCTGACACCCCGTTAGTGAAAAAGCACCCTACTTATATAAGATGAATACAACTTTGACTTCTTGTACCTCTTCAGGCCCTCACTTTATGAACAGCACGCTGAGAAGCGTTACTGAAGTCATCTGATGACGGCTCAGGTGCCCACCAAGTTGAGGTCAAAGGTTAAAAGACCTTGCACTGGTTTATGCTGAACATCCGTCGCCTGGCCTGCTTCCTGGCCTGGTTTACAGCTGTCCGCACTGCACACTCGAATACTTGTTGCACGCCACGGTTGCTTAAGGAGGAGCACTCCAGGTAGCCTTTAGCGTGGATATCATGAGCCATGCTTTTCCCTTCTGCCGCTGAGATGCAGCTGCTCCGATACGCCCCGCTCTCTCGCAGATCCGTCTGGGTGGCCACGACCAACACCGGCACCTTGGGCAAGTTCTGCCGAACCTCAGCGATCCACTTGTGCTGGATGCTGGCCAGCGAGTTAGGGTTGGCCACCGAGTAGCAGATGAGGACAACATCGGCGTGCTGGTAGGATCTCGGGCGGATCTGTCTAAAGTTGTCGTTGCCCGCCGTGTCCCACAGGCCCAGGCTGATCTGAACCCCATCCATGTACACCTCCACCCCCGTGTTCTCAAAAATTGTGGGCTTGTAGGTGTCCGGGAAGGTCTCTGAGGTGAAGCGAACCAGCAGGGCCGTCTTGCCCACAGCTGTGTCCCCGACCAGGACGCACTTCACTGACATCTCTGTTAGGCCGTTCATGGCTGCCTCTGATGGTCTCCCTCGTCTGGATGTTTTTGGTTCTGTGGAACAAGTCTTAAGAATAGTTTTGCTGGAACTTGTCGATCTGCTTTCTGAGGTAGTCAAAGTCAGCGATCACTCTGTGCGTGCTGTACTTCCGTGTACTGGTGGTGGTTTTCATAGCAAGTGATCTGTAGCCCCGACTTATGGTAACTCCTCTCCTGGAGATCAGCGGTCATTCAGCTTATTGAACTGACCCGTAATGTCTCTCTTTTCAGAGTCCTTAAACGTCTCTCATATAGAGTGTGTATGTACACTCAGCAGTTCTCCAGCAGTGAGCTTTGTACACACTTCACATAACGTCCTAGTTCTTCAGGCCCTCTCGGCTCATCTCACCTCTGCTTTTGTCTCTGAAGTGCGGTCGGGTTCTGGTCCTTCTCTCTGATGATCTCGAGGGCCGTCATTTCGTTCAAACAGATCTAAGGAGGGAAATCCACACAGGAGGAGAGATGAAGAGAGCATATGTTAAGAACACGGTATCTGTTGGCGCTCTGCCGTCTTACTTTGAAAAGACAGAACAGTTAGAAGCTGAAATGTTTTAGCAAGCTGTGCATTTAACCTTATTTATATGTTTCATCAGGCAGTTGAAGGATTCCTAGCATAAAACATGTGGGCCACTGTGGACGATGAGCAGCAGTCTGGCTCTTGATACAATTCATTGAATGACAGATGAGAAATACCTCCTTAAAGAATATAGAAGTAGTCGATTGCTGCGTATTGCAGGTGACATCAAGTGTAGTTTTCGTAACAGACATCTATATTTTTAGAGAAAGGTTAAGGTATAAAACATGAAGTGTTTAGCAAAGTACTGGTTATATATACGGAAGTAAAGATTTGTGTGTTTGGGTGTGACCCAGAATTCACAGCTTGGTCCTGAAGACTTAAAAAAAAGGGACTCGCGAACAACGTATCCATGTTTTCTGGAGAATCAAGCTCATATATGGCCTATCTCATAATGTATCTTCTTCATAAACAGTCCCGATTCTGCTGTTTACGCCACAAACAAGCATCTAATAATGGATGAGAATGTGTTATTGTTTGATATAATCATATGAATCTTTTTATGATTAACAAAAACTGCCAGTGGTGTCTTAAAACTTCTCTGGTGCCTTAAATTGACAATTTGGCGATATTATTTAAAGTTTTCGAACGAACAAGTCATAACCTCAAAACCACCTGCCATGACACACACTCATACACACTCATCTTGACGGAAAGACCTCTATCTCCATAACGTAGATGGGACACTTTAATCTGTATTTTTTTCCACAGTTCAACTTTCTAAATGACCTCACTGCTGGGAGAAATCTTAAGTTGTAGTCTATTGTCAGAGTTAGAATGAATTGGTAAATAAAGTAAGAAAACAAGCATTAAACCCCTAGCGCAACTCATTAAACTCCTCTTACTTCACACGACCACACGCTTGTCTTGTAGTTTATAATAAAATGTTATCTTACACTTTCACAATTACATTTTTCTCCAAATGAGAGAGGAGGAGAAGAGGAATTAAATCTCGCTTGCTCATTTAAAGGTTTTAATGTTAAAACTCAAGGCTTGACATTAGAAACTTGAGGTTTTTGCCCATATGATGGATCCTTATTACATTGCTAAGCAGAATAAAATAGAATAGACTAGAATAATAACCAGGAAGCAACGCAATGTTGCATGAAGAGATAGAAAAAGAGGACAAAGAAAAAGGTTATTACCTTTCTTGTCAGTCTTCTCAATCTTTGACGGGCGGATGCTGGCTGCCGCCTTTGAAGACCTCACAACGCTGACAAAAAGCAAAGCCTTAAAACTCCTGGAACTTTTTATTCTTAATTATTATAATCTGCCAAACTGGATACCAAAACCACTACTTTCAATGTCTGTATTAATAAGATGAAAAAGACACAGAGAGGAAGTATTTTGGCACCTGTCTGACAACACTGAGGTTGGTAAAGTAGAGGAGGGAAGCGACAAAGTGTGACAGAAAAGAAAAGTAAAACACATCCGCTAGCTAAAGTGTGGAGGAGTGACTGACTGACTGTAGCTTCTGCTCGCCTCCCCCACAGCAGCTGTGCTTTGGTTTTTTTCTGTTGTGGATTTGTACCATTTTGTCTGGTGCAGCTGGTCCAAATGAAAGATTTTAGAAGATCATAGGTTGCAAATGTAGCCATGCCCCCCCAAACCACTTTTTTCAGCTGAAAAACAACCTAAATGGGTATATAAGAAACAAGATATGACGCCCTTTGTCCCTTATTGTAACATTTATATACATTACATATTTTCTGAATTGTTAAAGGGGAACTCCAAAGATTGTCCACATCAAAGTTTACAGGTTTTAGGGAGTACTATGTTCGAGAAATGTCATATAAAGAGTTTTTTGTGTCTCCAGAGGGAGCCACGTAAATTCTGATAAGTTGTCTCAAGTGACGTCACTTGATCACTTGAGTTGGAGGGAAAGGAAGTGAGTTTAGCAAACCTCATCTCTAATCTGCCTCATGCACATGACTAGCATAACACTCAAATTTTTGGCATTTCAGTTGCACTGTGGGTAATTTAGTCACCAGCGTTTGACATGTAAAAATCAGGCTATGCCACACTGACAATATACATAAGTTCTGTTTTGCAAGGCCTACTAATTCATGGTCTATATGTATGTTGTATAAATAAGGTAAATAAGGTAATATGGTAATAAGGTAAAATAGAAAGGATAACACTGGGTCATCTCTAAACGTATAGTTCGTACATGTCTCAAGTCCAATCAAAAGAATACATGGACGGGATGTCAGATTTTTCACTTGGTCGTTAAATCTGGCTTCATACAGAGATTGCTGAGCAGGTGCTGAGCTGAAAGCAAGCAGACCTTGTAACAAACACCAGCTCGCACACTGCCTGGCTCCAATGTTCATTTATTAGCTTATGATTAACTTTTGCACTTGTATTTTTATACAGAAGCTGTCCATACTGTCCGTGTTGTGGCATAAAACAGAAGGTATTATTTATAGTATATTATTTCTCTGTATTGGCTTATAGAAAACATAATTGTCTGGAACATCTTTTGATAAATATGAAATAACTAAATGTGGTTATCAAGGTTTTTTGATAGTTTTGTCCCAACAGCAATAACAGACTTTTTTTCCCAATGATAAGCTGAAAAGCATATGTTACAAATAAGTTCTCTTATTATCAATAACCTCCAGAACCAGAATCAGGTTTACTGCCAAGAAGGTTTTTACACACAAGAGAATTTAAGAATTTGGAGATAAGGACTATAAATGAAATATGAAGAAAATAAGTGCAATGTGAGTTATTTAAATAATAGAACTGTACAGACTGTGCTGGAATGTACAAAAACGTTTTGTGTGAATAAAACATGTACTTCATATGGTCTAAAAATGATAAATTGGATCTAAATGATTATTAACGCTACATTGAAACACAGGAAAAATGTTGATGTAAATACAAACATGCAAAAAAATATTAAACTGTACACAAATAGAATTTTATTCAACAATACAATATTCTTAGTAAAACCAAATTAACTAATGCATAAAAAAATACATTTTTCTCTTTAGAATTCATGTGCTTTTATGTACAATCTGTAAAATTTGTCAACATTGTTGTTGCACCTTTGTGAAACATATCACATAGAAAAACAATGTATAAAACTAGTGTAGCAGCCTGAGAAATACAACTGCTACAGTTTTGGCACAACTGGTGCTACCAAGAACAGGATGGAGACAACTGACTGGCCTCAAAAGAAAACACTGGGTTTTTTTTTTAAATTGTTGAATCTTTACCTGAGTTTGAATATTAATATATAAGCAGAAAAGCTTGACTTCTGAATAAACTAGAGTCAGAAACAGTTATGTTGCTGAGGCAGCTGCTAAGACAAAGGCGACTGATTGCTGCAGAGCTCACAGTGGAGATGTTCAATCTATTTAACGGCCCTTTTGATCGTCTGAGGAGTTTCAGACTCCCCTCCTGGTGAGAGAGGCTCACTGTAACGCTACAGCTGAGAGAAAAACTCTCTTTTCTCTGAGCATTGGCTTTTGCAAAAATGTATCCAATGACAATCTCTGATTAGATGGCATGCATTAAGCGAGAGTCGAGAAAAATAAAATACTTAAATTATGTCTCAAAAAAGGACGCCATATTTCTTAAAATCCCAAAGTGAAAAGCAATCGTGATTCAGTTTAAGTTTCATAAAACCATTACATGATGAGTGAAACATGACTCCAAATTAGTGTAATGTTCAAATGATTAAATAACATCTTATCCAATAAGGGGCCCTCAAAACACAGCGAATACTCTTTGAAAGGCATAAAGATAATCGTAAAGCTGGATATACCCAACTATAAAAATTTTTAAATGTAAAATGTACATACATCATAGCTTTAGAGACGCATAAAAATACATTATTTGTGTTTCATCCCAAAGCCATTATCCTTCAAAACACAAAAGACAAAATAGTCTTATTAAGATCTGAAACAAGGTTAAGATCTTAACTAAAATTAACTGCAAATTACCAAGATTAACATTAAATTAAATTTCTAGCAGCTATATGAATGATGGCGAAAGAGAGAGCGAGAGAGGGGAGGAGTATAATAAAGTAAGAATGAAGTAAGACATGAGGAGGCTGAGTGTATGGTACTGTGTACACTGAAATAATTGTGTATATGGTGAGAGAAAGAGTGTGTGTTGTCCTCCATAGCAGCTTTAGCTTGAATCCAATAAACCAGGTTCTTCTCACTTCAAAGAGACCAACACGAGGCCCGGCTTTGGCTCAGTGAACCTGAGAGATAAAGAGATAGGAGAAAAGGTGGGTGACAATGAACATTTTTGCGTGTGTGTGCTTCACATGTGAGGCTGTGTGCCAGCATATGCGCATACCTGTAGTGTTTGTTGGTGAGGTAGTCTATAACAGCGGGGCGGATGCGGGCCACGCCCCCCTGGCTGTGGTTCCCTCTTCCTGTGATGACAGAGAGCTGAGGTCGACACAGACCCTGCTCACAGTCTATACAGAAAGAGGCCAAAGATGAACAAACACACACACACACACACACACACACACACACACACACACACACACACACAGAAAACAGTTAGCAGGAGCAGTATGAACACAGTTTGAAAGGGGTAGAAACAAAAACTTCTGCAAGTGGGTCGAATCTAGTCCCACCCAGTACCCACAAAGCCAACCCATTACCTGCAGTTATCTCTCAACCAATGTAAGACTCACTGCCAAACCCTTACTCATGATTTAACATGCGTAGTCAGTTTAATCATGATGTTCTGTTTGGGATGAGAAGCCCTCTTAAAACTTAATTGATCTGTCAGTTTGGCCCTTCATGACTTTTACCAGTTTCTATGAAAATTGCTTATGAATGTGATTTTGAATTGTGCATTACCACTGCTTTCAACATGTGATGGGTAGTGACAGTTTTTTTTTTATACAGCTAAAACCCCTCCTACAATTCCAAATAAATTTGTACACTTGTACTGATATTTATGCTGCTAGTTTACACTCTTCACACTCTTTATATTGTTCAGTACCTGTTGTTTTTTTCTGCAGCACCCGAGCCAGATGCTCCAGGGCCTCATCTACATGCAGCCCATGGAGATCCAGGATGTTCCTGGGCAGCAGTGACGAATTGACCCTCTCAAAAATCTGAACTGCAGCACGGTGGTTGGCCTCACGCATCCGCTTACCGTGTAGGTGTCCCTACGAAAGAGGTGATACAAATGAATTTACTGCATAGTCATATATTTCCCTTCCAATGCATTTAAGGGAAATTCAATTTGTAAAAACAGAAAAAACATTTCAAAAATCTTCACAGGTGAAAATGTTACAGTAAAACACTGAGCTCCTCACCTGCTGTGCATAAAATGAAGCCACCTCTTTGCGCCCTTGCTTGTAGGCCTCAGCAGCCTTAGCGAAACTCTCAAGCTGTCGCATCCTCTGTAGGCTGGCCTCGGCCCTGAAGTCCTCATACTCTGGGTCCTCTGTATCCTGGTAATCAGGTATGATTGACTCCAGGGGCTTCTGCCTCTGACAAAGTAATAGAGACAGAGTGATAGTGACCACTAATCAATGGTGGAAAAAGTAACTTATAGTGCGATGCAGCCTCTTACAGATGTTGCTTGTAGTGAAATTGAGGCAGTTATGTGTACTTTTTTAACTGCACATATTCTCATATATATCACAAAATTGCCCAAATAGTTATACCATCAAATTAACCTAATAATATGGCACATTAATGACATAATAAAAGCAAAAAGGGGATGGTGAGAAAAAGAAATAAAGATGCAGAGATAAACAGATGGACATTATGCATCAGGGTACATAGTAACATGTTATGCATGTGAAAAAGATGTGTACATTTTTGTTTCTCTCCCTGCCTGTGTACCTTTTCCCTCTCCTTGCTGGCTGTTCTGTGGTGGTCAGTCCGAGGCGTCTCTGGGGCAACCACTGTCTTGACGGGCTCCTCACCCAGCAGAGAATGAAGGAACAGCTCAGTCTGTTTCAGGTTGTAACTATGCAAAAAGAAAGCCGTATACAAGTTAATCAGGAGTACAGAACAGCACTTTAACACATCAGATACACGTTTTTGCTTGCTATAGAAGATAAAAGCTTTACAGAGCATGTCTGATGGAAACCCTTCATCACCAAATAACTCATTAATTAATAAAGCAAACAAAGCAAATGTACAAAGTCTTAAAGTTGTTTTCTCACTTATGGTCTCTAAAGATGTCCTGGAGGAAATGCCTGTCAATGGTGGGGAAGAGGGCGTACAGTTGGTTCTCTTTCAACAGGGTGGCTCCGTCACGCCGGTCGAGGTCAGCGCGACTCTGTCTGGTCTGAGACAGGGAGGGTTGGACAGAGCAGGACAATATTATTCAAAATGTTTGTGTGACCAAAAATACTACACCCTGCAGGTACAGTGGGTGTGTGTCTTACCTTTTCCACGTTTTTCTGCAAAGCCTGCTCCTCTTCTATAATGTCTCT
Source organism: Scortum barcoo (assembly GCA_023238725.1). Taxonomy (NCBI): domain Eukaryota; kingdom Metazoa; phylum Chordata; class Actinopteri; order Centrarchiformes; family Terapontidae; genus Scortum; species Scortum barcoo. The sequence continues at coordinate 17,856,738 of CM041553.1, forward strand.
GAGAGAGACATGAGAGTGGGGCACATTCCAGTGGTCCATGTGAGGCATCTGTCTACTGGCCTCTGGTTGGCCTTCCGGTGACGCGTAACCATCTGCACTAATAAGGAAGCGCGCTGCCTGTCCCCGCTCTCGTGAGCCAGTTTTAGCCACCTGTGACTCCCCCCAGTGTAGCGAACCTGCACATTCAAAGGCAAACATTCAGTTGTTTGAAAAATGTTGTTCCCAGTAGTAATCTTACTGTTGTAGCTCCAATTACTGGTTAGGCTTTTAAATTCAGGGAAAATACAATCAAACAATTATATGGATTAAACAAACTGTGCTGGAGTTTACATGTAAATTTCTATGTATGTGTGTGTAACACAGTTTTGATCATATGCTGAGCATGTGTGCTGTTGTTCCATAATGATCCATGGAATTTAAGTTTGTGAACAAGTGTGTGCGTGCATGTTTGTGAACTTACGTTCCGGAAGCAAGTGAAAAGAAAGCGTTGCTTGTCTCTGCTTCTCCTGTGAAACAACATCACAGTCAAATTAACGAACAGCCCACTCAGACTTGCTGGTAAAGTATTGCTGCTATATATTAAATGCACAACAACAGATATTTTTGGCCACTTGGGGGCAGCAGAAACAGGTTGTGAACACAGCATTGGCAGATCAGTCACCTTTTCAGTTAATGTGACTTGTTACTTGACTTGACTTGCAAACTTGTTAGCAACTAGTTCCTTATTTACACATCCAGCACTCACAGAGCAACATTATCATTATCATGGAGTTTGTGTCAATCTGATGAATGTTAGCCCATTGGTCACCTCTTTTAGCTGAAGATTCAGATAATAGTTCCCTGTAGATTCATCACAACAAACAACCCTTATCAAATTATCATTTGATAAATTGTTATTGAAAAAAATAAATTAGACCACTTTGAAAAGCTCACCTGAATGGTTTCCTTCCACTTCTGGTGAAGCAGTTTAGCCAGGTTCAGGTCCATCTGCACCACATAGTCATCAGTGGAGCATGTGCCTGAATATTGTAGGGAGAGGAAAAAAAAAAAACTTATGTCAGTCCTGAGTACAAGAAGACTCTGATCCAGCAATTTATTAATGGAAACTATACATCTCAGCTGTCACAGAGTGTAAACTTCTGTATATACACTGTTTTTTTTTCAGCGTGACTCCTGTGTGTTAGTTACCTGGGTCTAGTCCTACAGGTCCGAACAGTTCAGTCAGCTGTAGTGCCACCTCAGTGGGTAGTTTCAGCTCCACACTCTGAATGTTTAGGTGTCGGCTCCCTCTCTCCTCCACGTTCCTCCTTTCGGCCCTCTCCGCTTCTTTCTGCCTTTCCAATCTCTCCAGCCTCATCGAACTCAGCCTGCAGCACCCGGTGGACCTCATCCATGCTGGCAATTTCCTCCTCAACTCTTGACTCTTCGATTATCACTCCATCATCCAAGCTTCCACCCCAAGCACCGCCTTGTAGGAAGGCTTCTGGCGTCACTTTGTATTCAGTGTTGCCCCTTCTCTCCCCTTCCTTCAGTGCCTGAGGAAAATCAGTTTGAGGACATTTTTCTAATTGTGGTATTGCTTCAGGATGCTCTTTGTTTCTGATTGGAACAGCTGCACCTCCAGAACTTTGCACATCTGTATTATTGGAGCTCTCATCTGACTCGCTGACTGTCGGTGAAAGCTGAGTCCCCTCCTCACACGCAGATGTCTCTCTGTTCAGCCAAACTTCAGGCTCATGCTCATTTAACTCACTGGGACCTAACGTGGATTCTACAGCCTTCTCCAAAGCTCCACACGGACCGGATGTGTTCTGGTCGTCTTCACTCTCAGCACCATCCTCCTCTTCTTCCTCCTCTTTTTCACCATCCTCATCCCTGAAGAACCTCTCTCCAGAGTCCAGCAGCAGGTTGGTGGTCCACTCTAGGTCCTGATGGCATTTATCATACAGATCTTCTAATGTATCGAAGCTAACCAGTTTAAAATGGCGGCTGAGAATGCGCAGACTCTCAAGCTGGTCCTGAGCTGCCCCAAGCTCTGTCTCCTCCACCTGTGTGCCTTTCTCGTGCACCACGCGGTAGGGCACCTCTCTGTGGCCAGAGGGGTGAACTGCGACCGCTGCAGAGACGGCAGAGGACATCTCCGACACAAAGCGAGAGGAGTCCCCAGACAAGACTACGATATCAGGGGGCAGGGTGCACGCAGCTACGATTGCATCATCGGGGCTGTCTTGGCGATTGAGAAGCCAGAGAAGGGCAAAGTCTTGAGGCTCTGTCTGAGTGGGGGAGCCTGTTTCAACTAGAGGGGAAGGAGGCTGCAGGTGGTCTGAGTAGGACTCTGTGAATGGGTCATCACCTGCTTTAAGGTCGGTGTTACAGTTAGAGTTAACATCGGTGTCAGTGCTACTCTGTTCACTGTTTATACATTGAGCTGTGGTACTGGGTGAGGAAGCAGGGCAGTTCTGAGGTGAGGTAAAGGTGAGGGCTAGTTTGCACTGTTTCCCCGATCTACGACCCTGACGCTGCTTTCTCTCTTGACTGCCTCCACTGATACCGCTGCTTTCTGCCTCCACAGAGCCTTCACATGCAGGACTAGGACGCACCTCACTAATATGACTGCCATCAGCCTCAGCTCTGGTCTCTCTGTCGTTCTCTGCGCAGTCGTTCATGCTCACATCAGTATCACCTGAAGCAGGCTCTGTAGTTACCTCAGCTTCAACGTTGTGGCTTCCCACCCGATTATGGCACACATTTGTCTCCACAGTAACATCTGAGAGGGGATTTGTTGGGTTGGTTGAATTTAAATCCGCAGGTCCTGTTTCTCTGCCAATTTCTGACACATTGTTATTCCCTCCTGTGGCGCCACTCACCTCATCTCTAGTTTTATTTCCCTCCCAGTTATCAATTCTCGATTCCCTGGCCTTATAAGAGTCAGCTGCCTTCCAGCCCAGAACACAGTCAGGTAATTCGCCTCTGCCGCTGTTAACCCTGTTCATGCTTTGCTCTCTCTCCTCACTGTTAGATCTACTGCCATGGGATTTCTTAAACTCGCTGCCTGATTCCTCTTCTTTCTCCAATTCCTCTCCAGAGGAAAGGGAGGATGAACAGGAAGAGCCGGTCTCAACGGGAGCTCCACCTGTCTGAATAAGATCGAGAAGCTTCTGAAACTCCTTTACATTGGGTCCCGACTGGGATTTCGTTTTATTTTTGTTAGCTTCTTGAGACACACCTTCATCTTCCTTCCCATTTCCTTCTTTATGCCTCTCTCTTCGCCTCACCTGTCGCTGCTCTAAGGAGCCTTCAGAGGGCCAATCTCCTACAAAATCCAACATCTTGGGCATTTCTTTTTCTACCCCATCGGCTTCCTCATCCTTTGTCTTTTCTTTCTCCTTTGCCCCGCTGTCTGATTGATGAGTATCTTTTACCAAATCTAAAGGCTCTGACCTGTCAAAGCCAGACCCCCTGCTTGGCTTCTCTCTCCTCACTCTTTGCCTGATAGACTCCGCGAAAGCCACGGGAATTTCTTCCCCACAATGATCTTCGTTCATCACGGATTCTACAATACAGTCGGGGATTCTCTGATCTCCAATTGGGTGATTCAGCTGTAACTGGGCTTCCAACTCAGAATCTAAATCCCCCAAATCCATGTCATCGTCCCTGTCGGATATTTCAGGGTTTTCCTCAACTCTTCCAGTTGGCTGGAAATTGAGGGATTCTGTAGATTTGTGGGCGCCGTCCTCCAGTGCTCCGGCCTCGCTAGAATTACCAATGGCTGAAATGTCAGGGAGGGAGGAAAACAGCTGAGGATGAGACTTCTTATATTCCTCTTTCAATTCAGGCTGCCCTACCAGGTCAGGACAAGGTGTTTCAGAGGACGCCTGCCTGGAGGAGACAAGAGATATCAATGATAAGTTAACATAACTAATGAGGGGAGCAAAATATCAACAATGACCAATGACATGGATGATTCGTGTTCAGTAGATGTGCATAAATGTACTTTTTAATTTATTTTTATGACATCTTTTTTTTTCAACATTGAATATTTAGTCTTGAATCCGTGAACTTATAAAAAGCTGAATTATCCCCTTTGAAGTTTACAAAAATTATTTTTCACTTCAGGCAACAGAAAGAAATGCACAAAAAAATCTGCCAAATAATATAGTAAATAAAATACTAAATAATACTAAATTCTGACTTGAAGGAATTTGTACCCTCTTTTTCAAAAAGAGTTTACTTCACACCTGCATTTGTATTAAGTTCCATGTCACTGGTAGAAACTAAATACAAGGTGATAATACAGTGAAATGACAAATAATGACACAACTGATCTAAATGACTTTGATCAGGGGCATCAGTTCTCAGTAAAATGTAAATATTGCGCACCCCCTTGTCAACAGTCCAAGTCGTCAGAGGTAGTTTTGCAGTACTCCACCTTGACAGTGTGGAGATTTAACGAAATCTACTGTTTGAATTAAGTGACTTCAATAATACTAACACAGATTCTTAAATTAGATACTGTCTGAGCCATTTATGTTATTGTTGGCATGTCATATTATTTTGTTAAGATATATGTTGCAGTATTATTCTGGACACTTGGTGGCCGTCATTAGATGTACAGGGTTGTATGTGTAGGGGCTACGTAAGGCACAGGAAGGGAGAGTGCATACAATTCTCACCACAGCAACCTGATATGTTTATCTCATGTTACAACTATCTCAATAAACAACAAACTAAACTGCAAACGAGTGGAAAATGTGTTGTATTTGGGTCGGTGCAAGATCACTCCTCGTGCCTTTGTATTAATAGCAACTGGAAAAGAGGAGACACTGGCTTGGAAAGTGAAAATGGGCTGAAACTTGAGCTTGTGAATCATTCAAACGGAATAAATATTGTTTTAACAGAATAAGGTTTTTTATTTGACAAACCTGACGCGGCCTTCCCCTCCTCAACTGGAAATTGTCGTCACCTACACTGATCTGACTGATGGAGATTAGAAACCCCACACGGAGAGTATGTGCAGCCTTAAGCTTTACTGGAGAAGCTATATATGGCAAGATGAATGAAGAAAACTGTTACTATAATGGAGTAAACTGACTGAATGCTACAATATCAGCTGTTTGTGGTCAGCATCCGTCTTTCTTCCTGGATCACACTGACTAATCTTAAAGAGATAGTGAATAAATATGTCTGTTGTCAAGTCCCGTGCTCAGTCACAAGATGGTGCTGTTAAAAAGGATTCTGAAAAGGGAACAAGGGTTGTTCAACATGCTGCCAAGTCAGTTATGTAAGTCACCGCCGGGTCTACTTTATCCAGACGCAGTGCCACTCAGAAACGTCAGGGACGTCTTCATGACAGACATTTGTGGGTGAAACTCACTTTGCGCTTCTGTTCTCCAGAAGGATGCGCTGTTTGAACTCAGGCATCTGTGAACCCATGATGGACTGGACCGTGACGAAGCGTTCATATCCATTAAGCATACGTCGGATAGTTTCCACTGGCACATTATGTGCGGTGCGCCTGCATGTGCATACAGATACACACAAACAAACAGACAAAAAACTGCAATTTATAAAATTGTCTCAGACAGAATTTTACTTTTTTGTTTGTGCAAAAAATTAATCTGTTATTCAACATTACAAACAGACGCTACTAAATCCTCTCTCTCTCTCACCTCTCCAGTTCTCTGGGCTTATTCTTCCACCAAGTGTCTGGCTCTCGGAATAGCACTTTATATCCATGTTTCAGTGCCTAGGACAAATGGGAGACAGTGTATTTATGTTTCGAAGGAATGAGGAGACTGCATTTTTTCACATAGGACTCAAGTTGACCCACTTACAGTGACACTCATTAAATGTTATTTAAGAGAGGTTTTTATGAAGCTCTTCTCCAGGGCAATTAGTGCTGCAGCAGAATCACTTAGCCAAGTGGGATCTTTTACTGTGATCTTCTACTTTATGTATTGTGGGCAAGCTGACTGACCTGAACCACATACGGTCTCATCTCCCAGGCCTGCAAGTTGGTGTTGTCAATGATGATTGGGTTAGCGCCCCTTTCAAAAGCCTCCTTGGCTGTGAAATAAAGTTGGTACAAGAGAGACAAATGAAGAAAAATTAAATGAAAAGGGAAACAATGGCAATCAATTACGTTGATAAAAAAAGTCTTTTATGGTCACAAATGAACTTTTGATTTGCTGCGACTGCTGCATCACCTCTTATCAAAACAGTGTGTGTGTTGTTTACCTCGTTTGTGATTCCACTCATGGGCTTCACCCAGAGCAGTGGGGTCAAACTGATATTCTCCATTGTGAGTGAAATAGTCATCAGTGGACAGTTTAACTCCACCTGGGTTATGCTTTAACAAGGCCCTGCAGACAAATACACACATATTTGCAGCTTTAAAGTGATGTAACACAGTTTGTGACTGCTGCAGTAAAAGGTTTTGGACTCCTGGGCAACAGTAGCTGCTATCAATAGTCTAATATTTTCATGCGATTAATAATCTCACCACAGATGCATCTGATGTGTTTTCTATTTAGATAAACTGATCTTATTAGATCCCCTCCTTGAACCGCCACCTTAACGTGTGGTGGAGGGGTTTGTGTGCCCGAATGATCCTAGGAGCTATGTTGTCGGGGGCCATTACGCCCCTGGTAGGGTCTCCCATGGCAAACAGGTCCTAGGTGACGGGCCAGACTAAGAGCAATTCACAAGGTGGCAGTCATGGCTGGGGGCCTCGATGACCCAATCCTTGGACCAAATCTCTGGCCACAGGGACATGGAATGTCACCTCGCTGGGGGGAAGGAGCCTGAGCTTGTGCGGGAGGTTGAGAGGTACCAGCTAGAGACAGTCGGGCTCTCCTCCATGCACAGCTTGGGCTCTGGAACCCAGCTCCTTGAGAGGGGCTGGACCCTCCACTACTCTGGAAGTTGCCCAGGGTGAGCGGCGGCGAGGCTGGTGTGGGCTTTACTTAAAGCTCCCCAGCTCATCATCCGCCATGTGTTGGAGCTCACCCCGGAGAATGACAGGGTCGCTTCCCTGCGCTTGGCTTCGGGTCGGGATAGGTCTCTTGCTGTTGTTTGTGCCTACGGGCCGAACAGCAGTACAGAGTACCCGGCCTTCTTGGAGTTCCCTGGGAGGGGTACTTGATAGTGCTCCTGACTGGGGACTCCATTGTTCTACTGGGGGACTTCAACGCTCACATGGGCAGTGACTGGAGGGGCGTGATTGGGAGGAACGGCCTCCCCGATCTCTGAACCCGAGTCGTGTTCTGTTATTGGACTTCTGTGCTAGTCACAGCTTGTCCATAATGAACACCATGTTCGAGCATAAGGGTGTCCATCAGTGCACGTGGCACCAGGACAGCCCTAGGCCGGAGGCTGATGATCGACTTTGTTGCCGTTTCATCTGATCTCCGGCCATATGTCTTGGACACTTTCGGGCAAGAGAGGGGCTGAGCTGTCAACTGATCAGGTTGGTGATGAGTTGGATCCGCTGGTGGAGGAGGAAGCTGGACAGACCTGGCAGACCCAAACGTGACATTGTGAGGGTCTGTTGGGAACAGTCTGGTTGAGCCCTCCGTCAGGGAGGTCTTCAACTCCCACCTCCAGGAGAACTTCTCCCAGATTCCGAGGGAGGCTGGGGACATTGAGTCGGAGTGGACCATGTTCTCTGCCTCCACTGTCAACGCGTTGTTAGAGCGCGTGAAATTGACAGGCGGATTGGTGCAGCCTCCGGTCGGTGTACCGCACCATCGCGTGGTGAAGGTGAAGCTCTCAATTTACCGGTCAGTCTCACGCCCCACTCTCACCTATGGTCATGAACAAGATCAGCGGATACAAGTGGACGAAATGAGTTTCCTCCTCAGGGTGGCTGGGCGTTCCCCTTAGAGATAAGGTGAGAAGCTCAATCACTTGGGAGGAGCTCGGAGTAGAACCGCTGCTCCTTCACATCAAGAGGAGTCAGCTGAGGTGGCTTGGATGCCCCCTGGATGCCTCCCTAGGGAGGTGTTCAGGCAGGCATGTCCCACCGGGAGGAGGCCCAGGGGTAGACCCAGGACACGCTGGAGAGACTCTGTCTCCCGGAAGAGCTGGAGGAAGTGTCTGGGGTGAGGGAAGTCTGGGCATCTCTGCTTAGACTGCTGCCTCTGCGAACCCGGTCCCGGATAAGCAGAGGAAGATGGATGGATGATCTTATTAGATAGATCTACGTTTAGTAAATCATTGCTACCCTGATTTAAATATATGCAGCTGACATCCATGTCTGTTCAGACTGATAATATATAGACAATTGACAAATTGAAGGAAAAACAAACATAAAGTGTCTTTGTATCGTGCTGGGCCAACATATGCTGCCAGAACAGCTTCAGTGCATCTTGGTATTGATTCTCCGAGTCTTTGACCTAGAGGGATGAACATCACTTCTTCCAAAAAATATTCCCTCATTGTCATCCTGGAAGAGACCTTTTATTATATTTACTTTTATTGATTAGCAGTGACCCTTCCCTGTAAGCGGACCCTGCTTAGGAAGAGTTGCTCCACTGTTCTTTCTTACATATCACATTAATGAACGAGCATGAACTATGCAGTGTCAACCTCAATCGCCAACCCTACCCTATGTTAGTTACTGTCCCTCTAGACACACTAGCCAGTTGAGCAGTCTTTGTTACTGAAGCACCTGCAATCTGCACCTGAACAATGAACTCTCTTTCAAAGTCACTTAAATCTTTTCCTTTTCCCTTTCCACTCATTTATTCAGTCTTTACCTCTAATTTGTCACCTCCCTGTATGTAGTAAAGACCTCTAGAAGTCATTTAAAAACAGGTATTAATTGCATTTTTTGTCATCGCCATATTAACATGTATGGTTGCAGTTAATACTTTCCAGTGAGAAACATGCTGTCGCCACATGCTGTCGCCAAACTGCTGTTTTTACAGAGGTAGAGAGCTCCCTCACATGGTGCAACAACAATCACCTGAAGCTCAATGCAATGCAAGCAAAACCACTGAGCTTGTGGTGGACTACCAGAGGAACAGGAGGGCCTCTTCCCTAGTTGTAATCCAGGAAGAGGACATGAAGAGGGCAGACTCATACAAGTACCTTGGGGTCCAAATTAACAAAAAAAAATCCAGGACATAATATCATAGTGATGTTGACCTTTGACCTTTTGGATAAAAATGTTACCACATCACTCACTCATTTTATTCTATCAGACATTTGTGTGAAATTCTGACATAATTAGCATATTAATTCTTGAGTTATAGCCAAAACTGCCCTACCAAAGAGCATACAAAACTACAGTGCACAGTGTACTACCACTTAGAGGCTCTCAGCATTCTTACCTTGCCACGGTTGACTTGCCAGATCCTGGAGCACCACGTAGGAGAACAAGCACTTTCCCTTCCAGACGAAGCCTGCTGTACTGGGCAGGTGGCTGTGGAGCAACAGGTAGGGCCCAGGACTTTGGAATAGTAGCAGAGGGTTTGAGAGGTGCTTGGCTGATGTGGCCCTGACTCAGCCAGTGAGAGGCATGCCTGGGTTGGCTAGGCCAGTTGGAGGGCGTTTGAGCCACAGGGGTAATAAAGGTTGGCCCCTGGTTTCCATGGATACGGGGAGAAAACACTGGTGCCTCCAGGTTCCAGGCTGATGGCACGTAGGTGAGCAGCTCCTGACCAAACGCATTCCCCTTAGATCTCGCTCCACCGAATGTCGCTTGAGGGGGAATGACCCCAGCCGTGTCTGACGGAGCGTGTGACGGGTCTTGCTTTTTATACACCTGGAAAGCCGAGGGACGTCCTGAAGCTGCCAGGTCCAATGGAGGTTTCGGCTTGTCTGCAGGTGTCTCTGTGGTCAGGTGTGTGAAATCCACCATTGACTGCCTCTCCTCTGCGGTATCGCCATCCCAAGTGCTGAGCTGGTCGAGCGGAGAGGAAACTCCAGAAATATGCTCCACCGGGCCACCTGCTGGGCCTTGCTGCTGTATAGAGGGCCCTCTGGATCCAGGCTGCAGGCTGGACTGAAGCAGCTCAGGGAGGACCTGCTGCGAGAATGGTGGTGGAGGGAAAGGGGATAAATACTGGTTGCCGTGGGGTTCTTCCTCAACGTCTTGTTGCGTGGTCAGCGACTGAAGCTCCTGATCAACGAGCAGGTCCAGCTCCTCCGTCAAGAGGTTGCTGGAGGGAGGAGAAGAGGGCAGCTGTGATGTTCTGGAGGAGTCCGGGTCTGGCCTAGGTTCAGAAAAGTGCTGCGAGCCGAGCAGGGCTGCAGCGGTGCGCTCAAAGCCAGAGATAGGTGAAGGTACAGGGGCTGCACCTTCAGCGGCCACTGACAGCTCCAAGAGAGAGTCCATCGCATTTTCAACTGGAACAAAAACAGAGAAAATAGACTGAGTCAGTCAAGTTTACTATATTCAACCTTCACAGCTCATGATTCAGGGCTTCAATACTTGTTGCTTACTTGCTGTTACAGAACCTGACACTCCTACTTCTAATGAGTGAAAATGATTTACTTATTTTCATTCTATCCAAAAGAAATCATTCAGACCACTGTCACATTTGTCATCTATGCAGTAAACGTGATTGTGTGAAGTAGACAGGAGAGAAAACATTGTACCGAAAAGCAGATTTTTCTGTGTCATTTTGTGAAGTAAGTATACCTGTTCAGACCGGACTCTGAAGGCATCTGATCTGGTATTAGTGAGTGTGGTGGGGAAATGATTTGCTGTTGTGCCCTCTGGAGCAGCTTTTAACTTTTTTTTTACCAACATAGACTGTTTAACACAACACACAAACTTTGATTACTTTTGTTTGGTCTGGTTTGCTATTTTCGTTTCGGTTTTACTACCTTGAGAATCACTTGGTGAAACTCACCGGTGCCATGAACTAATTAACAGTGGCTCATCTAAACAGGTACAACAGGTGGAAGCAGGAAACGCAAGGTGCCGTTTTAAATGACTTGACACATTAAAAAACAACACTAAGGGCTATAATGTAACCTCATGTAATACAATGCTGTCAGAAGTACACTGCTAACAAGGCCCACAGCAGCTTGGCCGGCTGAGACTACCTTTAAAGTCACACTCGGACAGCACGATGTAAATGACCTCGGGGTCCAGGTGTGAAAACATCTCCTGCATGCTTGTGACCATTTTGTCTCTGACGGAGCTGGGGAGCGAGCTGCTGCTGCTGTTCGCCATTGCGCCGTCAAATCCCGGCGGTGGTCGGTAAGCCGCGCCGTGGCCGAGGCTTCCTCCCTCCGGCGGCCCGCCGGGGACTCTAGCCGGGCTCTGGCCGTTTTTCTTCCTCCGAGGCATCCCTCTCTCTTCGGCGGCCACACGGAGCTAGCTGAGCGGCCGAGGAGCTCCGGGCGGGCGGTCCGGGGCCGAAGACATGCTGCCGCGGCGTCGGGTAGATTAACCAAAGTGAAACAAGTAAAGGTTATGATGTCTAACAGCACTCCAAGTGGTGGAAACACTTCAGAGGCTCCATACTGCCAGAGTCCGCCACTGACATCGAAACGGAAATGAAGGCAGCCGCTTCAAAATAAAAGAGTCCCTGTTGGGAATTTGAGTCTCTCTCTGGAGAATACCTGAACTGCTGTGGATTAATTAGCGGTAATTTTATTAAAAGCAGCAATATACCAATGAAAAAATACATTGTATATGTAGACGTAATGCATTCTTACTGAAGTGGACGTACAGGAATGTGAGGAAAATAGATATATGTCTCAAAAGTAAAAGTACTCATATGCAGCCTTGTCATTATAAACTTGTCATATTATTCTACTGGATTGTTTGATCTATAACAATGTGTCAGCTTTTATAAATGTATTATATTGTATGATAAATCTTAACCTGTAAAGAAACTAATAACTGGCTGTCATATAAATGTAGCAAAGTAAAATATTTCTTTCTGAAATGAAGTGAATTCGAAATATAAAGTAGCATCAAACTCAAGTATAGTTTTAGAGTATATGTATTTGATAAGGTCTTTGTACACTTCAAACAAATTGGAGCAATATAAAGTTTAATCTGGAAACTGTATTTTCCATTAGTTGCAGGAACAAATTTGTCTTTAAAAATAACTGTGTGGCTATTATGAGTAATAGGGTTATTACTGAAACTATTCATTTTCTTGTACAACAATGTTATATGTAATGTTAACTTTATACTTTATGAAAATGTAATATGCATGTTTAATTCTAATGCTTATATGTTTGCTTCTTTTGTTTATAAAGCATGGAAAAAATTATTTCTTTGTTTAGCATTATTTGAAATTGATGTTCCTACTTTGGTTACTGGTCTGTTTTTCTAAATAATAATGTACTGTAAGGCTGTTTGGGCTGGGCATGTTATTTATGCATGAGACAACAATAAAAAAAATGAATTAATCAAATACATACCACTGCCCTCCTCTGAAATTACAAATGGATGATTGTGTGAGGGTATCACAGTCTGTACGTGATATGATTGAGGAACTTGGTCCCTTGTTCAAGCCAGGTAGACCCTCTTATAACTAATGCACATAATCCAGTGAATATTACAGCATGTCACATGGTACTGAAACAATAAAATAGAAGGTAGTCAGGATTCTTGCAGAGAAGCAGCTTATCTAAACAAAAAGCAGATGGTGTGCTGCATTTCAGAAAAGGATAAATCTAAACTATTTTAATTGTTCATTACCAGTTAACCACGAGGTGTCACTACTCTCCCAAATCATAATTACATACAGAAAGTAAAAGTGCTGAATGTGTTACCGCCACGTGTAGTTATAGTAGTCGTAGTGAAGTAGTAGTTATGACAATGAAACCGATAAGAAGACATAGCAATATCGGTAAACGTATTGGGGGCAGAAATCTACCACTTTACCCTTCATAACATGTTAAAAATTATGTAGAAAGACAAACGCACACAGAAATTACTAAAATTCAAGGTATGGGAAGTGAAAGTAGTATATGAGATAAAAATATAAACCTGAAATAAATAAAAATATAAATTACGATATGGATAGAAATATACCACGAATTGAAATATAATATTCTTGAGGCAATGGGGTTTAAATATTAATGAGACCTGCAAATATTAATAAGGTCTGGTAAATATGTGAGTTTTCTATGTACGAGCAACGACAGCAAATGCATGCAGTCATGCACATGTGGATTCATGCACAGACATGCAGACTGCATGTAATTAATGCTGATGTAAATCTAAAAAGGGCCACGTTAGGATGAAGGACAGTGATTTGAGTGTGTGTGAGCTGTTTGTGTCCGACTCCCGCCATGTAGCTGGTGCTGCAGTGCCGCAGTCAGACCGAGCGGGGCCGCTGTGCACTCAGCCTTCACACAGACAGCACTGACTGAACGGACAGAGAGCTTTGTGCCGAAAAACTAAACCCAACCTGTGTCAGACTAATGAATTAAAACGGCCCACCTGTGAGGTAAATACTGGCGAGGAAACGCACGGCAAACATCCGGCAGATTTAGTCGCACTTGTGTGTTTGAAAATAGATTCATTTTGCATTTGTTGGGCTGTTCAAAATCATCCAAGTTGGTGGTGAGAGAGAGAGGGAGAGAGGAGGGCGACGGCAGCAGCAGCAGCAGCAGCTCTTCTTCGCCTGTGAACTAGCGGCAGTCCGGAGCGATGCGTTGAAGTTGAAAAAAGACAGAAACAAGTAAATTAGCCTCGTTTTAAAACTTCACAAAGTAGTTGCATTAGTTGTAAACCACAGGGACTGACCGCGGGTGTTTTTATTTTGGGCAAAGATGATGGGATACTTCACTTCCTCCGTGATTGTCTCGTAGCAGGAGATGTGATGGGGACCGGAGTAGTTTGCGGCCTAAGCTAGCCTGTTAGCTCGCTCGGCTAACGTATATTAGCCGCTCGCTGCTAACGCCGCTTCCTTCCCGCAAAATGCTAGCCGCTAGCCAATGATGTTTGCACTGCAACTAGCCAGCAAGCTAATTTGATAAGCTGTGTGACAGTGGACACACACCTGGGGTTGTTTTCTCCCAAGAGTTTTCCCAGTAACTTCAATTAGCTGCAACGTTACCGGAATAGCAGCTTGTTTATGTCGCTACACGGTGTTTGGTGAGACATTTACGAAAAATATGGAGCTGGGGTGTTTTAGCGTGCGAGCTAATAATATGCACAATGCTGGTGTAATGTTGGCTTTCTGTTTGAAAAGTTTTCCGGATTGTAATATCGTTAAATAAGCAGGTGCGGTGTTGTCATTTTAAGCGGGCTGAATGGAGGATTGGCAAATGAGAATGAAGATTAAAACAAGGTTTTGGTTAAGTGCGGTGGCATGGTTGCGTTGAACTTTTGTTTTCTGACCCATAGAGGCCAGTAGAAGACCGTGTGGACCCCGCACATCAACAAGCATGGAGTTCCCGCAACAGCAGAAACCGGCGGGGGACGGAAAGATTGTCTATCCACCCGGAGTGAAGGAGATCACGGACAAAATAAGCAACGACGAGGTGGTCAAACGATTGAAGGTATGTTGATGGGGGTTTCTCCCTGTCAGGACACGTCTTGTGCAAGTCACAACCACATTTATTAGTGTACAACACCTGGCACAATGCCAACAGCCTCTTAACTTTGTGAACTACCTTTATATCAGGTCATGTCATCAGCTTACAGCAGGTTGTTTTCCCCAAACCACTTTCTTTTTAATTATTTTTTTTCTGTGGGGGGGGGGGTTACACCCTTTATTATTTTTAGATAGGACAGCTTTAGATGGACAGGAAAGGAGGGAGAGAGAGGGAAGACATGAGAGAGGGAAGACATGCAGTAAAGGGACCCCAGCTGGGAATTGAACCAGGGATCCGCTGCGGTTAGGCCCATGGCCTCATATAGCCTCATGTGTGCGCACGCTCTACCGACTGAGCCACCACACCACTTTCTTTTGGTTCAGATCTCTGTCTGTAAAAAAAATTCAACACGCCATCAGAGTATTATGATGATGTTGAACTAATATGGGACACAGTACATTTGCTTTAGGGGTAAAATAGTTTTCAGTAACATTTGTTATTATGCACCCTCAAGGCCACTGTGGGAACTTTTCCAGGAAAGTCAGCCAAGTCAAATCTTGCTTAATTGTTAGTCTGTGATTAGTCTGAGTGTTGAGGAAAATGGATTCATGCAAGAATCCTGATTTTTATCCTCTACAATTAACATTTCTTCATAAATGACAAAAAAAGATGTAACATGATGTTTGTAAATAAAAAAAGAACCCACATGGAAAAGTTATTCTCTTACAGCAGGCTGTTTCCCCAAACCACTGTCTTTTTGTTCAGATCTCTGTCTGTAAACAACAATCCAACATGCCATCAGAGCATTATGATGCTGTTGAACTTAATTGGGACATGAAGCATTTGTTTTAGAGGCAAAGTAGTTTAATAATATCAGAA
This sequence comes from Scortum barcoo, assembly GCA_023238725.1. Taxonomy (NCBI): domain Eukaryota; kingdom Metazoa; phylum Chordata; class Actinopteri; order Centrarchiformes; family Terapontidae; genus Scortum; species Scortum barcoo. The sequence continues at coordinate 17,872,137 of CM041553.1, forward strand.
TCAGCTTTATTGACCTGCTGTGTGTACACATTTAATGAATTTGACTACGGTTTTTATAACACTCTTACCGTACATACACAGAAATATACATACATTCAGTTTAAAACAAGGACATATATACAAGGACATAAAAGTGTGTGTATAAATGAAAAGAAATATTAACAACAGGTAGTTATATATACAGAGGTGTAATATACAGAGGATATGTGAATATTTCCCTAAACCACTGCACTGTCTTTTTGTTCAGATCTCTGTCTTCAAACAGCAATCCAACATGCCATCAGTAGTATGATGATCTTGAACTAATATGGGACATGGTGTATTTGCTTTAGGGGCTAAATAGTTTATTATAACATTTTATAGTTTATTTATAACATTTGTTACTGAACCCTCATGACCACTGTAGGAACTTTTCCAGGAACATTGGCCCATGTCAAAACTTGACAGTTGCCTGATTGTTAACAATAATTAGTCTGGAGATGAGTGGTGAGGAAACAGGGGTTACTTAAATAGATCAACCAAAGAATCCTTATCATTATCCCTTTGCGATTCTGATCGCTGCATAAATGCCAAAAAAATAGATTTAATAATGTTATGTGGCTGAACCTACACATAAGAGGCTTTTCTTTTCTATTAGCAAGTTGTTTTTTCCCAGTCCTCTGTGTTTTTGTCCAGATATCTGTTTGTGAACACCCATGAGTACGTCATCACGACCAGAGTATTATGATGGTGTTAAACTTAAGTGGGACATGATACAGGAGATACTGTTGTTATTGTTCAGAGGTACTAAAGTCTCTCTTTTTTCAGCTTTTCATCTAGTTCCCTTAAGGCTGGAAAAATGGGATGATCCCAAAATGTGAACTCAAGAAAAGCAAACATTGCACAGTGAAGCTATTTTTACTGCAAGGGAGCAAAACAGTGACTCGTGTTTGTCCCCTTTAGTCCTTCTTGTCATAGACTGTCATACTACCTGTTATATAGAGTATACGTTAATATATCACAAAAAAATGTGATTGGTTTCAACTATATTACCCACCCCTTCTTAAAACTTGCATTTTCTGAATTTGTTTTTGTTGTTGTTTTTGCCACTACACAGTACTGACATATCATCACATGTAGTAACATTATCATCATCTGGGTTTGTGTTTCTGTCCATTTGGTGAATGTAAGTCTGATATTCGCTGTCTTTTAGCTCTGTTTTTGGTCTCTACAAACCCACGAGGGAAATATGTAGTTCTTTAGCTGCTAAGTGCTCCACTCTGTGCACCTGCTATTTTCTGTCTTTGTCTGTCTGCTATTTGGTGCTCAGCAGGTAGCCTGTAAACTCTGAAGTTAAGTAAAGCAGAGGGGAGCTGCATATACAGGTGCCAGTTCTCTGTAGGCTCATCACTATGATTGACTGTTTTCGCATTATCATTTGATACATTCATTTAGAATATATTGATTACATCAGCTCTAAACATGGATGTTAAACTATCTCAGTCTGTATCCGGATATCAGTCACTGTCCTTCCCCCATGCTTCAGACTCTCAGCAGTTTTAAAGTTGGCACCTGTGTTTACAGGGATCCTGTGACTCTTCTTAATCACATTAGATTGTTTACTACATCAATACTGAAATGGTTTTCCAACATCCCAGAACTGTTTATAGAGTGGCACTGTGACGATAAAGCACACAACCCATGGTCCTGGCAAGCTGGCCAAATGCATACAGTGGCAGGTTGTTGACTGTGTAAGACATATGTTTAAGGATCCATTTAACCTCTGCAGCAAACTGCTGAGAGTTGCAAAGGCTGACATTAATTGCATGTGCGGGGAAGTTAGCCATTCATTTGGTGGAAGAGATTTAGGATTGGTGTTGCATTGCCAGCAGGGCAATTAGCCAGGAGACAGCTGATGTTCCAAGTCTGATGTTTTTCAGTCATTTTAATGTACAGTCAGACACTACACATGTGACATCGCAGGGTTTGAATTCTGGGGGAGTCCTTATAGGACACAGATTTCATTTAGACTCCCCATACAAATTAACACCCATTAACTGTTAATATGCAACAGAGGAAGTGATTAACTTCTATATGACTATTGGATAAATGATATATGTGAGCTGAATTAAAAAAAAAACACACATCTTTGTGATCAGTGTATTTGCAGTCTTAAGTTGAATACTGTGTTTCACATTGGTCTGTGTTGTAGAGTACATTAAGCGTCTCACCCTGACCTGCTTTGTTTTGGCCTCATACCTTGATTGCCTGCATTGAAGTTTTAGTTGGAGTCGTTATATGAAACTGGTGCTGTTTATCTGGGACTCATATTGTTAAAAAAAACAACAGCTTGAATTTGTTCTTTGTTTTCATCAGACTCACTACTCCATTTACTTCTTTTTAATCCTTTTAGACATGATTATATTCACTATGTGTGACGCATACCACATAATGTGTAGGAGTAACAATCTAAGTGTGTGTTAAACACTAAATAAATGTAAAACTCTTAGTTACCTTGAGATAGATCACAATTAAACACAATGAATTTGAATCAGTGTTATTAGTAGAATGTGTACAGGATGGGTTTATATAGTAAGCCAAGCTTAATACAGAGAATCATTTTCATTGACAACATTTTTGTAAAAGAACCAAAACTGCAGACATTTTGAAAACATTTTGTAGCATACACATTTTATGTTTATTTTTATTTTATATTGTATTTTTATGTCCTATTTTATTATTATAGTTTTTGCATTTTTTTTCTGAAACTTGCATGCCCCTGTGTTTCCATCTTCCAAGCTGCTGGAATTTTGAATTTCTCTTTGAGATGAATAAAGTATCTATCCATCTATCCATCTGTCACAGGCAGTAGGAGTTCACTGTTGTTGAGAATTGAAAGAGAAATGCCTGGTGGGAATGCATTTGGTTTATGGGCAGAATAGTTTTCCATAACATTTGATAATAAGCACCATCATGGCCACTGTAGGAAGTTTTCCGGGAAAGTTAGCCTGAGTTAAAACATGCCAGTTTCCTGATTGTTAATGATGATTAGTTGGTTGGATAGTGGAGGGAAGTAGTGAGGAAAAATCAATTCATGTGAGACTCTGGATTGTTATCCTTTTCAATTCTGAATCTTCACAACTCACAAATGCTCAAAATGGACTTTGGCGTATAACTAAAAATGTTGGCAAAAGGAAAAAGATTTAATCCAAACTTAAGGGCACAGTGCAGCACCGCAATGTTTTACACCATGCACACACTGGAGATCTCTTCATCTTCCAAAAAAGGCAAGCATTTGGGTGCATTTTAGATTTCATAACTTAGCTTTTCAAGACGAGGGTGAAGTATTTCTACTCTGTGCCCCATCACCCAGGGACTAATGTTAGCGAAGCAGTGTAGTGTACCAAACTCCAGCTTAAGCAGACAAGCCGGCTTACCCACAGACTCTGCAGCACATTTCAAAACGTCAGCCAGCTCTGGGCGGGCGAAGAAAATGACTCCGTCCAGTCTGTTTCATTTCAAAAGCCACAGACCGTGACCTTCATCAAGACCAGTTAGCTTAAGTGCCTGTAATGTTGCAAACTAAAAATGGTGACCCACTTTTTATTTTTTCAGCTGAGATTCAGAAATAATCTACATCAAACAGGTGCATTAATGCTCTTTGGATAGACGTCTTTGTTACTTTGTATACATTGGGCTTTGTAGAATTGTTTGTATTGTATAGAAATAGTTGTGAAAATATTTTCAGGATTTTACACAGATATGAAGTACCAACATCATACCAGTATCAGAGCTCCCATTACTGGTGAAATCAGCCAGATAAGAGTGTTTATAGTTTTGAAAGGGTAATAGCTACCCACCGGCAAAGTATTTTCACCAGCACAGACTGGTCTTGTTCTCTTTGATCTATCAAAGAAAAGCACTATGTACAAAAACAGAAGGAAAGATGAGGAGTCAGGACACAACATCCGCTTGATCTGACTGTGTACTGTTGAGACGACTGTTTCAAACCACAGTCATTTCTCAGCAGGGGGGAAAAAAACATTCCTTTAGGTAAAGGATTAGTTCACTTTGATAGATAGCCTTGCTGTTGCTGAGAGTTAGATGAAAAGATCGATCATGCGTGTGTGGTCAAAGCAGCTAGTTGAAGTCTTGTCGTCTCCACGAAGTTGCCAGGCAACCAGCAGAGACTCGAGGAAGTGACTGCACTGGGCTGAGAAATAATGCCCCATGTAATCCCTTGTAAAAATGAAACCGTGTGGATTAAAGAAACAAGATTTTACTTGTTAGTTATTGAACTTTAGGGTTGCTGGTAAACACATTTTGTAACCTACAGAGCCAAGTAGGGGTGTAACGGTCACAGTTCAGTCACAGTTTTTTTGTTTTTGTTTTTTTACAAAAATAACATAAGCGTCATTTATTTTTTAAAATGTAAACATTCAACTGTCTCATTAGCCATATTTCTTTCTGTAGTCATGGTGAGACACGTGTGAGAAGTAGACACAGACTATTCTGACAGTAATTGTTTGGGTCATGGGGTTTACCTTACCGAATGTCTTGGGGCAAACACGCATACTGCTACGTCCCTAGAGCCAGGCGAGCTGTTGACCTCCAGCCTTTGTGCTAAGCTAAGTGCCTGCTTGCTGTAGCTCCATCTTTACCATAGACATGTGAGTGGTATTGATTTTATCTTCTAATTCAAGGAATAACCTAATACTGGGACTTGTCTGGAAAGATGCTTCCTTCTCACTTCACACACTATCCAGTCCCACTTAATATTATGTTCACTCTGATCTCACTGCACATTATAGTGACTGCATGTTGCTTTTAACCAGACCAAAACACAGTGTGTATTTGAAGGAAACATCTTGTTTGTTGGGTTTGTTGCTATGTCTGACTGTTATAGTCAAAGAACGCCAGTTTGAGTAACAAATCCACAAATTTAAAGGTTTATAAGGTCCCAAATCTGTGTAGCAGTATATGTTATGAGGAAGATGTACATTTCTGGAAAACTATCAAAGCACACCAAAGTATTATCCTTTATGCCGCAGATCGGGAGGCAAACAAGTGAACTATTATTTTCCAAAGTAATGCAAGACCATTTTTTCCCCTGCACTGCTGACATCTTTTTCAATACAACAGCCAGGGAGTTGAAACCCAAGCAAACCCGTTTGAGTGACACAAAGGAAAAGGAGTCAGAAGTTACATATATGACTCCTCCCCAGGAAACAGACTGTTAATGGTTTGTTAGATGTTATCAGAGCAGTTTGCATGAATTACAAGTTTCAGCTGTGGCTTAATTTCAGTTACACAGCACAACTGTCTCAGACCCAGCATCAGCAGCCAATGTAGCCAACATGTCTCATACATATTTTCAGACTGTGCTCAAATTCTGTCCAAATAAACTACAATAAATTTGGGGTGCAGAGACGCACACTTACTTCACAGCTCAACAGGCCCACACACTCGTCTCTGTGTTGAGAGCCTTCACTGGCTGGGTTGTGACTGTTTCAGCTAAGAAGTGTGTGTGTGTGTGTGTGTGTGTGTGTGTGTGTGTGTGTGTGTGTGTGTGTGTGTGTGTGTGTGTGTGTGTGTGTGTGTGTGTGTGTGTGTGTGTGTGTGTGTGTGTGTGTGTGTGTGTGTGTGTGTGTGTGTGTGTGTGTGTGTGTACACTCTGCAGTCTGCTGGAGCTGTTAGCCCATCCCCCACCCCGTCTGACTGCCTTGCTGTATGCTGAGCTCCACTCCTCTGCTTCGCCTCTCTCTTATATATACACACACATATCACACTCGAAGAGGAAGTGATAGTCTAAAGCATGGCATCCCAGTGTCATAAGAAATGTGTGATAAGACTGGGATGCTTACAACCTCCTCGAGTCTGACTGTTTAACCCAGAATAACTGTTTTAAAATATTGATGGGTTCCTCTCATTTTAACCTTGAGTCATCATACTTATTTGCTTTGACATAATCCAAACGGGCAAAGGGACATTAAAAGTGAACCTTCATAAGCACTGGTAAATTCTTTTCAGCACTAATAAATTCATTAGGGATCTGATATGTTAATGATTTAACCATCTAGAATTTACAGCATACTCTCCATCTATCATGACCTTGCGTTGTCCCTGCAGATGCTTTAAAAGTGTCAATAACTCTGTTGTGATAAATGGGTCACGTGTCACCCAGCCTCTGATGTTCTGTCTTGCTTTAGTTCTGTTGTCACTTAGCTCTTTCGTGAGGTCAGCTTTGGTTTCCTGGTTGTACATAAACTGTACAATTGAGTCTCACTGCTCGCATCTGTCCCCTCACATATAACTGAGTGCAGCCGTTTTTGGCAAACAAGCTCTGACAGGCCAAATGACTTGTAACGGAGGTGGATTAAAAGGTGCCTTGGATAATTGCTTAAGCTACTCTGAGTGTCAGTGTGTACAATTTGTCGTTCCTGCCTTGTTTGATTTTGGTACATCAGTCACAAACTTGGGTTATTTTAAAAAAAAAAAAAAGGGGTTTTCTTCTCCAAGGTGGCGGCTCATTCATTCAACTGCATGTTGCTGCCCAGGAACTTGTTTCCATATTTCAGTGTTTTTGAATCTGCAGAGGTTGCATGTAAATAAGACTCTAGGGTGTGCAGCTGAGATAGGTGGCTTCCTACTGAATCCTTCCACAAATAGACAGTGATATGATTTACTGATATGAAGTTATGGTTAAGAGCAGGAAACCATACAGGCAGCTTGTGCTGGTTCGCAGGAAAAAGAAAGTCATGATACAACAAGTAAATGTGCCGGTAAATACCAGCACTGGAGTATAATGACAGAGGAGGACAAAAAATGGACTTTGTCTAATGATTAATGAAAAAAAATAAAACCACAGCCCATTAAAAACAAATTTGCTCTTGATAATGCATATATAATAAAGGCATTTGAATACTGATTTGGATTATCATGGTAAATCCATTCATACTTTTGCAACTCCTTTTGCAATGATCATGTGGAGTAAAGTCTTGTGGTCTGCAGTTCTGGCAGCTAAAATCACCTCAAGTTGTTCTGCTGTGTTGAATTTTTAAAACACAGTTGCACAGTTTCCACAACACACAGGGCTGTGAGCAAGTCAACCACAGACCAATACAAAATAATTAAACAGAAACCAGCGCTTACATTAATGACAGCCAGCAATATTTGCTTCTATCTCAGTGGCATTTTGCAGGCGCCTCTCTTAAAAGTGCTGCTGTTTAAATTTTAGTATTTTGTGCTGGCGATGAAAACAGGCTGTTGAAATCCTGCCATAACCGCTCCACACCGATACTTCACTACATGGATAATGTTGACTAGACAACATCAGACAAAGCACTACAGGAAACCATCAAACAAGAGATGCGATGCACACTATATTATCCTAATGCAGTGCTGTCAAACATTCAAGATTTGTTTTCCCCCACCTCACCCTCCTCCCCTGTCGCTGTGCTTCACAGATGGTGGTGAAAACCTACATGGACATGGATCAAGACTCTGAAGAGGAGAAGCAGCAGTATCTCGCCCTGGCGCTCCACCTCGCCTCAGAGTTCTTCCTCAGGAACCCAAACAAAGACGTACGGCTACTGGTGGCCTGCTGTCTGGCTGACATCTTCAGGATCTATGCTCCCGAGGCTCCTTACACCTCCCACGACAAACTCAAGGTTAAGAACTGACCGTGCACAACTGTATGAAATAATCCATCAAGTGACTAAGCGCTATCCTCAAGGGAATAGCATTAAAAAAAAAAAACAATCCAAGCATCTCAGTTTTGCTGGTAGCACCAGAACTGATGACTATCTGCAGATTTCATGAGCTGCAGTTAATTACCACAGGCTTGAGCCAAATAAAATCTATAGTTAATGTAAGCCACTGTCTGTACAATTTCCATGATTATAGTGTGTTTAACTGACAGCCAGGTGCCAGTTAAAATTCACCATCCTATTGACCTACAAAATAATGTTATATAATTGATGATAATTTCATAGAGAAGGAGGACCTGAATGTCATTAATCCTCAATTCATTCAGGCTCATATTTTGACAGTCCCATGAAGTAAATTGCTAAAAATGTATTGTAGACTTTCATGCTAAACTCATCATCAAAAGTCAAGAGACATTGGTAAGTTTGCAGCAGGATTACAGTGACAAAGTGATCTCTAAATCTGAGAAGGGTTTTCTGCTAAACAACAGTGTCATGAATATCTGCTGACATTGCAAGCCATCATTATACTTTTTCTGGTCTGATCTGCTGTTTAGAGAACTTGCCAGGAAACTTCTATTTGGTCTTTGTTTTTTTTTTTTTTTTTTTTTAGCATCCACCAGAGCTAACATTAAAAGAACAATTAACTCAATGACATGCTCAAATGTTTCCTGTCTTGTCTCCAGGACATCTTCCTGTTTATCACAAGACAGTTAAAGGGACTGGAGGACACCAAGAGTCCTCAGTTTAACAGATACTTCTACCTGCTGGAGGTAAAGCGCCTGTTTGGACTAAACTTGTGTTTGGTTACATGTGGTTCAAGAGACAGAGGCAGAAATCTTTCCTCCACATGTTTCTCTAGAACCTGGCGTGGGTGAAGTCCTACAACATATGCTTTGAACTGGAGGACTGCAATGAGATCTTCATCCAGCTTTTCAAAACGCTCTTCTCTGTCATCAAGTAAGTTCTGCTTGTTATCTGCTACTGTTTCCTTTTTATGTAAATTTTTCTCTTTGTTTGAAATATCACTTTTTATTAGACCTATATTTGTATTCCAGCACAGTCCTAATGGTACCCATTGAATCTATTATACATAGAAATATTACACATATTTGACTTACTTAGTTATTTGTTCTTCCTTGTTTTGTCAGGTAACACTTGCGGTAAAAATGTCCCCGTCTCTCTCTCTGTCTCTTCCTTCACAGTAACAGCCATAACCAGAAGGTGCAAATGCACATGATGGACCTGATGAGCTCCATCATCATGGAGGGCGATGGAGTCACACAGGAGCTGCTGGATACCATCCTCATTAACCTCATTCCTGCACACAAGGTAGGAGACTCCTGTGTGTTATCTAAATATAAAACCACTTTTTAGTATTAATTTGGCAACATTTTCTTAGATCTTTAGACATAATTGGTTGACTGTGTAGGCATACTTATTTTTTGAGTGTGAGTCAATAGCTGAAAATCAGATTATAGAAATGCAACAAACTCTCTGTGGTTTAACTGAGTATTTATTTAATTACCTAGTGAGACTTGGCAGCTTCTTTTGGAGTTCATCATATTTTCCTTATTGCTTTCTAATAATGGAAACCTCTACTTACTCCAAACTATGGTGTCTTTTTTGAGAAACAACAGCTTTTTTCCCAAGTAAGAACCTGTTTTTAAAAAAGAAAGCAATGAGCACATTTTTCTGAGCATATTTCTCAATGACTCTCAGCTGGCTTCACATTGGACACTGACCAAAAACGTGAAGCTGTAAGTATTGGTGATTATTTGTGTAAGATGTGCAGTCAGTTGAACTAACTAATAAGTGTTTAACTTTCCCTGAAATAGAACCTGAACAAGCAAGCATACGATCTTGCTAAGACTCTGCTGAAGAGGACCGTCCAGACAATAGAGACATGCATTGCAAACGTGAGTAGCAGCCTCCATCTCTCACTTATTCATCCTCAGTTTACCCCCATGTTTATGTTTCTTTTCACTCTCGTCTTCAGACTGTGCCAACATGTATTTCTGTCATTAAGTATTTATTTCACAGTGTTTTTCTCTCCTTCAGTTTTTCAATCAGGTTTTAGTGATGGGCAAGTCATCAGTGAGCGACCTATCGGAGCATGTCTTTGACCTCATCCAGGAACTGTTTGCCATTGACCCCATGCTGCTTACCTCTGTTATGCCACAGCTGGAATTCAAACTTAAGGTCAGCACACACACGCATACACACAAAGTTACCATAAAAGATCATAATAATACATCTCATCTCAGATCACAGAAGATCAGCTCCTCTTGATGTCTTGCATAAAACATAGCTCATACTGTAGTTAGTGTCAAATACACAAGAGAGATATAACATTGTATTATGTCATTGCTAAATCATTTGTAGAGCAATATCTTTTATTAAAGGGATAAAGTGCCAAATACACATACTGTGTGTCTCACCCTGAGATGCTGAGACACGAGATGTTGAGTACAAAATTATTTTTGGTGAAACAAGGTTTACCTAGACATCAATAGCAAATACAGGAGTGTAAAAAAATGAAGCATTGCTCGCTGGCATTGGACGAGAGGCAGGGTACATCTTGGACAGGTTGCGAGTCAATCACAGGGCTCACAGTTAGAGACAGACAACCTTTTATGCTCATATTCATAACTACAGGAAATTAAGAGTTGCCAATCCACCTGAGCTGCATTTTTTTCTGGTCTGCTCTGAAACCACATATTACTGACGGTTTCTTGGTTTGCAACACCATGACCACTTTAAAGGACACCTGCTCTGCTATCAGACTGTAGCTGATTTCCAATTGTCGCGATTAAAAGGAATAAACAATATTCAAATGTACTTGAAAATATAATTTTTCCTCATGCAAGTAGCAGTAACAGGTTGGACAGGTATCTTCTGTTTACAGTAGGAGAGTAAGCCAAAATAAAATTCATATTAGTTTGAAAAAGAGCACCCGAAAAACCCAGCCTGCAATTTACACCTGTTTTGTGTTTGCAGAGCAATGATGGCGAGGAACGTCTGGCTGTTGTACGCTTGCTTGCTAAGTTGTTTGGGGCCAAAGACTCAGAGTTGGCCTCACAGAACAGACCACTGTGGCAGTGCTTCTTAGGACGGTGAGTTACATGAACACCATGCAGACACACACACACAGTGATGGTTGAAGTTGGGCCAGTTCAGTCACAAAAGACTAACTCGAAGAAGTGATCTAATTAAAGTGTTAGAAAATACAAATATGAAGGTTTTTTTATTTAGTCACTTCAAGAGCAGGTCAACTCATGAAGGTAGAGTAGGAATTTCCTTTGTGATAGTCTCAGATGTCTTTCCAGAGGTGGAGGCTGAAATATACAAATTAAAAAAAAATACATGAGGGTGGTTGAGGTGGGGTATGTCAATGCAGCGCTGAAATGAAAATTGAAAAGGAAAAGGCCCAATGAAGGAAAGTTTTGAACTATGTTAATTATCATATCATTTCGTAATGGAGGATCAGTTGAGGTGAAGACCCTTAATAAGTTGTCTATCCTACCGAAAGAGGTGTGCATAATGAGAGGTGGTCTTTCTAATAAAACGTTTCATTTAAACACTTTCTCATTCAGTTGCCTGCTTCCCCAAAGTATGATGCACAATTCAGTTGATTTCATTGTGTATAACAAATTTTTTTTCTTCAGGTTCAATGACATCCACGTTCCAGTCAGGCTAGAGTGCGTAAAGTTTGCCAGCCACTGCCTCATGAACCACCCAGACCTGGCCAGAGACCTGACAGGTGAGCTTTTCATTGTTGTTTTGTTTTGTTTTTTCTGACTTACAGCATCTTCTTCACTGTTGTCCAACTCATTCCTTTTTTTCACATCATGCTCCAAACAAAAGTGTCTTTACTCGTTTTTCTCCAATTTCTTTCTTCCTGCACCAGAATATTTGAAGGTGCGTTCCCATGATCCAGAGGAGGCCATCCGCCATGATGTAATTGTCACTATCATCAACGCGGGGAAGAAAGACCTCAACTTGGTCAATGACCAGCTGTTAGGCTTTGTACGCGAAAGGACCTTAGACAAGAGGGTGAGACAGATCTGATGAATATGCAGTGTAGATGTAATTAAAGGGAAGTAGAAAATTGATCGTATGACATTTTGGCAGCAGCAGCAGGTGAATGTATTGATGTGACTTTCACATTTGAGTGAAACCGTGGACCGTGGTGATGCTCTGGTGATGCTCCTTAATCATATCTCACTCAAAATAACATGTAGATTTTTATCAAGTTTTAGTTAAGAAATTTTCATTTTCATCTTTTTTTTAGTTTTCATTCAAATCTGTCCTCCCTGTTTGTTTATCACCTCTTCTCCCTCCTCCTGTAGTGGCGTGTGCGTAAGGAGGCCATGATGGGCCTGGCTCAGCTTTATAAGAAATACTGCCTGCACCACGAGGCCGGGAAGGAGTCTGCCCAGAAGATCAGCTGGATCAAAGACAAACTGCTGCACATCTACTATCAGAACAGCATTGACGACAAGTGAGTACATACACAGCCATTTTCAATGTTTCAACCCTGTGCTTAACAAGAGGTTGCCACAAGAAATGGCATTTAGAGAAACTGCCAATATAACCAATAAATTAGTCTTCAAAGCTCAAATATTAAATGTCTGATTAATAGATCATACTGAAGATTCTCAGCAGCCCATCTTAATCTAGTGATAACATTTTTGTCAATCTAAAGAGATTAACTGCTGAAAGTAAATTTCAAGTGTATTACAGTTAAACTACTTCCTTCATTTAATCTATTTTCACTTAATTCAACTCAAACTGTCTGCTCCTTTATCCAGGTTATTAGTAGAGAAGATCTTCGCTCAGTACATGGTCCCCCACAGTCTTGACACTGAGGAGAAGATGAAGTGTCTGTACTACCTGTACGCCTGCCTGGACACAAATGCTGTCAAGTGAGTAGACCTGCAATATTCCTCTCACTAAAGTCAGACACACATTTATGGATTTTCCACATGAATACTGATGTGTGTGATTTAAAATATGTCAATAAATGCACTTCTTTAGAAAATAGAAAACTGCACAATGGCAAGAAAACCTAAACACAACATGAAAAAAGCAATATACTAATAGTTTAACAAATACTTTGTATTGATTGAACAAGGGCGGTATATTGATGATTCCTTGTGGGGGGTTTTGCCACTTCTCCTCTCACTTGTTTCTGTTCTCTCTTGGTGTCTTTTTGTTGTCAGGGCTCTGAATGAGATGTGGAAGTGCCAGAACATGCTCAGAGGCCTTGTCAAAGAGCTGCTGGACCTCCACAAGCTGCCAGTGGTGAGTTGACAAACACAAACAAAACTAACCATTTGCCTTTTGGTGAAAATGTTGCAACATATCTGTGATGATTCTTTCTTTCTTTGCCCTGTTAGTCTGAGGCCAATAACACAGCCATGTTTGGGAAGTTGATGAGTATTGCCAGTAAGTTGTGAACCACATAAACAAACACAGTACACTATAGTCTCCAAGTTTAAGAGGTTTTCTTTTTCAGCCCACACATTTATTCAAAATGGTAAAGCATTAGTACTCTAAATGTGACTGACATCCTAATTTAACTCTATTTTATGTGTGCAGAGAATCTGCCAGATGCTGGAAAGGCCCAGGACTTTATGAAGAAGTTCAACCAGGTTCTTGGCGAGGACGAGAAGCTCAGAATTCAGCTGGAGATGCTCATTAGCCCAACCTGCTCCTGCAAACAGGCTGAGATCTGTGTGGTGAGAGGATACTGATCATTTTATTTAACATACTGTATTGTGTTCACAATAAGGCAGGATCACTGCACCATGTTTGATTTTCACCTAGTCACCATGACTTACAGCACCTATTATGGTCAGATTTCTCAGGAACAGAGCAAAGAAATGACACTTCCTGTCCTCCTTTTGAAGGCTGTCCTAGATTTAGTAACACAATCCTCGTATACACAGATACATTGATGAATGTTGGTATTAATTGTGTACTATTTATGCTGTCTGTAGAGGGAGATCACTCGGAAATTGACATTCCCCAAACAGCCCACTAACCCGTTCCTGGAGATGGTTAAGTTCCTGCTCGAGCGCATCGCCCCCGTCCACATTGACTCCGAGGCCATCAGGTCAGAAAAAGTCCTGACACAATAGAGTATAGCTGTTGATCTCTAAATTTCTAAATAGCAGATGTACAAGTCTAAATTCAAACACCAATAAAATGGATCACAAATGTGATTTAATTTGAAAGGGTTGAACTTGGATTGTAAACTCTGTCAGACTGAAGTATATTTTTGCACAGTACACAGAAACAGAGGCAGCCATGAGACAGAGGTTGCAGTCTGTGTCTCCCTATCTTAGGGATGGAGAAACACAGAGTACACGAAGCTCTCTGTCATTGTGTAACACCACAGAACAGGCTTTTCTCATTCACTGAGACACCTAGTGGTGGTGAGGTGTACCTGCAGGCCTCAGACAGGGCAAAGGTTTAACCCTTTCTGCTTGATGGAAAAACACCATGAGAGACAAAACAGACTTTCTCAGTGACTTCTCATGCTCAAGTTACTCGATATATCAGTTTGTATGAAGTTTAATACTTGCCATTTTGTTGCCCCAAGATGTTCAAAGGTGCGTCAGTTTTTCATGTGACACTCAAGAGGTTTAGATTATAACAAAGCCATTGTAGTTAATCATAATATTTTCTTTTTAGTGCACTGGTGAAGCTGCTGAACAAGTCCATTGAAGGCACGGCTGACGATGATGAGGAGGGCGTTACCCCTGATACAGCCATTCGCTCTGGCCTGGAGCTACTCAAGGTGCATAGCATAGACCAAGCATACTGTAATAAAAGGAAGCCACTTCCCAAATTGTAATGTGTGCATTAAGTAGTTAACAGGAACTGAAACATGCAAATTACTGATGTGGTCCTTGAAGGCTTCATAAGTGACGTTATCAAGGCACAGATTAATGTTGGAATGAAGTAATATTTCTCATTTTCCTCCGTCAAGGTCCTGTCGTTCACCCACCCCACTGCGTTCCACTCAGCAGAAACCTACGAGTCTCTGCTCCAGTGTTTGAAGATGGAGGATGAAAAAGTGGCAGAGGCAGCCATCCAGATATTCAGAAACACTGGGCAGAAGATTGAGACAGAGCTACAGCAGATAAGATCGTAAGAGAAATTATATTATATGCACAAGGGCAAATGATAGATTCAAACAAACATCTGTGTCGAATGAGAAGATTATGTCATACTAATGTCTGCTCCTACGTGTCCACCAGAACTCTGATTCCCATCCTGCATCAGAAAGCCAAGCGGGGCACGCCTCACCAGGCCAAACAGGCCGTCCACTGCATCCATGCCATCTTTAACAATAAGGAGGTGCAGCTGGCACAGATTTTTGAGGTAGGGGACCATTTTCTGACTTATTAAGCTGTTTGCCTTCTTTCGTGAATGGCCGTGTCTCTGTCCAGATGCACTCAAACAGTTTTTTATTCCAACCACAGCCTCTGTCACGTAGCCTGAATGCAGATGTCCCAGAGCAGCTCATCACCCCCCTCGTGTCCCTGGGCCACATCTCTATGCTGGCCCCAGATCAGTTTGCTTCACCAATGAAGTCCATTGTGGCTAACTTCATTGTCAAGGACTTGCTCATGAATGACAGGGTGCGTAGAGGACAAACTCTGTAGTTTTTAGTGTACATTTTAGTGTTTTTACAACAATGTCATGGGAACCTGATACAATCTGTTACTATAACTTTCAGCAAACATACTAACTGAGGATTGTTGAAATTGAGTAGTGTGTCTTTAGAGGCAAAGAGAGTATGAATTTGAATTTGCTTTTGTATCTCTAGTCGGTGGGAAACAAGAACGGGAAGCTGTGGAGCACTGATGAGGAAGTCTCACCTGAGGTCCTAGCAAAGGTAAGAGGCAAAACACGTCTGTGATATTTTTTTCACTTCTAGTCCAATCAGATTTTTCACTTTTACTTGATGCATGCACATCTACAATCCTGTGTCAATGACAAAGATTCAGATCTTGTTTAGTAATTTTGTAAAAGAAAAAGATGTTGTAAAGAATCAACACCCTCAATTATTTCTGCCCTTCCTTTTCCCACAGGTGCAGGCCATCAAGCTGTTAGTGCGCTGGTTACTAGGAATGAAGAACAACCAGTCCAAGTCAGCAAACTCCACCCTGCGCCTGCTGTCAGCCATGCTGGTCAGCGAGGGAGACCTCACAGAGCAGAAGAAGATCAGGTACTTTGGAAGTTAAAGGTCACCATGCAGGTTCACAGTAGGACTGTTAGAGCATTAAGATCTAGTGGGGGTATGCGCAGGAGAAATAGCTAAATAGGATGGATGTTGTCTTCCAAAGGAAACATTGAGCTGTGGTAGTAATAATAAAGTTAATGGCTTTTTAGAAAGGTAACCTGTTTTTAACAGTTGTTTAAATGAACAAGTCATTTATTACAGAATGAGGGGAACTTTAATACTGAGTTACATTTTCATCTTTCTTTCTTTTCTTTCTCCCTTTTATTATTTCTTCCTCCTCACAGTAAGTCAGACATGTCTCGTCTGAGGCTGGCTGCAGGTGGAGCCATCATGAAGCTGGCCCAGGAGCCCTGTTACCATGACATCATCACACCTGAACAGTTTCAGCTCTGCGGCCTTGTTATCAATGTCAGTCTCACGTTTACATCACCTTCTTCAGAGGCCTTGTGTTTTTTTAAAAGAAACATACTGACATGTCACAGTAGGAAAAGCAAAAGTGTTAATAAAATTGTGACGGGGTCCTGGTACTCTGCATGCTGCATCACTGTTATGGAGTAATCATTGATGTTCTTAGTAAACCCACTGTATTACTAATGAAGTGTCTGTTGTGAAATAGGCTTGTTTTTTCACGTCAGTAGATTCATCCACAGTGTGTCATTAAGAAAAGAAATCTCTCCTATTAGTCAGCACTAATAATCTTTGATTCCACTAAGTCTGCCCCCTTCTTTGTACAGGATGAGTGTTACCAGGTTCGTCAGATCTTCGCACAGAAGTTACACCTGGCTCTTGTCAAACTGCTGCTGCCCCTGGAGTACCTGGCCGTCTTTGCCCTGTGTGCCAAGGACCCAGTGAAGGAGCGCCGCGCCCACGCCCGACAGTGCCTCCTCAAAAACATCTCCGTCCGCAGAGAATACATCAAACAGAACCCACTTGCTCAGGGTCAGTGCTGCATGATCACGCAGAACATAGCTGTGCAGTTTTTAAAGTGTGCTTTATTGTTAAGACTGAAAGACCACATAAAGCGACTAATCTAGCGACTTTTTTTTTTTTTTTAAGAATTTACAGCAATTTCAGTAAAATAAAATGCAAATTCCATCCTCTACTGTTGTGCAAAAATATTAGGAGTCGACAGTACTAATTCTCCAGTGGAGTGTCATCAAACCATTGTAAAAGAAGAGTGCACCAAGATAACATAGTTGTGGAGTCCAACGGAAACAATGTAGAAAACATGATGGAAAAATGGCATTCAGGTTTATATCATTTGAGGATTCATTTGAGGAAAGTAACGGTCTCCTCATTGCCCCACAAAAATCTGATACTTTTGTCTACTCTAAGTTTTCATAGCTTCAGTGGAAGTTTCTGTCACACATTTTTATATACTACATGATTTAATCGCTATGTCAGTTTTTGTTGCACTTACCGCATCCTAACCCTTTTTGCAATACTTCTGAGTTTTTTTACTTATTATACAAATGAATGGAAACTCATTTATAGATATTGAAACGTATTATTTTCTCACTTCCTTCAGAAAAACTTGTCTCCCTCCTTCCTGAGTACGTCGTTCCCTACATGATCCACCTGCTGGCACATGACCCAGACTTCACAAAACCACATGAATATGAACAGCTCAAAGACATCAAAGAGTGAGTGTTGACTTTGTGTCTTTGTGTCCAAACCTATCCCTGAATCTGATGATAGGGCTGAGAGTGTTTGGTTGTGTTGTTGTTATACTGGAATTTCTCATTTCGATACAATACCTTGAAAAATATCAATACTCTGTACCATTTGCAATACCACTGGGAAAAATTGTCTACATAGCCTATTATTACATAACTGTTCAAGAATAAATAATCGAATGAACTAATCCTAGAAGTTAAGTAAAGTTCAAAGTACTGTGTTTTAAGAGCAACAGCATCTAAGTTAATTTACTGTTGACCACAGTCAAGTGAAACTGTAAGCTCTGGGACTCCTCATGCCTGACAGTTCTGAGGGGGATTAGCTAAGCTTTTAATTTCAAATGACTGTGTAACCAACTACAGGACAACTTAACTTTAACAGTTTACTGGGCCATCTTGTTTAATGCTTCAGTGAAACAGGGGCTGTCACCAAACTCTCGAAACTCTTTCTAGAGATTGAGCTCCAACTGGAGTGACTGAGCCTGAGTGTTTATGTATCAAAAAAATCAGTATTTTTGACAACACTAGTGACTGGTAAAAAATCTTCATTTTTCTAATCTTTTATAAGTATACAGATCGCAACAACTAAGGCAGGGACATGCAGCATGTTCACTGTTTTTGTGTTTGTGTGCACAGGTGCCTGTGGTTCATGCTGGAAGTGCTGATGACCAAGAATGAGAACAACAGTCATGCCTTTCTTAGGAAGATGGTAGAGAACATCAAACAGACCAAGGATGCACAGTGTCCGGATGACGCAAAGGCCAATGAGGTATGCCCACAAACACACACACACACACACACACACACACACACACACGTACATGCTTGGTCAATGAGGCACACCAACGACAACGAACAGCAGTGGGAGAACCAAAAATAGCAATTACACATGCAAAACAACAAACATGACACTGACAATCACACACAAAAAAAATCAGAAACTATCACAAACATCTCTAAAATGTCCAGAAGTTGACATTTATCCAATGGGATGAGCAAGATCTCAACATTTGTTGCTGTTGTATGTAGAGAGAGCCACATACTTAACACTAAGCCAGCAGCTCTTTTGGAAAATAAGCTGGAGTCAATGATGTTTAAAATGCATAGAATTATTTATTACAAATTCAGGAACAGATTTGCCATTCATAAACTGATTCAAATAATTTTATTTTGATAATTAAAGCTGCAAAATATAACATGTTTCTTGCCTGTCCTCAAAGAAAAAAAACATAATCGAATAAAGAGATGGAGGAGATGATGATGTTTGACTGTAAGACTTAAGTGTTTGGTTGGACTTAAACAGTGGTTGCAAATCTGTAGTACTTTTTTAAATGCTTTTTTTAAGAAAGCAAGAACAAAAATAGTCCAAGTCACTTAGTTACCAAACAGTCTTAACCTTGTGTCTCTTGTTGTTTTTGCAGAAGCTGTACATTGTCTGCGATGTTGCTCTCTTTGTTATCGCCAATAAGAGCACTGCATGTCACCTGGATTCTCCAAAAGACCCTGTCCTACCCTCCAAGTTCTTCCTCATACAGGACAAGGCAATACACACACAAACATACACACTCTCACACACGTAAATAATGTGTTTAATGTGTGGGAAAGGGAAATAACACTTATCTGACATTTTAAGGATAATTCAACCCTTCTCACAGCACTGAACATTTAAAACTGTTCTTATAAATGAATTCTGTCCAAACGGTAGTCCATAAATCTGGGGACACGTGTTTTAATGTTGAAGCCAAAATCCTGACCTTTGCGGTTTAGCAGTTTATACTAATCAACAGTTCCTGTTGTGGTTTGTTTCAGCAGGACTTCAAAAATGACAAAGAGTATCTGTCGTCAGAAATGAGACAAATGCTGCTCACTGGAAAGGTAAAACATTTGATGCTTTCATGAACACTGTAAACCAGCACACCACTCAGTATTTTGTAAGAATACACGAAATTCAAGAAATAAGGCAAACACAGTGTTGATCCTGTTTACTGAGCGATCTGCATTATGGGTAATAATAAAATTTTAGAGGTAGCTTAATTTGACTGAGTGGAGAGGCAGAATGCATAATGAGATATGAACACATTTATGCAGAAAGTTTAATACATTATTGATGTGGTTATTCAGCTGCAAAGATGAGAAATATTCTGTTTTATTGTATGAAAATATTTGTGTTTGTGTAATGATTGGGTTTTTACACACACCTGTTCAAACATCAAATGCTCCACCACCTTTTCTTTTATGCAGCCTAAACCTGCCCCAGTGTTGGGAGCTGTGAACAAGCCTCTGACAGTACCAGGGAGGAGGATCTTCACCAAGCCCACCACAGCCTCAGACACAGCCAGTAACACCAGCACCAACTCCTCCCCGCTGAGCTCCACAACCATCAACAAGAACAGGTACAGACGCACTCACATCACACACGTCACATCATCAAAGACAGTGCTTTCTTCAGCCGACTGATGTTTAAACGTGTATCGCAATAACAGCAATGCTGCCACCGAATCACCGGAGAGCCGAGTGCAGGAAAACAATGAGAACCCAGTCATCAAGAACGACGAGGTCAAGAAGGTAAGCTCAGAGGCGATGGCCGCATGTCTGCTGGAGCTGCATGCCCCTCAACATTTAGCAGATTGACTGAGATCCTCTCTGCTGTCTCTCTCAGGATGAGCCGAGTCAGAACGCGACCCCTGATGCCGAGACAGATGCATCGCCTGTCAAGCGGCGTGGCCGTCCACCTAAAACGGCCGCCGCTGCTCCCGCGGCGGCTGAAAAGGAGGGAGCGGCAGCACCGACGGGGGGCGGAGCTGGCAGAGGCAGGAAGAGAACAGCTGACCCCAACTCCAACCCATCTGCAGACTCAATCAACATCAAGATGTCAAAACAGCAGCAGCAGAATGATGAAGGGACAAAGAGACAGATTGACTTGCAGAGGTGAGAGTGGAGAAAGAAGCCAAGGAAAGAGAAAAGGTGCGGCAGAAAGTCACTTAGGATAGAATTAACCTTGTAACTTAGCTTAAAGCTTTAGCAGATACAGTTTGAAAAAGCAAAACAAGCTCATCGGTGGTGCTTTAAACTGTGTAGTGTTTCTGTTGAACTGATAGCTAATGAACATGTCTTTTCATCTCCTTCAAGATGTGAACTTTTTACTCTTCAGGTGGTCATTTGTGAGCAGAGAGAATGAAAAGGGGAGAAAGTGGGAGGCTGGACAGGAGACAGAGAGAGCTGTAGGGACAGTTGTCCTCCTCCTTGGCAGCGAGGGCGACACTGAGATAGAGCTGGAGTCCAGCCCAGAGGCTGTAATCTGTATCAGGAAGGACGGAGAGAGATGCCCCCTCACACCAAGACAGAGCAGCCGAGCAGCCTCGTCCAACGCATATAGCCAGGGAGATACCAAGTCTACAAGGAGGGGAGTTCCTTCTGGCAGGCAGGGAAAGCCCAACAGTGGAGACAGGGCAGGCAGATTGGTAGTGAGTTGGTCTAGTTCAGGATGTTTCTAAACACAGCATACTCTGCTACAGGGCCAAATCAGATTGTCTAGGCCTCGCCCATTTCAGTCAACCTACCAAACAACGATGACTCATTTGCTTTGTTTAAGAGGGTTAGATAAGAAAATCAATCTGTCGTGTGGGCGTTTTGCCTAAAATCCACTTAGCATAAAGCCCTGAAACAGCTAGTCTGGGTACGTAAAAATTAAACAAAGCTGACACAATTATGAGAGTGGTATTCCATGTTCTCAGGAAAGGATTCTCTAGGAAAGGATGAATTAAGTATTCTGAAGTAATCTTCTAAAGTATTTCAGAAAATGGAGAACTATTCCTTTTTAATTAGTTTCTAGGAGCACATCACTGATCCAACACATCATGTTGAGTTTACTGAGTATTCAGCCTGTACACATTCAGCCTGTAGTTTAAGTGAGCTTTCTGAAGGCTGAGTGTGACTTTTAGGTTTGGAGAAAACACTTACAGACAGCTTAACAGACAGCCTGCTGTACAATGTTTTAAACCATGGGTATTTACCAAGCAAGTAAGGAAAATGCAAATGAGTTGCGATAGGAAATACAGGATCCAGTGATGTGTGTAGGGGCACAACATACACTTGAAACTAAAATTAACATAATACCAGCCCCCCAACTTTACAGAAGTGAAATAGCACATTGCTGTAGGGCCCTTCCTGAAAGACTATGTAGGACTGCACAAAACCCACAAACATGGAAGAAACTTCAGTGATCAGTCAACATAATTCACTTAAGTAAGAGGCAGCTTTTAATCACAGGTCTGTTTGAGTTTCTCTTTCGTTTCTACAGATGTCTGCAGCCACTGACTGCTTTTTAAGAAAAGACCTTTTAAGATGAAAGTTTCTTCATAAAAATTCAGTCAATCTGTTTTCAATTGTCAGTCTGTGTTAGGATGGTCTTTAAATTCACTGACAGGTGAACAGTGAACTAAGAGATGATTGGCTGACACTGAATCCAACCTTTGTTGTCTTCCAGGTAAAGAGGAAACCGACGAAGGTGAAATCAACTCGACTGTAGAGAAATGGGCCAGACTCTTCCTCATACTTTCCCGACCCTACGCACATGCTCCTCTGACTCTAAAGCTTTCCTGGACACATTATGGACCTTTCTTAAAACACACACACGTACACACACTCGCAGACACACACCACTGACATCCTAGAAGGTTTTAAATACCTTAGTCATGATTTGAAACTCATTGTATGTAGGTCTTACTCAAAAACATGTTATTTTTTCCTTGTGTTTGTTGCTCTTTGCTTCTTTTGTGGAGCCATTTTTAAGAAAAAAAACAGGATGGACATTTTACAAAAGTTTTAATCTGGTTAAGAATTGTTGCTTATTAAATTCCCTGGGAAAAATCTCTCTGTATGTGTCCTGACCTCTTCCTCCTTTTGTCTCACAATATTTTTTATTTCAAGCTCACCAGTTTTACTTACTTTACACTGTTGTACTTTGTAAATACTCATGTGCAACTTTGCAGTTTTTTGAATACCCAAGACCGTTAAAAATTGCAGCAAAAAGCGACAGTATGGGAACATCATAGAATAAGATTTAACAGATGTACCACCTACGTTTTATAAACTTTGGTACGTTTAGGGTTCTAACTTTTGTTTAGGGGCTTTAGCTTGGTTATACTGTCACAAGGCCAGGTAGAAACTCTGGGTGGCTTCTTAACTGCCACTTGTAACGCTCTCGAAGGCCTTTTGATTTGTTTCCAGTGTGTTAACAGATTAATTATAAGCTGTTCAACAGTTGTGGACACTGTGTTCACAGCTCTGTTGTCCCTCGACTGGTCCGGGGTCTGAAGTCGAGCAGGATTTCAATTAACATTTTGTGTTTTTTACTGCTGAAGTATGAAACAGTACTTCATTTTGGAATGCATAAATGATATATTACTATACAAGTATGTGTTCAGGTTTTTGTTCATCTTTTACAATTATATATTTTTTGTACTTTTGTCAGTTATTCTGTTGGGTAAAGTCTCCCTTTAAGCATTGAGTGAGTGGACACATTGCAGGTTGTGTTGATGGAAACTTATTTTTGATGTAGTTTAAAGTATGCCTATTCTCATGATCATATTTAATTTTTTTCCAGAAAATAAATTCTTTTAGATGTTACCATGTAGTGCATTTTTCTTGATCAGTGTTTATGAAGGGACGAGACGGAGTACGATTTTCCACTGTTTTTTTTTAATCAAAGAAACATGACACTGTCACAATAAATAACCATGCTTTTTATACTGCTGATGCTTGCTTCCAAGGAAACAAAACAGGAAAATAAGTCTCAATCCAAATGGAGAAACCGAGATGCAACAGACCCCCCTTTATTTATTTTTTTTAACCTTTTTTAATGCTTCGTCATCGTGCGATATTGTACATAGTGAGGACACCAGGAAGACGGGGAGGAGGGGGCCTCTTTTCCTTTTTTTGTCCTTTGTTTTTCTTACAAAATATAGATCCAGCCATCAATGGTGCACTCTAGTGATAACGAGACGGCTCTTTATTAAGAACCTCACTATTTACAAGTAAAGGAGATGGTGTGTGCATCCCTACCTCTGACTACAAACTTATTTTTTGTTGTTTTTTTTTTTATTTTATTTTTTGGCTCTGGCTGAAAACTGTTCAGTCGGTAGAGAGGAGGGTGCATGATGCCTCGATGTAGTACTGTAATATGCTGCTGTGCTGGAGGGCAAGCAAAAGGAAGATTCTTTTCAAAAGAAAAAAAAGGCCATGTGTGAGGATCCATCAGCACCCCACGTTTCTCTATGCAAAGCATTTCTTTACAGTCCACGTACCTCAAATTCAAAATGTGTGAAAACACTGTGCAGGCCTGCTATCTGCTTCACAGAATAACAGAGGAGTTCCAGCCTCTTTTACAACTCATAAGACATCAAAACTCAATGAGCGTTTTATTTGGCTGTGTAGTAAAGCATGTTTGGGAATATAGGACATCGCCTATAAACCTCTTATATATGGCCAAAGTTTTGATTGAGCGCTGCTGGACTGGATCAGTGATTGAGCCCCCCCCCCCCTTAATGATCAACATCAGGACTGAGAGGGTGAGCAGATCCGTGGAAAAGAATGCGCCTATGGTTGAAACCGATGACTTAAAAAAAAAAAAAAAAAAAACACAAAACACAGCATTGCAAACTCAAATCCATAATGACATTCATATTCACTCATTTCTCCCTGGAGGTGTGTCGTCGGATCTGTTCCGGAGCAGAGGAGATTCCCCAGCATCATACTCGTCAAATCAACAGGGGAAAGAAAAAAAAAGAAAATAAGGCAAGTGGCTTGCCGAGCAGAGGTTCCAGGCGTCTCTGTCCACAGATAAAGAGTCTGAAGCCCTCCCAACCCATCAGCAGCATCATTTGGCCAAAAAAATAAAAGGCAGCATAGAACATGCAAGGACAACACAAGAAAAGGTCAGATTGTGGTGCAGCAGAAAGTGGCCTGAGCTGACTGTCACCTCCTTCTCAGGATTTTGGCTGTGCCACCCCTAAACAACAATTTTATGAAGAAAAAGGGAAAAACAAAAAAATGACAGAGTTCATTTGGATCACAAAAGGATAAAAAATATCCCTCCATATAATTGTAAACCAGGCAAAGTTAAAAATAATTTGTTTTACAATGCCATGTAAGAAAAAAAAGTATATCCCCGCTGTATTTTCAAATTTACACGCATCTATTTACACATCTATTTTTTCCTTCCGTGCATGTGTTCAGATGTTAAAGGATGATGTCTGCACACTGTGTTTTAATTCGACAGAACAAAACTTGTTCATCCGAACCTCTGCAGATGATTGAAGTGTCTATGATAAACTGTTCAGGAAAAATATCCATTACACTGCTCCTGCAGAATACTGTCCATAATTTAGTCCAGCTGGACCGTTTAAATGTCCATAAAAGGAAATAATCTGACGTAAGGTCCAACTGGTTGCTGAAGGAAGTAAATAGTGATGTGCTGTGAGAGCATTAACATTTTACCCTGGAAAAAGTTTTTGATCCTTTGCAGTATTGAAAAGGAACAAAAATGAGAAAAAAAAAAGATTAAAGGGCATGGAAGACAAGATGCATGATTGAGAGTTTTTGGTGGCTTATTACATGGATACACATATGGAGAGTGGAAAGACAGGGTCAGACAGGCAACAGGGTGGTGTGCATATTGGCGATCATGGTGCTACCGGTGTCGAGTTTGTAGCGAACAAATTAGCTATCAAAGAAGGCTCAGACTGCTGTGGTGGATGGGGTGTCGTCTGCGTAACAAAAGGCGATGGTGGAATGGTGCCGGAGGGAGGAGCTGATGCTATGATGAGGGGAGTTTGCGATCCTCACACCTGGTTGGGGTTCAGTTGCTGAGGAGCAGCTCTGTCGCCGTTTCCACATCCCAGGACTTTGAAGATAAGGCCGCTATTACTGCATTCTGTAAGTGAGGGGGAAAGGGAAACTTGTTGATATCGGTGGGTTATCTGCAATATTGAGTTAAAATAAACTTAAAGTTTGCTATTAGGAAATATATCAACCCTTTCATGCGAGCAGCTCCTTTGAAGTAAATTAAATCAATTCTACAGTAATTATGTATGAAGAAATTGTGCCTTGTTAAGAGTAAATCCTTTAACATTTAGGACAGAAACTATGGTATAATGACATCAGAAAGTGATTCTGACCTTATCGAAGCCCATGGCACAGAGTTTGTCTATTTTGCGTGTGTAGTCGGGACTGGAGACCGGAGCGCCTGCGTAGACGTGAGACCACAGCCTCGCAGTCTGTTTGAACATTTCTGGGTTCTGCTTATACTGCAGAGGCAGGGGGAAAGATCAGACAGCATGGTTAAATATAAAGGAAAAAAAAACGTAGAGACATGCAAACACTAAACATTGTTATTAAAATATAATTCCACAAAAACTTCCATTGCGCTCTTGTGTTTGACTTTTTTTTTTTACTAAAAGTCCCATCTGAACGCTGCCTTTGTTACTGTATCAAAGAAAGACAAACATCTGTTTTTCCTCACCTGGTTTGCTACTACTGCATCCTGTGGATCGTCAGGTTCTGCTTTCTGCGGCAAGGAGAGCCTGTAGAGACAACAGCACTGTCCGCAGGGTCATCGCAGCTGCCCTGGGTGAGACAGATTCAAAGTTGGAACAGGTAAGTGGAGGGTTGTTTTTAACTGGTGTTTGAGTCGGGGAGGGGAGACAGACTGAACATGGAGTACAGTAGGCTTACAGGGTTCAAATATGTCTCACTCACCACTGGTCTTTTAAAATGTCCAGACATATTGCTCCTGTTACAGAACTGATGTTAGGGTGCCAGATCTTAGTGATGAAACGCACCTAAGAGAGAGAGAGAGATGTGAGAGGTTATGAGGATAAAATGTTATGATTGTGGAGAGAAACTTGTATCCTGGTGTTAAGTCACACACTTGTTTGGAATAGGATGGGCAGGATGACGTTCTGTATCGTAAAATATCTTGAGTCATAGATATGATCACACTGTTAACACCGTGGTGGTTTTCACTTCGACATCTCTGAGTGTATTTAGCTATTGTGAACAATGTTACAAGTCAATTCGATTTAATCAGATTTAATCTGCATTAGTTTCATAGTGACGTGTAAATGAAAAAAATTACCCTTTTTTTACTTTCATTTTAACATGCAGTTTGTAAAGTTATTGTTCATCATTTCTACCTCTGACGTTAAATGGGAAAAGTAATCCCGTTATATTTGTCTACTGACTATGTTTATGTTTTTTACATCAACATATCAAGAAAACTTCCTTGTCCATTAAAAATCTAGTGGCAATAAACCTGAACCAGGGTAATACAGTGTGCATGTAAAAGCACTCAAGAGTGACACAGACAAAGAGAGAGGCAGATGACATATACAGCAGGTACCAGATGAAAGATACTGAGGCACAAACCTTTGGAGGGTTAAAAGGATAGGTTTCAGGGATTTTTATTTCAAGCTGGTATCTGCCACCTTTGGGAAGAGTGAAAAAAGACAACATAGCATTAAAGTACTGTAACAAACACATCTGAGAGGTTATTATAATGCTGGTGTGTAACAGTACCTTCATACGGTGTATCTGGAGGTCCTGCTATCTCCCCCCTCAGCTCTGTGAAGTTCTCATCCACCAAATCTACTTTTATCTGGTTTTTACTTGTCTGTGAGACAAATGAGAGGGACATAGTGAGCTAACCTGTCATTTCATAGACTGTCAGTCTGTGTTTGGACATGTCTCTGTCAAGGATCAAACCACTCACTTAAAAGCACAAAGTAGAGCCACACACATATATGCTGGTTGTTAGAGCTCAACATCCCATCAATTGCAGTCCTACAGGACATTGGAACACGTTAGCAACATGGATAGCTTCCTAGCACAGCCAAGCTAGTAAAAGTTAACTACAAACACACACAATAACAAGACTCAACGAGACAAAACACACGTTTTAAACAACAGCAACCTTCTGCTAGTGAAACCAAAAGTTGATTAATAGATCTGTGAGGCTAGTGAGTGTTGCATCATAACAACAGCAGGCTAATGCTAGCTGTGGATGAGATGTCAAAATTACAAGCTAAACCCTGCTAACCCCGAACTGTCATTTACTCATTTATGTTAATAAACAGGTAAAGTGTCCTGTATGTTGCGTGTGTTTTGTCCCATACAATGTGGGTTAATGCGAGTTTTAAGCCAAATGTGTGCGGTGTTTTGTGTTTGGGGACAGGAGGGCCTGCGAGCTGGGTAATCCCCGGTGTTTCCTTAACACACCCAGGCGACAACAACACGTGAGGTTCGGCCGAGCTGAGGCCTGACCTGCCGCTGCTGCTGCTGCTGCTGCTACAACAGGACAGGGACCCCCTCTGTCACAACAGCTGTACATTTTAACTGAGACAGACACCCCACACACAAACACACACGCACAGATAAAACCAACTAAGAAAGCGAACAACAGGGAGGTGAATTTAAGCTCAAAAACGAAACGACATACACACACCTCTTCGCTTTTGAGAACTTCTTTGAACTCCCTCTTGATCCTTTGGACCGCGATGTTAGCCATGGCTGCTGGACCGCTGCTGGCTCGTAGCAAGACCCGGGGCCTGTCTCTCTCTCTCTCTCTCTCTCTCTCTTACCCTCTGTCAGCCTGTCTGCCCTTCTCTGTCTGTCTGTCTGTTTCGGAGGAGGAGGAGGGGGGCTGCTTTCTCACAGTTACCTCCTTTCACTTTCACCGCTCGTCGCTTCTTCTCAGCTCACAGGCAGCTCGCTCGATGCCATCCACCGCCTGCTCTGCTCTGCTCTGCTCGTCAGTCCGTCCAGAACATACAGACAGACAGAGAGAGAGAGTGGGGGGCAGATAAATGGAGTAAAAACTAGAACTTTTATTAATGGACTCTGGTGCGTGTCTCTTTTGAAACTTGCCTTCAGGACATTTCTCATCATGTGCTCAACGCATGTGATTTATAGCACTGGTAACTTCATTCATTCAGCTACAGGACTTTCACATCTGACTGGGGTGTCATGTGGATTCTACCATTTTTTTAGGTTATTATTTGGACAATATATATTTTTACATCTCTTTATATCGTTTACATCTCCGTTTGTATATATTTATATATATTTATTACTACATTACTCGTTAATTTTACTACTTCTGCTTCAACAATATTATATTTCTATTTGTATTACAGTTATATTAATATTTATATTCTATTTTATATTTTATTTTAGTGTTATATTTACTGCGGTGATTTATGGGGATTTTACACCATTGTTTTCCCAATTATTATTATTTGGATTAAAAGGGTAGAATATAAAAATAAAGACAAAAAGCTGTCAGGTTTAATTGCTTTCATACTGCTTGACCTCAGTTATCTCTGGCTCCTCAACTTAACCTGAACTGACATTTTAATTTTTTTCATGGTTTAGACATAAACATTTAAGCTGATTTCATCTCTTACTAAATGGCTCATTAGGTGAAGAAATAATACTGAGGAAAGACAGAATTCAGTAGAGAGATGTAACCAGCACTGTGCTGTGCTAAATTTTGAGGTATTGGTATTTTACAGTATCTTACACAAACCTGTGTTCACTGTGTGTACTGTATATACTGTCTAATCCACCTACAAACCACACGTATATAGCATCCTGTGACAGTAGTCATATTTATTTTTAGCACACTGCACTCTGCAACAAAGCATTATTGTCATATTGTCTACAAATGTTATTGTGTATACATATATATGTATACACACATATATTTTTAATGCATGTTTATATCTATACATAGTAGATTAATGGTTATGTTACCTTGACGAGTTTGTCATTGTTTTTACGTTGTATATTTCTGTGCATAGGCCCTGAAAGCAATGAAAAAAACTGTGAAGCGGGTCTCATTTTAGAGAGAATAAAACATTTACCAAATGCCCACTACGGCACACTACACTTTTTACTGACTGACAGACAGGGTGGCAGATTGTTGAAAAAAAATCATACTGTGTAAAATGGAATAAACTAGTAAAGTAAAACAATTTTAATATCTTATATTTCATTGTGTATTTCTATATTTGTCAGTGGTGGAAGTGTTGTGATCTTTTACATAAACAAAAATAATCTGTTACAAGTCCTTCATTCAACCTGTTACTCAAAAGTCAAAATATTCATTATGAAGCTGAATATCCCTTCATAGCCTTATATTTTAATATATTATGTCATTGGATTATTATCATTAGTGGTATTAGATTATTGTGTAATAATCATTTTGAAGTTGTATGTAGTGCAGTCAAGGTTGCAAATAAATATGCAGCATACTGATGCATCATATTTTATTTTATACTGTTGTGTGTAATCTTCTGCATGTACATTTTGAATATGCAAAGTAACTGCAGTTGTCAGATATTTGTAGTGGAATAAAAGTACAATTAATTTCTACTTACTATGTTTTTTTTAACACCATATATCAAGAGAAATTCTTTGTATGTGAAAGTATACTTGGCAATAAACCTGATTCTGATTCTTCTGTGTTTTGAAGCAGAAAGTAGCATCAAATTGAAACACTCAAGTACACATTTGAAAGTATTGTACTTCTTTTAAGTACAGCATTTCAATAAATGTGCATTCCAACAGTGTACATGTGAGTATACAACTGCACAGATGTTGAATCACAGCACATCTGCCTTTTTGGGTTGTTTGTTTACTATCCAGACGTTATAATCGCTCCCCACTCTAATTGGCTGACACGCCCACTCGTCAAACTTTTAGACCAATAAGAGATGAGGAACGCGACTCGTGCGCCCGCCCCTCACCCCGGTTCCCGGATGTCAGCCGTGAAAACTAGCTGGTTGGCTCACGTGCAGGAGTCTAAACACAGACATGTCTACAGACTGAGGGAGATAACAGAGCAGCTCAGGCCTCTTCAGACATTTATCAACATTTACCAACCTCCACAGAGCTCAGGTAAGTCCTGTGTGCTGCCACATCCGCCTCCAATTTAACGTGCATTGACATAAACAGTCGGTTAAAAAACATACAGACGCTGCGAGTTTTCTCTCCGTTAGCTGAGGTTAGCACGAAGAAGCTAGGAGGTTAAATGAGTTGGAGAAAGATCTGATATAAAAGTCAGGGTTTATGTGTGATGAGGAGTGAGGGTATCATCTTCCCTGTGATTGTATCTCAGCAGGGCCGAGATGATCTGGACGCTGCGTTTGTTCGTCACTCCAGAAATATGCAGGCAGCCTCTCCTGGAAAATATAACGTGTACTCGCATGTTTTGATTTTTAGCACCATTCCGGGTAAAAGTGAGTGTGTGACTGAGTCAAAATGTAAGAGTGTGTAAGTGTTTAGTTAATATGCAGTTGCAGTTTTGTGTTTTTCAGCGGTTTTGTGGTCGAGCAGAGTGTTTTTTTTTTTTTTACTTTATTGTTGAAGTTAGAAATGTACTGAAGGAGGAGGCAGCAGCACAGGTCAATTAAAACATGCTTAACTTGGTGTTATATAAACCGGAGATATGCAGAGAAATTGGCCCGGCCGACTTATAGCAAATATTTGCAATTATTGCATATAGCTGCAGGCAAACAGGTTGACTAATAAATGACAAGGAATGGCAGAATAGATATTCCAGAGATGTGCCTAAGGTTACAATAAAGAGTGACTCCAGCCTTTACAGTCAGCTATCCACAGCAGAAACACAGCAAAAATGACAAGCCAGTAACAGTTAAAAGACAATGTAAAATGGTGCAAACTACAAAAAGAAAACAGTGGAAAGAAAAGAAAAAAACTATGAAAAGACAATGCAAACAGTGAAAAACAAAAAAAACATCTTCATATATTTAATAGTTTGTTATAGAAAGTGTTCATTTTTTACCTGGAAAATTTGCTGTGTTGTACATGTCTTTACAGAAAAAACACATTTTCTAGGGATGTCTTGTGATAAATGTTTGTGCATGTGATCTTTTTATATAAAGGATGTGATGAAAAAGAGAGCCAAAAATCCAGACATTGCAAATTCTGCAAGACTATCTTAATTCATCACAGTAATAATTGCTTGTTTTTCACTTGTTGAGCTGACAGCCTCTCAATGATTTAGTGACTTGATTCTTGCACTTATGGACTAAGTGTCATATTGTCTCATCAGTGTAGTGTGTTTCAGTGTAGTCAGTACAGTGTTCAAATACCTTGGACCGGCAGCCTATGGTGCGTATTGGCAGTTCCTCCCAAAATGCAAACACAAGTACAGAGAAAACTGTGATGGTCCTCACTGTTAACAAACACCTACATGAAGCAAGATAATAGAGAGCCACAGAGTCTGCTGACGGTCTTTAACTGAGCAGTCTCCGCCCTCTAATCTCTGTGTGCCTGTGCAAGAACAATAGAGCGCAGCACTGACAAGAGGCAGCGTTAGGTTTCTCTCGCTTGTTCATGAATGTCCTGGTTACATAGCGAACTTTTGTTTTGCTCAGAGGTGGACGCCGTCTGGTGAGAAATGGCAGAGGGAGGCTTTGACCCTTGTGAGTGCGTCTGCACCCACGAGTATGCTATGAGGCGCCTCATCAACCTGGTAAGTAATGGGACTGAGGGGCTCTTACTGTCAGTTGAAATCTTTAAGTGGCAGACTTTGATTATGAGTGAGACGAGGTTCAGGGACAGGTCGAAGTATTGGAAGTATGCAGCGTGAAGTAAAAATATCTCTCCGGGTCGAGAGAAGGAAGCAAAGAGACTGACGTGAGAAACAGCCGGCAAGTATATGACAGCCTGTAGGGAAGGAAATGACAAGCCATCGACTGACACTGAGTCAACATATCCTGGTTCCTGCTCGTGTTTATCTCGAGAGCCTATCAGTTCTGTCACGCGAAGACGCTGCACTCTGTTGCACCGGGTGCCGTCGGGTTTGCTCCGAGCTTGTTAGTATTCCCCAGCTCTTGTTAACGTAAAGTGTGTTTTTAAAAGATGAGGTCAAAATTACTGAGACACGTAAATAAATGATACGGCTTTATATGCTTGTTTCAGTCCTTAAATTTCCTTACATTTCCCTGAGGGAGTCATCCCAAAGGGATCAATAAAGTCGAAGTCTAGTCTAAGTCTAAGTCTAAGTTTCCAGACGACCTCATTGGCTCTTTTGTGCACAGGTGTAACTTGCATGGCGAGCTGCAGTTGGCTCAGAGCTTCAAGCCACCCTGGGGGTTTTCTGATTTGCTTGAAGCAGGAAAAGGGTGTTGTCCAAAAAATGAAAGAATTTGCACAACATCTGCTACTCAGAAGTGCACAGTGTATTTCAGGAGGCAGGCAGACAGAGCTCAGATTGTTGCTTTGCACCATCCATATGTGAAAATGTGTGAGTGGGTCATGTGTTTGCAGACCTAATGTAACAAGGCGCTCTCAAGGCTCGCCTTCCTAGATGAGGGCTGCAGTGACCAGAGTAAATAAGAAATCAGCGGAAGAATAAATATTATTATGTTTCAGATTCCTCTCCACTATTACATCTGCTTTGTTCCTTCTTTAATTTCTCTTTCAGCTCAGGCAATCTCAGTCCTACTGCACAGACACAGACTGCCCTCAGGAATGTATGTATGATCACATTAGACCGTTTAACAGTGTGCTGTATCATGTGGAAGCATGGCAACACTCTCAGATCAGAAATATTCATTTTGCTTTCATGTGTGAAGTGCAATGGTGTGTTTGTTTTCAGTGCCAGGTCCCAGCGGGCCGGTCGGCGGAGGCGGCGACCTGACCTTCCCCATGGTTCTGATGGGATGGGTGGTACTGGCTCTGCTGCTGTTCCTGTTGCGCCCATCCAGTCTCAGGGGTCCCCGTCCCCCAGGCAAACCAAGTGGACCCCACAACGTCAGTACTAATCACAGTCACGTCTACACAAGTTACATTTTAAACATTGGCACTGCACTGTTCTGCCTCTGTTTACCTCGACATTCACTTAAACACATTCACTGGAGTTTTTAACTGGTTATAAAACAGTCTCAATTTAATACCGAAGCCTCTATATGACCTACATAAGCAAACTAGGCCAACAGCGAAAAAGATAGGCAATTTCTGTTAGTTTCTTATAGTAATTCTTAATGCCTGTCACCGGGTTGGTTTTTGCCATGACATCAGATGAGACAGCGCTGTGGTTTGCTCTGACTGAATCAGAGTTGCTTCGGTTGCTAACTGCAAGTCTGTCTCCAGAGCTGCTGTCTGCTCTCCTCCCGACAAAGCTGTCTCCTTGCAGCGAGAAGTGAGGCAAAGTGTAACCTTATGTTTGGTGAAACACTGCCACCTTGTCGAAAATCAGCACACCATGAAAAATTAATTTCAGCTGCTTTAAAATCAGTTTCCCATGATACTGAATGTGACAGAGTTAGCCTATAGGGTGATTTACTAAGATAAAATTGAAAAAAAAAATCCACCATTTGATAAACTATAACCCTGGAAGAAATAAGTAGAAGTAGAAATATTTAGCTAAATGCAAATTAGCTGCATGCTAGTTAGGTCTATCTTTTGTAAATAGAACTACCAAAGAAGAAACATTGAGAAATGTGCAGAATAAATGCACTCATGTGCTTTAAGTTATAGTTACTGTTAAAAAGAAAAACGTGGCCTCTACTTCAGCCCTGAAAGTGTGTGATCAATGATGTTTTATGATCAGTCATAAGAGTTTGTGTCTGATGAAGCGGTAATAAAAGATCTTGATCGTGTGTTTTATGTATCATATGTTTTTTACGGGCTGAATCTGCCGCCACCACCACAAATACCTGTAGTTTATGTTTTTTCTGTTTTGGGTTTATTTTCTTCTTGTTGTGTCATCACATTTTATTCTTTTAAGGGCCTCTATCACAGCAGACATTTTGACTCATTGTAGTCAGAGCAGCACAAGTGCTAATGACATTGACGATTGCCCTCCGTCTGCACAGCATGCACGACACCAGGACCCTGAAACTGAGGCGGCTATAAATGGAATTCATCCTGCATTAATTTTATTATTTACACCTGTGCTTTTACTGTAATGTGTCAAAATGTCTTCCATTAAAAACTAGAGATGAGCTGCTGCTATATTACTGAATTATTATATCTGTCTTGAACTCCGGTTTTATCGGGCAATGTGTATGTCTGTTTCATGTTTTAATGTTTTTTCTTGTCAAGTCAAACTACAGCAAGCAGCAGTCTAACCAAATGAAATCAATTATGCAGTTGCTATGTTTGAAAGTTGTCAGTTCAACATATAATACGACCAGTTCTCTCCCAAAAAGAGGAACCAGAAACTAAATATTTGTCCTGTGATGACACCTAGAGCTTGTAACAGAGATTCAGACCCTCGACCTGTACAATCAAATGAACAGTTGCTGGTGCTACAGCTTGATTAGTTGTTTAGATAGTGTTAGTTTCCAGATGTGCTCCTTTTTATGACGCTGACTTTTTTTTTTTTTTTCCTGCTGTTAAGACTCAATATGTTCTCGTCTTGGTCTGCAGAGTGACGCAAGAGAGCCTCCAGCACCACCTATTGACTAACATTGGAGCTGAAGAACCAGCACTCACTCATCTGCTCTGACTGGAGCTGCACAGTGAGCTAGTTACTGTGACCAGGACGGCGCCATCTCTCCTGTCAGCCTTCATTCAAATATCTTTTGCTTTCTGTTTTTTTTTTTTTCTCCTCCTCTTTTCATGCCCTTGTGTTTTGGGGTGATCTGTCTGTGAGTCCTGTTAATGGTGGAGCCCAACTGTTGCTGGATTGATGAGGCCAATACAAATATAACTATTTTATAACTTCTATAACTAGAAGTTATAAAATATGTATAGGTCACATATTGGGATTTCCTTTTATGTGAACAGACAGCATAAACGTTTTTTGGCTTCTTATAGTAAAACTTTTGATCATGGAATTGAATAAATACATATAAAAACATAATTCTTCCACCAACATATGAATGAACTGAGGAAAATAACGTTTGTATTCCTGCAGACATGAACGCTGATCTTACGTATCTGCGAAAGGCCAAATCTGACAGATCATTTCAGCCATCTGTATCAGCATGTTGATGAATCAGCTGTGTTCTTTGCGGTATTCACCAAGTCTTTAATCAGAAGGCGTGGCATCGTTCTGAGTCAGCCCCTGATCCCAGTCCTGGTGCTGATCTGCAGAAAGTCAGACATGAACTCAAAATGAAGGAATGCGTCACGTGGGGTTGGGGGAGGAGGGAGGAGGGAGTGGCAGTGGAGAAATCCCTTTTGGCCAGTTAAATTGTTCGAGTGCTCGCTGAGTAATGGAGGGTGGCAGGTCCTTCAGACTCTAAACTAAAACATTCCCCTCTTTCCACTTTTGAAGTTACATCTCTAAATAGTTCCATTAATGATGTCATATCACGTAATGCTTTAATAGTGTATTTAAACCAGCAGATTTACATTTAATAGATTTATATGGTTCAGTTCAAGTCAGAAATAGGATTTAGTTTACAGCAACATGGCATATTATTTTTTCTTGTTGTCTTTCCTGTGTTTACATCCAGGCCTTGATTAGATAAGATACTCGCCCCAGCCAGCAAATAGTCCAGTCGTCTTACATGAACAACATTTCCAAGAACGTGTCTGTCCCTCTAACAATAACGGTTGCTTTGGTTACTGTAGTCAGTAAGTAGTGACTGATCTTAAAAATCTTAAAAATATCAATTCTCACATTTTAAACTCATTTCACGTAGTTGGAATGAACTGAATTGCAGATACAGTGTTGTCATTGTAAAACAATATACTCAGCACAAGCAAAATAAGTTTTAATCATGTAAAGATGATTCAGTGTACTGTAATTGTTTTGTGGTTAAAAATGATAATTGTATACTGACTTATTCGTAGCAGATAATCATATTTTATTAGCACTTTTGTTGTGGTATGTCGGTTCCTTTTTCTGAAGGTGTGTTTGTACTGGCTCAGTCGTCTAAATGACGGCCTGCTGTTTTCTTACTGGGAGTTCACAGCAGTCTGTGATTATTGGGATCCAGTCCAAAGTTTCTACATCACTACTTCTGTGTGGTAATATCTCAAAAAGGAACAAGAAAAGATACCTATATCTTCAAACAGTGCCAATGTGAATTTATAATTCTGGTCTCAATTCCCATTTAGAGAACAAATTCTTTTGAAAAAAGGTTCATTTTTATTTTATATTTGTGATGGGAAGAGGATCAGGGAAAGATCTGCAGTAGTAGTCGTGGTATCTCAATAATTCATATAATTCATTACTGTGAATTATACTACGGGATCACTTTCTCACACGATCTGTAGATTATTCAATTTGTCCTGAGCTCTGCTAGAGAAGTGATTTATTCTACATTGAAATGATTTTTACAGAAGGTTTCTCAGCTGGATTAAAGGTTAAGACAGAATAATAGTGAAACATTTCATGCAGACCAGTACATTCATCAATGTTGCTTTGTTCCTTAACCATGCATGTAAATGTGGATGGATATTTATAATATATATATATATATATATATATATAATAAGGACAAGAGCAACACAAACTACAGCCTCAAAGTTACAGATGAGAATCTCCTTTGATACAATCTCAAGAAAAATTAGAGCATTATAATAGGTGTTTTATATATATATATATATATATATATATATATATATATATATATATATATATATATATATATATATATATATATATATATATATATCTATGTTGTCATTGGTTATTGGATTGCAGTACATGTTGGAGGGTCTCCTGTTCTTGTCATTGATGGTGTCTTTGTCATGCCCCTTTCATGGATATTAAAGTGTTTCTGGGCTCTGGTTTATACTCCAGGGCACCTGTGATGTTAGAAATTACACAGATTCATCTTAAAATCGAAGAGTCTTTCTTGAATACTTGAGTTCAGAACCTAAATATGATCTGAGTTCATCTCAACAGTCTTTGGTCTGGCTCTCTTTCAATAACAACAAAGGTCCTCTCTGATATGTATTTTTATTATTCTTTTACTACATCTGTCTAGACTTGCTTTGGAGGTGGCAGGAAGGAGATAGAAGGAAGGAAAAGGTTACCTAAACCATAAGTAGTTGTATATAATTAAGGGGGAAGCCGTATTAGATTGTTGAGATGAACAAGTGGACTATCTGGTACCACAGGAGACCTTGATTTACACTGTTACTGTCTAAGAGAAAAAGGGCTATAACTATGCACTTTTCCTATAACAAAACAAAAAATAAAAAGGATTCAGTCTTACACCCTGACCTGGTTTTGTTCAACACTTCCAAACATATATACCTGCAGTGCTGAATTCTGGGTATTTTATCATTTTATCTGCATGCTTTTCTGACTTCAGTCCAAAAAATTGAAACTGAGCAATATTAGTACATAACCAGTGGTGGAATATATAAGATTATTTACTCGAGTACTGCACATATGTACAATTTATAGGTACTTTTTTGTTTGAGTATTTTAGACTACACATTTTGTAGGAAAACATTGTACATAATTAAGTTTGTGGATTAAGATTTCACAAACAAAGCTGGAAATAATCTTAAAACATATGGTACTTTGTTACATGACCATCTGCTGAGCCACATAATTAAAATGCACCTACATGTTCATGCATCATAGTAGCATCCCATTAGACTTAGACTTAGACTAGACTTTATTGATTTCCCTCAGGGAAATTTAAGTTTCCAACAGCACATAAGAGAAGCAGCACACAGATAGAAAGAGCAGCACACAGATGAAAAATAAACAGTAAACACTTAGCTTAATATACAAAATATAAAAGAATAAGAATTAAATAATATAAGTAAATATAAAGAGCTGAATATGGCTTTATGGAATAAGTTAAAATTATTAAATTATTGCACTACAGATGAGAATGAGGTTATTACACCATAGAATGAGGGTTATTGCACCAAAGGAAAAGTGTCCATTTCTGTGTGTGCATGTGTTGCACAAGTAAATGTAAATGGCTACCCCCCCTCTCTACTGTTCTCTGTACTCTATGTCCTCCTCCCCCCAAGTGAGGAGTTGTAGAGTGTGATGGCATGATGGACAAAGGAGTTCTTAAGCCTGTTGGTCCTACACTTGGGAAGGAGCAGTCTTTCACTGAACAGGCTCCTCTGGTTGCTGATGACGGTGTGCAGAGGGTGGCTGGCATTGTCCATAATATCCAGCAGTTTGTCCAGAGTCCTCGACTCTGCCACCGTCACCAGAGAGTCCAGCTTCGTGCCGACCACAGAGCCGGCCCGCCTGATCAGTTTATCCAGTCTGGATGTGTCCTTGTCCCTGGATATGCTGCCCTCCCAGCACACCACAGTGTAAAAGAGGACACTGGCAACCACAGACTGGTAAAACATCCACAGAAGTTTGCTGCAGATGCTTGAAGGACCGCAGTCTCCTTAGGAAGTACATCCTGCTTTGTGTCTTCCCATACAGGTGGCTGGTGTGCGTTGTCCAGTCCAGTTTATTGTCCAGCCACAGCCCAAGGTATTTGTAAGAGTCCACAGCCTCCACCTCAGCTCCCTCCAACAGGACTGGTCACGGTCTGGTCTGGACCTCCCAAAATCAATAACCAGCTCCTTCGTCTTAGAGGTGTTGAGCTGTAGGTGGTTAGTGTGGCACCATGCAGCAAAGTCCCCTACCAATCTCCGATACTCCTCCTCTCTGTCATCCCTGATGCACCCAACGATGGCCGTATCATCGGCGTACTTCTGAATATGACACAGCTCCGAGTTGTAGCAGAAGTCTGAGGTGTACAGGGTGAAGAGAAGAGGGGCCAGCACTGTGCCCTGGGGGGCTCCAGTGCTGCTGACCACCGTGTCAGACGTGATGAAGCCCGACGTGCCACTGTGGTCTGCCAGTGAGGTAGTCGGAGATCCAGTCCATCAGGTGGGGTCCACTCCCATCCTGCTCAGTTTGTCTCCGAAGCAAAGGGGGCTGGATGGTATTGAAGGCACTGGAGAAGTCCAAAAAAAGAATCCACCAGCACCTGGCTGGTAGGCAAACTGCAGGCGATCCTGGGCGTGTTGCACCTGGGGTCTGAGGAGGCTGAGGAAGAGCCGCTCCAACATCTTCATCAGATGTGAAGTGAGTGCCACTGGTCGGAAGTCATTCAGCTCGCTTAGGGCCGGTTCTTCTTCAGAACTGGAACGATGCAGGATGTCTTCCAGAGGGTGGGCACTCTCCCAATCTGCAGGCTAAGGTTGAAGATCCGTTGTAGTGGTTCCCCCAGTTCTGCCGCGCAGGTCTTCAGTAGTCTTGGGCACACTTTATCTGGGCCTGCGGCTTTCCTGGGTCGGAGCTTCCTCAGCTGTCCTCTGACCTGGTCTGTGGTGATGAGTGGCGAAGATTGTGTTGATGTGGGGGAGGGGGAGGGTGGTGTTGTGGTGTCTGGGGGAGGTGTGTGGAGGGGAGAGGGGGGGATGGCTGTGGTGAGGGCGGGGGATGGCAGTGGTGAGGCCGGGGGTCGGGGGGCAAGGGCTGGTTGAACCTGTTGAAGAAGTCATTCAGTTCGTTTGCCCTCTCCATTGTCCCCCCCCCCTACGGCTCTGGTCTTTGTGTTGAGACCTGTGATGGTCCTCACACCTTCCCAGACCTCCCTCATGTTGTTTTCCCTCAGCTTCTGCTCCACCTTTCTCCTGTAGCTGTCCTTGGCTTCCTTCACACAGTGTTTCACCTCCTGCTGTGCTGCTTTCATGGTCCTCCCTGTCTCTGCTCCTGAAGGCAGCCTTCTTCTTGTTGAGGACAGTCTTGACTTCCCATGTTACCCATGGCTTGTTATTAGGGTAGCACGTGGACAGTCTTGACAGGGGAGACCACGTCCTGCGCAGAAGTTCAGGTAATCCGTCAAACAGTGTATCATCCCCTCTATGTCCTCACCATGCAGGGTTCATCAGCACATCCCAGACTGTGGTGTTAAAGCAGTCTCTCAAGGCACTTTCCTTCTCAGGGGACCATCTCCTGACTGATCGGGTTGTCACCGGTTGCTTTTGGACCAGGGGGGTATACAGTGGCTGTAGGTGGACCAGGTTGTGATCAGACTTCCCTAGTGGGGGGAGGGGAGTCGATCTGTATGCATCCCGTACATTAACATACAGCAGATCAATTGTCCTGTTGTTTCTAGTCAAGCCACACAAGACTGCAACATAACAAATACAATGATTAGACTAATTAGAACTTTTGTTGTTGACACTTGTAGGTACATTATGCTGAAGCATCCAAGCTTTGGCAGATGCTTTGTGGATGCCTGTCTTTAATAATAATAATACAATTTAGACAATTTATTCATTTGAGGTGTTTCAATTGACTGCACTTTAATCATGATAAATAATACCATTTTATTGTTGCTTCAAAATCTACCCAGCAAAGACATGGTGGCCCTGCATCAGGCCCTGAGTAGGCAGGCCATTACCGGCTCATCTCAGCATGCTACCAGGAATGCACCTTTCAGCTCCACCTGCTTTGTTATCTTCATGTTGTGAGTCAACACTCACCTCCCCAAAATGCTTCTCTCACCCAGCTCTTTAGTTTGAAAGTAGTTAGTTATTTAAGTGACACATTTTAATCTGTTAATCAAAAAACATGAGTGCACATAAATAATGTATGTACACAATAAGT
The DNA here is from genome assembly GCA_023238725.1 of Scortum barcoo. Lineage (NCBI taxonomy): Eukaryota > Metazoa > Chordata > Actinopteri > Centrarchiformes > Terapontidae > Scortum > Scortum barcoo. Next base: position 17,913,339 of record CM041553.1, read on the forward strand.
TAAGTCAGTTTTGTTGATAATACTTAGCAATCAATGAATCAATACAGCACATGTCATACCCCAGACATGTACTTAATGTGCATTAAAGTCAAGGCAAATAAAATAAGTAACAGGTCAAACATGACAAAAACATAAGATAGAAGATAAGAAGGTATTACATAGATAAAATCATGCCAAATAAAAGATGGATGTGATAAACAGGTATTACAATAACAATGAAATGCATACTAATATATACTCAGGCTACATGCTTTGAATGCAGGACTTTTATTTATTTTACTGAATACTTCTTCCATCATTGCTTGTATGATGTTTGTACATTCAAAATCCAAAGTAAAAGCATATAGCTTAAGTATTGCCAGCAAGATTACTCATTTGACTCATTAAGATCAGCTCTGATTGTTCTGCTGAGCTGAACCTGATGATCTAAGTCAGAAATAAAAGAGCAGGATATTTCCTCAAACTCCTGCAGACCTTGTTTGGACAGTTTTCTGAGCATGCGCAGTCCTGTACCGGAACTGTCCTCTGCGTTTCCACGGTTACCGTCAACAAGTCGGTTAGCCCGCTGTAGCTTTGTCAGTGTGTCTTTAGGCGGCTGAGTTAGCGTTTATAAATATCTGCACGGTATTTATTAAACCAGGCGACAATCATGTGGCGGTCAGAGTTTGCACAATGGTGATTCAGCTCTAATATTAGCCCGGTAGCCGCCTGCTACAGTGAACTTAGCGAATACTGGCTAGCTAGCATGCTAATCCCAATGAACGCAGTCAAAGGAAAGTGTTTGTAGTTTTCAGGATGACAAGTCAGGACTTTAGGACTCTGGCTTACACGAAGAGCCCGAAAACATCGAAAAGGACGACATTTCAGGTAAAAGCTTCACTGTGTGCAGCCTATTGATTGAGATGTGAGTGTGTTAAAGATATTTATCAATGAAACCTCATGTCGACCTCACATTGTGTCTCTGCAGGATGAACTTCAGGCTGCTGTCTCCGCCAGGGCGAGCAAAACAAAAACAGACCGATACTCTGACGACTTCATCGAGGATGAAGATGGTAAGACTGCAGAGCATCAAATATACTGACTGGCTTGTCCATAAGATCTCCAGAATGTAGTCTTTAATCTTTAGTGCCTTTGTTTACATTGTAATTGTGATCTGATCACCTTTTATGTGTGTCTAATGAAGGATGATGATGATGAGGATTATTTACTCCTTTTAAGCAGCCATGTGTCCTTCCTTTCACATCACTTTATGCTAGTTAATTTGTACTTTTATTCAAACAACTCTGGTTCACAGTTAATTGGAGAAATTGTGAAGAGCTATTTTTTAAAAGACTTAAAATAAACATAATAATAACAGTTGTTTACAACAGTGATTCTTATATAGTACTTGTATGCAGTTGCTGGGGGATTGTTGCGTAGTTCATCCTATTTGAAAAATTAAAATTTCTGATTAAATTTCATGTGCAGAGCGAGAGCTTGTGAAGAAGTTAAAATAAAGCTAAAATAAATAATGAATAAATAGATAAAATATGTAGTGTCTTACATGTCTGCTTGGTTGTAAAACAATTTATTTACTAATTGAAAGTACCAAACTTAATTAATCACTAATTCCAGGACAAGTATATGTTTTGTGAAAACACTTCTGTGACAGCATCCTGTTTGACATGATTAGTAGAGTAAAATAGCATCAAGGTTAAAATATTTTTGCTTTGACACATTTGTAAAATGTCAGTGAAGGGGTACTTGAGCTTATCTGACTGGGTTGTGGGGGTGCGGCAAGCAGGAAATGTGGAGAACCACTGCTTCCCTGCCAGTGTTAATAGGATGAAGGGTTTGTGTGGAAGAAAATGACAGATGGCACCAAGAATAACAGCACAGCTTCAATAGAAAAAAACCATACAGCTTAAACAGGCTCCCTCTAGCTGCTGTCAAGTCAAGTATAATAGCTGTTTATATTGCTTTCAGTGTGAAAGTTGTCAGCAGTAGTTTAACCCCCAAAAAACATTACTCAGGATCACTTCTACTAACCTTTCCTTTTTTTTCAATCACAGCTCTCAGTTTCTCTCAGCTCTCAGTCTCAGAGTGGGTGGAGTTTGCTCAGTTGGTCAGCAGCCATCCACTTGTTTTGTCAGCTCAAATAGATGCAGTTTAATTGTTGTTTCTATCTCTTTCTCTCTCTCTTTCTATATTTCACAGATTTTTTGAATGAACTCCTCAAATCAAGAAAAAAGAAGGGCAGCACATTCAAGGCTGGGAAGGGTAAGGCTAAAATCAATGACTTTGATATCTCGGACGATGAAAGCAGACATGGCAGGACCAAGAGAGTCTCGTTTCTGAAAACCCAAAGGATCGGCTCTCCCTTGGAGGACACAATGGTGTCTGAGTCGCATGAAAATGAGCCACCCGACTCCTCCACCAGTCGACGCTACAGTCACAACAACTCATTTTCCTCCCAGCACTCCACAAATGTTAGCGAAGGTGACATGTGGCTTAAGGACAGCGATGTGGAGTCTACGGGTCGCCAGATCACAAGAGAAAGCTCAAGCAAGTCTCTTTCATACCAGACATCGGACGATACTCTCCTGGGCATGCCTTTGCCTTTACCATCTGACACCAGCATGATGGAAACTCCGGGTCCTGAGGAGAAGAGCGACTCTGTTCTGCAAGAAAGATCCCAGACTCCACAGTTATCAGCAGCTGATCTCAAACAAGTGTCCTCAGCAGGTCTGTCACCAAGAGCACATTACATGTTCAGTTTTATGAGAACATATTCAGCAATATCTAAATATAAGTGCAGATTTAAATGTAAACTTTTTTTTAGAGAGTCTTGCCGAGAGGGAGCCACCCAGGCCTAAACCGAGGCAAAGGACTCTGGGATTGAGTCTCCAGGCGACGGAAAAGATAGCTGGGGATGCTGATTCTCAGGATCTCAGCCGGCCACAGACCTCTTCTGCATCCATTCCACTGTCCACCGACATGTCCAGCAACATCACCGTAAGGAGCCTCAGCCCACGCGTGTATGTCTCGTTGCTCGGTCATTCAATATTTTAAAGTTGCGTGTGTTTGTTCTGCTGTTTTATCACCTAGTGGACAGACGGAGATCACACCGTTTCAGGTAGCCTCAGCCCTTCAAGCAAGAGTGAACAGTCACAGCTCTTCACCAAGTCCACAGTTGATTCTGGATCTAGAGGTAGTCACTGGCATGTTCATCATGATAACCTTATTTTATTTTATTGTGTTGTAATGCATGATATTCAATTTATCATTTTAGATGGCTTTATTTCTGATGACAGCAGAGAGCAAGAGAGAAGGTACTCCACATCGTTTGAGGAGTTTCATGTAAGTTCACTTTCAAGTGTGACTGCAATAGTCATATGTTGTCTGCCACTTGTTTATATCATTATTAATCTCAGTTAATGTGTGCATTGTTTTCTCTCAGCAAGACTCAGAAGATCAACTCTCACATGTCCATGAAAAATCATTTGATACCAGGTATGTAAACAGGATGTAACAGTACGTACTTACAACAGGACCGTACCTTTGCTGACCATCATTTTATTTAAACCAGGACATCGAGCTCTCACTCCAAGAGCACTCAGAGATCTCAGAGTGTGTGCTCCAGAAAGGTGGAGTCAAAGTATTTGGGAAGCCTCAAAGTTCTGGATCGTAAAGTCTCACTGCAAGAGTCCCAGCCACAAGAAGCAGATTCACTCAGAGCTGCCATTTACCAGGTCTGTGACATGATGAGCCTGTGTAGTCCTTCTTAAGCACTCCATTCATCATTTTTATTTTGAAAAGGAGTGTTAAATCATCTTGTCAGTCTTTGGGAGGCAGAAATCACCTTTTTCATCTTTTCCTATGACTTAAGATTATTTAAGAGAGAGTATCTGTTCTCAATCAAGTAAAATTCTGTAAAGTAAAATTGTAAAGCACTGTTGAAGTTGATTTTTAAAGGATCTGTATAGATAAAGTTATTATTAATATAATTAATATTGTTGTTATTATGTACTTGTAACAGGAATGGCTTCAAAAGAAAAAGGAGAAGTGGAAGGAGAACATGCAACTAAAGAAGAAAGAGGAAATGTTAAAAGAAAAAAAGAAAAGGGTGACTGATCTTTTTTGTAAATTGGCAATACAGAATATCAGACTAAACACACAGTAGGTTATTGTAACATTTACGTTTACTGCTAAAAAAAACAAACAGGAAGAAGAAGCTAGAAAGGAAGATGCTGTTGCATCATATGAGGCCTGGAAAGAAAAGAAAGCGGAGGTTCTCAAAGGAAAAGCCAGAAAAAAAGCAGGATTTGATGACAAAAGAGCAAAAAGCGACTGAGGAGAAAGAAGAAAAAAGACAATCTGCTCAACAGGTATGTGGATGACTTATTGAAACAAGAAATAAGCACCTGAGTTGGGAGGATGTGATGTTAATTCTTATTGTCGTAAATGTTACAGGTGTTTGAAAAATGGAAACGTGAGCATGATCATCTCCTCAAAGAAAATTTTAGAAAACAAAGAGAAGCTGAAAATAAACTTCAGTTAAAAAAGCAGGAAAAGGAGGAAGAAAGAAAGAGAGAGAGCAAATCTGCCTTTTCTAACTGGTGAGTATAAATCATTGAGTTCTGGCATTTATTATTATTTATTTCCTCTTATTTATTTAAGCTGTGATATAACATGAACCTCTCTCTGAGAATTTGCCTCTAGTGACACACAGTTTCATATATTTTGTACTCTTTTAGACAAACGAGTGACATAAGAAAGAAAACACAGGCTGTATTGTCTTAACAGCAGAGCCTATGCAGTCTCACAGTGGCTGTGCAATAAGAATCCCTCCTGTTCTTCCCAGAAGACAACCAATCTTTACACATTACTCTCATTTAGTGGTTAGAATGGCAGTCGCAGAAACATGAGGTAACACTCAAATGAAATGATTGAATTTCATTATTTTTTTGGTCTTAAAATAATGAAGGTGTGAAAAGAAGGAAGATGTTCTCCACGAAAAAGTCATAACGAAGCGCAAAGAAGTCCAAAACAAAGCAGAAGAAGAACGATACATGAAGGAAGAGAGAGATAAAATGGCTTTAGAGATGTATGAAAATTGGCTGGTAAGTATGATTATTCGTGTTGGCCATGATTGATTCATGAAGTGTTTAAATTTAAGGCATATGGAAAACATGATATCTCTTATTATTGTTTTTCTTTTCCTTTTTCTGATAGGCACGGAAAGATTTAGAAAAGAAGAGACAAAGAGACGAAAGACGAATACAAGCAATACTCCAGGACAGTCCACCTCCACCATGGAGCCCTCCAAATAAAACTATACCGTTTAAAAAATGAAAATTGAAATATAGCATATCACCCTCATAACATCTGTGGTTTCTATATCACATTTGAAGTTCTACATTTTGTACTGTATCTCATACCGAGGGTGTGTTTTAAAAAACTGATGACGCATGTTAAATTTTATATTTTTGATATTTAGGCTTTGTATTAGCCAGCAGGTCTAGTGCAACTTTTTATTTTTATATATTTTTTGTTCTAATGTTGGACTATGCTTAGAAAAGTCTTCTGTGACCTGGTGACATATTAATATCCATTGTTTGCAATAACAAAACTCTTTTTATAAATGTTTTATTGCCACGTTAAATGTAAAGCAGTAATAAGACAACATATTGATGTAAGAGGCTAATATAATTACATTACTAATGTTTGTTGTTTAACTGGTGCTGAATTTCAGTTTTTTTTCTTTACACTACAAGATTCTGTTTAACACTCAGCGCTTATTTTATGATATTATTATTTTAACCATCATTTAATTTATAGATTTAATTGTTATTATTTAAAAAGCTGAACATTTTATATTCATTTTCACTTGTAATTTTTTTTCCAACATCCAAAATCTTAATTTTAGAATTTAAAATGTAGTCTTTAATAATGTCCAAAGTGATGCAACAGCACAATAAACTAATATCAGGACAACTTTAAACAGATTTCAGCACAAAGAAGCATTTGGGATTTAGAGCTTAGATATGGTGAAACCTAATTGTTTGAATGAATGGGTGTTGTTAAAACATTTCCATGTTATATGGCCTGCTGTTAAGTCTGTTACTCCATTGTCTAATAAAAGACTCCCACATAGCTCTGTACATGTTGAAACATGACACATCTATCTTAAACAGTTCCTGTCAGTCACCATGTTCCTATAAAAATGTGAGGATGAAGTTCCCTCTTGAATGGACATCAGGATGTCAGGATTAGGATGTCAGAATTACAAGAAGCTTTCTCAAAATATTGAGACACTATCTAAAATAATGACTTACTAATGAGTAATTATCGAAATAATGAGTTAGTATCTCAAAATAATGAAAAACATTGAAATGACTTAATATCTTAAAATAATGAAAACATATTATCACTTAGTGTCTCAAAATAAACTTTAATTAATGAGTTAGAATCTCAAAATGATGAGTAGCTTTATGAAATAAGTTATTGTCTGGATATAATTACTTTGAATCTCAAAATAGTAAGAAACTAAATTACCCAGTATCTCAACATAATGAGAAACTTTATTGAAATAATGAGCCAGTATCTCAAAATAGTGAGAAAAATTATCAAAATACTGAGTTAGTATCTAAATATAATTACTTCGTAAATTAGTTAGTATCTTTTAATAATAAATCCAAGTAATTGATTTGAGATTTTAAGTCATTATTTCAGGATAAGTAAGTTATTATTTGAGAGTTTCTCATGTTTCTCATTATTTTTTATACTAACTAATTTTTTTTTACTTGCAGTATCTCTTTTTTTAACACATTGGCCGGTATGAGCTTCCATATAATTGTTTTAGTGCTTTTACTCTGAAGGTACCGCGGCGGCAGCATCACTTCCGGAGGTCTGAGAGAAGCGACTCAGTTAAGGTAAAGGTGCTGCAGGAAAAAGTTGTGAGAGGAGCCTCGATGCTGTGAGACTCGTCGGTCGGTCGCTGGTCGAAGTGTTTGCCAAAGATTTTAATACTTTCTAAAAGCGGAAGAGCGGCTCCAGGCCCGAGGTTTGTCTCCACAGGACTCCCTGAAGACAGGAGCTAACATCTTGAAGTGGACTGAGTGTCGAGTTGGCAGAGGTAATGTAACGCTAGCTAACTGCTGCTAACTTCCACACAGACCTCCATTCATCTGTTTCTCCTCTTTTTCTCCGTGCTTATGAAAGCGGTGGGGTAAACCAGCCTCACTGTGTCCCTGTTTTTTTTTATGTCGACCAGCAGGGACATTTTTTTCTGTCTCTATCACAGCTGAGGTGGACTAGCTGAGAGGTAAATCTGAGATATAAAAGCTCATTTTGCATCCCTGCTTGGTTGGACGTGGCTGAGCTGTGATGAAAAGGCTCTTTATTTTCTGCCAGGCTGGGACTGTGGACCTGGAGGCTCATTACATGTGAAGCCTTTGGATTTGGGTGATTTAGAAACACATTAGAGGAGTAGACAGAAACCAAACTTTTTGATTTCTGGTGTTGTGGTACATCAGCTTTTGGAGGGGGAATTTTTAAAGGGGAGACACATTTTCAGCACAGTAAAATGAATGGACAGATGAATGATGAATGGGAAAACACTGTTGAGTGTAGTACCTCCTAATTATTTTATTACTTTGCCTCTTTTCACAGTCAAAACCTGCTGAAACCCAAATGAAAAACTGAAGTTATTTGAGTAGAAATCTGAAAGCTGAGAATTTTGACACTTTAAAAAAAAAAAAACTTGATTAATCGATTATCATGTAGTGATTTATTGACTCATCGCTGGCACTCTGAAAGTTATTAAGGAAACCAACTTGTAAGAGGCAGAAAAGCAGCACCCAGACTCTCACCCAGAAACCTGAGCAGGTCAAGATTTGGCTTTTTTGCTTGAAAAATGAATGAATGATTCAATGAATTGATAGCTATAGTAGCATATAGTAGTTGCTGGTTATTTTTCTATTGATCAACTAGTTGATTAATCAACCAATTGTTTAAGCTTTAAAGTCTTGGTAACCAACTTGGTGAACGATGTCAGTTGATTCAGTGGGATTATTAAAAAGAGTTCAGTCAAAAAAAAGTCAACTAGCTCTTCCGATAGAGAGAAACACTTTTAATAAAGTAAAATGTGAAGACTGGTGGACAGGAAAGGGTTTAATGTCGAGTTTAGCATAGGGCAGTATATATTCAGGATAGAGCTAGACCCATATGTCTGTTAACATTAGTTTATTGCAGCTATATCAATAGTGGTGGATATGTTTTAATAAAAACTCTTTTGCGTGTGTGTTTGCTTGGGTTTTTTTTTTTTTTACAAACTTGTTTTGCTGGGACATCACATCGTTTTTGCAATTGAATCCACCTTCTCCTCAGGTGGTCAGCTTTTTACAAGATGAATTAGAGTTTTGTAGCACATATAGTACAAAGTTAGTACACATTATTAAACCTAGTTCAGCATCTCTAAAGAATTACATGTACATAGAATTACAAGTCCATGATGTGGATATAAAACAATGGAAAATTGCTTTGAAATGGGAGGGTTGGTTGTCATGTAATGTAAAATTTCTTAGTCGACCTGTAAGGGAGATATTTCCACTTTTAGGACAAGGACTAGACTCACTCAGTCCTGCTTCTTTCAGTTGAGAAACATTGCAAAACTTAAATCCATTCTATCAGTGAAACACATTGAACTGTTGCACATCTTAATCTTATCTTGTTTAGATTACTGTAATTCACTATTTACATGCTGGAAGAATAATTCACCTGTAAATTGGCTTTTTTACACAAGGGGTCTTTAAACTGGACTCCCACTTCAGCCTCCCACTCGTGAGGCCAAGATAGGTTTCAGGTTATCCATGAACGGTGTCACTGTGACATAATTTGACCACCAGAAAGCGCTGACCTGTTAATTTCCACACACAGAAAGTCCCACTCAGTATCTGTCTTGTTTTCAGTTCTTTTAAAAACTTACCAAATGCATCTGTATCAAGGTAGTTTGTTTACTTTATCTGTGTGTAGATCTAAAAATAACTATAAGATAATACATAATTGTTGGATTTTTAAAAGAACTCAAATCTTGATATCAGTTCTGGCCTCGAATCCCCAGTATCTGTCTCGTGCTTCACGTTTCTTTCTATCCTTTCTCTATGTTTTCAGATGTTTCAGATAAAGAGGATCTGCTGCATTGGTGCTGGGTATGTAGGAGGCCCCACGTGCAGTGTGATCGCCCACATGTGTCCCGAGATCACAGTGACTGTCGTGGATGTCAACGAATCCCGCATCAAAGCCTGGAACTCGGACACTCTGCCCATATATGAGGTATCATGTCAGTGTTCAAAGAAACAGCATTATAACTGCATTAACTGCCTGTTTTCTGGTGAAACGTTAACAAGGGCTATTTTATTAAGAACAACGATATGCTGTGCGTGTCTCTTATCTCATTTTGAGAGTCAGATATCTCAAAGGAGGAGTTGTCAGCTTCATTAGTTACACTCAAAAACAGTGTTGAAACAGCAGACGTAGCTAGGCAACCGTTCCAGCCATTGTTTTTGTCCAATATTACTCCATCATTGACTGAAAAAAATATAAATTGGTTCCAGACCTCTCTGTGTCACAACTTCTCTACGTCAACCATAACCACATGGTATTACATCATCATGACTATCCTAAAGTGCAGTTAATGACTAGTCATTGAGAACTATTTGCGCCAAGTTTGTCCTTCACATTCACTGACACACCCTCCCTGTCTCGTTTTTCCCCACTTCCTCCTGCTGCAGCCGGGTCTGAAAGAGGTCGTTGAATCATGCAGAGGAAAGAATCTCTTTTTCTCCACAGACATCGACTCAGCCATCAGAGACGCAGACCTCGTCTTTATATCTGTGAGCCCACCAGTTAACACCCTCACACACACACACACACACACAGTCTCTGCTGTTTAAACTACTTAAAAGATAATAAATCTTTTATACGTGACACAGAAAGGAGCCCATCATCATGGTTGTACTTTTTCCACAGGTGAACACCCCGACCAAGACCTACGGGATGGGGAAGGGTCGCGCGGCAGACCTCAAGTTCATCGAGGCATGTGCTCGACGGATCGTGGAGGTGTCTGATGGTTACAAGATTGTCACAGAAAAGAGCACGGTGCCCGTCCGAGCCGCTGAGAGCATCAGGCGGATATTTGATGCCAACACTAAGCCCAGCCTCAACCTACAAGTGTGTATTACCACGTGTTAAGACACAAGAGACAAATTCTCATATCTATTGTTCCGCCAGTTTCTAAAGTTGTGCCGCTGCTTTAGGTGCTCTCCAACCCGGAGTTCCTCGCTGAAGGGACTGCAGTGCGGGACCTGAAGGAGCCGGATCGCGTCCTGATTGGCGGAGATGAAACAGCCGAAGGTCAAGGGGCAATCAGAGCGCTGTGCGCCGTTTATGAACACTGGGTCCCCAAAGCACGAATCATCACCACCAACACATGGTCATCGGAGCTGTCCAAACTGGTGAGCGTGGAGCTGCAACTACCAATTCTTTTCATTGTTTCAGTTTCAATTCATTTGTTGATTGTTGTCTCAATAAATCAATTATGTTGTCAAAAAAATGTAAGAAAAGAGGCAAAATTGCCATATAGTTTCTCAAACCCAGAGATCACACATTTCACAGTCCTTAATGGAGATAAGCAATAAATCACAGGCCTATGTATCGGCTGATATCAGTTTATTGCAGATGTATCATATCGGTGCACTGATTTGTTTTTTTTTTTTTGCAGTCAGTATTCATCTAAAAGAACAAAAGTGAGTTGTCTGTATCAAGACTGTGCATTTTTAATCTTGCAAATGCAAATCGTGCAAATCAGATTTTTAGATTCCGAAATAATGATATCCATATCTTCACTGTCAGACTTTAATCCACATCCCAAAAGTATTCAGTTTAGTATCAGTAAACTCACATTTAAGACACTTGAACTAGCAAATGTTTGATATGTTTGGTTGAAAAAAATGACTAAAATGGTGATCAGAATAGTTTTCTCTTGAGTGATCGATCGCTTGCCTTCCTCTGAGTGGCCTCTACTCTTGTGAATGTCAGAAGAACAATCTAAGAACAAACTAATAAAATGTGGTGTGTGCTCGTGTAGGCAGCAAACGCATTCCTGGCTCAGCGGATCAGCAGCATCAACAGTATCAGCGCTCTGTGTGAGGCCACCGGTGCCGACGTGGAGGAGGTAGCCAAGGCCATCGGTATGGACCAGAGAATAGGCAGCAAGTTTCTCAAAGCCAGCGTCGGTAAGAAACACAACCAGCTGTTTTAAAGTGAGCTTCTGTGTGCATGTTAATTAAACACAGATTAAGAGCTGCCCTTTTCTTCTCTGTTCAGGTTTTGGTGGAAGCTGTTTCCAGAAGGATGTGCTGAATCTGGTGTACCTGTGCGAAGCCCTCAACCTGCCTGAAGTGGCCTCCTACTGGCAGCAGGTGAGACACCAAAGGACACCTAATTTTCTTTTTCCTGAGGGTCTTCGTCCGCCATGTTCACCTCACTGTCAAATCTCCGTCTGTGATTTCTTCAGGTGATCGACATGAACGAGTACCAAAGGCGCCGTTTTGCCTGCAGGATTATTGACTGCCTCTTCAACACCGTCACCGGTAAAAAGATTGCGCTGCTGGGCTTCTCTTTCAAAAAAGACACTGGCGACACAAGGTTGGTCTCTTTTCATGTCGTTCTCACAGCCTGCCAGATCCTCACGTTAATCATTAAGCATTATTTGTATGGAAAATCTCAAAGGCCCTTTCAACCACTGAATATAATCTTTGTACATACAAAATCTGCAGCGTCACTGTTGAACACTCTTTACACCACACGGACACCTGCCTACGCACTGAGGTGAACTATGGCCTTGATCTCAGTTGACTCTGTGCGTTTGTGTCGCAACCACAGGGAGTCATCCAGTATCTACATCTCTAAGTATCTGATGGACGAGGGAGCCAAGCTGTTCATCTATGACCCCAAGGTGCTCAAGGAGCAAATTATTCATGACCTCTCACAGCCCAGCATCTCGGAGGACAACCCAGAAAGAGGTGTGTGTTTACCAAGGTTCAAATACAGCGCTGGAAAGATCGAGAAACCTGTTTCTTTGAAGTGTTTTAGGTATTTCTTTTTTTTAATACAGAAGACACGTCATAGAGTTTGCAGGGTATGAGGGGACAAAGAGGGAAGGGACTGGAAAGGGAAGTTGTCAGCTATTTTGATTATTAATATTTTAAGTAACGTTTGGCAAAAATGGAAAAAATCACTAGTTTCGGGCCCTTTAAAGGGTGAAAATTTACTGGTGTTTGGAGCCTTCTATAATAATAAATTCAACACAATTTTCTAACATCTTCTAGACCAAACATTATTTATATTGAACGGTATGACTTTTGGTTGTTATTCAGTGACTCATCTGTCCCACTCTTTAAGGCAAAATTAGCAAAACCCATGTACTTTTCCTAATAATAAATATTAACTGATACTTGGATAAATGGTTTGTTTTCAAAGGAAAAAAACATTTATTTATCTTATTTGTGTGACTACCAATTTGAAGTAATCATTAGCTCAGATGATCCAGGACTCCTCACTGACTCAAACCTGTTTTTGTTTTGTTTCTTAGTATCGGAGCTGGTGACTGTGACCTCTGACCCTTATGAGGCCTGCCAGAGTGCTCATGCATTGGTCATCTGCACTGAGTGGGACATGTTTAAGGTCAAAATCACACATTGTCTCCTACCATCTTTATAAATGACTTGATCAAAAAACTTTTCAGTCATCATAACCCTTTAATTCTTCTGTAGGAGCTGGACTATGAGAAGATTTACAAGAAGATGCTGAAGCCGGCCTTCATATTCGACGGCCGCAGAGTGCTGGACCATCTTCACCCTCACCTCCAGAACATCGGCTTCCAGGTGAGCCGACAGGAAACGCACCACACACACTGTACACACATTAAATGAAAGAAAAAGTGCGAACCCTGACACCTAACAATGGACATCTTTAATCATTCCATCCACAGATCGAGACCATCGGTAAGAAAGTGACGGCAACACGAATCCCCTACACGCCGGCAGCTGTTGGTCCTCGCATCGCTGCCACTGAGCCTCCCACCAAGAAAGCCAAAGTCTAAAGCTCATTTCACCTCCCCCACACACATCAGACATGCAATACATTCCTCTCTCCACTGTTTTATTGCTGGTGAAACCCCTCTGCTGTTGGTACATGCCTAATGATAAAAAAAAGCCAAACAGTGTGACTAATCATTCACCTGCAGCAGGTTGGATGAGAGGAACAAGTTGAGCCTTCGGTCCAGAACGGTTTGAACGTGATCTATGAATGTGTTCGACTCTTTGGAAGATGTTAAGTGATGAAACATTTCAGACACAGGAACAGCTGATTTTATACATTTCATTTTGTTTCATTTCATTTCAAGTAGCATTAACAACTATGAAGTATACTAAGCGATATCAACAAAATTCCAAAGTATTCAGATGCAGTTATAACGTGCCACCGTCTGTCATATCACACTAGCGGTGTGAGTCTACTTTCTTACAAGATTTACTATATAATCAAGTATTGATGCTGAATTGCAAAATTTTATACTATTTTTTAAACTATTTTTTATAAATCATCTTACTGTACGTTAATCAGTGTTTGTCCTCTGTATCAGTGACTGTTGACTGAAAATCTAGATAATCTAGAATAAAATGTGATGTGTGTCCTTCCTTTTGTGCCTGATGATTATTCCACACTATTTTAGGAAAGGAAAATGTGACACAGTAATGCAAACCAGCGAATGTGGACTAATGTTTTAATTCTTTAAATATAAATGAAATACATTTTAAAGATTTGTTTTGTCTGAACAATGTGCAAAACAAATGCACATCTTTCTGGTCCAGGTATAAAATCTCACTTTCATTACATTAGGAAAAGTACAGCTTCAGACACATATATAAAAGTACCTCTTGTGATAAGTACAATTTGGGCCTGAATGGTACAATTTCTAATATAATACAACCTTTCAACAGAGCATTCCACAGTGTTACTACTCTTCATCAACCATTCAACTGTTCTGTTTGTAACATACATAATTTGAACTTGGAGCCGCTCCAAAAATCCTCAAACCAGAAAAAAAATTTTCACTTTGTTAAACCTTCAGCCCTGAAGCAGCAGACATCAAAGTGCTCATAAACGGAGCTTGTGGTTAAAGGACAGTAGCTCTTTACCTGAAGTCCAGGGCCCCCTGAGGGGCTGGAGTTCATGGTGGATTTCATTTAGAGGCCCCTGAGGTGCAGAGATTGCAAATTACAGCTACCGCCGACACCAGGTTGTATTTTCTGCTGTCAGGGGTACATGGACAGAACATGTGCACCCTGGTTATCTACATCTCTGCAGGCCTCTAATGACGCTTGTTATCTTTGATCTTCCTGAAATGTCAACCTGGTCTGGATTGTCACAGGTGAGGTAAATAAATGGTCCCCGTGCTTACATAGCTTTTGTTGATATTGCTCAGTATCACTTCTATGCCATTATTTAATCCCACCTGGCTTCTTCTTTTTTTTTTTCTTTACCTTGATAATGTTTAGTGTTTCCTTAAGTGTGCTATATCTTACTGTGATGCGTTACAGTACGGCAGGAGCTTGGCTGATTCTGTCACTGTTGTATAGTTATAGGTAGGGGTGAGATTCAAGCGTGTAGAAGCTGCTGGTTTGGTGGTTTTCAGTCAGCTATTGTGGCTTCTGCTTGTCTGTTCTTCAGGAGATTTTTCAGAAAGAACTCGCCTGTAAAGAGAAAAGACGGTGATTAGACAAATATGTATTCTCAAACCCAAGAAATACATTTATCTCATCCTTCTGAAAATAATAAACCCAGATCAGACGGTTTGTAAAATCAAGATATGGCACAGACAATGTACACTCATAATAACCCAGCACTTATAGTCTCCCTTGATGCTGAAAAGGCCTTTGACCGAGTGGAATGGTCTTTTTTGTTTCTGGTATTAGCTAAATTCGGTCTGGGTTCTAATTTCATTAATACGATTGAAACCTTCTATTTAGACCCAAAAGCCACAGTTAATACAAATGGCTTGATGTCTGATGGCTTCCCGGTGCGCAGGGGCTGCAGACAGGGGTGCCCCCTGTCACCTTTACTATTTATATTGTTTATTGAAACTTTGACTGAGGTCATCAGAACTAACCCTGATATATCTGGAATTAGGGTTATTCACAGATGATGTCCTTTTATATATGCATAATCCTGGGAAATCAATTCCGGCAGTTTTATATGCCACATTCAGTGCCCTGTCGGGTTATAAGATTAACCTGGGGAAGTTGGTCGCTACGCCCTTTAATATCCCCCAGGATATGTCAATACAATCTCCTTTTCAAGTGTCCAGGAGAGGTTTTAAATATTTAGGTATCTTAGTCACTTCTGATTTAAATAGTCTGTTTGAAACTAATTACTCACCTCTAATTCACAAGGTTAAGAATGATCTGACAAAATTGGCTTCCCTACCAACTTCTCTCCTTGGGAGAATCAATACTATAAAAACGAATGTTCTTCCTCAACTGAACTATTTATTTCAAAATCTCCTGTGCTACTTGACCCCTGCATTTTTAAGTCACTGAATTCTCACAGATCCCGCTATATTTGGAACAATAAACACCAAAAAGTTAAGTTCTCTATACTTACCAAGCCAAAAGATCTTGGAGGCTTGTCCCTGCCCACTTTACAACTATACTATTGGTCAGCACAACTTAAAATGATGTCAAATTGGTTTACGAACAGGAAAGATTCTTGACGGTTGGGTCTTGAATCTCAATCTCGTTACCCCAAAAGACTCAACTCCCTTCCTTTTATCAATAATATAGAACAGTTAAATCATCTCAAGAACAACATAATTGTTTATAACACATTACTAGTTTGGCAAGATGTGAAGAAATACCTAAATATTTCTCCTGTCATGTCTTTCCGGTCTCCCCGGCCTCTGAATCCAGATTTACCAACACAGATTAGGAGTATTGGTTGGACGTCTAAGGGCTTGTTAAACCTCATAGACCTGTTGGACTCTGGTAAATCATTTGAGCAACTCAGGACTGATTTTAATATTCCCCACAAACATTTTTATATCTCCAAATTTGTCACTTTATAGGGTCTCTTTTGAGCACAGGCAGGATTCGCACGAGGCTGTCACAGCTGGAAAACACAATAGTCTCCCAAACTGATTTCCAAGAATTATGCTTCACTACTTTACTCTGACTCTTCAGGCTATGACTCTCTGAAGCTGTTGTGGGAGCGTGATCTGGAGGTGACGTTTAATCCTGTAGACTGGGACAACATCTGTAGTGGGGTTTTCCCTAAATGTACTTCAATCTCTATACATGAACAGAACTTTAAATTTTTTTATCGAACTTATTACACACCTGTTCGCCTCCAGAGAATGTTCCTTGACACCTCTAACCTTTGTTATAAATGTAAAATACATAAAGGTACATTTATCCACTTGATTTGGCCATGCGACCGTATTCAGACTTTCTGGAAGGGGGTTCATTCTGTAATCCAGGAGGTCAGTGGTAAACAATTTTTCTGACTTCTTCTTTCTATCTCCTTAATCATACTCCAGACAATTTTTTTACATGGACACCAAATCTCTGCTGATAATTCTTTTGTTTCTGGCTAAAAAATGTATTCTGCTGAGGTGGTCAACCCCCACATGTCCCTACAGTCGACATGTGGATAACACAGATTTCTGCTCTTATTCCTCTTGAGAAGTTGATTTACAATTTTAATCACAAATCGAACAAGTATTGGAGGATCTTACAGAAATTATAACTCATTATCTGTATTAAAAAAAGAAATACATTTATCTGACTGCCTATTATGTTTTCTAGGAAGTTTTCTATTATGTTCTTCCTTGGCAGATGTCACTGCTGCTGAATTTTCAAGTGCAAGTAACTGACCTACTCTTGTATTTTGGTGGTAAATGATGTCTCAGTATTTTTTCCAATCTGTGGTTGCACTCTTTGTATGGTGAGTCACCTTTAATGAGTTTCAGCAGTAATTGTAAGATAAAAATGGATGCAAAGGGATATTATATGGTCCTGTTTGTCATTGGAATAAACTGTGAGGGAGTGTGTTTCTCACCTGCTTTATAGGAGGATCTCACCAGTGGGCCGCTGGCTGTGTAAACGAAACCCATATCATTCCCAACCTTCTCCCAGTGGGCAAACCGCTCTGGAGTGACATATTCCTCCACCTAAACACAAACACACATCGTCACAGTGTGCACGCATTTCCTCCTGCAGAACTGTTGCCTTAGTAAATGGAGAAATACTCCACAAAGCGTAGTTTGCTCACTTTTAGGTGGCGTTTAGTGGGCTGCATGTACTGGCCCAGAGTGAGACAGTCAACTCCTGCCTCTCGCAGCTCTGAAAGGTCACCAGAACAGTGCAGTCAGGACTTCATTGTACTTAATGTCAGCATGTTGGAAATACGTAAACATGTGAGACTGGCGGGTGTTCTCACCAGTCAAGGCGTTGAGTATCTGCTGGTCCGTCTCGCCCAGTCCCAGCATGATGGACGTCTTGGTGAGCACAGTGGGTTTGACCTTTTTAGCGTGCTTCAGGACACTCAGAGACTGGTCAAAGTTCGCTCTGGGGTCACGAACGTGCCTGGAAACACATGGGACAGACGGACATGAGCAATTGAAATAGTCAAAAGGTAAATACGTACCTTTATACTGAACACGTATACCCAGATCACAATGAAAAATTCTTCGCGGTACACCCTCCCTGTGCTTCCACTTGTGCAGTTCATCCAGTATTTTTTGCTAACGGTAGCAAAATGGCTCTCATGTTCCCCCTGCAGGTCAGTGTGTGTATTACTGTCCTGACTGACTGCAAGTACAGCTTCACTACTACACTAATAAGGAAGTATTTGATATAAACTACATTTGATACTTGATTATTTTTATGCTTGGTAATACATGATTGCAATCTGTATTTATGAACACAAGCTAGTAAGTATGCACTTAAATTGTGTCTTATTTTCTTACTTTATGAAGAACAAAATAATGAGACAGTTTGTTGTCTGCCATTTTTACAGATCCCTCTATAGATGTTCTCTGTAATTTGTTTTGTTATTTGGCTTCTTGGCTGATTCACACAGACTGAAGTACCTTTGCAGCTCTCGCACGGTCTCCACATTGTGGGCGTACACGTCTAACCCCGACAAGGCGATCTTCTCTACTGCAGCCAGGTCGCCACGAAAATCTGGGGTCAGACATTCAACCAGGATCTGTGGGTCCCTGGACGAGGATGACAAACACGCTTATTTGTTCATTTTGTGTAGATTTTAAGATGCAAAAACCAAATAACTCCAAAAAAGATGGGAGGCTATACCTTTCCTTCAGGTTCGAGACAGTCGTGGCAAAGTGTGCTGCCCCCCCATCAGCAATATCTGCAAAAAAAAAAAAAAAAAAAAAAACAGCATGAGAACTGGCCGTTACTGCTGACACAATTGTTAAATCTTTCTAAATGTATTCAGAGGGGACATTGGATTCTGTAAAAACTATTTTGAAAATGTGATAGCAATGTTGCTTTTAAGAGCTTGTAATTTGCTTATTTTTAAATTTTGTTACTCATTGACAGACCCAATATAAAGAAACTAGTGTGCACTGGGCAATTACATATTAAGAATACAGCTAATAACCTGAGTCTTTACATAAATCTGCTCCTAACATCACATTAACAGAGTTTTCTGCATTTGCTAAGAATTAGAAGAGTATACTCGGAGTCAGGGAGCCATTACCGTCTCTGTCGACTGAGGTGAGAACCACGTAGTCCAGCCCCCAGGCTGCGATGGCCTTGGCTGTGTTGTATGGCTCGTCTGGGTCCAGAGGTGGGGGCCGACGGGCCGTCTTCACCGAGCAGAACCTGCACCCACGGGTACATGTGTCCCCCATCAGCTACATACAGAGAGAGAGAACTGAAGCCATGGGCATGTAGTGGGACAGGAATGAGTAATTCATACAGATACTATGTGTCATAGGACGTTCAGGCACCAAGTGTAGTCAGAAAATTCTTCATAAAACAATGAATACAATTTATTTATGCTTTTCTTTTTTTTTTAATTATTAGTTGTGCAGACATTTGCAGAGATGATGTGCTTTTTTGTCAAGCATGTCTGGTATTTTTTCAGAACTGTCATGAATTCAGCTGTACCAGGAGACTTACCATGATGGTGGCTGTGGCTGTGGCATACTCTCCCCCTCCCCAACATTCCCCGATGTTAGGACACCTGGCCTCCTCACACACCTGAGAAAACACAGGGAGTCTTCACATGAACTGACACAGGACTTGCCGTTGGTGTCAGAAGTATTAATTGGAAATTTTAAATATTAATAGATCCTGATATAAAAGCCATTTTTGTTATTTACTTCATTATGTTAGGTATCCTGAAAAAAATAAAAATCACATTATATTGATTTGTTGACCCTTACGTCAAAAGGACCCAGCAAGTCATGCAACTTGTCACCTGCCTGTTAAACTCACCGTGTGCAGGTTGAGGTCTCTCAGTGTGTTCTTCAGCCTGTTGTAGTTTTTTCCGATGGGAATCTCCGTCTTCAGCCATGGAGGAAGCCGCAGCCTGAAACAAATAAACAGCAGCAAAGCCTTTTCACTAAACAGCGGTCTGATGTGGACAATGTAGATAAAAACTTTTATCATGGACATGGACTAATAATTTAAAGGGAGATATTAAAAGGGACAGTCACCTCACTGTGAATGATGATGCAAATTACCCAGTGGCAACGTTTAGCATCTTAACATATGTGTTGTCGAACCCTGGCTTCATCTCAGGTTTGCAGCCTGGTTAAGAAACATGCTTGGATCTGAATGACTGTTCTTCTTCTACACACACATAGTGAACCAAGTCAGACTAGAGCCAGCTATTTTCATAGAGGAATGAGCCTTCAAGGTGAAGCCCACAGTCTGCCTGCCTCAGGAAAACAATAACAAAACAGATTCTTTCCCACAGATGTCACAGATTCTATGTGAAGCTGTTAGCTGACTTTCATTAGAGCAACACCTTAAAACACCCCACATTCAAAAGTCCATTTAAAAAAAAAAAACACTTTTTTACTTTCAAAAGACTTATTCTTAATTTTACATTAACTGTGATCTTGTTAGAAATACAATACAAACAATATTGTACATATGCACACATAAGGTACATACTCACATATATTAATATATAATATAAAAACATATATCCCTTATTGTAAGCTGTTTCCTTAACAGTCCTGTGAGCACCTTGCTGGCCGTATTTACTCATATTAAACTTTTCAGGTCTCACCAGTGAAAACACAAATTACTGGTTTGTGTAGCTACACAAGGATTCAAGTGAATTGTAACCATCATTCTCACAGCTCTTGTATGCATACTTTTAAATGCATTTCTTTTAAGTGACTTTGGATAAAAGCTAAGTAAATGTAACATAATATGATACCGTTTTAATACACTTTAATTAACCCTCATGCGTCATTAAATTAAACGGTAGTAAATTAAACTGATGCCTGAGGGTTAAGTGAGACATTATCTAACAGGGAAAACACAACAGAGCAGCGTCTTTCCTCAGACTGTACGACTCCTCGACTCAGTCTCCACATGTATAAATCAATGGAACATTTAACATACTGTACATACTTCATGTACCTGTATAAGTATATGTATACAAGTACCTATATAAATATTATATTATTTTATTTTTATTTCTATTTCTAATTTAAATGTGTATGTATAAACAATGTATGCACAGTATATAATGTTGCTGTAAAATGACAATAAATTAAGTATAGTTGCAACTAACAATTATTTTCAGCATCAGTTTATCTGTCGTTTTTTTTTTCCAAGTTATGGATTTCTTGTTTGGTGCCTAACATGTCAGAAAATGGTGAAAAATGGAAAACATTTTTGCACAATCTGTCCAGTTTTTCATTTAAACAACAGCCATTTTGTCCACAATGTCTTTATCTTTATCATCTTTTATACTACTGTCTACTTTCTTTCTCCTGAAGTTTTTCTTGAAGTACTTGCTCACACTTTTCCATTTTTTATGTGCATATTTTTTGACAAACTCTTGTGAAAACCTTTGTACCATTAGTCCTGATTCTGCAGAGACCTCACGTTGATCCAGCTCTGCACAGTCTGCTGGATAAAGGTCTGTGTGATCCGGTCTTTGAACCCCTCTGATAACACTCACAGACTCACTCAAAGGGGGGGCCTTCTTGAACCTGTAAGACCTGGAAACCCCCATCAGTCTTTCCCTCACCTCTCTCCCTTCTCCCTCTTCAGGTTGCCTTTGTATTCTGCCCATTTGGTTTTCTCGGACAGATCCCCGGAGATGAAGTCCTGCAGGTCGGGTCCGTCGTCGCTCAGAAGCTCCTTCCTCCTCTCAGCCCGGTTTTGGACCTGGTCCCGGTTCTGATCCCGGTCCGGGGAGGACTTAGCCACAGATGTCAGACTGTTAGTGTACACCTGTAACAGAGAAGTGACTGAGGGTTATTTAAAGTGTCCAGGAGTCTCTCTTTAGGTGCCGGTATGAGCAGCCCTTCCGGTTACAAAACACACACGCACTTCCAGGCCCGGGACCAGACTTCACCGCGAACCCATAACAGACTAACCGGTACCGTCGGTGTTTGTCGGCTAGAGAGTATCCGAGCACCGGCAGGACACACTCACCTGCGGGATGGACCTGGGACTGAGCCACAGGTGGTTCGTGGAGAAACGTCCGGCCACACAGCAGCTGTGCTTGAGCAGCGCCATGACTTTAGCAGCGGACTGTCATTGACAACAAACATCGACGATCGACTGCTCCGGTCTGCTGCTGCGTTCACGTGAAGAGCCGGAGTGGGGAAATAGATACCTCATCTCCCTTTTCAGAGTTTGGGCGTTCGCGTTTATTACAGGACTAGTTAAATACACCACTAGTTAAATACAGTGGTGGGATGTAACTAAGTATGTTTACTCAAGTACCATTCTTAAGTACAAATTTAAAAACTAAACCCCCAACAAATAAAAAAACTTTATGCAAATGCAGCTGAGTAAGTCAACTGACAGAGCATTAATTGATAACCATTTTCATAGCTTTTTTCCTTTTTTTGTGCAAAAGCATTTCATGGTTCAAGCTTCATGAATGTGACAGTTACTGGGGACGTTTTGCATGGAGTATTTTTACTTCTGATACTTTAAGTACGTTATCATGATTATACTTAGATACTTTTACTTCAGTACTATTTTCAAAGCAGGACTTTTACTTGTGACAGAATATTTTCACAGTGTGGTATCAGTACTTTTATTTAATTAAAGGATCTGAATGCACCAATCAATATAAGGCATTCATATTTGGACTCTGGGAAAGTTGGAAAAACAGTAAAATCCCCCAAAAGTTCACGATATCTGGTTTGAAAAGGTTTTCTATACTATACAGTGTAAATTACTACATAGTACCATACAGTATACATTACTATATACACATTGTATAATACAGTATTATACACTATACAGTATACACTCTAGAGAGTACTTTACAGCATAATTTATAATACAGTAACCTACAATATACAGAGTATAAAATATATAAACTATACAGTGTGTGTTTTTCCAACATGCCTTGAATGCGGCAGAGCTAAATGCGAGGAAATATTGTTAATAGCCGGACAGTAAACCTTCTGTGTGTTGGTATTTGCTGTACGATTTACAAATAATATCTTTTGCTAATTTATTTATTTACATTATAACTTTGATCTACGTATACCGACAAAATAACAATACATGTCTCGATCGCCTTATCACGCCTGATGACGCCACGTACGCGCCCTACATCAGCGTGGTGACGTCCTTCCTTCCTCCTTTCCTCTGCTACCGGCGAGGTGAGCATCGCCAAAGAAAATCTCTCCCCGTGTTTCATCTAACTCCATCTGAGTGAATCTAACATGTTTGTTGATTAAAATTAGCGTGTCACATGCGGACAGTGCTGTGTGTCACTACATGAGCTGTATTTTACTGTTAGTGAAGGTTTGTTAGGAAATATGTGGTTGTTTTGTCCCGCTCTCTGTTCTCGGCCTGTAGCTGCAAACATGTCGGCGTTAGAGGCCGCAGCGGGCTACGTGTTATTTAACAGGACAGTCCTCTTGTAATGCGTTAACTACACCCATTAAGTAATGATATGTTGTGTGGTTATAGTTGTCCAGCGATAAACACGAAACACGCCTAATGTAGCTTTCATTTAGCATTAGCATTAATGCTAGTTGAGAAGACGCAGTGTGACTGAAGTTGCTTGTCAGATGCTGACTCTGACAGTGACCACATGTTAGTGAGAATCATCTTTAAATGAAAGACCAGACATCAGCCTGAAGCTGTTGTTTGTTCAGCTTGTCGGTTTATTTCTTATACAGCTTTATCAGAAGTAAAAGACTAAAACTTAAAAAAGTAAAGGTTATTCATTGAAGTCATTCAAACAGCCATAACATTAAACTCTCATTGTTTGTGTCTTTACAGAATGAAGACCATTCTCAGCAGTCAGACTGTCGACATCCCCGACAATGGTGAGGGTCTCCACACATCCATGGTCATCTTTGAGGTGTTGGTTTTTTGCTTGGCTTCTGAATTTGTGTGATTTCTGTTTTCAGTCGAGGTGAGGTTGAAGGGGCGGACGGTCATCGTCAAGGGGCCCCGTGGCAAACTCGTCAGGGAGTTCAACCACATCAACCTGGAGCTCAGCCTGCTGGGCAAGAAACAAAAGACGGTAAGGAGACTGAAGTGAATGCCATGAAATGTGTAGGAGCTGGGCCATATGGTTGAATCAACACCATGATAATCTTTGAAAGATTATATAAGATCATCACAATGATGCATCCAGTGGTGAGAGTTTGATCATGTGATGTACATGTGTAAAAGTTTAATAACTATTTTAATTCTGATAGCCTAATTGCATCTGTTCTCGGTACCAGGAGATTTGTTAAATAAAGCTTTGAGATTTTCTTGTCTCAGTGCACTCTCATAACTTAAATGGCAGCTCACTACTGTAGTTTTGCTATATGTAGATAAAAATGAGGCTGTACGTCAAAGCAAATTTCAAACTCTTAGTAAAAAAACGCTGATTGCAGACTGAATTACTGGAAGAGGGTCTTGGTGAATGTTGGCTGCAATAGTAAAGTGTGTGTCACATAATCAAAGTTTTGATATCGTTCTTTCAGGTTATTTTATTCCAAAAAAATTGCTGATGTCTTAAAATGTTAGACAAGACATTGCTTGTTTCTGACAACAGTCCATAACCCAAAGACGATTAAATGTTCAAAGAATTAAAAAAAACATTAGAAAATAGAAACATTAGAGAGGCTGGAACAAGCTCATTCTTTTTGTTTTACTAGACAAACAAGTCCATGATTAACAAAGTGTTGGCTGGTTAATTTTCTGGTAACTAATACATTAGTAGTTTCAGTTTTGTATGGTTTGATGAAACTGATGTGAACATATGTGCTGTTTTTTTTTTTTTGTTTGTTTTTTTTTTTTAAGCTGCGTGTGGATAAATGGTGGGGAAACAGGAAGGAACTGGCCACAGTCCGCACCATCTGCAGCCACGTCCAGAACATGATCAAGGGAGTCACACTGGTGAGACGATGTTCAGCTTGTCGGATGGTGTCTGAGTTATTGACACTGGCTCATTGTACTGAAGACAAAGTGCTGGACTGAGCTCTGTGCCCAGCCTTTATGGTGGGATTAGTGTAATTTGTAGTCATGGTATATGTTGTGCGGCTCTACAGCTGGTTATTGTTCGAAGAATTTGTTTGGTTTGCCTTTACGGCTCAGCTCAGTGCCTCTCCTCTCCTGACTGCAGGGTTTCCGGTACAAAATGCGCTCTGTGTATGCCCATTTCCCCATCAACGTCGTCATTCAGGAGAGTGGAACTCTGGTGGAGATCAGGAACTTCCTGGGAGAGAAGTACATCCGCCGTGTCAGAATGAGGCCTGGTGAGTCCGGCTTCTAGACAACAGACCCCTATGTATTGTGTCTAATGAATGTCTGTTCCATTGAGTTTACAAAGATCAGCATCCATTTATTAATCTTTGAGCCCGAGTTCCCTCCCTTCACATGTTGAGTGTTTGTGCAGGCTGTTTTACCCCTTACTGTATCTGACTTGCTCATGTGTGATATCAACATTATCCTGCTGTGAATGGTAAAATATTGAACGTTTACGCCTTTGTCTCCCAGGTGTGAACTGTACAACATCCGCTGCCCAGAAGGACGAGCTGGTGCTGGAGGGTAACGACATCGAGCTGGTGTCAAACTCAGGTACATTTTTTGCCTTTTTCCTTCTCACCGCTGTTCTACATTTCACAGTATTTTACAGTATTCACAGCAGAAGGATTCATGACATGACCTGCTGTTTTGACACAGATTCTACTTCTTGACTGCTTAACACTTAAAACAGAGTTGTTGAATTGTTTCATTAACGGGATATTTGATATAATTTTACTCATGCTGCCTCAAAGCTTGGCGTAAAATGGTCTCATTCTGTCAATCAAAACGTGAACAGACGAACATCAAGACATCTGTTGGTGATCGGCAGAGTTCATTCCTTGTCCATTACAGCGCCCCTCTCCTCTCCCATTCTACAGAACATTCCCTGAACTTTCAACATGACTTTGACAAGTAATCCTCTCCCTCATTGCCATGTGAGGTGCAATGATAGTTTTAACATTGATGTTAAATGTTGTGATGTAGAAAACTGCAGCCAGTTCTTTGTGTTAAAATAACATTCAGTTGATACTGTGGCTGACGGCAGAGAGGACTGAAGACTGTGGTTCCCAAACTTTTGTTTTGTTAAACTAATATTTAAGCAAAGTAATTTTCACACTGTACTTTCACCATTAGACCTGTGAAAAGACAATCATTACATTCCCATCAGGTCCCACTGGCTTCACTTATTTGTCAGCCTGTCAGTGACATTTCGCAGCAAGTTATTTCCCAGCACCTTTACTCTGACAGCTGTTGTAGACTTTGAAGTTAACCCCCCCCTCCTTTTTTTTATGTCCACTGCTATACAGTAGTGTTTTAAAGTAGAGTGAGTTTTTTTTTTCTCTCTGTATTTCAGCACACTAGTTTTGAAATTAAAGGACTGCTGACTTTAAGTTTGACATGCACTTTTGTAAACAGTAGGAGTTGAATGCAAATGCATCCCAAAAATCATACACAAAGAAACTAATAGACCCAACAGCGTAATAGTCTTAAGTGGTTAAGTCAATCACCTGACCTGAATCCATCTCAGCATGTACCTGGACGTCCAGACTGAAGGCAGAAATTCCCTAAAATGAGCAACGAGAGTCTGTATCTCTGGGAAAGACACTCAGTCAGTCTGTGATTTGTTACTTGAGTCTTTGGCTACAACTAGCAAATTATAACTGATAGTTATTGCCAATATATTTTGGTCCCCCTAAAATTGGAACATTACTTTTCATATCATGTGCATGTAAGCATCCTTGATTAAAGCTGAAATGTAACCTCATTGCTTCATTATAAAAGTGACCTACAGAGACAAAACAAAGCTGTCACCATCTCTGTACTTCCTGACTGCACTCATCCCTCCTCAGTCTGATCTTTCCCTTCACTCTCTCCTCCAGTCTCCTCTGTAATTTTTGTGATCCTGTGTGTGATGTGATTAGCTGCTCACCATCCCAACCTCTCTGTGTTCCAGCTGCTCTGATCCAACAGGCCACCACAGTCAAAAACAAGGATATCAGAAAGTTCTTGGACGGTATTTACGTGTCTGAGAAGGGAACAGTAGTGGAAGCGGATCAGTAAACGTAACATCTGCACTCGTAGAGGTTAGACAACGCCGTCGACGCCTCCCTCGTGGCTGATCTTTTTCTTGCATGTTCCTTACACTGTGTTGATGCAAGGACACAGTTGTCTTTTACTTTTCTTAAATTGCTCTGTCCCAGAGAGATCTGGAGTTTTGTTTTGCACAGTGCAAACACGTTTTTGTTATGTGGTGTCATGGCTGGGCAATATAGCAAGATGCTTATATAGTTCATTATGTAGTCATAGGATTTACTTTCACGATTAATCTAAGATTTCATAAATTAGTGAAAAGCGTCAATTATAACTTTCCAGAACCAAAGATGTCATCTTTAAATTCCTATTTTGATCCAAATTAATGTAATGACATATCGCAACATGGCAGGTGTATCCAAAAAAACTTAAGTGCTGAACTGTTCATATTTTACCATAATCTCAAAGCTTAATGCAACTCATTTATTGTTGGAAATTGTTTATAATTTGGGCCACATTTTTGTGAAACAGTTCGGCCCCACTGAAAGTAAAACTGAAGTATTGCCCAGCCAAGTTTGTTGCTTCTTATGGCTTCTGGTGCTTTTTAACTTAAGTTTAATATCTTAATTTAACACTAACCTCAGCATGCATCTATTTAAAATGTTATTTTTCATAGAAACATCTTGTTCAATAGTGCCTCAGGTGTCATTAATTTTAGACTGTTGTGTAATCTATTAACCCACCTACCTGTTGAATTAATGTGATCGGGTCTCTCCCTTCACTCTGGGCTCTTGTGTTTCTTTTCAGCGGCCTTGATCCAGCAGGCCACCACGGTCAGAAAGAAGGACATCAGGAAGTTCCTGGATGGGATCTATGTCAGCGAGAAGACCACTGTGGTGGAGCAAGATACCGAATAAATGTTCACCATGTCCCT
Organism: Scortum barcoo; assembly: GCA_023238725.1. Taxonomy (NCBI): domain Eukaryota; kingdom Metazoa; phylum Chordata; class Actinopteri; order Centrarchiformes; family Terapontidae; genus Scortum; species Scortum barcoo. The sequence goes on from CM041553.1 coordinate 17,941,116, forward strand.
AATGACCAATAAAATTAAAACTTTTCCAGTTATTCGGTCACCTTGTGCTTTTGTCACCTTGTGTAGCTTTTTGTAGCTGCAGGGCAGGATGGGTTTAGTTTAAGTCACACTTGTGAAATTAATTTAGGAAGAACAGAAATGCAATATTATCAGTTTGTTGCCATTTTTTCAGCAATAACGAAGTAACGCTTAATCACATCAGCAGCTCTGCCCCGTTTGTCTTGAAATGTAATGATGGGACAGGTTTGTGGGGTGTTTTTTAGTAAATGTGCTTGTTTGCACCCTGTTAGTTAAATCTAGTGATTGAAGATGTATTGGGGAAATTATCCAAGTATTATCAGGAAAGTATTCTTAAATATTAAAAGTACTTATATAAATGCAGAAAAAGTGAGACGATGTTGTATGAATACTATTGTTTAATACTATTCATACATTTGAAGTGGAACGTATTCTAAATTATTACAGATAAGTAAAGGAAAAGCAGTACATGAAACTAGAACTACAATGTGTGTGCGCAACAAATGAAACCCTTTATTTTCTGTCAATTATCTAATTGATTATTTCGCTCAGCTGTACTTGTATGTATTAGGTGGTTTAATTAACAATGCTTTATATTTTTTTAGCTTTTTTTAAGCTTTGTGTCCAGAAATCTTGATGGGTAAAGTAAATGAAGCTGTCAAATAATTGTGGCGAAGTAAAAAGTACAGTTTTACCCTGTGATAATTCAGAGGTGGAGCGGAAGTAGAAAGAGGCATGAAAGGAAAAAAACTAGACAGTTAATTTATTTAATCAATGATCATATTAGTTAGTAAAAACATCAATAAGTTACAGATGAGAAATAGAGAAATGTAAGTATGTTTAGTTTCAGCTTTAGCTTTGATTAGCTGTGGTTGTCTCCCCTTCACTTGATCTGCTTTTTTGTCTCTGTGACAATTATACAGTGATGGAAAGTACTTTTTACACCACTACAGTTCAAATTTGAGGTACTTATATTTGAGTATTTCCCTTTTCTGCTACTTTACATTTCTACTCAACTACATTTTAGAGACAAATATTGTACTTTTTACTTTTGTGACCTACTTTTTTGCGATACATTTTGTTCCCAGTTACTTTCCATATTCTGATTTAAAATAAAAAACAAATTATTATAAATTATGATGTAATAGATTAAGTAAAAACGGTATGGATCACTGGGGGAGAAGTCACCTTTGTATTGTGTACAAAGTTATTCAAATTAATTCCTTCTTAACTAGCTGCAACACTTTAATGATGCACATGTTTGTGGAACAATTATTTAAATAATAAGCCATTCTGTATTAAGATATTATATATATTATATATATATTGATGCTAATCCTTGCACTTGCCTTGTACTGCAAAATTGCAATTTTACATGCTGTCATCATGTAAAACATCTAAATTGTTTAATTGAATGACATGATTTTTTTTTGTATTTTATTGATATTGATAACCTTTGTCATTCTTATGTGTGCATTCATTAAATAATATCTACAGTATATGGCTTCAGTGTTTTCTGTGATTGTTTCATGACTAAAGTTCTGCTTCCTTACAACTGCACAAAGAATATATGAGGACTGATACTCACTGTCATTATTCACTCTAGTCTGAGCCATTATGGCAAAAACAAGGAGAGTCACAGTCAGCGTCTTCACTGAGAGGATGGAGATGTTGGATCGCCTTCCACAAGAAAATAAAGGAGAGTGAGACACAATTACAAAAACAGCTGATGCGAGCAGGGCAGCCGCAGGGACTGTGGTGCTCCATTGACAAGCAGAGCATCAATCAAATATATATAATCTATCATAGGATAAAGAAGACAAGATGATGAGAAAAAACAGCAGAAAAAAAGAGACTGAGAACAAACCTGCTGTAGAAATCTTTTCTTTACTCAGTCTCAGCCTGCTGTCCTGTAGGGCCCTAGTGAGAAAGAGACCAGCTCCTTCATACAGTTACTCACTTATACTTACTTAATATATCATGTTATCATATTTTTACTGCATTTTTTTCTATTTATGTTTCTTGATTTTTCAGTGCTTATTATTTATTTTCGTATTTTCTATGTTCATTGTACACCAATGAAAATCCCTGTGTTTGAAAACTTACTGGATTCTGATTATGTACTGTATGTGTAAAGCTGTTTGATGTTATTTCCCAGTAATTTGTGATCAGATCCATGGAGTATTCATATTATTACATTTAATTTAATGGTGTAACAATTAACTTCTGCCTCTACAGTGTAGTGCCTAATAGTCGTGAACAACAAATTGTCCACTGAGTATCGTTTTCCGTTACTTTGGCTGACAGTTGGTAACTTTAACAATGGTCAGTAATGAACATTAATATTCTTCTCTACTAGGACTGAAATTGATTGTAAAGATCTGGTTTTACTGCTTCATGCAACTTTCTTAGCATTTCTGTTATACCTTGTAACTCCCAGTTTTATGAAATATTTTTAAAAGCAGAACTTAAAGTTTAAGATGGAAACTATTTTCATTTTTTGTTCATTTGTAGTAGAAGCTTTTGTCCATTCAGTGTTCACATACTCTTGCATTTTGGAAAGATTCAAAGAACTAGGTGCCCTTTTAAGACTAAATTCTGCAGTTCACCTGCTGCATAGTCTTTTCAAAATATAATCTATCTGAAAATACTTATAATATATATATACTGTTATTATGTATCTGGAATGGTATTCTTATTTGTGTCATTTCATTAATCTTACATTATCCTTTTGATTTTATGTTTGGTGGCTTATTTGCTTATTCTAACATTATAAGTCTGCCTTACATGATTTGATCTGTTTCCTGGTAAAAATTACATAAATTTAGATCAAATTTGGATTAGACATACAACTTTAAATCACTTTTTCAAAGTGTTATCTGTCTTAGTCTAATATAGAATAATTAAAAACCTTGACATTGAAATATACAATTTTTATTTTAATGATATATTAAACATATTCCTATATTTTGTTTCCTCTCTTCTTCTTCTTCTTTTTCTGTTCTCTTCCATTGTATGCTCACATGTAGCCTGATTTATGTGTTGTTTTCTTTTAGGTTATAAAAACTGTTGTTTTGTATAAAAAAACAGACAACAAAAAACAAAACAAAGAGCACGCGGACTGACGCACAGGGCGCACACCGCCAACAACGCTTGACGTCTGTGCGTCATCTCCAGGCGACCGCAGAGCTTCGCGCCAAGCAGAAGAGGGATTTCATTACTTTTACTGATACTAAGCGGACAGAAAACTGCGAGGAAGCACGCTTATAATGGTACGTTGCGACATTTGAACTATTTATTCACTCAGACTTCGAGCTGTCCGTGTGAGCAAAGCGGAAATAAAGACAAATCAGCCCTGTGTTTTGTTGAAGCTGCTGTTGAAGTGCGCATTTTAAGCTAAGTTACAGCTAAAGAGGACTCCACCTGTTTATTAAAATGAGCGAGTAAAAACACACAGCAAACATCTTTTGCTCTGTCATCGTGTTTATTTAACACCTATCTGCTGTTTGGTTTAGGATTAAAAAATAAAAGTTGCAGTTCCTGATTAAAAAAAACAATGTCAGAAAGTTGAAATTTAAAAACCTTAAAGCATTAATTTGCAGTAAAATGCATGTAATTTGTATTTTAGTCTGGGAATAAGTATTTTTTATTTGGTTTGACATATCGTGCATGGTTGTGTGCACACAGGACATCAGGCGCTTCTTTGCACCGACTGCAGCCAAGCCTGCGGTGCAGAAACCTGCCGCCGGTGGAAACGTGCAAACAGAGAAGAAGAAGAAGATGAATCCCTCCTCTTCAGACGAGGAAGTGAAGAAGAAAAAGACCACCAAGGCGAGGAAATATTGTCATCTCCTGCCCTCTTTCCTGTAATGATTCTTCTGTTTTATCATCTTTTTTTTTATCTCTGTAATGTATTATTGTGTTTGTGTGCTTCAGGTCAAAAACTCCAAGCCGGAGGAGAAACGCAAAGACAGCGACAAGAAACGGAAGAAACATGCAGTCATTGAATCAGGTATGAGTGATTTTGCGACTCCTACACGATGAAGTTTGTGCCTCTCATGTGCGACCATTCAAATCGGTCTATTTCTAGGCTGATTCACATCAAGGGTTTCAAACGTGTCTCCTCACCCTCTCTTAGTTTACTTGCTTAGTTTCACTCAACTCATGGATGCCTATGGGATGATGATTATTATTTGATCCCATAGACATTTAACAACTTGAGCCAAGATAGCCTAGCAATGCTGTTTGGTATAACTTCAGACTTCACCATATACATGAAAAATGTTTGTCCTGAAGTACTTCTTAGTTTCTGGCTCTGGGAAAGTGAGAAAAATGGTGAAATTCCCCCAAACTACACCCACACACTTCAACTTTAGTAAACAAATGTAATTTTTTTTTTTTATTCTATACGCTGAGCCTTCCTTGAAACTGTTTGAATCTGTCCGTTACTTTGAAAACTGAAAACTCTGAAAATCGAAAAATAATTAATAAAAAAAATAATATAAAAAAAAATGTTGTTAAGCAACCATGTGGGTTTTTCAGAATAAAAGATGCTTAGCTCTGTGAGCAGTACAAACTGTTTTCTTATACATTGTTCTTCATCCTCTCTGCATGTTTTCTTCACATCTTGTCTTTTTTATCTGTTTAGACTCTGATGACGAGCTTGGTGAAGAAGTCAATAAAATCCCCCAAACAGAAAACGACCAAGACAGAGCCGCCTTCGAAAAAAGATCCTGTGCATTATGTCTCTGAAACAGGTGAAGGGACTATGCTTTATCGTCATATTGTAGACATGCATGATCGGGCTAGGCGCCATGACCTGAAATCCATGTTGTTACAATCACATTTATATTTTATATTTAATATATGTATTTAGTGTGATTTTTCTGGTATATGGCTGTTTATCTGGTGCAGTCCATCAGTTGATTTATGGAGTACATATCAAAACAAATGTTTTAAATATTTATATTTTTTGCAGAGACTCAAATGCATTTGAATGGAGATCGTTCTAGCTTGAAGATGAGAATTGATATTTTGTTAATTTAGGGAAACTTTATTTTGATGTTTCAATTCTCTTTGTTGCCTCTAGACTCAGACAGTGACAATTTTCAGTCCTTGAAGAAGGTCTCCAAAGCCAAGCAGAATGGCACGGTCAAACCGTCAAAGTCAGATGCAGAGAGTAAACATTCAGGAGCCAAAGAGGGGCTGAAGTCTCCTGTGAGGACCTCTGCCACTCAGGGTAAAACTGCAGTAAAGTCTCCTCCGGGGCCCGTCACCCCCAAGGCAGCACCACCTCCTCAGCCCAAAAAAACGCCAACCTCAGTATTCGACTACTTTGGCAGTGCCACTGTTCAGCGCTCGGATAAGAAGCTCGTGGCCAGCACCAAACGAAAGGCTGTGAGTGTGGATGGACTATTTTTCTGTTTTCACTTTCTCTCCTCTCATGCTCGTACAGCTTTTTCAGCCAAACCTACAAGATCAAGTGTTACCCACTGAACACTCTGCTGAACATTTTTCCCCCAGCCTTTCATGTTTAGTATCAAATCCTTTTACAACAGGCTGACTTTGTAAAAACTTATCTTCTCCTCAGCCGACTCAGGACGTCGATGATCTGCTGACTGATGAGCAAATTGCCAGAGAGCTGCAGATGGATGAGGACATGGAGGTAGGGTGATCAACGTAACAGCTGCTCGTTCTTTTCTGTAGTAATTACAGCTGAAGCAAGTCATTTTTTATGTACAAATGACAAAAGAAAGTGTCAAAAAGATGCTTTTCTTTTTCCATTATGATAAGCTGAAAAGCTGACAATCTTTTGTAGACTGTTGGTTGGGTAAAAAAGTACTTTTAATATCTACTTTTGGGCCAGAGGAGAGTAAAACAACTTTTCTGTTAAAACGTTCTTAGTTCTTGTGGTATTCGTAGCTGAGCTCGCCCTCTGCTTTTCCGTTCTGATGTGTTTACTTTTTCACTCTGACTTCACTCAGCTAGAAAAGCAGGTGCACGAGGACGAGGAGTTTGCCAGAACACTGGCCATGTTGGACGATGAGCCTCAAGCGAAGAAGGTGATTTAAAAAAACAAAACAAAAAACACAGCAACACAAAAGCATGTTCATTAAAATGTTATTGGTCATTAAATATAGTTTCTTGCATGTTCTCATCCAGGCTCGTAAAGGCTCTGATGAAAAACCAGCCTTTCCCACAAAAAGCAACACAGACTCTGCTGCTGGCAGCATGAGCGGCTTGTTGAAGACCAGTCGAAGGGGCAGCATGTCGGAGGATGTGATAAGTCCGTCTCCAAAGAAGAACCCTGTCTCTGTAAAAGCTAGCTCCAAACTGGCTATGATGAAGAAAAAGGAGGAAGAGAAAAATGAGGGGCCGAAGAGCAAAACGCCAGTTTCACCCATTAAAATGAAATTCTCTCCTAAGAAGGAGCCCCTCACCTCGTCGAGCTCAGGCTTTAAGTTTACACCCAAAACAGGAACCACACCCATCGCAGTTAAAACTTCTCCCAAGAAACCAGAGGTAAGCAAGGCCTGTTAAAAACACATTGCATCAATGTCAAATGGACATCATGGAGATATTTATCTCTCTCATAATAAAATACAACATATGGTGAACTAATTAATTAAACTAGTTAATTAAAACAATTGAAAAACAAGTGAAATGTCCTCACCTCCGTCTCGCGTTCTGATCAGAGCATCAGTACGAGTCCTGATGAGGCAGAGAAGAAGAAGGTGAATGCGTCAGCTTACAGAAACTACCTCAACAGAGATGGACCACGAGCTCTGGGCTCCAAGGTTATCCCACAGGTAACAACACACAGGTTCAGTCTGCTGTGGTGAGAGAAGATCCATCGTTTAGCTGGGCGCCATCTTGTCTCCTCCTTGATAACTGACTGTGTGTCTCTGTGTGTGTCTCTGTGTTTTCCAGGGTGCAGACAACTGTTTGGAGGGCTGTGTGTTTGTTTTGACAGGGGGTCATGGAGTCCATGGAGAGGGATGATGCCAAAACCCTCATTGAGCGCTACGGTGGCAAGGTGACAGGCAATGTTAGCAAGAAGACCACCTACCTGGTCCAGGGCCGAGACAGCGGAGTCTCCAAGCTTGAGAAGGTGACCAACCTGGTCCACACTGACAAATTCAGACAAGAAAAGATACAAATGTATACAGTATTTTAAGGAAAGACAAGACAGTATATAATAATTAAAAAAGTATTCAAGCTGCAACAATCTTACTAATAGCCATACTAATGCCTCTTTTCTGTAATAACTGACCTTTATATATCCATTAAATATCAATGACTACAATATTCTTAATACTCAGGCGGAGAGTCTCGGTACCACAATTCTGGATGAGGATGGCCTGTTGGAGCTGATCAGAACCAAACCAGGAAAGAAGTCCAAGTATGAGATCACTGCCGAGGCCGAGGTCAGCTCTCACATTTTTTTACTTAAATCATTTAACCCAGAGTATTTTTTAGAAATCCAAGAGACATCACAAACATTATCCCTCTTTTACAGTCAGATTTATTTGTTATGGTTTCATCATCGAAATGAAGAACAAAAGGAGCAAGAGAACAGAAATGCTCCTCAAAGCCAGTTTATATTGTGGTTCACGATGTCTCAGGCTTCAATGAGGCTCAATGTCTCAGGAGTGTTTTAATGTCTCTGTCCTCCTGTGACAAAGAGGTTTAGATTGTTTAGCTACATGTAACTCCAGAGAAACGACAGTCTCACAGTTCATGCTCAGGCAGCGGGCACTGCCATGAAAATAACAAATAATGTCCCTTAAATTATGTCATGAACATAATAATGATGAGCCTTATTTTGATGTGCTGTTTTGATTTAGAGAAAAGCCTCAATGACCAAGACTCCGCCCAGCAAGACGTCAAAGGGCACCCCCAAATCCCAGAAGATCTCTCCCTCCAAGGGTAATTCTCGGTCCCCTCACACCCCGAGCCCGTCAAAGACTGGCAGGACCAGAGATGGGGGCACTCCTCCTGGGAGAGGCTCTGGTCACACAGCCCGCCGGGAGCTGGGCCTGTCCTCTTCCTCCACTCCTTCATCTTCAGCCGCGGGACCATCGTCCCCTACTGGGGAGGAAGACGGCCTGTTGTGGGTGGACAAGTACCGCCCGCGCTCTCTGAAGACTGTGATCGGGCAGCAGGGAGACCAGAGCACCAGAGCTGTGCCAATAAGCTGCTGCGCTGGCTGCAGAACTGGCACAGAAACCACAGCGGGGGCTCTTCGAAGCCGGCAGGTAGCAAGAAAGTTTAGCTCTTCTTGTATTTCGAGGTGTGACGAAAAAAAAAAAAAAACTAGATCAGAGACCTCATTCAGTTTCACTGAATATGAGAGCCGCATAGAAATGTATTTGTGTCTGAAGGGCATGTGCTTTGTATCATTTCTTGTTGTGCAGCCGCAAGGTTTGGAAAGTTTGGAGGGAAAGATGATGGATCAGGATACAAAGCTGCCCTGCTTTCTGGACCCCCAGGAGTGGGGAAGACCACCACATCAGCTGTCCTGGTCTGTGAGGTCAGTCTGAAAACACACACAGGCGTGTTTTGGGGTGCTTTAACTTTATATTTTCTATTTTTTTAAAAAATATTTTTTATGTGTTCACACCATTGAATGTATTTTTACGTGCATTTTTTAACATTTTTTTTAAGTATTGCTTACATGAACCCCTCCACTGTGTTGGTGTGTCGGCCTGCAGGAGCTGGGCTTCAGCTATGTGGAGATGAACGCCAGCTGTACTCGCAGCAAAAACAGCCTGAAGGAAGTCGTTGCGGAGTCACTGAACAACACTAGCATTGAGAACTTCTACAAAGGTAATCCCTTGTTAAATCTTTGTTTTTGTGTGTCACACATTTCAACGTACATACATTTACTGAAACATGAAAGAGCATGACACTGATGCACTGTGTTTTTTTTTTATAACGCAGCACTATGGATGTTTGGCTGCTCCTGGATTCTATTTAACTTTTATTTATTCTTGTATTATCTAATCACATAACGGCACTGGGAAGAAAAAAAACTAGTTCCTGTTAACAATGTAAAACAAAACAGTATATCAAAATCTCAGTACTGAAGATTATGGTCACTCGATATCACGAGGTACCACTAGACATTTTAAAATCAATAAGCATAAAACATGCTGTAAGAAGGTCTTTACAGTGCTCATCCTATATTGTGCTGTTATTTACAACTCGTATATGATTTCTGCAAGAAGACGTGTTACTACGTCCTGACTGACGAGATGCCTCAACTATAGCACATATTGTTTGTAACTGTGAATGTAACAAACCTGGACCGTTTGTCCAGAAGTAGTGAAGTTAATACTGTGTGGTATATCTAACTAGTGTGTGTTTTGTAGGCACGTCTCAGACCGTAAACAGTAAACATGTCCTGATCATGGATGAGATCGATGGCATGGCTGGCAATGAAGACCGTGGAGGAATCCAGGAGATGATCGGCCTGATCAGAACCTCAAAGATTCCCATCATCTGCATGTGCAACGATCGTAACCACCAGAAGATCAGATCACTGGCCAACTACTGCTTTGATCTGCGCTTCCAGAGGCCACGAGTGGAACAGATCAAGGTACGCACACACACGCATACATACTCTGTACTACTAAAATTCAGATTCAGATTCAGATTCAGACTTCCTTTATTAGTCCCACAGCAGGGGAAATTCACGTGCACATAACAGCAGCGAAGACACATAGTGGGAAACAATCAGAATGTAGGATAAAATAAAATAAAATAAAATAAAAGGTAAAATAATCCAAGATAAATAAAACTATAACTGTAAGTAAACCTGTACATAGTACAGAGGGAGTATGCCTGAGAGTATACATATGAGAAATATATATAATATCTCAGGGAGTGCAAAAAACAGTGAAATAGTGTTATTGTTTATTGTTCACTGTCCATTGTCTGCAGACTAGCGGGCATTTTGTTTGTTGTGTAGTCTGACAGCAGCAGGCAGGAAGGACCTGCGGTACCTCTCCTTCACACAGCGTGGATGGAGCAGCCGCTCACTGAAGGAGCTGCCCAGAGCTGTCAGAGTGTCCTGTAGAGGGTGGGACGTGTTGTTTAACAGGGATGACAGCTTAGCCATCATCCTCCCGTTTCCCACCACCTCCACTGAGTCCAGAGGGCATCCCAGGACAGAGCTGGCCCTCCTCACCAGTCTGTCCATCCTCCTCCTATCTCTGTCCGTGTGATGCTGCTGGCCCAGCAGACTATCCCATAAAAGATGGCTGATGCCACCACAGAGTCATATGAAGGTCCTGAGGAGTGGTCCCTGCACTCCAAAAGACCTCAGCCTCCTGAGCCTCCTGAGCAGAACAGTCTGCTGTTGCCCTTCTTGACAAGGGCATTGGTGTTGTCCGACCAATCCAGACTGTCATTTAGGTGAACACCCAGGTACTTGTAGGGACTTCACAGTGTCAATGTCCATTCCCTGGATGCTCACCGGTGCAGGCGGAGAGTGTGCTACGCCTGCGGAAATCCACCACCAGCTCCTTGGTTTTACCAGCGTTGATCTGGAGGTTGTTCCGCAGGCACCAGTCCGCAAAGTCCTGAATAAGTCCTCTGTACTCTCTGTCGTCCCCATCTGTGATGAGGCCAACAACAGCAGAGTCATCAGAGAACTTCTGGAGATGACAGGATGGAGTATTGTATGAAAAGTCTGCAGTGTAGAGGGTGAACAGGAAAGGAGCCAGAACCGTTCCCTGCGGAGCACCGGTGCTGCAGAGAAGCCGATCCGACTCAAAGCCCTGCACCCTCACAAACTGTGGTCTGTGAGTGAGGTAGTCCAAAATCCATGTAGTGAGGTGATGATCCACCCCAGCTAGCTGCAGCTTGTCCCACAGCAGCCTGGGCTGGATGGTGTTGAATGCACTGGAGAAATCAAAGAACATGATCCTCACAGTGCTTCCAGCCTTCTCCAGGTGAGTGAGGGAGGTGTGAAGGAGGTAGATGACGGCATCATCCACCCCGATGTCAGGCTGGTAGGCGAACTGCAGCATGGGTCCATGAAGGAGCTCACCAGCGGGCGCAGATGGGCGAGGACCAGTCTCTCCAGCGTCTTCATCAGATGAGACGTCAGAGCTACCGGCCTGTAGCTGTTGAGCTCCTTGGGGTGCGGTGTCTTTGGCACTGGGACGATGCAGGACGTCTTCCAGAGCTTGTGGCACTCTCCCCAGCTTCAGGCTCAGGTTGAATGTGTACCCAAAAATCCCACACAGCTGGTCTGCGCAGGACTTCAGGAGCCTGGAGCTGATGCCATCCGGACCTGCTGCTTTCCTGGCCCTGTTCTTCTTCTTCAGGGCATTCCTCACCTGGTGTGTTGTGAGGAGCAGGCTGGAGCAGGGAGGTGTTGATGGGGGGGAGGTGCACAGGACAGAGTGTGAAGTGGCAAGTGTCCGGTAGGTGTGAACTGGGGTGTGAACTGAGGGTAGGTGTGAGGACTGAGGGGTGTGGGGGGGAGGGGTAGGTGTGAACTGAGGGTCGTGAGAGGGGGTGAGGGGGCAAAAATGGCAAAATCTTGAGAGTGAATGTAACTTGTACATGCAAATGTCTGTTTGTATGCATTCAGACAGGAGTTTATAACAAGCTAACAAACTTCACTTTATTTTTTTCCTTTCATTTTTTCAGGGAGCCATGATGTCCATTGCTTACAAGGAAGGAATCAAGATCCCGCCCCCAGCTCTTAACGAAATCATCCTGGCCTCCAATCAGGATGTCCGTCAGGTAAAGAAGCATCATAAAAGTCTATTCATTCATACTGAGGTCTTCACTCGCCACCCTCAGTCTCCACTCTCATCATGTTGGCTGTTTTTTTTGTTGTTGTTTTTTTCTCCAGGTGATCCACAACTTGAGCATGTGGTCGGCCAGAGACAAGGTGATGACGTACGACCAGTGCAAGTCTGACGCGGCTAAAGCCCGCAAGGACATGAAAATGGGGCCGTTTGACGTTTGTAGGAAGGTGTTTGCTGCAGGGGAGGAGACTGCTCACATGAGCCTCATTGACAAGTCTGATCTGTTCTTCCATGACTACTCGCTAGCGCCGCTCTTTGTCCAAGAGAACTACCTGCACGTTCGGCCAAAGGCTGCTGGGTGAGAGAGGCCAGCTGTTTCCACCTGTTTGCAGTCTTTTCGGTGTGCTAAACTAATCGTAGTGGTGTCAGCCTTCTAAATTCTCGACAAGAAAACAAACCAAATGAGCACGTTTCTCAAAATGCTGAACTATTCCTTTAATGTTTCTGTATTTTCTGTCTCTCTTTTCACAGTGGTGATCTGAAGTCTCACCTGGTGTTGCTTAGCAAAACGGCTGACTCCATCTCTGACGGAGACCTGGTGGACAGACGAATCCGCTCTGGGCAGAACTGGTCACTACTGCCCACCCAGGTAACACACACAAACTTAAGAAGTGATGGTATTGGATTTCAGACATTGAAAGCATCTATACATGGATGTATCGTGCAATATCAGGCCACAGTGTGCCTTTATTTATGTACCCCAGTGATTATGGGGAAGTTTACCATGTCTCATCACTTAGATGGAAACTATTATTCCTAATTAATTATTATTATTATTTTAATTTGCTACATGTATATTATTTACGGCGAGCATAAGGTTTGCAGTGGAAATGATTGTGCTCGATGTTTGTTACTGAATAACACAGCAGCATGTTACCAAAGCAGCTTCAGTCCTCCATCGGTGTCTACACAGGATGCATTTAGGCATAGTAATGAATGTGGCTCATCTGTGTGTTAGTGGCACAAAGAGCCTAAAACACAATTAATGTAGTCACATCTGTAAAATATAAGAAAAGAGACTTGAAAACAGATGTATTTTAATTAAAATTGAAAATTAAAATTGAAATAAATTTAAATAGAGTAAAATTGAAACGTATCTCTTCTGTCGAACAGGCGTGATATGACAGAATGGCACAGTTAAAAACATTGTGTTTTTCTGCAGTAACCTTATAAATGTGTTGGTTCATCATTGTGATGGTCTATGTTTGTGCGCTTGCAGGCCGTCTATGCCAGTGTGTTACCAGGCGAGCTCATGAGAGGCTACATGAGTCAGTTCCCCACCTTCCCCAGCTGGCTCGGCAAGAACTCCTCCACCAGTAAACATTCCCGCGTCGTCCAGGAGCTGGCCTCACACATGAGTTTAAAGTGAGCAGGCCTTGATTTTGTTTTTAGACGGTCCACACTGTCAAATACCAAAGTCAGACATCATCACGTTTTTATTTGTTTGGCTCCTGCAGAACGTTGAGCAGCAGACAGGCCGTGAACCTGGACTACCTGCACTACCTGCGGCAGGCGCTGCTGAGCCCGCTTCAGAGGCACGGAGCTGAGGGCGCTGCCGAAGCCGTGAAGCTGCTGGACGACTACCAGCTCATCAGAGAGGACGTGGACAGCATCATGGAGATCAGCGTCTGGGGTGGACAACCTGACCCCTACTCCAAACTGGACTCTAAGGTCAGGGAATGTGGGAGGGGGTATAATTTGGACTTTGGTGATTATATTGACAAACAGCAAGTGTCACTTTATATTCTGCTTTATTTACACATTTCTACCTGTGAGCTTTCAACACAGTGCTTAATACACACCTTTAAACAATTGTTGATATAAAAATATTTCATAGAGCAGCTTTAATGAAGATTTTTTTTTTATGGTGGCATAAATGACAAAACTTTAACTTGGTAAACAGGAGGGGATCAGAAAACAAAGAGTCTATAAACAAAGGTCTCTCTTTATTTATGGTAAAAGGAGCAATACTTTTGAGGCCTTCCAGATGTACACTTAGCAAACTCCGACTGATTCTGTCCAACGGTGAATTTTTAACACCTGCTGTCTCCTCCCAGGTAAAGGCAGCGTTCACACGAGCTTACAACAAAGAAGTTCACCTGACGCCGTACTCCCTGCAAGCAGTGAAGAAGGGCCGCCGTGGTGGCGGCGGCGGGGGGGAGTCAGAGTTAGGGAGGAGAGGACGTGGACAACGAAATGCAGGAGTCTGAGGAGGAAGACGAGGGCCTGAAAACTGATGCCATGATCAAAGTAAGAGCGCTAAAATTAACATGCACTTAACAACCATCTTTCTCTGTTTATATATGTCATCTTTTGTTTTGTTTCCCTGCAGCAGAAGAAGGCCAAAGCCGCCAAGGAGTCAAAGAATGAGAAGACGGAAGATTCTGGAAAGGGCAAAGGGAAGGGGGCAGCCAAGGGGGCAGCCAAGGGGAAAGGCAAGGCCAAGAAATGACTGATGACCAGAATGTCATGAAACAAACTGTCCTGGTCTGCCTCCCTCCACCCTCACGGACTGAAATACTTTTCCCTGCACTTAAAACGACCCTTTAATAAGCATCAGAGAGTAGTAAAACAGGCCTTAACTTCTACAGGTAATCTGTCCCTCATCCAAACAACACTGTCTAACCACACTTAGCGGAGGAATCCTGGGTTTTAACTTTGGGTCATGTCTTCATCACGTCACTGTCGAACAAATGATGCATTATCTGTTGTCCATTATCATCATGTCTCTGTACATACCTCTGTAGTAACGTGTCAGCAGGAGCTTAGTGCATTTCTTCAGTCATCAGTTACAGGCTGTAAATAACGTGACTTTAATGTAAAAGACCTTTGTTACCTTTTGCTACGACTACGATGCAGAAATTCTTTAGCTCTTTGGTTAGCACTGATGTTCCTGTAAATTGCAATTTTGTAAAAATGTCACAAGGATTAATAGAGAAATATGTCTCTCGTGAGTGTTGGAGATTTTTTTTTAATGATTCTAAATGAAGAGAGAAAGCAGCCACGTGTCAGACATATGACAACTGCTAGACACTTTCAAAAAAACATTTTCAAGGAGATTTTTTTTGTTTTTGTTTTAAAGACTGAAAACATGAAGTAAGACATCTATTTTGAGATTCAGAGTTCATTCTTCAACAATTTCACCCCAAAATTGTTGTTGGCAGCAAAATGAGGTCAACTCCACAACTTGTATAAAAAAATCATGTCAGATGAGTTGAGATGATGACAAGCTGATTGATAGAACAGCAGCCTCTTGGACAAGTATTAAATGGTTTTAATCAAGGCTTTTCACAGGTACAGAAATATCAGAGCATCTCCTAGTAAAATTTTTTTTTTTTTTTTTGTCTTGGCATATGAAGAGATACAGAAACTCTGATACTCCTGGTTTTCACATACAAAACTAAAAGCTGCACACAGTCCATCCAAAATATAGATTTAATGTATTGAAACAAATAGAAAATCTGTCGTTAGACATGAAATGTATATACATGTGAGTGTTTTGTTTTTTTTTTTGGTCACTGATCCAGTTCATCAGTCTGCAGGTAGTCGGAACAATCGGAAATCTTCTTCACCTGTTTAACACTCAGAGTCTCTGAGCACATGGGACACACCGCCTCTGTTTCCAGCAGCCTGGGGACACAAACAGTTCAGTGTAGATTTGTGAATGTGATGATAAGGAATATTTCAATATTTTAGAGAATACACTCATTTTCATTCTCGTGAAGAGAAAGATGAGTGGATTGATATCAATGTCTGTGAAGCTACAGCAAGGAGATGCATAAGTTAGCATAAAGACTGGAAATGAGGACAGTGAGTCGGTCTTTGTCCAGAAACAAGTTGTGGTTTTACAGGGAGTTAGGTGATTATTCCTTAGCCAGGTGAGTATCAGATCTGCTCACCTTACTTTCAGCAAGACAACCACAAAGTGTATTTCACACTTAAAAAGGGTGCTGGTACTCTAAATAAGCACACAACACAGCTATTTCTGAATTGAATCTGTAAACTAAACCAATACAACTTTACTTTTGAAATATCGTACTTATGATATGCTGTGTATGCAGCCATATTTGTACTGATTTAGCAGTTTTGTAACATAATATATAATAGTAGAATCGGAGCAAAAGTGATGCAGCAGAGATATTGTCTTTTTCTCCAGATTGTTTTTTCATTATTTTGAGAAAGTTTACCTTTAGAATTGCTTACAGAACGTTTTTTCATCACATTAGTGGAAATGGACTTCCATAATACTGTTTTTTTCTTTTTATTTTCAAACATGAGGTTTTTAGGCCAAACTAATGTTGACTGAAAATAGTAAAACTTAATAAAGGTAGGTAATTTGTAAGTTATTGCACAGCTCCATTAACACTTTAAACAACTTTTTGTGTTAAATGTGTTAAAGTTGTCCTTTAAATTAGTGAGGGGTCCTGATATAAAAAAGTCATGGTGACCTTGCAGTGTATCATCATGCTGACACCAACGACAATTACCTACAGCAAAAATCACTTTAACTCCTGTTGTTAGATAGATTTGACTTGTGAGTGCTCACTTTAATTTTACGTAGCAAGTAGCAACTACAATGAATGCTGTTGCTATAGATACCTGCAGTTCAATATTGTTTATCACTTGCACACTAATTTAGACCAATTTTTGTCTTTTTGACCACTACATGGTTTTCATATTTAGGTGACGCTGCTGCCTCTGATTCTAAATAAAAGTGAGTTTAGTTTTTTATCATAACCAGAAATCTACACCTGACTTGTGTTTATGCTTCACTTACAGACTGAACTGCGAGTAGAGAGCAGGAAATTCACAGTGAGGACACACAGACCAGTCTTCTTTCAGCATATGACGACCCTAAGAGAATAAGAACAGTTCAAAGATCATGATAAAAGTACAGGAGGAACTATTGTTTAAAGGAATGACACTGTGTTAGTGTGTTTGTACCGTGGCAATGCAGTACGGCAGGTTGTTCTTGCAGGAGATGCACAGCAGTTCATTCTGTGGAAGCTGAAAGCCACAGAAGGGACATGGGGTAGTCTCCTCCTCTAGCTCTGATGTATCGGGACGTCTGAGGTGTGGAAGATTATTATTATTATTATTTATTTCTGTTTGCAGCTGGGAGTCACCAATCTAAGTTTCGTTATTTGAAAACATAATGACAAATAAAGATTACTGATTCTTGATTCTTGATGAAAGAGGTGGTGAAGCAGAAAAGAATCAGACTGAGGAGGTGAAGAACATGCATGAGAAGCGTGGAGGTTGGCAGAAAGCGGGAGTTTAAAAAAAAAGTGACAAAGCAATCAGGAGGACGTTCTCGTCGCTCACCGAACCATAGCCTCAATCTTCTTTCTGTACTTTGGGTCGATCTCATTTCGGTACTCCGGTCTCATCAGCATGGCGGCGAAGCTGAAGGCAGAGTTCTTCAGTCCGGCACGGTGACATTCGATGACTGCTGATGTCAGAATGGGAACAACATCTACACACACACAAACACTGATGAGACTTCTGATCATTGTTTTATTTTTTCATGGATTTTAGAGTTGTATGGCAGAACAGAGTTGTGAAAAAGCAAACTCACGTGCAGGAAACTTGCTGATATTGTTGCTGACACGAATAAGCATGCGCGCCCCTTTTAGGTGGTCTCCCCTCTTCACGTGGATCTACATAATAACAACACATCATTTACAAAGCCTGCTTTATCATGTAAAAGTATTGTAAGCTTTCTAATAGGGGAATAAAATGGCACCCAAAAGGATTTTTAGAAAATTCTGTCTACAGTCTATGAACAAAGCGATTCCCCTTAGCTACAGTGACTTATCTGGGTTAACTCATCACAGGTGAGATAGAAGTCGGCTGTACTGACCTTGACCAGGAGGTAGGAGTGGAGGATCATCAGATTGGTGGCCATCTCGGCTGGGATTTTAATCTTCTGGGCCTGCAGCTCAGTGTACATGCTGAACAGCACATCATGGGCGTTACGGTAGTTCCCTGTAAGAGAAGAAAAAGAATGAGAACATATAATTATATAAGATTTTAGGGTTGTTGTTATTAGTGTTTGTGTTGATGTTTTTTCACCTGCACACTGCTCCTCTCTGGCGATGATGATGGCGGTGCGAGCAGCCTCCCTGTACTGCTGCAGCGCCATATACAGACGGAACAGGTACTTGGCATCCTGTGGACGAGGAAAGAAAGGTCAACGAACCAGTCTAGTGTCACTATCACTGATTTACATACATGGATTGACAGGGTGAAACAAAGCTGCATCTTTTATTCACAGTCAGGGACTGGGGCTTCCTAATACCTGTATTAAGCTGCAGTTTGGTGTCTGAAATTTTGCAAACTCAGAGGAAATTAAAGCAGTGATGCTGATGTTTCTTTTGCAATTTCATGCATTAAAGCCCCTGAAAACTATTTTCTTTCTCTGTAACAGTAAATATTCATGACTAAACAAGCAACAAAATCCTAACACTCAGAATCTCATTAATTTGCTTATTTGGATGTGGTTTGATCATATTTGATATAACGTAACAACCCTCTAATGATTGATTAGAGTTTAATCCAGATGATGCCAAATAAAGTTTTTTTTCCCCAACAAAGAATCTGAAAGAACCAAATCTGATGATGACTGAGAAAATTGGTTTTCAGGGCCTTCAATCACATGTTTAGGGGTGCGCTTCACTGGTGATGCACAAATAATGGGCGACTTGCCGGTTATTTCTCTAGGCACACAATTCGTCAGAAACAAATAAATTTCACTCTTTCTCTTTGCTTTCAGTTTTCTAGAAAATACAACAGACTGTCTCAAGTCCTACTGCCACATGACAACGGCACTGAACACGATCTACAACCGAGACCTCGAGGCAGAAGCTTGGAGATACTCACAAGGATGTGCATTAGCTGTGACACACATACACACAGCCTGATACTAACAGCCCACCTGTCTTCCATACGGACGATTTATTCCAAAATAATGGCAACTTCTACTTTCTCTTTGACCACAAATGTGTTGGCTGGTTACTTTTTTATTTATTTCAGCTCTGGAGAAAATAGTTGAATAAAACTAATACATAAATATCCCACCTTCATTTTTCATTATTGCTGCCAATCATTCCTTTTTATGCTTATTTTTCCAGCACATTTTAAAAAGGATGTCCAAGTCTTTAAAAATCTCAAATATCAGTTTATGTCTTCCCACAACGGTAGGTGGTATATTATAATAATGCCCATCTGGGCAATATATGGCTGGTTAACACACAACCACTGAAAATATTCCCCTTCTTCAAATTTATAAATTGAAAGTTTGTGCTTAATTCGATTCCTCGGGAGCGAAGAGAATCAATCAAATTTAAGAACAAGTGTTTTTTGTTTGTTAGCATCTCTGATCAAACAGTTAGTGTCTGTGTGCAAAAACATAAAACTCACAGAGAGCGACTACACACAGACACACCAGACAAGGAGAGGGAGAGATAGTGAGAGAGAGAATGAGTGACGAATATAGTAAAGATAAAAAAAAAGCATGAAACAATGATTTATTTCCGGACAGATCACAACAACATCATGTTACCAGGAGAGTCACATCCAGACAAGAGAGAACTGTTCTAGTGTACTGATTACCTTGGGCATGCCGTCACTCTCTCCCATTAGGTAATCTATCAGCTGATTAGTCAGAGCAATGTCCTTGGCCTGACCCACCTGAAATATACACAAACACACACATCAAAAACAGTCATCTAAATGTTCACACATTTTGTATGCGCTGTTAGAAACAATATGCTATATTTTTCTATATACCTACTCAACCAGGGCCTACAAGTTACAATCTACTTTCAAATAAGGGAACAGTAAAATCTTCTAATCTAATAGTAAAATGAATAATATTCTTAAATATATTTTGCATTTGGCCTAACACACACTGTCTTCTGATATTCTCCTTAACCTTTAGAAGAAACAGTACATATATGTAGCTTTTATTGCTTGAAAACACATACGTACCTTTTAGCCCTGAAAGTGATACTGTTACCTCGAGGTCCAATAATTAGCCCCAGGTGGTGCCTTAGTGTAGATTGTACCTTGGGGGACAGAAACTGTACTCCTCTTTCTGAGAGTGTATGTGCTGACATATTCAGTCTGACTCACCGTCTCAATAGCCATCTCCACGGCCAGGTTGTCATCAATGTTTGGACACTTCAGGAAGTGCTTCAGTGCCTGAGAGACAAAAATAAAGCCAGAGGTGGATGGGTCAGAGCGAGTCAGTGCTGGTGTCATTAGAATATATGAATTAGTGTCTAGTGTAGAGTTCTCACTCTGCTGTACTGTCCACACTTCTGAAAGAATTTGCCAGCCTGCAGGTGTTTCTTCTCTCCTTCAAAGTAAAGAGCGATGCTCTGGTAGTCCTCCTGTGTCGCCTCAGGACCTGATTAACACAACGCAGCAGTCAAGCAATTAATACCCGAATGGCAAGAAAATCATTAACAAATACTGCAACAGGAAATTTTCAGTCAGAGTGTTTCAAGCTGTAAAATTGCCTGTATGGTTTCTGAACACCACCACACACAGACTGACCGATGATGTCTGCGTAGACCTCCATTTGTCCGTGCTGCTGTGCCAGCTGGAAAGCTTCATCATTGCACTGAGACAGCACCAGGAAGTGGATGGCTGAGCCGTAGTCGTTCAACCGCAGAAAGAACCTGAGGCAAATATATGTTGGAGTTTTACTACACATATGAAGGAAAACATGGTGGAGGGAAAGAACTGCAGGTGAAACAAACAGTAATGAGTAATCGATCTGCAGAAAATGAGTTGAGCAGCAACACCGATAATCATTTAATCGATGTTTAAAAAGTCATTCATCAATCAAAGATGCTGACGTTAACTCGTAACATCTTCTCACATTGATTTGCATCTTTTCTCTCTTTTATATTGTTGTAAATTGAATATCTTTGGGCATTTGGGTTTTGGACTTTTGGTCATAGAAAGAACAAGCAATATGAAGACATCACCTTGGGAATTGTGACTGGCATTTTGACAATTAGTTTAGACATTTTATAGCCTAAAAAAGTTAGCATAAAATAGTAGTTGCAACCCAGGTTATTGATGGGAAGCACACAGATGTTTACAGTTCCAGTCGGTTTCTTTTACCACATTTCTGAGCTGTTTAGTTGAATCAGTGGTTCTGTTCAGCAATAGAAACAGTCAGTCGTACGAAACTATTTGACTGTGGTTCCTTGTATACACCTGTGCCCTTATTTGTCCCACCTGGCAACCATCTTTGCTCCCTCGATGCTCTGCGTCTCCCTGACGATGCGAACAGCGTCCTCTGGGTTGTTCAGGTGGTCCAGCAGCACGCGGATCACATTGTCCCAGTCTTTCGCATTCTCATAGGCTCGTGCAGCGTCCTTAAACCTGGGGCACACAGCATACATTACAGCGGCTTCTCCTTCAACGATTTCACATCTTCAGTGTGACAGACAGTCAAACTAAGAACCTACTTGCCATCCGCCTCCTTGGCCTTGGCGTACTGCAGGTGGATCTTCGGAGAGGAGACGTGCGGGAGCAGCTCTCCCACCTTCGCCCTGAGTGTGGAATAAAAATAAATACGAATTTGACAGTGGAAGGAGAGAAACTTCCAGGCCTGAGCATTGGTGTGTGTCGGCGTTTGTCTCACCAGTTCTTGCAGCGGATGAAGACAGATGCAGCCTTGTCATAATATTGCCCTTTTTCATAGAGCTGAGCGGCTTCAGAGAATTGCTGTGAGGCAGAAAAGAAACATTCAGAAGAGAATATGAACACCAACAACAACAAAAAAAATTCAGACACATCAGCTGATGATCATATACTTGCAACACAGCTCAAGAAACATAAAAAACAAAAACGTCAGATGACTGTAATCCACCACTGACCTACAATGAGGAAATTTAACAAAACATCTTATTTGGAGGAATCTACCTTCATGCTCTCCAGTATGGCTCCACATTCCTTCTTGAGGACTCTGCTCGGGTGCTGAATTGCCTGAGTGGCTCCTCTCCTGATGTCACCCATCCTGATGGACATCCTGGCCACGCCTGCTTGACACGCCTCATCATGCTCCTGGAACTGCACAGCGAGGGGGAGACACAGGTGGGTGTGGATAGTGGAAAGAGGAGACTTCAAAGTAGGTAGAACGACAAATGTTTCAGTATCGTCAACTTTACAGTGAGGAATCTTAAATGTTATTTGTTGCCTCCTTGAACAAAACCATGCACCCCAAAAGATAATCTGAAAGGATCTAAGCTAATATTCAGTAAATTTGCCTTTTTGCGATCTCTGTGGAAAGAACAAACTGTCGGCAGAGAAATGAGACTCTGCTTTAATAAACTGATTTTCATGCCTGAAAAGACGATAATCAGTGCAGCCAAGATCTTTTGTCGTACAGCATCTTGGCATCTGAGTGACAATGTTCATGAAAAGTACACCACAACAGCACATCCAATACTATTTTCTGGACGCAGGCAGATCAAGTTTTTAATATATTTTATACAACACTGTGATTATTAGAGACAGTTGAGATCAAATAATTTTATATTGCACTTACTTTATTATTGTGGGTCATGCCTTTTTCATAGTGCGCCAGAGCATTCACATAGTCTCCACTACAAGGAGAGAGAGGGGCTTAGATATGTGTAGATCAATCAGGTCTACTGAATGGTGTGTCTGTGTCTGTGTACTTACATAAACTCCAGGTGGACAGCATATTCTTTGGATATAAAGGGAATTTGGTCTTCTGCTAACCTCTTGGCTAACATTAGAGCACTGTCCCAGTGCAACAGGTCTCTCCTCATCTAAAATATACAAAAGAATTATTTTGTCATTTTCCTGCTGGGTGATAAAAGATACAACTGATGAGCCTTGGTCTCTTACACACATGCACAAACACAAAGACACTGTTCACTCTTAAAGGAACAGTGAGTAGGATTTAGCGACATCTTGTGGTGAGGTTGCAGATTGCAAAAAAACACAACAATTCTCAGTTTTAGGTGTTTATACACTAATGAAAACTTTCAACCAATAGATCCCCCTAATCTTACATACTGCTTCTTTAAATTGTGTGTATGTTTTTACCTCCAGGGCAGCAATTGGACAGCTTGAGGCCAGATAGTGGTCCTGGGCCAGGTTGTAGTCACCTAAAAACATGGCCAAATGTCCTGCCTCTAAATTCATGTCCTCAATACCCTGAACAGAGAGAGTAAGAGAGAGAGAGAGAGAGAGAGAGAGAGAGAGAGAGAGAGGGGGTGAGTGGGTGTATTAGAATCCTCAGGGCAGACTGAAACAGTGTCTGTGCATATGAACTGTAGCTTGTGTGAGTTGTACCTGGATGGCCTGCAGTGACAGGACCATGCCCACGTTGCCACTCATGCGGTAGACCTGGATGGCCAGCTCCACCTCCATGTGGACCAGACAGGCTTTGCCTAACTCCGCCCAGTCTGTGACGCTACCTGCAGACTTACACAGATCCCAGGCTTCATGGAACCTGAAGCAGGAAGACAAACACACACACATATTTTTCACCTCTACAACACTTTTTTCACACAGTCTGTGACATTATTGTGAAATATTACAACCCCCCACCTTCTTGCCAGCTACCCAGTGATGTAGTTCTTAGAAATGTCCTTCAATGTCAAATTTAGAGTGAACATTTAATGGTGCTGTGTGAGAGGAATGGTCGCGTAGCATTCTCTTAAGTTCTTCATATTAATATATTTTGCTTTTTTGTGGTTTGTTTAGGTTCTTACTTTTTCTTTGCTGCCACTTTGTCTTTTTCATTACATCTGTATTTTGATGTACTGTGTTAATGACAACAGTGAGTAAAATATTTAAGACGGAAAATATTTGTATGAAAAATATGAATCAACAACAAATCAAAATGCTATTACAACTGCCCATCTACACCATCCATGTAGCCATATGTACTGATTTATAAAACATAACACAGATATATCTCTCTTTTACTTTGTTTTTCCAGCAGGGCTGACCTCTTGAGCATGAGCGCCTGGGCGAGCTGTTTGCTGAGCTCTGGTGGTGAATCTGTCTCTGTGGCGGTCGAGCGCTTCAGGAAGGAGTGAGTGCTTAGAGCCACTTCGCTGGTTTTGCCGCTCGCCGTCTGACACGTCAGCTCCCCATTGTGCAAGAGTAAGGGCTTCTGCGAAAAGAGGAGCGCAGTGCTCCCCACCAACACCACCTGTGGGCCTGGGCAAACAGAGTGGGAGAGGAGGGAATAAAGTTGAAAATAATGCTCGCCTACAGCTACATCGTGGGATAATGGTAGCAGGAATATTTCAGGGGTAACAGAACCCTGATTTCTGCATTAAGTACTGTAAAATTATTTTATTTTATTTTTATTTTTTTGTTTATTTACATATTCAAATAAAAATCGAGGATCTTCTCTCTGTGTTTTATAAAAGTAAACAGAGATGAGTGATGATACCAACACTCTGAAGCTTGTTTCATTCTTGTGAAGATCACTGTTTCCATACATTGCATCACAACTTATGTCAAATGAGGAAAGCCACGTGACTGACGAAGCTTCAAACGTCACTGTGCAAATATGAGACTAAAATAATTCAAACCAGCGAGGTGTTGTAGTGCCAACTCCAGCCTCAGGGCTGACGTTTGAAGCCCTGAAGCTTTGAATTTTTTTTGTCTGCACTTATTAAATCTTGCGCCATTAAAGGTAAATCTCAGAGAGATGAAAGTGTGTGTGTCGTCTGTGTGTGTGATGGTGTGACATCACCCTACCATATATAGTGGTTTTATGCAGTGCGTAGGTGTAGACCTTGTCATCATCATAAGCTACAAACACTCCTCTGTCAGCATGCCAGTTGTCCCACAGCACTCCTGTGATGGTGGGAGAGAAGTTGGGCAGCTCAAAGCAAGAGTCAGTTGCCTGGATTGGACACACACCAAAGGAACAGATTAAGACACACTTGTTAATCCAAATTACTTGTATATGAAATAATGCCTTTGCTTGTAAAGCAGTTAGTAATCTCAGGTTTTGAGAAGTGCCATATGAATAAATTATCATTATTATTATATGAAGAACTCAACCTGCTAAATTTGTTGATGAAATGATGAAGATGGGTAGGTAAAGGAGAAAATTATCTTAACAGTTTTTAAAATAGTATCTTATTCCCATGAAATATGAATCCATCCTTGCCAGGACATTTTAGCTACCTGGTTTTATCAGAGTGCAAAGAACCTCAGAGTACATTGTTGTACAGTTGAACAGTTGTTCAGTTTAGCTGTATGCACAGATAGTGTCAGGTAACCGTATCTACTAACGTTTGCAGGGGAGAGCAGGAAGCCGCTGTTTTTGTCGTCTATGAAAACCAGCCGCGTGCCATTTAGGTCGGGGAACACTTTCCTCACACCAACCGAGTGGCTGTAGCTGCTCACAGTGTCCCAGTCCTCCACCAAGACACACACCACATTACCTAACTGCCAGACACAAGAGAGAGAAATTACAACATCCATTAGATAAAGGGAAATGGGAGGGAAAGCTTCCAAGTTTTCCTATGATGTCCTGCTAAAACTGACTGAGGTGAAGATGTCCTGAAGCTTACATCAGTGCCGTAGTAGAGGAAGTCAGCGGTGAGGGCGTGGCAAAGGATCCGACCTTTTCTGTTATCATCTGGAAACAACTTCATCTGCTTCTTCTCTTCCTGGTCTTTGCCTTCAATCTAAAACAGAAACACACAGCCCTTTAGTATATACCATACAGCAAATGTTGAAGCATGTTCATTGGTCAATAAAAATAGCTGGCAGGAGATGACTCGCCATGTGAAGCTGCACTTTTCCCTCAAACAACGCTGCTGCGTAGTCTGAGTTCAGGCACATGCTGGCTATCGTCCCCAAATACTCGATGTCCTTCAGCTTGTTAAAACCTGAGTGACAAACAAAACTTTGGTGACACTTATTTATTCACTCATACATGTTTCAATAAACATCAACACACCACATAACATGCTTTTCATAAGTAACATATGATCACACACACCAGGTTCTTGGTCTACTAAGGCGTAGAACCAGGCTCTGTTGTTCATTCCCACAGCCACATGGTACGGTCCCATTGCAATGAATGTAGGCTCTACTTCCACTTCTATGGCCACAGGAGCCTCCTGGAAAAACACAAAGAGGGAATGAATCTAGTCTGCAGTGTTTACACCAAGCTGTGTCACTGCTTAGTCTTACACACGGTATCTCTGCATGTTAATTACCCTAATTTCCTGTAAGCCCTTCTTCCCATCATCCTCTGTTCTGAGCTTTCAAAATTTTGTGTGTGTGTTTGTTTCCTCACCCCTTCCACCTGGTTGGACACAGTGACCTCCAGCAGGGAGGTGAGGTAAGCCAGCCGGGTACCATAGCTGTCACCCAGAATGGGCAACTTGGTCAGGAAGACATGGAGCGTCCCTTTCTGTGTGGAGACCGCCAACAGCTGGCCGTCATCTGTCCAGCTGAGCTGGTCCAGACCTAGAGGAGGGAAAGGGAAAGGCAGAGGAACAAGAGTTGGGTGGTGTGTTTGAGATGTGCCCACTGAGAGTATGGCTGGAAAAGAGGACTGTCTCACCTTTGGTCTCATCATCCAGCTGAACTACATTGCTGATGTCTTTGAGCTCAGACAGTTCATGGATCTTTATGCTGCAACAAGAAACACAGTGCTTTAGTTTTTTTTACTGAGGGCACAATGGCTGTGTGGTTTCTTTTGAAAGCCTTTGTGTACCTGTTGTCCCCGCAGGAGGCAGCCTTGTTTAATGCTGGAGAAATGGCCACACTGTAGAGACTGTCTTTATGGTTGTGAGCCTGATAGAGTTCCTGTCCAATCTCCTTGATGTGAGTAGAAATAACCACAAAGTACCCATGGGAGAAACCAATCAGGATATACCCATCACCGTACCTTCAAGAGACACGCAAGGGAGGTATTTTAGCACAAGTCAGCATTCAGGACCAGTGTTTCGTTGGTGTGCCAAAGCATGTGATCATGTGCCATACCAGCGGTAGGAAACAATGTTTCCATAGAAGCGCTGGAAGGTCAATTCCATCCGGTCTTCGGGGTCGTTGATATTAAAAAGCATCAGTATCTTTTTGTCCACAGACACACTCACCTGAAGGATCACAAACATACACTATGAAGTCAAATTCAAACTTAATTAATTACTTAATCTATTTAGACTTAAAAGTGTACTTTCACAGTGAAAGTACACTGTGACAATCTGTGGTGAATCATTTTGGCCTGGTGAGAAAAGTAAACAGGTAAAATAAACAAAGTTAGAGAAAAATGGAAGAAAACATGCAAACTTACAGTGCTCTCTCCTTGACCGGACCTTTCATCTGTCTTCATCACTGAAAAGTAAATCTCAGCAGGTTCACCGCGAAGTGTTGCCTGGCAAAAGAAGAGGCAGGTCAACTTACTGTCTATGCGTTTACCTTGCACTTCTTTACCACACACAGTAGAACCAGGTACATTGAGTACCTGTCTGATGGTGTCTCCCTCATAATTGCTGACGCTCAAAGTGTTGTCCTCACTCCCCAGAGCCAGCAGATTTTGAGTACTCCAGCACCCACAGGTGATCTTCTTGGTGTGCTTACCTGGCATTTATTGAGAGAGAGGGGGAGATAATCAGTACAACAGACACACCTAAAGACGACCAAATGTGTGAATGTGTATCTGCGCAGCTGAGTTGTAGTTGTATTCACCCAGAATGGGGATCTTGCGCGAGGTCTGCTGATTGTATATCAAAAGGTTTCCTTTGACTGTCCCAACAGCCAACAGCGGGCTCGTCTTTGACCACAGGAGGAATGACATCTGATCCCTGTTGAAACCAACAACAGCAAAAAATAAAATCCAGAGTACTGGAAGTGATTAGTGATTTCTTTGCTACAAAGTAGTCGTTGTTCTGTTTTAATAAAATGGGTGGGAATTCTGAAAGCGCTAACATTGGCCTTAGATATCCAGGCAGTGCCAGTATATCTATGCTAACCTATTTGTCATACCTCATGCCGCTGTCTATCTGGGATGTTTTATTGACACTGGCATCCCAGAGGTAGATGGAACTGGATTTTGCAGCTATGACTGCCAAAATATCCCCATCTTTATCCCAGTCCATCCCCACACAGCGTCTGTGGGGAGCAGGAGAAAGAAGATTAAACCACTTAAACCTATTTAATCAGAGAACACTGTAGCCAAGAATGATGTTCTTGCTCTCTTACCCTGTGAGGTTGAGTTCAGTCCACTTGTGTCCATGTCGATCAAATATTTTCACTGAGTTGTCCTGTCTGGATGACATGGATAACGTGCATATTTAAGTTAATGTGCTGATATAAATCTCATATAAAGGGGAGCACATTATAACACATTTCCTTCCACAATACTTTACTCACCCTGCAACAGCGATATAATTACCAAGGCTTTTCTGCCACTTATACAGTAGGCTAGAACCCGCCCAGGCTTTGTCGTTGAGGATGAAAACACTCTGTGGACACAAAGATGACAAAGATGTAAGTATATTTACTTTTATATTTAGTACTGTACTTAAGTACAAATTCCAAGTACCTGTATCTGAGTATTTCTGTTTTATGCCACTTTATACTTATACTTGAACGTTTTACTCCACTAATGTTGTCTGTTGACAACTTTGGTTACTTTTCACATCACAATTTTAATGCCCTTCATGTCCATCTGTGTATCTTTGTAATATTGTTGAATTTGTTGAATTGAAGGATGAATTATTCATTTAGGTGTTGAGAAAAATCAGATACATTCAGAGGACAGAGGCCCTATAAACATATAATGATCTTGTAGACCAAGATATATTGCTGAGGATTAAACTACCCAACACAGTATATAAAGCAGTTCAAATGAGCTCAACCCTTAACATCTACAGCAATAAAATGTAACACACACACTAATGCAGCAGTAATATTAATCAAGAAAAATAAAATATGATCGTAAAACACTGATGAGGACCATTTTACTGCATAAAGTACTTCTGATGCTTTAAGTATACTTTTCTGATAATTCCTACATGCTTTTAGTACAGTACAGTTTTGAATGCAGGACTTCTACCAGAGTATTTTCCAGTGGTGCCAGTATTTTTACTTAAGTAAGGCGGCTGAATACTTTAAGTACAACAGATGTGCAATAAAACGTATTTTGAGATATAGGCTATTTATTTTCAATGTAATGCAACATTTGGTTTTTCTTAAACCATTGTCTTACATGTGATTTACGAAGGTGAAATGAGTTTAACTGTCTACTATTTGACCAAAAAACACTAAAACACACGCTTTTTTACACGCTCAGCCTGATTCTTACATGATCTTAGTTGCAGACAAAATGCTGCAGACTGTGTTGTGATTATTCAGACTCACTGGCAACCTAAACATCACTGTTTTTCACCTCTGTATTAAATAGATGTCTCTTTCTGACACCTCACCTAAGATGGGAAAACTGTCCATATAACACACCTAAAAACGTAATTCGTTGATTGACTTTATTTTAAGCTTTTGTCGGTAAAACATTAACTTTAACCAATATAAAATGTTTATGATACATGAATTTATCTTGTTTTCCACGAGTTGCCTCACCAGCTAATTAACGCTGC
Organism: Scortum barcoo; assembly: GCA_023238725.1. Taxonomy (NCBI): domain Eukaryota; kingdom Metazoa; phylum Chordata; class Actinopteri; order Centrarchiformes; family Terapontidae; genus Scortum; species Scortum barcoo. The sequence continues at coordinate 17,970,595 of CM041553.1, forward strand.
CGTTAGCACGTAGCTCGGTTAGCTCTCTGGAGCTCGTTCGTAGGTTAAAACTCAACAACTGAACATTTAAAACACAAATGAAGATGCTGCTTTAATCTAATGCGCTGGTACGTACCTTCATCTCGACGGCGTTGAATCAATTAAACTTAAAATTGATCTTTTTCTGCTCAAACCATCTTCGAAAATAACTGTTGTATGTATCCCACAATGCTTCACTCCCAAGCGTCTGTAGAAGCCACGGCGATGTCATAGCAACAGCCGTCAGCCAATCAGGAGCTTCTAAAAGAGACCATCCAGGTATATACACAAATGAAAGGGAAAAATAACATCAAGTGTATAATATTTAATATTAATATTAAATAATATTAAATATTATACACTTAAATGAAATATTAATATTTCTTTTTGCCAGACAATGTAAAGACTAGCAGAGACCTATAATAGTGTGTCATGATTTATTAGTCGATTCATATTTAGTATCTATGTGCTGAATCTGCAAAGGAACTAAAGCACCTCAAAATGATGCTTTACTACAGCACTGAATATACAGACATGTGACAAATTAAAGGGAAAACCAATATAAAGTTTCTTAGTAAGGTGTTGGGTCATCAAGTGCTGCCAGAACAGCTTCAATGCTCCTTGGCATTGATGCTCCAACTCTCTGAACTCTAACGAAGGGATGATCACCATTCTTCCAAAATACATTCCTTCATTTGATATTGATTTGGATATATATTGATATTGGGAGGGGGGGGGGGATGATTCACTTTTACTTTGTGCAATAAAATTTTTCCACCCTGTAGTTGACAGAGCTGTACTTCTTTTTCTTGTTGCTCAGTTTTACCTGTTTCACTTATTTTTATTGTGTATCTTTTTATGAGTGATCATTTTTTATCCTTTCTTACCGTTGGATGATTTTGTTTTTATTAGTCTGTTTTTGCCATGCTGCAAGCCAAATTTCCCATGTGGGACAATAAAGACTGGGAGAAGAGAAAATTATTGTTATATATTGTTTTTTTATGAGATGTTCTTCTGTACTTTGACAACATTTATGAGATGCTGGCTGGAATTCCAATCTGTAAATAGATACTTTTTTACAGAGCACATTTTGATATGTCAAGGAAGGAAAACACAAGTGTGAATAATAAAATTAATTACAGCTGAATTCCATTTAGATTGAGTGTCCTGATACTGTGCATTCTTGCTCACACTTTTATCATGTTTTAATGTATCATTACCACCTGCGTTTTTCCTGCTATGACAAGTCACAATGTCTGCTCTGAAAAAGGCCCAAAGGCACAAAGTATAGTCCCTCACAGTAAACAGACACGCTGTTAAAAAACTCCTGTAGATTTGATGTGACATCTACAATAACCAAATCTTTCCTCTTAAAACAGAAGGATTGAGCTGAAAAATATGTGACGCACTAACAACAGAAGACGCCTGAAAGCCTTCTCCTCTTCTGAAAAAGCCATTCCAGAGGCTCACATAAAGTCAGCCTCGAGGTGTTACGCTGTGCACATAATCTCTGCGCAGCCAGCTGTGTGTGCTGAGGAGATATATTACATTATGCAGACAGTAAAACACTGGAGGCTCTGATTTGAGCTCTACATCTGTCTCACAGTTCCTGACAGGGTTTTGTACAGTAAACAGTAAACTGAAAGATTGTTAATGACAATACGGACATTTATTACATGTTTTAGGGAGTCCAATTCAGCAAATAATGGTAACTCATATTTATCAGAGCAACTTCATGTGCAGCGTTTGTCAGCTCACTGAATATATGATCCCATCTGGTGCTCTGGCCAAATTGTTGGCTGGTAACATGCTGCAGGCTGCAACACTGAGACTATAGATGAATAGATCTCCTGATGCCGGTGTCTCCTATTTACGTGCTGCTTCTTGGTGTTTGTGCAGATAAAGACGATCATGACAGAAACACTAGATTTGTGATGTTAGATAGCAGCAGCAGACACCACCTGTTTGAGATTTTGATTTTTGGCTGTGGGAGACGAGAGCTGCTTGCTGAATCTTATTTAGCCACAGATGGTGCATTGTTTTCTTTTGCGAGGCTGCGAAGGACAGCATATACAAAACACATCGCACAGAACAAACTCTGAAATCTTCACACCCGTTAAACGATTTGTACCTGTTTGTGTAATGCAGAATAAGGATGCCAGTCTTTCTTGCTTTATTAATCCCCAAGGACCTTGTTTCACTTTGCCAGTGTCTGCTTTATTTCTCTGTGAAATAATTCTCTCCATCTTCACTGATCTTTCACATGAAGCCCAACTTTAGAAACAACACTTGTTTCAGACACAGTTACTGCTGCATAATATTTATATACACAAATTATAATTTATACTTGTAGTTGCCAAATAAAAACTGTAAAGTGACAGAGTGACAACATGGTGGTGAAGTGGCCGACTCAGATAAGAAAAACTGGACTGTTTTCACATTGTGCAGCCAACATGAGCATCATTTATATCATGATTTAAAAAATACCACAAAAATACAATTCTGATGTTTTTTAATTTGCTTTTAAGCTCTTGTGCTTGTCACTATAAAAACTTAACGCACTCTGCACTTTATACCTTCATACTACCTTACTTACTGTTCACCATCTGTTTATAACTCTTCTGTATATATTTATACCTGCACACATTGTAATATACACATATAATTGTTTGACTACTGGCTTTACAAGCTGTTAAACCATCACAGCAGTATATATATATATATATTTATGGGCATTACCTGTCTGCATCCTGCTCTTACTGATTCTCGTTAAATGTACACCTGCCTACTACAATATTTATTTTTAATTGTGTTTAACTCTCTCTATAAATTATATTTTAACTTCTGCACTAATCTATGTCTTAGATTACATACATTTTTATAAGCACTATTTGGGTGAGAACAATAATTACAGTGTCAGTGATTTCTACTGTAATTGTTGTGTGTGTGACAAATAAAGAACTTGACCTGAAGGAACATAAATCTCATAAACTGCACAAGTTAATAATATACTAAAGATAAGGGACATAGATATTCTCCTTTAAAATTCTTATGCATATTAATATGCATATATCTAATAAACTAATTACTTATTGGAACCACCCGCCCTTCACTAAGGTTCACTAATCATGTAAACAAGTGACAACAGCTTTTAGTGACAGTCAGTGAACATACTTGGAACATAAGAAATGAAAACAGGATGTAGGACAATTGCAGCAGTTTTACCTTTGTACACTGAACCCTGTGGTCTTTACACAGTGTGCTGCCATCACACAGCCAGTAGACGGCAATCTTGCACACGTTTTAGGACATCATTGCTCCACTGTCTCAGTGTTCCTGACATCTGCTCTGTCCCATCTTATTTTCTCTGCTGTCCTGTAATCAATGATGCTCCTTGAAAGCGAGGAAACACCTCTTCAGCTTCTCCAGCTCCACACTGAACAGACTCACTGCACTGTTCTTCTGCACGTCTGAAATAAATCAGGGTCAACCACTCCTTCTCTTGTGTTATTTCATTATTGATGAAAGGCACAGAGGAAAACACTCCTGGTGACACAGCACCTTCTGAGCTGTCCCATATATTGATGGAAGGCTGACAGCTTATTTCTGCCATACAAACCTGGGAGCTGGGATGAAATGCCAGCTGTGTGACACAAATATTCCTCACTGATGCTCGGGCATGCTGGAGCAGAATACACCCTGCTGACTCAGATCTCATTAAGATGCACTGGAGGGAGCAGCTGCATGATTTCCAAGCAAAATGGTAAAATTAGAGCAGAAAGAAGGAAAAAAAAAACATGAATGAAAAATGAATGTTGTGAAATGTTTTTGCCAGTGAGACAATAAACCCTAAGTGAGAAGAGCAGCTCAGTGCTTTTGCAATTTATGGTAATTTTTTTTTAAATTGAAGTGTTACACCATCCAATAAAAAAGAAAAATGTAATCAGTTTAAGATATTTATCTTGTAGTCCTGCAATGAATCAAGAAAGGTTTGCGATTTACTCTAATCTAATTTACCTGCTACCATCAGACTGTTGGGGCCAATCCTCAGTCTTTTTGCAGTTAACTAAGCCTTGAGCCTTTCAAGAAGTCCCACAAGAATAGATCTGAGTTTCAGTCATGAAGGAGTCCTGTAGGAATATTATTGAGTCAAACTGAAGCTGGCACATTACTTATATGCAAAAACCTACCTGGAAAGAAATTCTGATTCTTTGTCTTACAGGACTAGATTATGTAAATTATTCCAGGACTGCAGGACATAACAATTCCTGCGAGACTCTGATATAGGCTGGTTAACTCCTGTTGACTGACTGCTGGCTAACCCTGCAGGTCGGTCTCATTTAGCAGGATTCACTGAATGAGCAGAATCTAAACTTAGCTCTAAGCTTCACTAATTAAACAAGAAGTGCCACATACATACTTTAGTGAACTTTAAGAAGCTCTGTCCTATGGCTATTTTAATTAATAATTGCTGCATAAATTAGAAAGATAATCTTGAGGCTTCTGTTGATCAAGTAATCATTCTGTTATTGTCTTTAATACCATGTTTCCCAATATAAACATGCAAACTGAAGACGTCGTTACGTTGGTAGGAGTGAGATAGACTTACAGATGACAGTGTTCTGATCCTTAAATGCAATACAAGGCGACAAAATCGTCTCATCACAAGATCCATTTAGTGGCTGCTCAGGAGCTTTCCATTTTACCTCAAAATCTTTCTCAGCAAATGGAGTTCACCCAGCAACATGTTCAAATTTCAACTGCATCTGCAAGATTGCATGATGTGATCAAAAGCTCATAACTAAATGTACCTTTTCTCAACTACTAAGGTCTTTTATGAAACATCTATATTTACAGCTTAAGATTTCAACAGTGTCAAACACAATCAAATAATTTACATTGTAAGAAGTCCACACAAACTGACAGTGTTGGTGGATGAGGAGCAGACTTTTCCTTTTATGTCACCTTAAACAGCTTTAAGGTTAAAAAAGCAACCCTATTCCATGTCTCACAGGGTCAAATGCTGTATGTTTTCTGCATAAATCTATTGCAGCTCTGATATTTACACTGAGTGACAAATGACAAGACTCAATGTTTCTTATGGCTGCAACATTCAGTCAAATTGAATTCTTCCTGAAGTCTTGTGCATCACTCTGTACCCAAATTCAGCCTGATAGTTTTGTTATCTTTGGATTGCCACTAGAATTAAAAATAAAAGTGTGTTTAGTGAGCAGAGTTTGGCTGCACATCATTAAGTAATGTACTGCCTGGCTCACTGGGGGGCATTGGGGTAATTATGCTCCCTGGCAAATGCAGATGCATACAGCTGTGCACAGCACTGACAGACACTGCGGTAAAATGCACATCTGCATGTCTGAACTGTTCGCAGCTGTCTTCTAGATTTAGATGTCGAACATGAAGAGTCAGACAGTCCGGCACTTTCTGTCTCCTTCTTGCTCCTGTCAGGCGTCATAGACTCAGGTGCTGTTAAGGCAGGGAGACAAGGTCACTGGCGTCATTTCTCGGCACCACTGGGAGCCGTTTGTCAGAGCAGGTTATGATTTAAAGCTTCCCCTGCAATAAATAACAGAGAGAATCAGTTGGCCACCGGTGGCTGTCCCGGGGTTAAAGTATCTGTAAATTGTGAGCATTCCTCTTCCTCATAGACGCTTCACTCTGTGGACACTTCAACCTACTGCTGAGTCTCTGGCTCAGGCTGCAGCTTTTAAGCTGGAGGATCCACACTTAAGAGTAATGAGGATTCATATTAACCTCCAGGCCCAGAAAATTAATTCAGAATCATACTTAAGCAGAAAAAGTCTGCATAAAAGCACAGAAACCCTTGAACTGCAGAGGCCATTGCTAGGACTGCTCTGATGGGGATGCTATTAGAGACAAGAACCACCTATAAATATATGCATAAGAAAAAACCTAGAACCTATAAGAAAAAACCTAGAAACAACAGTTAAATCACATTGTGACTTTAATGTATAAAAGACCAATAACAGTAATATAGCATATATATATATATATATATATATATATATATATATATATATATATATATATATATATATATATATATATATATATATGGTACATACATAATTCATACTGTAAAAGAGGAGGTGTATTCTGGTACAAAAAGAGGAGATGAGCAGCTGTACCATTGCTCACCAACCATCAGTTTTATTACTCCTTCATCTCAATTCATGGTACAAAAAGAAACATACAATAACATGTAGTATATTTAGTGTACAATGTATAATATACAGCATAATGGAGTAAGACTACATACAGATTTTATATTCATTTATGTACATAATATACAGTAAATATATAGATTGATTTGGAATGTGTCTTTATTTTTAACCTCTGACTAAAATCAAACTCTCTGACGACACTGACACAGTGGAGGTGACACACTTTTTCTCCTCTGATCTAAAGAGAATGACTCTCTAAATAAACTGTGGGCAGGTTTGAAGGGGAAGAAAATAGAATAATGCAGCAGTGCATTAGGCTTGAATAAACATCATCTCAGCTGTGGGGAATCGCTAGCCTGCCCGTCTCGGCTTTTTAGATGTCATGCTGGCAAATATGGGAGGCCTTTCAATCTTCGCTGGCTCCTGGGGCAACTTGGCTTTCAGCTGTGTGGTTAAGTGTGCGTGTGTGTATGTGTGTGTTATGTCCACGTGTGTTTGTGAAGTGCATCCTGGGGGCTACATTAGCTCTAGATCTGTCAGTTCAGACAGGATGCCTGCTTTGCCTCTTGCTGTCAGGACTTTGCTTTCTGTACACTAGACGTCCATGCAGGAGTGTGTGCACACACAAACCCATGCACACCCACACGCGCACACACCAGAGGAGCAGATTAAGCCACATAGGGGAAATACACAATTAAGTATACAGTATAAAATTATTGTGGCATGTCTCAGTACTGAACCTGTAATTAGTGTGTTTGTATTCTTGAGCTTTCTTGGCATGTACAGGAAGTTTCCTCAAACAAAGCCATATTCATGAAGACATGGGGTCGTTTCCAGAGATTCATTTCCCCCCCGACGTTTGATACTTTGTCTGCAGCAGCATCAAATCTAATCACGCTTTGAACTCGACATCAAACAAAATGTTGCACAGGCTGAATCAGCGTTATTAAATTCATGGTCTCATTATATGGTCTGTTGTTAATTTTGTCTGAGTATCCAATCCTGCTCTAAAACATAGCAGTGCATGCATGCATGGATGTGTGTGTGTGTGTGTGTGTGTGTGTGTTGATGAAATGGGAAAATGGGGATGAAGAGAAAGCAGCAGGGAATTGAAGATGTGGAGAGGGGAAGCAGCAAGATTCTAATTTGAGATAAAAATATACTCTCTGAGCACTCGAACACACGCACACGTACACACACACACACACACACACAGAGGAAACATTTACAGTGGAGAAAAGAAAGGTAGGATTAGGATGGAAAAGCTCAACTAACTGCGTATAAAATCATGTAAAATCTGTAAGTAGCTGACCCTGTGCTCTGTGGGAAATGGAAAATAAATTTCCCTGCAAGGACCAACAAAGGGCCACAGTTACTCTTATTATTACTCAGGCTATAAACCCAATAAAAGCCTTAATTATGAGAATGATGGCAGGATTATAAAGCTAAAAAAACACAGAAAATGTTCAAAAATTGGTCAATGTAGCTTGAAAAAAAAAAAAAACAGGCTACAATAAATTGGACATCACAGCACACTGTATGCTTTAGATGTGAGCTGATGCAACATGGAAGACACACACACACAGACACACACATAAAATATTAGATAAAGCGTGATGATATGTTTTATCGACTGAAAGGAATAAAGAGCGTCGCATTTTCTTACAGTATAGCTGCTCAAAAGCTTGTGCTGATTATGTCAAAAGTCTTTCTTTCATCTGTCGGCTGGGCGAGAATAGGGAGAGAAAGAGGAGGAAAGCACTTGCCAACCGCAGCATAAAATAATAGGGCATATATATTAAAATAGCATCAATACGCGCGATCGGATATTGTTAGGGAAAGCGAGAACGTGAAATGATGAGGCATCTTAGCGGCCTTGACAATCTTTCTCTGTCTCTCACCTTTCTGTCAGCGGAAATAGAAGCTGAAAGTAGAGATGTAGGTTTATGTGTGTGTGTGTACGTCCCACCTTGTCTACAGGAACAAAATAATAGGTAGGGAAAAAAAAAAAAGCTGCAAGACAGCAGCTGTTCTGTCATGCTCAGATAAACGCTGCAGATTCCTCCTCATCAGGGGTGTCGGTTCATGTCAGTGGCAGAAGTTGTGTTCAAATATGAGAAGTTTAAGAGGAGCCTGATCCCAAACATTCAAATGAGTGGTAATCAGCGGAGAAGAAGAGTAAAATCTGTCTTTGTGGAAGTGTAAAACCCCGAAGTGTGCTCAGCAATCTGCCTCTCACTTCCTGCCGCTGGTTGCAAGCGGGCGGGGTTTCTTGGTGTGACTTCAGTGACCACATCAAATAATGGCATAGAGGGGGGTCTCTGCGCCGCATCACGCACAGTTCGCCGTTTAGTGTTTGTCTTTTCACAGTCTGACAGCCACCACACATGCTCCTGCCCGGCCCACACACAGAGGCGCTACCTGGAAAGATCGAAAAAGGAGAGTCACAGTCACAGCTGGATATTAGAAGGTGTAGAACTATAAAGCGGTGTCGTTCCGTGAAATCGTGTCACTTTCATGTTTGCAGCTGAGTTGAAAGATCACATGCTCCTGTTTGGGGTGGAGAACAATTTGTTACATTTTTGGGCTATTTTTAAATCTACTGTCATTAACCTAGAAAAACAACTTTTAAGGCAACATGGATGAGAAGTCCTTAAAGTGTCTATAATTAATATCTGTATAATAACAATGACTCAAGTTACCATGTGTAATGTTTAGTAGGTCACAGTGACAGACAGATAATTATCACCCAACTTAGCAGCTCTCCTTGGTTTTACAGAATTTTACAGCAATTTCCTGCCCTGCAACTTGACTCGTACTGCTCTCATGGTGTAGTTTTCAGCAGCAGTTTTCAGATAAAAATCTCTAAAAACCCTGTACACTACCTGCTCAGCACCAAACAGCAGTTGGCAACTAGGTGGTGAACATAGTAGAGCATATAGCAGCTAAAGAGCCACATGTTTCCCCTAGCTAAAGAGCGAATATTGGACTTATGTTCATCACTTGGCCAGAAACCAAAGTCCAAATTGAATGATAATGTTGCTCTATGTGTTGTCTGTTGTGTAAACAGGCGACTGTTTGCTGAAAAGTTTGCTGTACGAACTTAAGAGATGATAACTTGTCACTTCTGTGGTCACAGCTCATTTTAGCTGCCTGAATAGAGGCAAAAAAATGGATTGTCGTAGGTTTAAGGTGCTTAGATAAATTGGAAATTTAAACATCTATATTTCTGTGACCACTGGACAAATCCATCTTCTGATAAAGATCATGTGACATGATGGAAAGCTCCATAACAACTACTTAACTGACCTTCAGGTGAGATTGTTTTGCCAACTGCTGTCAAAGATCAGGAATGAACTTTAAAACTCAGCTATCCAGCTGAAGGAAATGGATTATTATGAGAACGTAGGATATGTACAGCACTGATATTTGGCATCAAGTCTCCGACCTCGACGCTGCCTGCGAGGAAACACTGACTCCAAGGCACAGCATGGAGTCAGGAGTGATGCTAATCCTGCGGCTGTAAGGAAAGCTTTGTGACTTGTGTGGCTGTCTAGTCCTGTTAGTTTTGGTAGACACAGACAGTCACCGCTGTCTGTCTGTCAGTCACTTAATTTTAAACATAAACTTAGCACCCTTGTTGTCTGTCTTGGAAGTAAAAAGACTGACAGATTTGTGCTAAAGTGAGCATGGGAAGTGATGCTACTAGGACAGGACAGACAACTCATCCGCTGGTTTGTTTGTTTCAGTTTCTGACAATGAACAGAGGACACATTTAATGTCCCCTCACATCTCAGTTCGTCCTCATCCCTCTGTGCCAGTTTGAGCGTTCTCTGCGTGCTGCACCCACCCCCCTACCGCCTCTCTTGTTCTCAGCGTGGCGCGTGTCTCCAAAATAGCAGATTTCCAGAAGACTTTGGTTGGAAATCCTCTGCGGCTATGCGGGAGATGAGGTATAAACTGAAGTGCGATAGACGTTTGCTGAATGAGACCGTTCAAGTTTGAACCCCCCCCCGCTGCAGCGGCAAAGACAATATTAGCATGAGGAAAACATACATTTACATAACAATGACAACATGCCAAGATACATGTAAGAGGAGCTGGAAGAAGGTCAAACTGGGATTGTGTGTTTATATAACAAGTTTATTGGTGTATATCATGATTTATTACTTGTTTTTATGTCCATGAAAGCAACTGCATACATATAAATCTTGTGTGCGTGAGAGAGAGATAAGAGAATGGAGCTTTTTAAATTGTACAGACTCTCTCCCTGTGTGTGTGTGTGTGTGTGTGTGTGTGTGTGTGAGTGATGCATTTTGTGTGCCTACCTGTGTCCACTCATTTGTCTGAGGGTCGTAAGCCTCCACAGTGTTGAGATACACCTGCCCGTCATAACCGCCCACGGCGTAGAGACGGTCGCCAAGGAGACAAACACCAACGGCATCTCTGCTGATGCTCATTGGGGCAACTGCCGTCCACACATCTGTCTGAGGGTCATACCTGTACGCATACGCCACACACATACACAACACAAACAGATACACCCAACACATAATAATAAGAATTTAATCAAAGTAGGTTTATTGTACTCCAGATCACTGAATTCTTTTTCCTTTTCTTTTCTTTCCAACTCATCCAGAATCAGGACAGAATTCAATTCAAAATCCTCCTTTTGGTTTACCAATCACTTGCTGGTCCGGCTCCACAGCTCATGCATGTTGTAACTTTATAACCCCAGCAGATCTCTCCGTTCACAAGGTGGAAATTTCCTCCTTGTGCCTTAAGCACTTTAAAGTCTGGTGGGATGGCATTCAGTATTTATGGACTGCATAAAACAAAATGAAACTTTATGCTTAGCTGCTTTAAAGAGAACACAGCGTATGTGTTTGTTTGCATACTCGTACAATTTTTCTGTTTTATTTTAGTTTTATCTAAAGCATTCTGACCTGCTCTGGAGTCATATCACACATAAGTGTATGTTTCACAATGTTGGAACTATTCCTTTAAAACCATTACATGCAGAATTTACATTTTATTCAGATTTTTCGCACCTCCAGTGGTGATAATGAAATAACACATAAAAAGCAACATGTATGATCCATGTGCTACATCTGCATCTGCTAAATGAAATGGCAACACACACACACACACACACAGTACACAGTATATATAGACTCACCTCTCCACACAGTCACTGAGCCGAGATGCGAGAGATGAGGCCGGAGCATCATCATGACCTCCGATGGCGTACAGGAAGCCATGCCATGTGGCCACACCCACTCCTCCACGCCTTTTAGCCATAGGAGCACAACCGCTCCACCTGATGATGGAGGTTGTCATCATCAGAAAGATGCAGAGAAATAGAAACAGACTTTCACACAGTCTTCTGAGGAACAAATAAAACAAATGTGGGGACTAGAAATTTACTCAGCCTTTTAAAAAGGAGATTATTTGCTGGGGGACCAATAAGAACTCCACCTCAGCTCTTCTAGTGGAGTGAATGTGTAATGAATGTGCTTGATAAACACACGATGTTTGAACACGGTCTATTTTAAAGGTCCAGAGAGGGTTGGCTGTCTCCTTTGATCTGTGGGTAAATAGCCTTAAAAGCGCAGATGCACTTCACTAGAGAGAACAGCAGACAGGAAATAAAGCAGGAGACAGCAATTAATTCTGGTCAAATGAAGTCCCTTGTCTCTGACCTGTTGGTGTGGGGGTCGAAACACTCCACTGAGCGCAGGCAGGATGAGCCGTCACGACCTCCTACTGCATACAACCTGAGGAAGACAGAAGATGGTGTTATCCCTCTGGACACACACACACACACAAACACCTGCCACACAAAACACAAAAGTGCACATATCTGGACTGTGGAAGCCCCTTTTCAATTTAGAGACACTAAAACAGATGGTATAAGGGCACGTGTGTGTGTGTGTGTGTGTGTGTGGAGGGCAAAGAAAGATGTGCATCAGAACCAGTCAAGCAAGCAAGTAATGAGCTCCATCAGGCAAAGAGCCCAGAGAATACACAACACATACATGTATACACACAAATGCATGCATCCTTGCGTACACACACACACTACTGCTGGGCATCCTTAGCACAAATCAGTTGTTTCTGTATTAATTAGCATCTATAAAGCCTTCCGTGTAGCGTCTCTCTGGGGCACTGAATAATAAAAACAACGGTGCAATCTTGCAATTCTAATAACGTCTTGTGTCGGCTGCTGGAGAATTCTAGGGCAAGTGAGGAGACTCGAGTCCTGGTCTCATCAAATCCTGCTATTAATGTGTGCATTTGTTCGCAAGTGTTGTCACTGTTTTGATATTGTGGAGTGTGTCTGTGCATTATTCTGAGGAGTTACAGTAATATAACCTCTCTTACTGTCATCCTCCAAACAAGTGGAGACACAGAAAATGAATTTTTTGTCCTCTGGATAAAAAGCTAAGTGGCTTCCTGCATGGCCAAAATATTTGGTTACACGCCTATAAAAAAATCTATCAACCCCTATACAGTGTGAATAACACATTAAGTGCCATGAGGAAATTCTTGTGAAATTTGTACGAAAAATGTAAACAATCTATTTAATTACATTAATATGGCTGATGCTTTGGCCTAAAGCGACTTGCATGTAATATTCAGAGGAATGACAGCAAGTCAGCAAACAGATGTCCCAAACTAAAAACTTGTTGAGCGGTACAGTGCATGTGCGCATACTGAAAATTTAGCTCAGAATCAGAAGTTTTTTGCCAAGCAGGTTTGCACATACAAAGAATTTGACTTGGTATGACATAAAAACACTGTGAGCAGAAAAATGTCAGAAAAGGAAAGGGTGACAAGTACTATGAGTCAGAAGCAGCTTAAATATAAAAACATATATTTCATAGAAATATGAAAATGTGCATGCAAATGGATTTGTGAGCTCACTTACTTGCCATTGAGTACAGCGACTCCCACGGTGCTTCTGGGTGTCGCCATACTTGCAACAAAGCTCCACTGGCGAGCTTGGGGGTCCCACCTAGTAAAAAATGACATAAACAACTCACTCAGCCCTGCACGTCATAAAACATGGATGATCTGAATTAATAATGTGATGAAATATACAGTGTGGCGAATTGTAGATTATATTTTCACATCACTGCATTTCTCAGCAGAAACATCTCTTTCCAATAACAGTGCCTTTGTTACTCTAAATAATACACAGAGACCACTGTCAGCATGAACTACTGTCACCTGAAGAAAAAGTAAGTGGTAAATATACATATATTTATGATAAAGGTGAAGCTATTCTTTAAGGTGAGTAAATAACACAGAATAAAACAGCTGTGTGAAGTATCTTCTTACCTTTCCACTGTGCTGAGGTAGCTCCAGCCATCATGTCCTCCTACTGCGTACATGGGCCCCTCTAGCACAGCTACGCCTGCAATGCACAACCACATACGCGTTACTAAATCATAGCAGTTTATCAGAACACCATAAGCTCAGACTAGCTCATAAAAAAACACACATGATTAGAACAAGGGTGTGAGTTTTTACTGTGTGTGCCACCACACCTTGGGCATTGGGCGTGCAGAGTTAGCAGCGTGTTGACACCTCTGTACTCAAGGGATTTATCTGCCTGAACATCTGTGGTGCCAGATGTGTGTTTGAATCCCCACCTCCCTTCACACACGCGCATGCACACATTTATATAAAAACAATGAAGCACCAGCGCAGCGTTCCTTGTCAAATTTTGTCATGATAATAGCAGGCTTGCACAGTGAGTGGGGAGTCTGTCCTTTGAACAAGATGCACAGGTTCAGTTCACCCTGTTGAAGTGCTCTTGAGCATGAATCACTTACTGCTCTGTAGCTGAAAATGACCTTTGACCTTACAGTGTTTGGAGCAAAAACACATTTTTTGGAGCAAGGATCAATAAAAGATCACACAAAAAAAACGTAAACAGAAATATTGCAGCTTTTCACTTTATAATACTTATATAATGCTCATATTGAAAATTTAAATTATAACATTATCCATCCTCTGCTCTGAGTATCCAGTAAGTCTCTATTTTTATTGACACTCAAGACTAATTGACCTCTCCATACTCTAAGTATTTAACATTTCTGTATAAACAAGGGCCTCACCTAAGCCATGCCTGTGCGTGGACATGGGAGGCATGACGCTCCAGGTCTTGCTGTGCGGGTTGTAGCACTCCACAGTGTTGAGGGTCTTGAGTCCATCTCGGCCGCCCACCACATACAGACGGCCGTCGAGGACAGCTACGCCAAACTGTAGTCTTCGTCCGCTCATGGTGGCTACCTGCCTCCACATGTCCCGACGCAGACAGTACTGCTCGATACTGGTAGCACCTGGAGAAAGCAACAGACGAACAGATAATATGAAGTTGTAGCCCTTGCTTTGCAGTTTTTCAGATTTGAACTGTTCAGCAACATGGATTTCCTGCCTGTGGTTGCATCCTGCTCCACTGCTTTTATACTGACCTACTCTACCAGCAAAACACTTTTTTTTCTTTGTTTCTGTTTTTTTGCAACATATTCTCAACATGCATAGAATACTGATCCATCTGAGCAGTATGGCACCTTTTCGAGTCATCATGTAGGTCTAGGTGTGACTATTTTACTTTCATTTACTCTCCAACTGCAACCTCCTGTGCATTTGTGTGTAGAGACACGGAGCCTGTAAGTACACGTAGATCAATGAGCTCATGATTACAAGATGAAAGAGCTAATAACTTTGGAGATAGTTACTTCATCAAGCCATAATTAATAGAAAATGTCTGTGAATTTTGTTGTCTTTGTTTTCAATTCAGTTCATGACAGTTTTCTACGATAACATATATGACAAGTATATCTCTTAACATTACAGCTGCAACTATTCTCATTATCGATCACCCTGATATTTTCTTGTTTCATCGTTCACCGAACAGTGAGAAATGTGCAACATCATTTCCCTGAGCCGTATGTGATCAAGACATTCAGTTTACTCTCATACAGGACAATGAAAATACAAAAAAAAAAAACGGAGAAAAAAAATGCAAGACTTTTTTTGCTTGAAAATTAAATTAAATCAAATCAAAATAGTGAATATTTCCTTTCTTGATTGACTAAATGATCAATCAACAAATCTTTGCAGCTCTGCCTCTGATGCTGATCACATGATTGCAACCTCAGGGGCTGATAAATGATCTTCCGTTTCTCTGCCTTTAATACTTTGTCAGCGCTATACTGTGTATTATCAAACAAAAATACTAAAAAGTAACACCACAATAATATTCATGTATTCATTCAATAATATATTTAATGACTGGTTGTGTGTGGTCATGTGCGACTGTTCTACCTTTTGTAGCGTCCATGCCACCTACGGCGAACATGGCTCCGACTGTGGCCTTGCGGGGCCGTGTGCGGGGGCTCTGAAGCAGAGGCCGGCGCTGGGGCAAGAGGTGATACTTCATCCCCTCCATCAGCAACCGCTGGCACTCCATGCTGTCCCTGAGCAGAGGGTTGGACTCGAGGTCTGCCAAGAACTACACACACACGCAAAAACACACAGAGACATGTGACGACAGCTGTCAACAAGCAGTTGAAACAAGTGTAGGGTGTGCGTGTCTGTGTGTACTGTGAGTGTAGGCCACTGAGGGTTACGGCGTTATCACTGATTGTGGAGGTCTGAGGGTCGAAAGAAATCTATTCTCTCATTGATTGAGAGATTAGATCAGACCAGACAAGCAGCCATTAGTACTTACACACACACACACACACACACACAGAGAGATCATCTGACACGCTAGAGGACTAATCTGTCCTCAACATCTCATCAGCTCATTTATGATCACACACACACACACACACACACACACACAGACAGCTAGGGGTTGCAGGAAGAAGCACTTCAATCCACCAGCCTGTTCCTTAAAATACATCCACAGGAAATCACTGCCTGTGAGAGAGGCATGGTTGTGAGAAGCAAGTTTTCCCGGAGGGCAAGAGGGCATGAATTACATGATTTACATTTAGATAGGTGTGTGTTTGTGTATGTGTGTTTGTGTGTGTGTGTGTGTGTGTGTGTGTGTGTGTGTGTTAATAGATGGAAAGCAGTAGAGTTTCCAGAGGAGGTGATTTTTTAAAAAAAAGTCATTTGAAGTTTCCAGACTGTGTGCATACTGGCAAGTTTGTGTGTTGCTGGCTGAGGCTAAGTCAGTAGGGATGTTCAGAAATGACTGATTCACACAGAGCATCAGTATTAAAGAGGATATTTGATTGAAAAGATAAAAAAGCTAAATTATTTTCACACCCTTTTATTTCCCCCCGTGCCATAATTCCCACCACCACCACAAAAAGAAAAGAAAAAAACAAAAAACATTTGGCTTAAATAATTCAATTTGGTCACTGAATATAAAATCAATTTCCCAGCCAGATGTGGAGAGCGTAAAGCAAGCATGGTAAATGGATAAGCAGCTTACATGGCAGGGTGAACCCACGCTTCCATTGCATATAATCACAGAGGGACAAATTAGGGTGAACCCTATTTCGGCATTTATTTGTGTGTGTGTGTGTGTGCCAAAGACGGACAGGAGATAGAAAACCATGTTTGTCCTCTCCTGTGCTATTTATCCACCACGCTGCGAAGGATTGAATGTGGAGGGCGAGATAAGCCTGAATCCTGCCGGCGTCCCACCTTCTCCTCTCTGTCCTCTCTTTACCTCACAGTGGGCAGACATAAAGTAGTGCTCCCCTCTATGTTTCAGCTCAAATTTAGACAAAAAAAGTAAAAAAAACGCCAAAAACACACAGACACACTCCTTTACAGACAGAAACATACATCTCTCAGGTATGTATATTTTTCTTATTTCACTTGCAAGACGTGCTCTTACTACGACCTGCCTGTCTCTATCTATCTGCATATGAAAAACACACACACACTAAAGCTGAAATTATTTATTCATTAATTAATTTACAGAAAATGAATCTGCAAATTTAATTTAAGTCATTTTAGATTAATGTGCATTACTACAGCTCTGAGCCAAGATGCATGTGGAGTTGATTGCACTGCATCACGGGCTACAAAGAGAAAAACAGAAACAGTGCCCAGCCCACCACACCGCTCCCGGTCAAGCTCAACACCTTTTATGTTCGGTTTGAGGTGGACAACACAGCACCCACCATGAGTCCTTATGTGGGCAGGGAGACTGTCACACTAACTCTAGAATTGGCCAGCTGCTTACCTGCTATCTGATAAATGCACCATCAGCCATGACTGTTGCTACTGACACATACCCAAAGTGCAATACTTCCACTCATTTTCATACATGTATATCGTGTAATATTTCATTGTTTTTCATTAATTGTATCCAATCTTATCTTTAAATTTTATCATACCACATCTTATTTTATCTATCCATCTTTATATTTTATTCTAATTCTTTTTTATCTTAGTGCTCTTACTGCTGAGCTCAACTATTCCCACACATTTCCTCATTGGTCCCCTGATTTTTCCTTTAGCCTTTAGCCTTTGCCATCATCCGCAGCTGTACTTGGTGCAAATTTGTGAGTTATACTAACACGGTAAACTAAAATGATGGACATGGTAAAGACTATGTCTGCTAAATATCAGCATGTTAGCATCTCAAGATTAAAGATTAAAGATTTATTATTATCATCATCTGCACAGCAATTACATGGAGTAGTTGCTGGCAATGAAATTCTTGAGTCTCTAGCTCCTTAAACAATGCTCAAAATATTTTTAGAAAGAGAGACCATACATACAAAAGTAAAATAGGTATAGAACTCAGCAATAAAATAAAATAGACCAAAAATGAAATTATACGACTAAATAAAATATACAACTAAAAATACATACAATAGAATATGGAGATACTCATTGAATTACAAGGTGCAACAACAACTCTTAGTTTTGTTTAAGCAAAAATGTCCTTAATTGGTTCCAGCATTTTTCATAAAGTTAAAGATACAATCTTGATGATTTTCATTTCAATAAAGTCATTATCTATTGCCAAATGACGCAGCACAATGGTGATTGAACCTATGGCCCTCTGATGAAAGCTCTCACATTTGAGGTATTATGAGCTGGATGTCTTTCCAATTTAAAATCACAAGCAGTGCAAGGTTCAGTTTTTTAATGTGACAGTCCTGCTCTTCAACTCACCTGTGTGTGAAATGGTGTACTACTTTTTATCCAGTCTCTGCTAGTCTTGTGAGTAAATGATTACTATGTCTGAACAAGCAGAGAAAAGGTCAATGACTACAGATGATGAAACTGAAGTTTTGTTTCTTTTTCTATCATTTTCTTAAATGATCATTGTTGATAAACACACCAACGCCAAGATTACACCAAGTGTGTGTGTATGTGTTTAACAGTGGTGATGAGGAGAATGGATTAAAGGCATTAATCTGGTGCATTGACATCCTCTTGATGAGTAATCGTATGCCAGCCTAGATAGAGAGCTGACTAATTGGTTGATAAATATTGATCGCTTGCCTGTGTGAGGTTCATACGTTGTTTTATTGGCATTTCACACCTTATGAGGTTTCTGAATGTTAATTCATTTGTCTTGCGGTGGCGGCGGCGGTGGTGTGTGTGTGTGTGGGGGGGGTGATAGATACACTGTTAAAGTTTAAATCCACCCTCAGCTCTGTGTCGGTCGTGCTGTTGTTCTCTCTGCTCTCGGGCGACTCCACTGCTTTGCCGCTCTGCCATCCATCTTCTCCCCTGATTACATGCTACAGCTACTTGTGATTTCAGCTGACCAGGGCAAAGCTGTATATCTGAGGTGTTCGCACTGTATACCGCACAAGTGCAAACCTGGGAGATGTATAGACGCGGGCAGATGGAAAGAGGAGGAGGGGAGGGCCACAAGGGGAGTTTTACCTCTGCCGTTTTTTTATATATAGTGAGGAAAATGACTGATGAGGGAGATGAAGAGAGCAGATAATTTAGCTGCAGTTAGGGGAGATATCACGCTTAATTAAGGGTTTAAGACTGTGTGTGTGAGCAAGTGTGTTTGCACCCCAGGCAGTAACCGAGGTTCTGCCTGGCATATAAACTGCTCAGCATCACATTACCAGTTAAGATACTCTGCTACGCAAGCTAGGAAAGAGGAGGAGAAAGAGTGGAGACACACACACCCACACACTCAAATGCACACATATATACACATACATACACAAACACACACCTAACAAAGTAATGGCTGTTATCTTTGGTTAGCGTAATGGCTATAGTCCCTCTAATTACCTAAAGTGGATAGTGAGTGGAAAAAGAACAGCAGATCATCAGGAAGAAGACTGATAATATCTTTCATAGCAAAGTCTGCGGCAAGAGTTTGTAAGACACCTTGACAAGGCTTCTACAATATTTATGCGCCAACATAAAAACAGTGTGCTGATTGATGTCACACATCAAGGAAAATGGACAACAAGCTCATGAACACAGCAGATAACTAATGGACTCTTGTTAGTGTTTGTAATTCATCAACTCACCGTTTGCTTCGCAGCAATATACGGACTCATTATTACCCATTTAACTGATTTAAAAGCTTGAGAGAGAAAAGACAAGCAAGGAAGAGGAGCAAAAGGGAGAGACAGAGAGGGATGCACCTGATGGACATAAAACTGTCTCACAAGCTTTTACTTTTTTATTTATAATTAATGGGAATGCGTAAAAGTGATGCACCAAATCAGTATCAGTGTGAACACTAACCTTACGAGTGGTCTGGCCAAGACGGGTTCGATCCACATTAATAACGTTTCTTTGTCAATGTCATTTTAAAAGTCAGTGTTGCCTAATTTGTAAATAACACCAATATGAGTTTGATGCAGTGGGAAGACTATTGGAAATAGATAAAATTAAGAATTATTAAGAATAGGGAAAATTATAAATAGAGTAGTAGGTATTTTATATGATATGATATGTTACCATTTTCATACTGTTTTCATCTTGTAATTTATAAATATCGATTATAGCTGTTTTTAATAAGGAGTTAAGATTTGCATGCATGCTGCAGCTCCCACCTGTGGCTGCAGCAGTGGCAGTCGGACGTGAGCCAGCAGCAGTGGTAGGTGACGTTCCCGTGTGGCGGTGTCATGTCGGACCCACGTTAACAAAGACGTTACCACGGTTTCCTCATCTGGCACGTTGACATCATCAGACGTGAGCAGCCTCTCCATCTCCTCCACTGGGAGCAACAGGAACTCTTGGCCTCCCACCACCTCTAAAAAGTGCTCCTGGAGGACAGAAAGATGAAATGCTTACAAGAGTGGATACGGAAGTGGTCAGATGAGTTTCACAAGAGTAATGGATGAATGAATAATGAACTGCAGCTGAAAAAAATGAATGAGGGTTGGAAAAAAACAATAGGAAGATATGAAAGGAGAGAGAAAATGGATCAAGAGTTGGAGCGAGAGAGAAAAAAAGGAAGGAAATGAGGGCTTGAGAAAGGTCAAAGGAAGATAGATTGAAAGCTGAAGAAAAAAAAGAGTGGAATGATTTAGTGGTATAAGACAAGGAGATTACTTGAGAGGCAGGGAGTAGGGCTGCGACTGGCAGCCATTTTCATCGTGAAAAATATAATCTGCTTACCATTTTCTAGACTAATGAACTGTTTTGCCCACACAATGTCACTAACTGAATTAAATGCCCATTACAACTTCCAAATGTGCTCTTTTTGTCCAAAACTCAAAGAGATATAGTTAACTAAAGAAAGTCCACACAATTGAGAAGCTGAAGGCAGGGATTATCTTTTTGTTTGAAAAAGGTCTTGAATGATTGATTAATCACCAAAGAAGACTGCAGGTTAATCTTCTGACAATCAGCTACTAACTTAATGGACAAACCAGCTCTAGTAGAGAGTGAATGAGGATGGATGTCGTATAGCTGCTACACATTGGCTGCAAAAATCCTGTGAGCTGTGCATGTGTGTGAATTAGTGTGTGTGAGTGAATTACAGACACAGGCAGACAGTCACACCCAGATAAAGCCACCTCTATGACATAATTACTGCAGATTACGGTTTAACAATAATCCACTTAGAGCCAAACAGAGAGAGAAAGAAAGAGATGAACATTGACACATGACTCACAGAGGCAGGCAGAGTAAAATAAATAAATAAATAAATGAATGAATGAATGTACTTAAAGACAGGAAAGAACAAGAAAAGAAAAATAATAATCAAGGCGGTGGAGAAGCTGTTTCACAGTCACCATAGCAACCCTTCGCTAAAAACAGCCATTGTAGCGATAATCGTGTGTGGTGCGTTGCGAATGAGGAACCAATTTGTTACCAAGAATAACATCAAGGCTGGAAATTGACCAAAGACAGACTGGTAGGTGGGAGGAGGAAGAGCGTGTAAGAGGTGAGCCTGCACTGATTGTTAAAACCTGAAGGCCACCTGCGGTCTACCTGAATCCACATGATCATTTTTAGTTCCATATTTTTCCCGAAGCACTTGTTTCATTCATTTCCGTGTGGCGGCTCTACAAGGGAGTGTGACCCACCATGGTGTAGGCGTGAGCGGCCCTCTGCAGGTCATGGCAGCCCTGAGCGTCGGCGTAGGAGCGGATACCCAGACAGTTGGAGGGGTGGAGCTGCTTCATGAGGAACGAGCAGCACGCCTGAACCACCGACGTCAACTGCAGCAGGCAGGAGGCTGACAGCAGAGACTCGATGGTGTCCTCCCTCAACTCGAGGCGGCCTGTAGCACAGAGAGAGGAGATAAAGGAGCAGGAGGACAGTCAGATTGCACAAAAGATGAGATGTCACAAAAAAAACAGGCTGAATATTTTGAAGTGTCTAAGATTTATTATTTAAAAGGGTTTGAAATAAAGCAACTGGTCACGAAAGTCCTTCACTTTTTTTTGGGACCAGAACGACTGCATTTAGTTGGCTCGGAAAACAGAGCAGCTTCTGAAGATGGCTGCCTGGAGAGGTTAGCCATTAATAGTTAATGACAATTCTTTTTCACCTTAAATCCCAAACCAAAGCTACTAGAAGATTATCACACCCATCCAGGACGTCCTACGTTTATTTCACACTTTCTGCTGGAGAGATTAAACAATAGCTGGAGTGGCTTTAAAAAGTCTGTTACCAATGGGATTTTCATGGTCATCCCAAAAAATATTTAAAAATGTGAGACACAAGCTGATGCAGCAGTGCAAGTACAAAATAATCTGTTTCTCTAATATTAAAGCACACTCTGGAATTTGTGTACAGCGCCTTACCCAAACCACCACTCCCACTGAGGCTAAGATGTGCGTGGTAAATTTTAAAAAAAGGCCTCCTAAGTAACCTCTTAATACAGCTGGGCACTTTGTGTTTAGCAAACATGGGTACTATATTCAGCTGCAGATTAATACACATTTGGTGTGCTAGTGAGTACTTACAGCACTGAGGCTCACAGTTGTGTTTTTAAACTGTTTTATGGACGATAATAGAGGTCTATGACACAGAGGAATAAACCACACAGACAATACTCAGATCAATTCATTTTTTTGTTTTGGTCTTTACCAGGGATTTGTTGGCAATGCGACAAATGCAGAATAAGAGCCTTGTCTTTTAAAAGCGTGTCCACACAGGATGTTTTTTCGGTTGTCCATCTCATGTGGGTCTCATGGGAAAGTTCTACTAGCTTGTGTTTTATTCCCACTATACGCATATAAACATGCCCAGTCTGAATAGTGAACAGTCTATGAATAGTAACTACAGAAATTATGTGCTGAGCTCAAAATGCTGCCAACAATTTAAACAATTTGATAGGTACCAGTACATCATGTTGTGTGTGTTTCTTTTTCCTAGAGAAAGAGAAGAGCCTGATAGCATGTGCTGATCTTTTTTCTAATGAATACGATCAGTGCGTCAATGTACCTGTGTATGCATACTGCACCAGGACCCACAGCGCATCAGGGTCAACTCCTTCCATCTTCACCTCGTCCTGCTTGGCTTCCCTAACATCACTGGTAAACATGGCGGCAAAGTAGTCCGACACGGATGAGAGCACGAGCCTGTGAGAAGGAGAGAGAGAGTCAAGCAGCAGTCATCAGAGAGGATGGATGGCTGTAATGGAGGAACTGAACGCTTTGACCTCGCTGACAGGACGAGACAGGGAAAAAGATGCAGAACACAGAAGGAAAGGGCAGGTCTGACACCCCCTTCCCCCACAGCTCAACAACATTTCCAATGGTGGAACTTTGGAGGGCTGCATCCAACAAATACTTGCCAAAACAGACAATATGATACACTGTGCAGACTTGAGAAATTAAGTTGGAACTTCTGGCTCATGCCCTTATTTTCATTCTTTACAAAACTATTTCCGTCACATCTCATGTGAAGAAACGTAACTCTGTGAAAGCCTTTCAGGAGAGGCTTTCTGAAAACATGCAGACTTTTCCCCACGTTCACATTATCCCTGTTTCTGATGTGCCCTGACCTGCTGGTTGGCAGAAGCTGAAATGACAACCATGTGTCTATTCTCAGTTTATGGAAACTCCACAGCATGAGTATTCAGCCATCACTTACCAACAATCATCTGCAAAAGTGGGGGACAGTGGGCTTATGAGGTGGGAGTGGAGCATTATGACAGATGTGAGCTGGAAAGTTGAGCGCAAGTGTGAAAATACAAGCCAAAAAAAGCAACTATAACAGACAGACCAGAGAGATGTTTTGTCACGTAGCTCTGTGGTTTTTATAGTATATAACTGAGGGTTTCCTGCTATCTTACAACATCTGACATTTTCCACTTACTCTGCTAATTAAAGACATCGAAGACTTGAGCTTTTTTACTGTTATTCTTCATCATCACTGCCTAGATGTCTCTCAGCAAACTTTTTTTATTTTAAGCCCCTTTCAGACAGCGCAATGTTAATTAGATGGCAATATACGTATCTGTCTCATGTTTGAATCAGCACTTCTGCAAAAATCGCTATAACAATCTTACGACGCAACTTTCCTGCATCACTTTCAGCACAGCATGAGTCTGAATTAAATGTCATCACATTAACATGAAGGCTGTTAAAGATAAAGAAAAACACGACAAGAAAGAGTTGCATGTTATAGGAGGACCACACTTCGTCCTCCAGGCGGGATTAAAATCACTCATTAGCACATATGAAGCATTAAATCACCGGATTTCCCTGAAAGAAACAACTCCACTCCAAATGAGACTCACATCATGTACACTCCTCTCTCTGAAGAGATGTTGTTAGAAAAAGAAAAACTGTGCAAACAAAAGCCTGGCATGGGCCTAAGGCAGCTCCAGATGTTTGTGCATGCTGAGCATATTGAGGATAAAGAGCTTCCTCAGACGGTTAAATGCTTCATAGTGAAACTGCAGCCGAGCGAGTTTTCCCTCAGCAGCAGTAAGAACCAAATTTCTTACAGCGAATTTGAATTTTCATAACTTGAGACACAAGAGAGACCAACCTGACCTCATTTGTTTGTTTTAGGGTTATTCATCTTTTAAACCAGTGCAAACATTAGATGATTTCGAATATTATGTGAAACTAAACTGATACTTGGAGAAGATGTGGCACAGTGTACACACAGCTGCCATAAGAGCCTGGAACTTCTCTCATTACAATGTGGTAACACCTCTCCTGGCTTCTTACAATGTCGCAATCTGAAGCAATTATTATGTCTTAACATAATAACATCATCTTAAAGGATCGTACATTTTAAAATAGAGTATATAGACTATAAAGTAAAAACTGTATATACACTTCGTAGTCTTTGTTTCCTTATTTCATGCTGTAACTCTCTAGATGTTGTTAATCCTGACAATTCCATGTACAAAAACGTATTTTCTATTCTCTGTATCTTTCTTTAGTTACATGTGGCTTGTTATTTTGAAAGACCACTAACTTTTTACAGAGAAGTGTCAACACAAAATAATATAAAAGAAGACACAACCCCAGCCAGATCAAGCGCCGGCATGCACTATAAAAGACATGCCAATCCGAGCAGTCAGAGAGGAGATTCAATTTGCATGTGTCCATCACAGCGGCTGAGCTCATGGAGAGAGAAAGAGAGAGAGGAATATGCTTAATGTAAGGTCAGTGTAAAATTTAGAGGCAGCAGTCTGAGAAAGGGGATATGTGGCGTAATGGAGGGCAAGCCAGATGAAGGACAGAGAGAAATTATCTTAAGGTCACTTGTAAAAAGACAGTTAATTAATTCCCAGCCGCAACAGTCCATTACCCTTTCATGTCCCTGCGAAGTTAAAACACACACTCACAAACATCAAGGTATTAAAAAGGTACCAGAAAGTACTTACTTCCTTAATATTTTATGAGCAGTAGTTTTTAGTCATTGCTCCTGGTGACAGTCTATCGGATGCAAAATGACAGTGACATTTCAAGCTGCTCTCCACATCACTGCAGGGTTCAGTATTCTTAATGTCCTGGTCTAAGTATGGCTAATGATGAGTAAACTGATCATCATGAAGCTCACATTAGAGCTCTGTTTCACGGCCATATGAACACATTTCCAATGCCTTTGTGCGTGTGTGCAATTTTCTGCTTCCACCACCGCGTGCGTTTGTGTGCCTCTGTGTGTGTGTTTTTCTTGACTTCACGGTCAACAGACTTGTATGTGTGTGTACTTTATGTGTGTGTATAATGTCATTACTGAGTGTGTGACACAGGGACCTTGACAGATAGCCTGAAGCAGAGAAGAGCAGTGTGTGTGTGTGTGTGTGTGTGTGTGTGTGTGTGTGTGTGAGTGTTTTACGGACAAAGATGTCAAAATACACTATAGTCAGCAGGAGGTTGTTCTGGCAGTATTCCAGTCAGGTATCTCTTTCTTGTCTCTCTCTCTGACACACACACGAACAACATTCTCACTCCTTAATTTTTCATGTGGGTCTCTGTCTGACTTGCAGTGAGCGACACGGGCTATATACAGCACCCGGTTATTTACACACAAATGCACCTTGCTGAGAGACAGAGCCGTAGCAGGCAGTGTGTCACGCCGTAATGGAAAGAGCAGAGAGAAGACAAAATGCCAGAGTGAGGGGAGCAGGAAACAGATGAGTTGGACTCAGGAAAGGAGGGCAAGAACTGGAAACTGAACACTGTGTCTGTTTGTGTTTGAGCGTGGATGTGCTGCTCGGCGCAGAGATACAGAAGTGGAAAAACAGAGAGGGGAAAAACAACAGGAGGGCTCGTAGGAGAGACTTACTCAACTATTGCAACTTTTCTCTACACAAAAATAAAAGGTAAAGGAGAAGTACACTTACAAGCCTTTCTACTGGCGTGGCTCTGTGGCGGCCAATATGTCGGTTCGCCTGCAACTTTTGTCTGAAATATCTCAACTATTGGATGGATTGCCACAAAATTTAATGCAGACATTTATGCTCTGGTGGTCTCCTGACTTTTCCTCCAATGCAACAAACAGGTTTAAAGTTTGCCCTTAGCTAATGAAACATCTCTACATCCACATCTTCATACCAAATATTCATGGTTACCAGATGATGAATCATAATGACTTTGGGAATCCCATGTCTTTTCCTTTTGGTGCCAGCATTAGGTTCACATTTGTGGTTTTGAATGAAATGTCCCAAAAAACTAATTAATTTGTCCACCACTCTGGTTGTGTGCATTTAGCTCACGGCGGGTTCCCAGAGATGCTAGCGTGGCTGTAGACTTTGAGTCTCGTTGGGCTAGAAGCAGACAGGAAGCATAGTATTCACATAATGGGCCCCAGATGCATACCTGTCTGCATAAAAAATGGACACGAAAGTTTCTTAACTAAAGGTATACTAGGTAAAATCAGTTTACATAGCAGTTTTACACGTGTCCATACGGGGGTACAAAAATAGATTTGCAAGACAATGTATTTCTGTAGGTTACAGCCCCAGAGACAAAAAATGTAAAATTGTGCTCTATTTTTTTTAAATACCTACAGAGCTTGAGTTTTGCTCAACTCCACAAGAAATATGCAGCTATATACAGTACAAATGGCCTATTCAGCATGTACAGTGCAGTTTTTTGTTTGTGTGTACGTGTAAGACAGAGCGAGAGGGAGAGAAGGAGGGTGCATGTTTTGTTCCCAGAAAAGAGCTTTTATCCTACACATACAATAAATCAATTGCAAACAAAACATCCACTTTTAAACAAAGATGTCTTCACTCCCACCCCCTTGTTGGCATAGGCACACACACATCTTCAGATGTCGACACACTCTTTCACACACACCATTAGGATTCTCGTACAGCAGCGTCCTTTGTTTGTCACCATCTGTGCCTGGAGGACGAAATCAAATGAAGGCAGAAGAGGAAGGCAGGGAGAGAAAAGGGGTCTTTCTGCCGGTGGAGGACTGGCTCCTTCTGTCTCATCCATGTGCAGATGGACCCTGCTGCTGCACCAGTGGCCACATGCCCAGAGAACCACAGCGACAGAGGAGTGTAGTGGGGGATATGAGGTGGGTGATGGGCACGAGTGAGTGAGTGTGTGTGTATGTTTGATGCATGATTCAGAGGCTCAGCTGACTGTGTGTGGTACAGAGAGACTACAAAAATAAAAGAGATTTTATGAGCATGACTGTGGTTCTGCTGTTTGTGTGAAAGATCCTTTACAAACTATATCCTGTGTGCGTGTGTGTGTGTGAGATCATGTGTTCAGATAACTGTGTCACTCATAAAGTAACAAAACAAAATAGAAAGACATACAATTTACAATGATAGGCAAATATTTAAATATTCATTTCTTTTTGCTTGAAAAGTGTCTGGAAAAATATTAATATTTCAAAATAATGCAAATGTATTTGCATTTGTATCAGTTAATCAGTAGTTGATTCTACGTTTCACAGCACGTATGTGTCTGTGTGTACATTTCAGTGTGCTTGTCTTCTTTATAGAAAGTGTGAGAATAGGAGTGTTTGTGTGGTAACATTTCAAAGAGTGACCAGAGAGGTTTAGGCAGCAAAGCAGCAAAGGGGAAGAGGCCAAAATAACATCAGCCCCCAAGAAAAATAAAATTTGTACAATATATTTATATTGTTAAAAACTGAAACTGATACTTATATTTCTATTTACATTAATATTTTTTATTAACAGTCGCCATCCAATTTTTCACTCTGCCACTATACCACTGATACTACAGTTTTTTTTTATAGTGTTAATACAATTACTACTCAGCTAAATCAAGTAACATACTGTCATTTAGTTTCCAAGAGTGGCAAATATTGTGTGATTGCAGCTTTGTAGAGGTGAAGACATGATGTTTTTTTTCTATTTGATATAATTTTAATTTGAACATGTTCAAGGACTGTTGGTTAGACAAAACATGCAATTTAAAGACATCAACCTGGTTCTGGGATTTTTTTTCACCCAAACAATGATTCAAAAACGTAACTAAGAGGTTAATAAAAAATTAGAATAATCATTAGTTGCAGTGCTAATGACATACATCTATTCAGCAACACGACCTTTGAGATGTATTTTTCTGTGTAACATTTAGTGTCTCTTTGCTCGTACCTGTGCGCAGGTATCCGCCTCTCTCCAGCCACCAGTATGACATCACACAGCTGGCGGGACCTCAGGTAGCCCTCCATCTTACGGAAGGTGACGTCAGCGTGGGACAGAGCGGTGAACATGCACTCCTCTGGACATGCACATGGCTCCATCGACACACAAGAGGACAGTGTGGCGCTGCTGTTCGACGTCCTGTGCCCACACAATGATACACAGTCATTCATAAAAACACACATACACACACACGGACAAACAGACACAAAGAGAAGGAGATAGGCTTTGAGTGCATGTGTTGATGCAGATTCTCTTTTGTTCAAGACAAGGAGACAGATGTGAGGAGAGAGCCCCGACAGCTGCTCTGTGTCTTCCATGTGCCATCTTTTTCTTTGTTCCATCTCCTTCACTTTCCAACAGGGTTACTGTATGTCGCCAGAAGCAGACAAAAGCTCTTTAATGGTCCAATTACTAGGAGTAAATGGCCAGATAAATTTAGCTCACTTAAAAAAGAAGCTGCCAATTAAATAGCTGTGGGAGCTGAGCCCATAGGATATGCAGTAATTTACTCTGCTTCCTAATGGCAAACCAGTTTCCTTGTATCTACACCAACAATGAGAAATGAAGCAGGGTTTTCGGCCAGGACGGCTTCAACATTCGTAAGTCACTGGTGGAAATGTTGAAGCTCAGGGCCATTATGTCTAAGTCTTCCAGTCTGAGCTGATGAGGTGTGTGCGCGTGAGATGGTGTGGGCACATGTGTTCAATCAAAGATAAGCACTTAAGTATAGCCACCCTGTGAATCATCAGCTATCATGGCTCCCAAACCAGCATTTAATTTATGAGAGCCAGAGCCACACTTCCATTTTTAATTTAACAGCAGAAGTGGCAGGACTGGCCCTACAGCACAAACAGATAAGAAATGAACTGATACTCCCAGGATGAATCGTTTCAACTCCACAGTTAAAGAGAAATCACACTCTTTCAGGGATGTGACAGAGTGTGTGTATATGTGTGTGTGTGTGTGTGTTTCTGTGGGGGGCGTTGTTGCAAATCAAACTGTCCTAAATTGCAATTTTCCACACACGTATTCTCTGAGGCATACACAGACAGAAAGCAGGACGGAAATTCTGTGAAGACACTGAAAAATGTGGCTGGTGTACACAACATGATTTTACACACACACACAGACGAAATGATCTAAAACAAGGTTATAAATCAGAAATAATTCTTGTGTGTATCTGTAGCGTGTGTTCGCCATCTTCTCTGATCTGTATTCTTCGTATATGTTTGCACTTCATTTACCTGATCTGTTTCTGTACAGTGGACCCCTCCGCTGTTACCTTTGTGTTTTACAGTTAAAGGGGGTTTTCCTGTTAAGTTTTTCCTTATCGACTACATGAACCCGCAGGGAATTACCACCCGACTCCGCAGTTCCCTTTAACTCTGTGGAGCATCTGAGTGTCTTTTCGGTCTCTGATTCATGTTCCAGCCTATACCTTTGCTGTTTTGGGTCACTCTCGTCAGTTTCCGGACACAGCAGACAGATCTTCTCAGCAAAAAAAAAAAAAAAAAAAAAAAAAAAAGCTCTGACAAACGTGCTGCACACTAGTAGGTGAAGACCAAAGATGGAGCTAAAAGAGAGTGAATATCTGACGAGGCACGCAGGACCACGACTCCAAATGAATGATAACGTTGTGTCTGCTGGATGTGTAAATAAGCTACTGTCGGCTAATTAATTTGACACATCAACTTTAAAAAAATGGTAATAAAATTTCACAGCTATAACAAGGTGAGTACTCTGAGGCAAAGTTTGTCCCCTGAAAATGATAATGACTTGAACTAAAAATAATCTCAGACACTGTTAAGAAAAGTTGAAAGACAATGCTGGTGTAAGTGGCGTTCACAGCATGTGTGCATTCATGTGCACGTTTGTGTGTGCTGCTGCTGATGGGCCCTCTGTCTTCTGCTCCTCTACATCTGCCTCCCATCCTCACTTTTACATCTTCAGCCAATCCATCACTCACTTCATTCCACCTTATCCCATCATCCCAACATCCATCTCTGCCTCTGTTTCCTCTCTTCCCTGTCCCAGTCTAACTCCCGGAGGAGGTTTTTTGGCTGGATTTCCTGTCCTCTTGTGTGTGTGTGTGTGTGTGTGTGTGTATGTGTATGCAGACGAATGGTGTGGCTAAATACTGCCAGAGGAGATGGCTTTGAAGTGGGGGAACGCTGCCTTCCAGTCCCCTTAATTGAGCCTGGCAGGCGCTCAACATGAACAGAGAGAGAGGAGAAACAGAGAGTGTGTCTGGGGCGAATCAACAGCATGCAGCCAGATTTTTTAAACCCCTGCATCAGGCAAGGACACTCACACAACTGTCATTCAGTGTCTCTCTCTCTCTCTCTCTCTCTCTCACTCTCACACACACACACGTTTGCATGCACACACACACACACACACTCCCTTGTGATTAACTATCTAGGCTGATTAGCCCGTAGGCTAACAGCTAATGCAAATGAAACTTAGTTCTGTAAGCTGATATACGATGTAATCATAGTCACGGTGCTTGTCTGGTCACATGTTACACCCTCCGTGACACACATACAAACGCTTTAGTCTCCCAACATATTAGCAGGGAGGGAAAAAAGAGAGAGGGGAAAATGAATGGACAAGGGTGGGCAGAGATGAACATGGGATAGAGTAGTATGGGGGTGTGGGGGTGAGTAAGGGAGGCACACCAGGATTAAAGAGGGTGGATGGGGGGAAACTGGGTGGGGTGAGAAAGTAAAAAGGGAGAGGAGGAGATCAGTGGAGGCAAGGTAAGCCTTCAGCCACTCTGGGATTCTGTGCGCGTCCCCCTTCCCGTGATCCCATTTGGGATTCAGCCACTCGTGTTCGTGGGGAGCATCATACTGTACACAGCAGCTCTCAAGAGGGACGCACACACGCACGCACACAAATCACACAGCATACGTGCACAGGGCTGCAGAAACTAATCTCTGTGTTGGTATGGCAACCATAACATCATCATGTGCAAGGACACAGATATATCCACACACATGGACAGTACGAATGTGTTGAGGTGCACATCAGTTTTTCCTTTGCTTATGCTAATGAGGCTGGTGCGCGCGTTACTATTAAGCCGAGGTAATTTTCTGTGTAAATGCTGCCAGACTCCCATCATCACTTGAGATATGACATCAAGCCTCGCATAACAATAGACATTTCTAAAGCCATGTTTCTCTCCCTTCCAGTACATACAAACATACACACATGTGGTGAAAACACACTGGGTGTAGAATGAAAGAGCATCAGACATGAATCCATTAAAAATAATAATAAATAAATAGTACATCCGCATTTTTTCCCCACTGAAAGCTATTTTAAAGTGTGTGTGTGTGTGTGTTCTATGAATCATTTATATTTTCTGATGTGTGTCTTGGGAACACAGAGTATGATAGGAGGCTTTCAGATGCATCATTATGCCAGCATAGTAAACACACACACACACACACAGAGTCTGGATCTGTCCCTTTATTCCATCACATTTACTGCTGCATCATAATAAAAACATAAATCTGTGAGTCTGTGCAGATGCGCTTAAGAGGAGTTATGATGGCCTAAATTGCTTTGTTTTTTTGCTGTCTCCATGGCAACTCTTAATTAAAGTGCCTTTTTCTCACCACCACAGCTTGAAATGGCCACGCCAAGGCAACACGCTCCGTCACGCATGTGCACGCAAACAATGCGTGAGGACTGTGAGCAAAGGAGCTGGGGAGCCTGTCACCGACAAAACCAAACAATACAAATGTCAAGTGCAGCACAGGGCTACGTGCAGAGCTCAGCCCTGGAGTCATATTGTTAATTTGACTCTGACAATCCACAAGAGTGTGTGTGCGTTTGTGTCTTCTAACAGGGCCTGGTTGGTGAAGCCTCATTAGGAGGGTGAGGGGGAGAAATGAGAGGACCACCAGCTGTCCCAGAGGTATTCAGCCATTATACTCTCTCTCCCTCTGTCTGTCTGTCTGTATATATGTATGTATGTATGTTTGCATGTAATGAGTGGCCCTCCACTGCTGCATACTGTATGAGCAGCCTCTTGCTCCCCATTCACTTTTTCTGTCTTCAGTAGAACCACATTCACAGTTGCCCAGTAATGATGACAGTGAAATGTCACCCAACCACAAGTCTGATAAAGCAGGATGAATAATCAAATGACAAAACGCTGACATACTTTCCAGTAAGTGTAGGCTGAGTGCTCTAACTTTTTTATGAGGGCGTGTGTGCATTTTGTGGGTTTGACGTGACAACTTTAATTTTGCAGTGTAAGTTTATTTTGGTCGCAGGGTCCCACTCTCTCCCTCCTACCTGCAGGAGCTGGAGTCGGTGTCCGGGTGGCTGTCTTTCTCCTCGGTGCCCGCCGCCGCTGCCGGTGCCGCCGCCGCTCCCACCGCCACCTCCTCCTCCTCCTCCTCCTCCTCCCCCCTGACGTGAGCGGGGGGCTCGGGCACCAGCTGGGGCACCGGGGCTTCTCCGGGGGGCTCCATGCTCGTCACCGGCCGGGAGCGACGATGGGGCGGCGGCGAGACCCAAGACAGCGCCGCGGCGGAGCTCCTGCACTCCGGCTGGCTGAAGGAGCGCGGGCAGGAGCTCCCCGTCGCTCCAGCCGCCGCTCCTCCCGGACCGCCGCGACTCCCCGCCGGATCGGCAAACTTTCTGCTGCTCCCGTTGCACAGGTTAGACCCGGCGCTGCCGCTGACCACCAGCCCGCCGTGACCCCCCGCGCCGGCGTTCACGCTCGCCGGATTCGGGTTGCTACAGCCGCTGGCTGAGGGTCCGTCCCCGGAGCTGCCGCCCGCTCTCCTCCCGGCGAAGTAGTCTCCCAGCGGCGGGGAGTGAGGCGGAGGGACCGCGGGGTGACCGAACCACCTCCATCGGATCCTGAGGATCTGCTTCACGTCGAACTCCTTCCGCGAGGAAGAGCTCGAGCCGCTGCTCGACATTCCAGGGCTCTGCACGAGGAAATGGCGGGGGAGAGCCCGTGCAGCTCTGCCGACACGAGCCGCACACACCGGACTGCACGCGCGTCTCTCCTGGCAACCGCACGCCCGTTAACCGCGAGTGGAGGTAGAGAGCGAAACACAGCGGAGTATATGAGAGAGAGAGAGAGGAGAGAGGGAGAGGAGGAGGTCTGCACGGAGTCTTCACGTCGGTGCCTTCTCATGCACAAACCAAACCACAAACATTTGCCACAAGGACAAATTAATGTCACATTTCTGCCAAACAATCCAGCGCGAGCCACAGGCATTCGGTACCAGAGAGGATCTGATCATTATTTCTATCGGCATTATTCAACAGGCCCAGGCAATCAATCAGTAAGACTTAATAGTAGATGGAACACAACATTCAGTCTGTTTACCAGCAGCACACAGCCTATAGGGCGGGATGTTTCTCTTTGGATGTGAGTGTGTAAAGTCTGCAAGGTGTCAGTAAATAGTGTAAATGCCAGTCTCTTTTATCTGACATAAGCCCAGACAAAAAAAGTGAACTGTCATAGGAAACAAAGAAAAGCAGAAAATCCTCACAGCTGAGAATGGGACCAATGCATGTTTGATCTGTTTTATAGTTAAGGCCTACCGGAGTTTTTCCTTGAGAAATAACATAACCGTTAATAAAAAAATTCCTCTAGTTCCAGTTTCTCCAGTCTGAAGATTTGTTGTTATTTCATACCACTGCAAACTGAGTAACTTTGGATCGTTGGTTTTGGATTGCTGGCAGGACAAAACAAGATGCTGGAAATGTCACCTTGTACTCTTGGAAAATTACACTGTGCCTTTTAAAAAAGACAGTTCAGACTCTCAAGTAAACCAGGCAATAATTGATTAATCAAGAATCAGATTTATCTGCAATGAAAATATCCACCGGTTTCAGGCTTAGTTTCAGTCTTACATAAATTTGTTCTCACAGTTACATGCGTACATATTTGCTTAATATGATTTGGATTAGGCATTTAACATTTGTTAATGAATGGATACAGTATCCAGGAAATAAATATACATAGGTGCAATGTACTCTTATAGAAGTGTGTCTTTGTGACTGTGTGAGCGAACACGGGGGTTTGTGAGGCTGCAGAAATCATTACGTGTTAATCAAAGCCTCTGAAATGTAATGAGGCGGTGGATACATCCTCTTCATCATCGTCATTCCTACCCTGTCTGGTTGTCTTCACTCACTCCTCTCAGCACCGGCCTCTCTCTCTCTCTCTCTTCGAGTCTTGTTGCCTCCTAACAATCACACTTTATTTAGAAACCTGGCTGCAATAAGCTTACATGCTGGTTTTGTTGCTTGAGCAGATATTGAAAAAGAAAAAGAAAATAGTCAGCATTACTTCCAATCACCAAAGTGGGGGACCTGAGTGTCCTTGAAAATGAAATTTCACTTCCTCCTCCACACACACACACACACACCTCCTTATTCCCCTGTTTCTCCACAAACCATTGCTCTTCTCCGCCCATCACAACACTTTCTCCCCATCTCCTTCTCCTCTCTCTCTTCCCTCCATCTGCAATGCAGCAGCTATTCATAGACCTTAATGATCAGTGGGAGCGGGTCCTGTGGGAGCCATCCCATCCAGGCGCCCGGGGCACCCAGCAGACCAGCGAGCCAGAACCTTCCTCACCTTCCGCAGTAACCCCGGGACGACCACAGGAAGAGCGGGAGCCACGCAGCCGGAACACAGTGTGTTCTGGATGGAGTCCCACCAACAGGAGGGGAGGGATGCTTTAGGAGCCCCACTCTAACAGAAATCAATAAGTCAAACAGCTGAGGTCAGTTTGTGAATTACACAGACGGGAGATGTGTTACTCATAAATTGGCCTCACAGATTCTAGCAGCCAGGCCTGGAGACTCAGTCTTTCCATGAATAAATGACTGAACGGAGCAGATGAACACGGACAATTTAACTTTTGCCGCTTTTGTTTGCCAGATTCTGAGAAACACGGGGCTTTCCTTGGGTTTCAGGATGTGCTGACGACTGAGCGCAGGACCACCCCGCTGCTCTATCTGATCGATACTACAAAGTCAATACACGCACAGCGTCTGCAAGGAGGCATGAATATAAAGCGCCAGCATCATTACGGCAAAGAAAGAAAAGAAAAGGTCAGAGCAGAGAAGTCAGGAACAAGATTTCACAGTGAACCAGATCTCTGGTTGGCATGATTTGGATATTTTGTTTAAAATGTAATTAAATTAAGTTATTTAGAGTTAATATACTGCCAAACAGACTTGATTATCGCCTAAACTACCTATGATGTGGCACATGCGCACAATAAAAACACATCATTTTTCAAATAGGAGCATTATCACATTTAAGACTGCTGTTTATATGTTTGGTGTCCCTCAGATTTTGTGGATTCAAGCCTTTACTTAAGTGCCTGCAGAAGCTGCATTATCAGAAGCTTGTTAATGTGTTAAATATACTGTTTAGACCCTGGTGTGTGGCAATCTTAGTCAACACCCCAACTAAAATATTCATTTGTGTACCTGTGTTGCATATTGATTGACTGTCTTAATTCTTCTCTAAGCCTAAACTCTGCATCAGGAGACAAACTTGGTCACGTTCCCTGTTGCTGGCTGGCGCCTGCCTAACAAGAGCGGTAATATGTTTACATCAGCCTGTGATCTGGGGGAAAGAGAGTGGATTTCATGTGCTGTTTGAATTTAAGAGCTCCGGTGTTAAAGGGTTATCCGGATCTCTTTATAATGCTCCCTTTTAAATTTCTGAACGCAGCACGCACAGAAGAAGTCAAACTTTCTCTCACCTGCAGAGCCCTGCACAAAACTAAGGACCCAGAGAGTAAACCAGTGCGTTTCTGCAACACTCACGATGGAAATGCCGTCCTGTTACTGGGGGAGGCCGGGAATGGGGCTCTGAGGGGGAATGAAGCTGAGGAATGACGGGCCATTCAGCTCGGGTCTCCTTCAGTTGGATCTAATCATTGGTCACTTGGCAGGAGCCTCCTTGAGCCGCCTACTGTTATTGGTCTCCTGGCTGTGGTAGTCCAGGGCTATCACTCAAAACTCTCTGGCACAGCTTTACGGCTGCACGGCACTCTGGACACAAACACACATCTAAACACACACACACACAAGAAAATGACTCTGTGAAATCCCATTCGCACACACTTTTACTTTGCACTCGATAATCGTCCTGTTTATGTGCATTCACACATGCAAGCATGCATGCACACAAGCACGCATCGCGTACGCGCAAATGGCAGCATGCAATCCTATTTACGCACGCTTTGTACTCTGTCTGCATTTAGCTACGCACACACACACACACAGATACAAATGCAGAGCCAAATAAAAACAGGTAGCAGTCATCTGGGGAGAGCTGTCGTAAAAGATTTTACGAGGCCAGAAAGTGAAACATTATCTGTCTGGCCCATCTGTGATGATCAGCTCATCTCTCATGACTGATGTTCACCCTCCAATGGCCTTCTTCCAATTCCTGCCTCCCCCTCTGTCTTTGTTTTCTTCCCTACACTGTATACTCTGTATACTGTATAGTTTAGAAAACCTTCCCTCCTTTCTTCCCCACCCACACTCTCCTCTATTCTCCCCAATCTCCTTCCCAACTTCAATTTTCTGCTCCCCATCCCTGCTATTATACTGTGACACACAAGGGAATGTGCGTGTGTTTGTGTGCGTGTGTGTTTGTGTGTGCATGTAATGGTAACACTGTGGCTGTGATTCCCTGAGGTGGAGACCTGCGGGGACGACGCTGCAAGAGTCATTGTTCTATACAAGCTCACAGACACACACACAGCTTGACTTGCCTGTATACATGTGCCCACACACACACCTCTAAAAAACATACCATATACCCACTACACATTCTGCATGCATACACATAAAAACACAAGGACACACTTTCATTCAAGTCACAGCCCGTACATCACACAGACACGCACGCTTATACACATTCTCACTGCCTGTTTCCGTTGTGTAATCGTGGCGTCGGCCCGTATTGTAGCTGCAGCTGCAGTGAGTCTGTCCTTGAGACTCAGAGCAGGCTCAGACTGGCCAAGCAAATAATTACCTCTCCACATTGACACGCCGGCCGGCTCTTCCTCATATGACCGAGAAGGAGGGAGTGTGTGTGTGTGTGCAATTAAATTGATCTGGCAGCACAGTATTCAGTGTTATTGAACGGAAAATTAATTTCACACCAAGGCAAGGAGGCTTGCAGGGTGGATGGAGACCCAGGATTTGAGCATGTGTCTTTAAGTATGTGTTTGTATGTCTATCTTTGTGAGGACCAACTTGGTCAAGACCTGGATTTAAGGTTCAGTTTAGATGTGATGGTTAAAACATCACTCATCACATCACCAATTCAGCATTGCACTCCTCTAACACTGTCAGACTCATGATAGACAGTTTAAAAAGAATAAAAACTGATTTAGCAGAACCAGATATTATTTTATTCCATGTATTCTGGTTCTTTGTCAAAACCTGGTGCCTACATTACCCATAATACCACCAATGGAGATGAGAGGTGTGTTTAAGTATTCAAGTGATGGCTAAGAGAGCCTTGAGCTGCTAGCCTCAAGCAGAGATTAGGGGTACAGAGATCTTGCAACCTCACTTTTTGTCTAACTCCACATCTCCAGATGTTATTCAGTCCCTACTGGCGCTTCCTCAAATGATGACACTTGAGGTCATTTTTGGAGCCACAAAACACTTAATACAGCTTTTAACATTTGCAGTAGTGATCCTCAAGACCTGTAAACTGACTTTGGTGTGTGAAAAAGATGAAATTTCCCTTTAAGGTAAGGGTAGAAGCTATAAAATGATTTATGTCAGTGAGAGTCCTCACAAGTATAGAAGTACAAATGTGTGTGTATTTGTGTGCCTAATCTGGCCTAAATGCAGACCACCTTCAGCTGGTAATTACCCTCTTATCCTCCATCACATCAGTCAATAGCAGAACCACACAGATGAAGGACGGCATTCTCTGTGGTCTCGGTGTGCATGTGTGAGTGTGTGTTTGTGTGCGTGTGTGCTCACTGGGCTCCATCTGCATTCGGGGAGTGTGTGTTTTAGCTCCAGACGGACTATGCTGTCCCAGTTTCCTGAGAAGTAACTAATAGGAGAGATGAAAGAATAAAAGAAACTCAACATCAGTCCATCAGCACATTTTAGATTTCTCACTTTGCTGCTCCTCCCTCACCCTCCCTTTTTTCAATTTTTTCCATCACATTTGTATGTTATCAGTCAGAAAACATGCAGTAAAGTTCAGGAGGGGGATTCAATCTCGCAACAATCAGACCGAACTGCGCCTCAGCCTGCTGATCAGTGGAGCAGTTCGTCCATTACTTTAATGCCTCCTTTTCTTCTCCATTCCTCTTTTGATCACCTCCTGTAACAACCTCCTCTGTCCATTTACTAGTTTCTTCCCCCACTTACTTTCCCATCCATTACCCTTGTTCTCTCTCTTCTCTCGTTATCCTCTCCCCTTGGAGAGATGGATCCAGTATATGAGAAAGTGTGTTAATTAGGCGTGCCTTGTGTGAGCGCGACTAGAAGATAGATTTGACTGCAGATTGTAGTGACTGGGAGGAAAAATGAGACAGACAGACAAAGACGGAGGCAGAGAGAGGGAGAGAGAAAGCCTGCGTGATCCCAGAAATGGCAACACAGCAGCCAAGGATCAGAACACCCAAACTGCCCACAATTACATATCTGCCTTGCACTGACAGAGGGAGTCTCACACACACACACACACACACACACACACACACACACACTTTTTATCTGATCTCATATTGGAGCAGAAACCTTCCATCTAGCTCCCTCTGCACCGAGCAAGACTTTGACACACTTTTACTGCCATGTTTTATTCAACACAGACGTAGAAAGAAAAAGATGTTATTGAGTGTGTGTGTTTGGTGTGTGTGTGTATGTGTGTGTTTAGTTAAAAAAAAGATGTGCGCTGTATATTTTGCTACCAGGTCTGGGAGCCTGTAAATACACACATAACAAACACATATACACACACAGTCATATGCACACAAAGCTTTGGACTGCTCAAGTGTGAACCAAACTGTCCAATTACTTTGATCCATGCCTGTTGCTGTGGGAGGAGGAAATAGTTTCTCCCTTTTTGCCTTAAAGCACATCACCTGGGTACCCACACACACACAAACACACATACTCACACAACATAATGGCCATGGTCTGGCTCACTAGCTCTGGTTCCTCTAATTGCCTGAGAGGATGGAGAGAAAAGCAGGGAGGAAGAATGGAGAATGGAAACTGCCAAATTTAACCACATTTGTCGAACTGTGCATCTGTTTAGCAAACCCAGAGCATGAGGAGGAGGAGGAGGAGGAGGAGGAGGAGGAGGAGGAGGATGTGATGGGAGCAGCCGCAGCTGAAAAGCAATGGGTCCTGGCTTTCATCCAGTCTAATCAAACTCCTTATTATATCTGCTCCTGCCCAAACATGCACCCACATAGACATCATATTGGAGCAGAAATTGATCTACCATTGATTGTCTGCCCAACATTTTGGCCTTGGCGTGCGTACCTGTTCAACTCTGACATTAAATTCTGCCACTTCAGGACAAACAGGAGTTTATGAGCAGGTGTTATGAGATTGTGTGACCCTCGACAAATCACACCGCGCCCTCCAGTAGCAGCAGCAGCAGCCAGTATAACAATGGCAAACTGAGTCCGCCTGACAACATCCAGCTTTTAGTCTTATTGATTCCTAAAATACAAAGTATGACACTGAAATTTTATGTTTTACAGCTGAAAATACACATTGTTGTCGCAGCTACTGCCCATCCAAAATGTAGTAGTGAGATTCTTTGCTTGCACCAAGAGGGGAAATCTTTCCTGCTCTGTTTTATTTTTTTTAAAGGACTGACCAATAAATGATTTTCTCAAATGATCCACTTCTGCTTCCAGAGTTCAATGTCAGGTCATCTATTACCATTTTTAAACCCCATCATCTTTTCCCAAGACCTTTTCCCAAGACTCTATTTTAAAGTCACCACCTCAGGTCACTCTAAACATAACTATTTAAGAGAGGATACTTTTTCTGTCACACTTATTCATTTACTTATTTATTGTCATCATTTCAATGTATTTAAATGTTTTAGCACTTTTTCAACAACTGAAAAACAACAACAACAACTGTTGTTCTCCTGTTTGTGAGTATGTGTGTGTGTGAGTGAGTTTGCATGTGCGGACGTGCACGTGTCAGGTTGTTTGCCGTTGTTAAAATTGCTGAGGCATGAAGTTTGCAGCTGCACACAGCAGGAGATAATACACACATCCTGAATTATTGATAGAAATTAAAACAACTCTATTTTTCCCCTCTACTCTCTCTTTCTCTGTCGTCAACTGTTGCTCTCTAATGACAGAAACACTCAACTGGTCCCTCTTTAGTTTAGTTTGCAAGCACATATGTGTACTGTACACACACACATGTACACACACATACCAGCAAAATGTGTCTATTCTTAGGTATAAAGCAGGTGTATGTGTTTGCTCTTGCATGAAGCACTCAGGTCTCCTTTGCAGGGCAGGTGGCATATGGAGGATAGCAAAGTACTTGCTGTGCAATTCATCAGTGCTCTCCCTCTGTCACTCCCCCATCTCTCTCTCTCTTTCAGGCTTCGTAGCTCTTTTCCGCATTTCTCTACTGAAATTCTTTCTCCATTTCTGTCCATCTCTACAAACCAGATATATTTTCCCATTCTTCTTCTTTCCCCCCCCAATGCAGTGCCTTCTTACCCTGTTCACTCTCCTTCCTAAATGGGCCAATGAGTGTTGAGGGAGGAGAGGAAGTAGAAAACACGAGGGAGAGAGAGTTGGGAGGAGAGAAACAGAAAGCATTTATGGCCAAATAAAGAGCAGGCCTTAATAATTTACTCTGACCTGCAGCCACATGCCAATCACAGCCCATTGCTCTCACAGAAATGAGAGAGAGAGAGTCCTAAGTAGTGAGAGAGCGATGGACGAAAGAGAGAGAGTAGCTGCTATGTTGGTACTGACAGTCCCTCGACACAGTGATGAATTATTTGAGACCATACACTTGTGTAAAAGCCTTGAAACATTCACTGTCAAATGTCAAGAGCAGAGAAACTGAGGCATCCATTATCGAAAAAAAACTGGAAAGCAACAAGAATTTTAAGCAGTTAAATTTAATGACACACAGCAGAGCTCAGTAGAAAAACCAGTGTTT
This sequence comes from Scortum barcoo, assembly GCA_023238725.1. Lineage (NCBI taxonomy): Eukaryota > Metazoa > Chordata > Actinopteri > Centrarchiformes > Terapontidae > Scortum > Scortum barcoo. The sequence goes on from CM041553.1 coordinate 18,012,547, forward strand.
GGTTTGTAAGATCATATTGGGAATTTTTCTCGGCTGCATGTAAGACGTTGCTTCAAATAGAGGGAAATATTTATGATATGATGGGCAGCTTCATTTGGAGGAATATCCTGCTCAGGAAGTCGTTTTATACAGAGAGCTCAATGCACTGCAGCTTAAACTTGCATTCATTGATTTTATGGGGCAGCTGGGGGCAGCTGAAGAAACTATAAAGACAACGCTGATGTTTTATCACCTTATAAAGTTCTTGTGGTGAACTTGACACATCCACTTGATCGACTTGATTGTCAACAATGATTTCTGTGTTTTTGTCTTCGCTTTCAACAATAACTACTACTACAATAACTACTACTCGGAAGCTCGTCGGAAAAAAACACACCTAAAACAATTTCACAGTTCACAGTTAGTAGTACCTGTTTAGCCACCATAGCACAAATTTATCATTACCCTTTTTGGTGACACATGTCAGATATGACAGAGGTTTGTTGCTCACGCACTTATGATCTATAGCTATGCCATAACCCCTTAACGCAGAATTATAAGTCACGCTAAAAGTTGAATCCTTTACATAACAAGCTGAAAGATGCAACAAAACTTCATAAAGATGCAGATTTGTGTGATTTTTCTGATAGTTCATCACTACAAGAGACACCTTTCATCTGGTCTTATCCATTGTTAATACAAAAAGATTAACTGATGTAGCTTTAGGTTGGGTTGAGCTCTTGGCCACCATAATTTTGACACTGTAGCTCGTGTCACATAGACACACAGGACAGGTTTATGTCACTTTTGTGGCTTTTCTATTTATTTAGATTCATTCTCTGGAGGCATATGCTATAACCTTAATTTTACCCCAGTGGAAACAGAAAACAATTTGTGCTTAAGGAACTTGCAGTGGAGGCAATTGAGGACACCAGCTTTCCCCCAATTAGACAAGTCATCTCAATCAGCCTGTATAACTCCACAATTTATCCCCAAGTGGGACACACACACACACACACACACTGCACTATATGTACATGCAGACATACTGTATTCTCTTCTCTCTCTTCTCCTGGTGTGAAATGGATGCCTGAGAAGCATTTTTAGTCTTTGGATGAAATAGCACTCTATCCAGCAAGCTTTTGGACTGGTTTGGACAAGCTTTTGGACAAGGAAGGTCACCTTACCCCCCCCCCCCCACTGATCATTGATCCATAAACCTATGAGACAACAAAGAGACACAGAGGGAGGAGGACGGGGATGGTTCAGAGAGGTGACAGAGGGGAATACAAAAGCAAACAAATAATATCATAATTGCAGTTAAACACGTAGTACAATCCTGGCTGCTTCTGTACCTGAATGTCAGCCCAATCTCAAATAAATCATGGGCCGCAAGTCACAATCTTTAAGTAATTAGTCCGCTCGTTGACGCTTTATCAATTCCGGATCAATTCCTCACTTACTGCGAGTGTCTGAAAGTGATGGCTCTGTGTTTCATTTTTTCCAAAGAAAAGAGACAGAGATGGACAGGAAAAGGAGCAGCTGGGCCTCCCCTTTCACACCTTTAGCATAAAAAATGAGTGCATATTGCATTATCCTCTAGTACCTCTACCACTGTTAGTATTATTACCCCTGTGTGGTTCAGATTTGTGCTAACATAACCAAATATACATCTGAAAATGCATTTTCTAAAGCATAATTGTCTCTAAAATTTAACCAAAGTAGATAGGCAGACTGAGAGGAAAATAGGAGCACTAATAAAAATGGCAAAATAACATGCATCAAAACAGTCATTGTCTGGTATTTATCAAACTGGCTTTTATTCTCATAACTGTGTCCATTTTGACAAATTGGAAGGACTCAAAACACAGCAAAACACTGGATCAAGTCAAGCTGTATGAGTCTCCTAAAGCTCTGTAAACAAACCTCAAATTTACATGAATAATTTCAAACATGTGTCTCTGAGACCAGCTGAAAATAAACACAGGAGTTAGCCCCCTGGATTATCCATCCCAGCTAACTCTACTGTACCGTACCGTACTAAGATCCACCGCGGGCAACTTGCCACAAACCAAATAGCTGCCTGTTCTGAATCTGAATGCACTGGTTTGTTTGCATGTTTTAGGCTGCTTGTAGTTTAAAACCATTCCTTTTGCTGAGATTGCTTCAGTTTCTTACCCATGAGACTGTGGACCACCTGCCTTTAAACATCCAGAAGTGAGTTTGTGGCTAAGTGCAGGATGACAGGAAAATGGCTGGATGAAACAGGTTTGGAATAAGAATCAGTAGATGGAGGCAGGAGGCCTTGTCGGTGGATAATTACCGGAAGGGGGTGGGCATTTAGAGGACGCTGACACTGCAGATTATCGACTCATAACTGGCCCTCATTACTTCATATTTTAGCACAAGGGAGTGTTTAGCATGCACCTGGTTTATTGAGAGAATGAGAGAATGAATGAAATCATCGGATGACAGAAGAGCATTTAGGATGTGTGTGTGTGTGAGAGGAGAGTCTGGAGATCGGTGATAAAATGCTAATCAAACCCTAATGGCTTGAAGGCTCTCACAAACATGTGATTATATTCATCATGCCAAAAAACATTACAATTAACAATACAGAATTAACCTGCTTCCTCTGAGTGAAACAATGTTTTTTTGTTTTTTTTATCGAAAGCACAAAGCATAGAATTTGACAGAAAATGCTAGAATGAAAGTCACTGAAATGTCAAAACTACCAGCCGGCTTTCTCCCAAAACATCTGCTTGCTCATTTTCTTGCAAATTCATGAATAACATTACCCTAAAATAAACTTCCTAGAATAAAAATTTGCTCTCATGCCTGAGAAGCTGCGTGTGTGTGTCTAATGTATGTGTGAACTGCTTTCCATTATAACGTTAGGCTGGTTTTATTCTCATTGTACAAGCTGCGCTACAAGACATGACAAGAATAGTCCGCTCTCGAAATACCACACACATAGACGTGCAGAAAGGGAAATGTGTACATCTTTTATCAAGCTCTCACAGTATTGTGCTTAGAGAGCTCTATAAATAGCAGGGTCACCATGACACAAATAACGTGCACAAATCTATAAATTCCTCTACAAAACCAGAAGCAAAGCAGATCATCTTTAATCCACCTAATCCACTAACAGTGACTCTTTTCAGTCAGTAGAGGAATATTTGAATTTTATTCGTGAAAACGTAAACAAACACAATAATCTCAACTCGAAGGGCCATTTAGTAGCTTTAGCTTCTTCATCAGCGAATTGAACCGCATCAGGTGAGAAATATCAAGTGATAACAAACAATCATGCAATCTTTACTCTCAAAATCTTAATTCTCTTAATCTCTGTCTCTTCAAAGCAGTAATAATTTATTCTTTTTTTTACCACTTGGAGGAAGCACATACAAGTTTTGAACACAGTAATGATATATTTGTCAGTTGTTGTGGTGAATATGTTTGGACAAAAACAAGGTACCAAAAGTAAAGTAAGTGCTCATTGTGCAGAAAGTTGTCATTGAATATTTGTGTATTTCTCATTGACAAATACATATATGATTATTTAAATGTTCCTCAATGTGGAGCCAATTTTAAATTTTTAGACTTTTTTGTAAAATGGAAGTATTAAGTGAGTATAAGTAGAAGTATAAAGTAGCATAAATTGGAAATAATCAAGTAAAGTACAGGCGTGTCAAAACAGTACTTGAGTAAATGTACTTTAACACTTTCCACCACTACCACTACAGTTACCTATTTATCCATCCTACAGACATGTAGTGACATCAGTATTTATTTAAATTAATCTAATTAAGAATATATTGACTATATTCACTGCTCTCTCTATGAATTTAATTGATTTTAACATAACAAATATCATACAGTACTGCTTTAACACTTTTTCTATGTATATGAAAAATCTATTCAATTTAAGATTTAAATAAAGTACTTAATTCTTCTGACTTTTCTGTGTTTAGGATAAAGGGGCTGCATTGTTTCAAACTCCTATGATAAATGAAGATATTACAGGCTATCACTCTTGAGGGCCAATGATGAAGTTTGGATCAATCAGTTCAATGAGAGATTCACCGTCTAGTCTTACTAACTGATGTTGGTGTATAGTATATCTATTTATCATGCATTTTATTGAGCTTTTATGTTAATGTGCTTTTATTGTGTTTTTATTGTTTTCATGATGCATTTTTATTGTGCATTTTCATTGCAACCCTGCCCGCGAGTTTCAGGACAATAAAAGTCGAGGGTGTGAGTTGTTACCAATAAAACACTTTAAAGTCTTTATGTTAAGTCATATTAACATGAAGAAGATTTCAAAAAGCCTCAAAAGGTATGTGGGTTGTCTGCCTAATTTCAGTAGAAAGAATGTAAAACTAATGACATTTTTCTTTAGAAAACATGGTTTTTACCCAGCAACCCTTTGCACAGAGGCAGAACCACTGATTTGTTCTTTGGGCAGGCTTGAAAAAAGGTGCAATCTGAGCATATTGATTTTTCCTCATGTTAAAAGGCTTTTATTGACATGGCATTTTCTCACTAGAAAAGGTTACAGCAGAGGAGAGAGGAGAGGGTGAGAGGAGGTGAAACATAAAGGGATACAAAAGAGATGCAGCACCATGATGGCTCTGAGCTTCCTGTAAATTCACCCCACTTTAGCCCACTTTAGTGTGTGCTGTTGTTTGAAGTACTGCCTCTCCCAACACTTTTGCACGTACACACACACAAGAAAAGATGCAACTGACCCTAACTAAAAACCTTGAAACTGCGTGAGGGGCCCCTCTGTATTTCTTTTAGTGAACAAAACAGTAGGGGCGGGAGGGGAAAGAGTAGAGGACATACTGTATTCAGAGCGCATACGACTAATATAAAGCACTGTGATATGGACAGACAGGCAGCGAGACAGACAGACAGACATATTAGGGCCATGAGGCGGATAAGTCTGGAAACCTTCATCACCTTTAAAGGTTCGCTCATAATGATAATCTCTTTGTGAAACATCGTAATTTCTCCATAAAGAGTCATAAACCTTCACAGTGGCTTTGTCTCTGGAGAGCCAGATGACGCCTTACTGCTGACACAGCACTAAATCACCATGCTCTCCCTCTTCCTTCTTCTCCTCCTCCTCCTGCTCTGTTTTTAATGGAAAAACATGCTCACGACTCATACCTCATTCCCCACTATATTTCTCTCCCATTTGCCTCTCCCTTGAATTGTGTGCCTGTTTGCGAGTACTGCTCTTCGTTTAAAAAAATATACAGTCAGTATACTGTTAATGAGAACTCCATCAGCTCCATTTAAATATGCACACTTTTAAGACAAAAGGCTCAGAGAGAAGAAAATCATAGATTTTTTTTTGGCCACTTGGGCGCAACAGAAAAATATTCTGATTGACATATCATCACTTTTTCACACATCACACATCAAGCAGTTATACAGCAACATCATCATTCAGTTGTAGGTTGTTTCTGGCCACCTGGTAAATCTAGTGCCAATATTCACTTAAATTTTTGCTCTGTTTTTGGTCCCCACCAACTACTGAAAGAAAGATCTGGCTCTGTAGCTGCCAAATGTTCCACTATATTCACTAGTTATTCACTGTGTTTATCCGTCTGTTTCGTGCGGAGCAGGTAGTGTACAGAGCGTTCTTAGAGCTTTTTCTCTGAAAGCAGCTTCCTGCTGAGGCCATTATGGAAGCAGTGAGAGTATACCAACACTGTCAAGTTATGGCCTGCACAGCTACAACAGTGAGCTGAAACTCTCTGTGAAGCTCTGTAAAGCTGAGAGAAGCTGCAGATTCAGTCAATGACTACCTCTGTAGGTTCATCAGTTGGAGTGACCACTTTAATATGCTGTCATAAACGTATTGATTATAGCAGCTTTAAGTATTTTCTTTCTGACTATACATTATGTCATACCAAGTCAAAAGCTAAAGTTAACTGAATTTAAACAAATTTCTATGGAAACATGGTAAAAAAAAATTCAAAACATTCAAACATTTCTATATGCAGGCTTTACAAATAGCCTAGTATTTTATGTCTTCATATGTTTTTGGTTTCAAACCAAACAGACGATTGAAGAGACTGAAGTGAAAAACTGACTTGCCACAACAGTTGGAAACTGAAACTGCAAGGACCCTGAAAAAGAGAGTAAATGCACACAGAAAACTGGTAACATGAGCCATCGCAGCATCATGAAGAGGTCAGAGTCATCAGACAGGAGTTAGCGGTCGAGAGAAAGATCAAGAATGCCATTCACATCCCACCTGAGACCTTCTTCAAAAATATTACATGATGATACTCAGCCAAAGTGGATCTGAGCAGTCTGCTGTACAGCAGCTTCAGACTATACGTAGGTAAGGCAGTGCTATGAGCTAAATGCTCAAAGTCACCACGCCAACATGCTCATAATGACAACACTGCCATGTTGAGATTAGCTTCATGTTTGGCTGAAATGTTGCCAGAGGTAAAACAAGTCTGGTTTCTCCTGAGATTCAAAATGCAAGATGAGAGGCAAAGAAGAAAATCTGACACAGTTAAAATATGAGGATGTAGGCAGGAGGGGATCCGAAGTGGTATTTTTCTTGCCTCATTAGCATACAGAATTTTATTCAGCTGTATGACTGATGCAGAATCTAAAATACAATGTGAGCGGAGCAAGTTTGGATTAGATAACTTTATTAACTTTATTATTTCCCAGAGGGGAAACTAGTTTGTTCGCCCACGCACAATGACAAATAACAAAAAGAGACACAAGTTAAACAGGTCACTGGAGACAAAATATTAAAGCCATACTGCCAAAACAACATCAGAAAAACTAACACATATTCAAAAAGGACATTATTGCATGAATTAAAACAACATATTTGATACAGTTGATCACTTAATAAATAAAAGAGTATCTGTCAATCAATGGCTTGTTATACCATATAAACTGTAGATCACCTTTAAATGGTTTGAGCTCTCCTCCTGGTTCTATCCTCCAAAAGCTTTTGAATGTCTCAGGAGACAAACCAGCAAACAGATACCGTAGATAACAAGAAAATGCCTCTCTTCTGTGTCAATTTCTCAACACAGACACAATAAAAGGGGGAAAAGGATGAAAGAAAATGTCAACTCACTGTAGCTATGGATGGCTATCTGAGATCATTGTGTCCATTTAAAGCAGATCCAGGGATTAAGTTCATCGCACAATGAGAGGGATCAAATGTACAACATCTAATTCCTCAAATACAACCATAACCTGCGCTGTGCCTCTCTTGTACCTAAATCCCTAATCTCATCATGCTGTTACATTCAATCTCTAAACTCTCTACATCAGATTTCTGCAGTAATGCAGAGCTCCAAAAATATCCCATGGCAGTAACTCTCAAGTGATTTCTGTCCGAGGTGACACCGGCGCAGACAGCCAGCGACAGGATGTATGGCTAATGTTCGTAATGTTCAGCAAATTACTGGAAATTTGAAGAAACGTTTAGTGCTGTTTCACAACCACACACGCCCACACACATACACTTGCGCACACTTCTCACCCAGTCAGCATTTGCACAGCATTTAATGCAACATTTAATGGTAATCTGCTAGATAATATTTATTTTTTTTTGTGAGGAGTGAAAGAGTTAAGTGGATAGCAGCCCTTGAGGAAAGGCCAATGGGTTACTAAAATATCAAGATGCATTACTGGGGACAGGGCGGGCTTTAGGTATCTATAGAAAATGTTAACTTTCACTTCCTTGAATGCTGAGAGTTGGATAAGAAAACTGATACGCCCTCTTGTCTGTCAGTTGGGGCTGGGAGATGGTTAGCCTCGTTTATCATAAATATTAAAAGCACCTGACTTTTAATCTTAAGGCCCAACTATCTCCAGGCATCTTCAGTCAGGTCTTGAATTTATATCTTCCAAGTCCATCTGCTGGAGCTTCCACCCAATCAACCCTAGTTATGATTTATTTGATTTCTGGCAAACTGTCAGGTTAATAGTTACCTGTGGTACCTGTGGTTTCCTAACCAGGTTTCAAGGAGGCTTGAGGATCCTGGAGGTGTTTCCAGCTGGTTCTGTAAAAAATGTGGAGCACTCAATTTCACTCTGTCAAATTGGCCAATAAAAACTGTTTTGTTCAACATCCACAACCCCCCCTCCGCCGCCTTCCTGTTATCTTCTTACTCTCAGCTTGTACCATCTGAGTGGAGTTGTGAGATAACACACGGAGCATAAAACACATAGATGGTAAAACTTCAGGTTATACATTTTTATGATACATTTAACCAGATTTTCATCTTCAAGTGTCAAGCGTGGATAAAGTCAGTTTCACCCAGAAGGTTAAATTAACCTTTCATAAACGTAAGAGATACTGAGAACCTATGAAATGTAAAGTCATTAATGGCTGGACTGCAGTAAATTCTCCTAAATGAGCTTCTGTTAGTAACATCTGGATGGTTTGATAGTCAGCTGACTAGGGCTGCAACTAAAGATATTTAACTAATAATCTGGTGGTTACTTTCACAATGACGTGATTAATCATTTAGTATAGGAAATACAAAAATATAGTGAACAGTATCCTACATAATAGAGCCCAGCTTTCAAAAAGCTTCCCAAGTAACTCAGCTCAGCCCCAACTGGAACCAGAGAATATTTGGGCTCAGACTAGTTGCTGATTAATATTCTGTCTTTCAATTAATCAACTTAACATTTCAGCTTTGCAGCCAGTCAAGTTGCAGAGCAAGACTCCTAAAAGCTTTAATTAAAAAAAGGTATTTGATGGCTCTATAATTTCCAAATGATTTCCTAATAATTTCCAAGAAGCTTATGCAGAAAAGAGGAATGTCCTTGAAAGATGTGCTTCATTTGAGCCCAAATAGATTCATTCCTTATCAATTTTTGATTGGAAATGTATTCACCATATGTGTGGAAAGCAGAGCAGATGTACACTGATTAAAGACAACTGAGTGGAATTACTCAATTCTAATAGTACACTTTTTTTTCCATCTTTTTTCATGTAATCATCACCAAATTACAGCTTTCCCCTTGAAACATCTTGGAAATTATGTGTTCTGATGAAGGTGTTATTGGTGTCTGCAGGGGAATTTCTTTTTTTTGGCTTGAAAGCAGCTCCTGATCACGAATCACTGCCTCTGAGCTATATTAGGAGGAAGGTAGTGTCTTGCTCAGGGAAACTTCGGCAGGTAAACACTGACAGAGACATCTTCTCACACACACACACACACAGAGCTAATGTATATGCCACAACTCTGTCAACAATCACAGGTATATGGTGGTAAATACATTTAAGACATCCACTCAGAATATTTGAAAATGCTCCAAATGTCAAGCAGCTTTGATTGGACATAAAAGGACAGAAAGTGATTTTTTAGTTTTGGCTGCTTCCATCCGGTTCTAAGCCGCCAACTGAGCCCTGAGAGAGGCAAGCCGCTGTGGAGGGGAGATAATGCTCCACCTGCCAGCCATGCTCATCACTGTGTTTGTGTGTCTGAGTGTGTGTGTGTTTGTCTGATCCTGCGTGTGTGTGTGTGTGTTTCCCCATCCCGGGCTTGCCAAGATAAGTGGCTCTCAGGAACCCAAGCGTAAAATCTGAGCTACACTAAACACCCAACAGAGATCAAGTCAAACAGCACATTTTTTTCAGAATAGAGTAAATACATTTTTTTTTTTAAAAAGATAATCTTAATTTTCTCCAAAGAAACAAAAGAAACACGAACCAGCTCTCGACTATTTGGTAACAGCTGACCTGCTGAGGTCTGTGGGAAAATCCTTTCTGAAACTTCCTTCTGCCAAACATACAGTCACAATTATGAGAAACCCTCCCATGAATAATTATGACTTAGTGCAAGATAATTATAACATAGTTTCAGGTAACTTTGACTTTGATTTATAAATCATGTAAATATGGTGTAGCATCTATAAGTATAAGACACTTTCTCATAAGTATAAATAATAGGTTATGTGACACAAAAGTATAATTATGAGAAACCTCAAAAGGATGATATAGAATATGATCATTAAGTGATGTAGGACTTGATATTTAATATTTTGTTTATCATAAATTTAATATTATTCATATCAAATATATATTAATAACACATATTAATCAAATATATATATAAAAGTATATATTAAGAGAAACTGACTTATCTCATAGTTTTAAGAAAAACACTTAGAATCACTTAGAAGTTGATGTTTGTAGTAGGTATCTCAAAGTTAGGAGACATTGAGTCATACTTTGCAGAAAGTGAGTCATATTCTTTTAGATTTTCAGTCAGTTATGTAAAGGTTTCTCATATTTATGAGAAAAACAACAATAGCACAAAAAAGTGAGGTAGCAATGGGCTTCTTTAGGTCAGACTTCAACAATTTTCAGCATCATCAACTGAAACAATGCTTCTAAGATGATCCCTCCTTTTCATCATTACAGAGGTATCTCTTCGTTTCTGTTTCGGTTTTACACAAACACAGCTGTCTCTCTCTGTAAAGCTGTTCACACAGGACTTAAACTCATTCACTCATAGTAATTCATAATGAATAAAGTGTATTTATCTCTTCTTCAGCGAGGACAGCCAGCATCATCACACTGTCTCCCACACAAATCCACACCCAGACAAACACAAAACATTTCTACTTACATTCTGCTCATAGAAACTCTTTGTTGTTTCTGCAGCTCTCCATTTCTCACTAGTTCTGAGAAATAGACAGGAAGTGTAATAGGAAGTGAAGTTGCTTCATTTCATACACATGTTCGTTGCGTTGCCACCCGCCCCTACAAGACATATGAACAACATCGTAAGGGGGGGTTAAGCCTCTGCTGCTCTACGACTCTGATGGGCAGAGGCACGCTGTGAATTAATGTGTTTGATTCGAGAAAAGGAAGCAAATGCCTCAGGCCACAAGTCATGCCTGTGTCGTAAGTGAATTGTTTGTGTATCTGTGTGTGTGATCATATGGTGCAACCATGACAAGGGCAGCACTGACTAAACTTATCATCCTCGTGATCCTCGCCTTCATCATCTGCCTCTCGGAGTTCTTCACATTGTACAGAGGTGGGTCATCCAAATGTCTTCGGATGGAGGTTTATCTTCTGTGTGTGTGTGTGTTCACAGCCTTTTGAAGCATTAAAAAGCAAGAACTGTGGCTGTGCTCAGGCTCCATTTTCCTTCTAGTTCTGTTCAAATTTTTTTATCAAAAGTTGCCCTTTAAAAGTAGTAAACTTCATGTTGCTGAGTCACTTTGTCCTGTTTCTTCCTCTTCACGTCGACTGCTGATTCAACCTCTCTCGTTTCCTGACCTAAAAGTCCCAAATATAGCTCCATACAACAGTGACTGACAGCTGCTTTGAAAGTGTTTCCGTGTTGTGTTGCCTTGAAAAGCTTCCTCGCTTTTTGAGAGCATCTTGCTTTAGCCTTTGTACTCGTGCACGTGTTCTCCTTCAATGCGTTTGCTCTTTGTGTCTCTCTTTCCTGTCTTTGTCAGTCAGATAGAAACTGGAGGCAACAGCTTCCATTTTGAGATCTTGCTCTGATTTCTAACTTGAGAGTGTTTAGCTCGTGCCCCCAACTCTAAGCCTGCTCCCGCTGACAAATTGTTTTGAATTTTCTGTTGTTCATCTTCTATCTTGCAGAGTTAAAAGTGAACTTCCATTGTCTTCCCTACCGGCCCTGTGAGCTGGAGAATCAGATGAATGCAAGAAAAGAAAATGGGAAGACTGGGAGTGCTGAAATTAGGGAAAAGGATATGTGCAACCCTGCACACAATCCTGAGCGCGTGAAAAGTGGGAGCAGTCCTGCACACAAAACAATCAAAGCAACACGACAGATCTTGAAAAGAGCTGGTTTATGTGTGAAACTGATACGGACGTGGCAGAATTACACAGCAGCATGTCATCTTCAGGTATCGCACAGTTTGTAAAGATAAGCTTCTGTTGGTTTGAGCCATGTTAGCATGTCAGCTGGTCCACCACTTTGGTCTGGACTGAAATATCTTGTCATGAAATCTTGTTCAGAAATTGATGGTCTGCAGAGGATCAGTTCTAAAGACTTTGGTGAACCCCTGACTTTCCCTGAGATTTTTGCCTCATTTTGTCATTTTTATGAGAATACCCCAGTTGCAACATTTTAACCTTAATCAACTTCAGAGTTCTGAATAAGGGCCGTCATTACTTCGAGTAAGAAGCTGGGGAAGCACAGTATCTCTCAATTAAATGTGTCAGATAACTTTAATGAAGATATAAAGGTACAATGAGTAGGATTTTAAAAAAACAAACAAACAAACAATATACAAATGTATAGAGTCTAACAAAATATTCCCTTTCAATCATCACCTATGACCAACTAGCAGTGTGTGTCCCTGTCCTTGACCTGGACTTTCTTCCTTTGCATCTCAAACATCCATCCATGGTTTGCCATTGCTAACGTGCTAAATTAAGCAATTGAACATTATCTGCTTAACACCATCGTGTTAGCGTGCTGAACTCAGCATTTAGTCCGACACACTACTGCACCTAAATATAGAGTCACAGAGCAGATTTGCTCGCTTTCTGAGCTTCAGTTCTTTAAATTACATCATCACGGGTTTATTCACCAACTGTAACTGAAATGTTTGTAAACTCTTAACATTAGTATGTGATCTTAGGCATCTATGTATCTGTTTATCTAAATATCCATATATCCATCCATCCATGTCTAGATTTAAAGGTACATCTCAAGATGTCAGTGGAGCTTCAGCTCAGAGATGCAGAGACCCTGAATCTCACCTTGTACGGCCGCAGTAATCATAGCTCCTTACACCTCCACCCACCTGAGGAGGAGGAGGAGGAAGATGAGGATAAAAGGAAGGAAGATGAAGAGCAGATGAAGGCTTTTTACTGCTGTCTCCCTGCCCCGCCATCCGCCAAGTCAGCCAATCAAAACCGCTGTCTCCTTTGGCTCTCCAATCAAACAGTTGTGACTGCAGGAGCAAAGGAAAAGCTGCCATGGAAACGCACACCAAAAGGTTGGTGTCATGATGAGAGAGCGGCGCCTCTTTGTTCCCCCTCGTGTGGTCAGTGTGGCTCTACTTTGAGATTGGAGAGGAAAGGAGACAATAAAAGACAAAAAATTGGCCAATCGGTTTTCATTTGAGGTTAAATTGATTCAATCTCATTCAAACCTGTCTCCTCTCTCAGTCCACAGTGGAGTCATTTTTTTCAATAGAACAAATTTCCCTCAATTCTTCTTCTCTGGACTCCAGCTCGGCTTTGTGACTTTCTCTCCTCATGCTGTGTGATCTGAGAGTTACAGTTAATCTTTATCTACAGTATCTCCAAGGCTGCATTGATTTTGGCTTCCCATCCTCCTCTGCTCTCCAACACTCCCCCAAGCTTGCAGTTACGACTAAGTAATATTTTCCAGTGTGCGCGCTGAAGGCTGAATATCCATTTCACTTTAATTCTTCTGCCCCATTTCCACCAAACTTTCCATACTTTCTCTCTGCCTCTTTCCTGCTCTTATTTGTTGCTGTGCCTCATGTTATTATTTCACCTCCCCCCCGCCATTTCTGTCTTTCTTCTATCATCTTCTTACCTGCTCACCAGTTACCCCAGTCTCTTCTTTTTATATGAAAAATATTTATTTTTATGTCTTCCTTTGGTGCTACTTTGACATAGTTTGTTCTGTTTTATTGTTTCTATTCTATTCTAATTCAAATATCTGATAATTGATAATTGATGATTTTCTCTGTGTGTAGCTACAATTGCATTTCATTGTGCAAGCCCCTTGAAATCTTGGATAGTTGAAAGGTAGTTGACAGATTAATTAATAAAGAAAACAATAGCTGTTGCAGGCCTAGACGTTTTATGTCGCTAAAGCTTGCCTCTGCTTTAACCTTGAAACTGTATCCAACAGATGAGTGGCGGAATATGTTCAGGGTGCTCTGGCTGGCTCTGCTCTGCGTGGTGATGATAGCTATTATCACGACTGTGCTTGGAAAAGTCTACCGGGGGAGATGCATGTGCAGTAAGACACACATGCACAAGCAAACACACACACACATACACACACACACACACACACACACACACTTTTGAAGTTTAACCAAAAATGTCTCTTATTTTTGACAGAAAATCTGAAGGTGAACCACAACGTCACTGGCGAGCGGTTGAACGGTAAATTGAACTTTTTTTTGCCTCTGAATTTTCATTTCCTAAATACGGCTTTCTATTCAACTTCACATCTCCTTTTCAAACAGTGTGTGTAGACACCCAAATACACACTTCTCTCCCACAGTGCCTGCAGTTAGGAGTTCATGTTGGACATGTTGGAATATTTAATTCAATTAAAAATAATTTCAAAAAGATGAAGGCAAGCCAGTGTTTGCACTAAACATAAACATTAACAATCCAGTCCATTCACACATATAAACGTACATAATATTATGATGAATGAAAAGAGTTAAGTGAACAAGGTCTAATGGTGGTGGCCAACAATATCACTACCATTAAGTTACATTTTCTTTCTGTTCCTGTAATAAAATCAAACTTCCTTATATCTGTTACACATTTACGATCTCAAAACACAGTCCTGATGGCATTAAAATAACAATGTGTTACTCTTGTTCAGCAAAGTGGAAAGTGCAGACAGGTGAGAGTGCAGGATGATTTTAGTGTTTAAATGTTGAAAATAGCTTTCATGCAGGAAGGCAGGTTTTTGAGGTGGCAAGACAGCAACAAGGATGCAACCAGGTCCTATGATGAACTGGCAAAGGAACAAAGTAGCTGGGATGGTATATGCAGTGAGTGAATGATGAGGGAAGCGACAACAGGTGAGCAGGTGAATGAGGAAGTCTGGTGAAAAAAAGTCTGAGGGTATCTGATGGACAGGAAGGGAGTGGCAACAATCTGGGACAGAGAGGCAACAGAGTATGTCACATTCAGCTCAACATCAGCCCCTTTTTATCGTAATGCTTAAAAATGATGTAGATAAACTGAATTGAATGGTCGTGACTAACGTGTCACAGCAGGTGTGAAAAGAGCCTCCATGTGTCTGCTCTTTCTCAGAATAATGATGTGTTTTTTTCCAGATGAAGAGGATACCAGACATATTTCATTTTTCAGGCGAGGGCGCTACATGTTTTTATGAAAGTAGTATTAATAAATATAACTGATGTCTGTTTCCAATGATCTTTCAACCAGATGGGGAGAAGCATGCAAAAGTCACGACTCCCAAAGGTAAATGACTTTGTTAAATTACACAATAATACTCCATAAACTCTATAAAAAGTCCACGCCCTTATTCCCGATGTGATTTTACATTTAGAGAATTTGAATTATAATGACATGTTATTGCCCAACAGGGACAGTCCCTCACCCCGATGGGTTCCAGTCTTGGTCAGGTCAGTTCTTAAATACAAAAACACGGTTTGGACGAAAATCATTTGATCGATGTGTTATTTCAGTCCTTTGACAACTTTTTTTTTTTTGATGAACAGAACTGTCAACCATTCATGAAGTTGACACTCAAGGTAGGGAATCGCTTTTACACACACACACACACACACACACACAAATCCAGAGAAATGAATCAGATCCCATGCATATTCAATTCTTACTGTGACTTTGTGTGTTAATAGATGATGTAGAAACTCTGCTGGATGGAAATGTTGACAACTGCTATACAGGTAAACTCACTTTTTTCTGAAAAGAAGAAGAAATAAAAGTCACAGTACCAAAGAGAAGAAATACTCTGCTACAAGCATTTAAATATAAAGACTAAAATATACTTAAAAAAACAAACGTGACAGTGTGTCATGTAGATTGGCCCATTTCAGAATCATTTATTTGTTATTTTACCGGATTATAGAGCAAATATTGTTATATCACTGTTAAAGGAATACTTTCATGTTACAGCAGGTATAGGTGAGAATGATTTTAACTACTTTATATGTATGTATGTATGTATGTATGTAATCTATAATTTATTTGTTGGTTGTATTTTGTATTAGTGAGCTTAATCTGCAAAGTAACCAGTAACTAAACTGTCAAATAAAGGCAGTGAAGAAGAAGCATAAGGCTGCAGAAATTACCATACAAGTATCACAAAACTGTACTTAAGTACAGAACCTTGAGTAAATGTACTTGGTTACTTTCCACATAGCACTTCAGTACTCACTTTGAGATGCTGCTGTATCTGGTCCATGTTTTACTGCATTTGATACTTCATAGTCAGGGTTTACAGTATGAGTGCATTTACTGAAACAGGAAATAAAATGTACTATACAATGAGAGATAAAGCCACCCCATTGTGACTTCTTCTTTTTTTTATCTTATCTTTAGCAAATCTGCATCATCGCAGCCATCCCTCCATCTCTTCCATCACAGAGGAGCCAGCCCGGTGACAGAAGAGCAGGACTTAAAGTGGAGTAAAATCTAAATGACAGCTTCAACTACCTACCACCTTTATGGTGGAAATAAAGACACCTGTGACATGTGAAGATGGTTAAAATTTTTTGTTTTTATTTTCAACATCTCATCCTCAAACAGTCTTTGGACACTTTATTAGAAGGGAATCTTAATATATTAGTAAACTGTCCAAACCTCTATAAATGGCTTGGCTCCCAACACTTTTCTTTCCGCATGACGAATCACTTTGTTTTCTAAGGCAGAAGCACGGCTGATAAATGGCTCTCCCACATCTGACTATAGCTGAAAGGAGCCAAAACATCACAACAGTATTTTTTTTGCTTAATATATTTCTTGACTGTGTCAATGCATCTCTTAAATAGGAAAAAGCACAAGCTAAGAAGGGGAAGAGAGTATTTTATCTTTTCGGGAGATCCGTCTCTGATCTTAGATCTGATGCTGGATATTAAAAAACAGATGCACTGTGAGCATCTTGGGATTGCTGCTGAAACTCCACAAAGAAAAGATGAAAAACTTTTAAGTTTTAATTTTCTTGCAAAGTGTTAGAGGGGAAGAATGATTTAATGTCTGTAAGATAAATCTGTAGCTAGTACTAGAGCCAGCAGTCAGACTGGAAATGGGGAAACAGCTGACCAGGTTGCATTTTATTAACTTTGGTAAGAACCAGGCTGTTTCCCCCTGTTCCCAGTCTTTATGCAAAGCTAACCAGCAGCTAGTTGTAACTTAATATTTATCAAAAGACATTATAATGGTTATCCTCTCGCATAACTTATTCACAAGCAAATTTTTCTAAATGACAATCTATGTAGCAGCACAACAGATAATTCGAGATGAATTCACCTACATGTCATCTTCAATGTACACAAGAAGAAGAGAGAAAGAGAACTAAATATTTTCTAAACTAAAGTACGAAGATCAAATTTTTATGTCAAATCAAACAGGTTAAGATTGAAATATAAGGTAGTGTTTCCTAACATAATTTAACATAAAAAACACCCAAAACAAACTAAAAGTGTTGCATATAATCACTATACAATACTGGCAGTTTGTCTCAAACCCGATTAAAACATTCAAACGAAACTGATGATTCACTAGTGTTAATCAATGCTCCTTCTGTTGAAACAACAATGGACCATAAGGAGTGCAAAGAAAGCTTAATTTACATTAATATAGAGTCCCTTCAACACATCAGTCATTTTCAGTTTTTTGGTTCATCTTCTGGAGGTGGCAGAGAAACACAGACAGAGACACACCGTTTGGTTCCTCAGAGAAATTATCAGCTGAGGCAAGACAACATTCAGGGACACATTCAGTGTGGAAGAGACACACATACAACCTGCATGTAGGTCACTTCTATGTGCAGCTCTGTGTTAAATTGTTAGATTAAATTATGGATGTAAAATATCTTCTTCCTGTTGCTATGGCACTTGATGTATATTTAAGCACATCTGGAATAATCTATTCTCTATACTTTACTGTACAACAATAGATACATTAAGACAAGCGGGTGAGAACGTGGCGTGTGTGTGTGTGTGTGTGTGTGTGTGTGTTAATATTAATGCTGCGTCTGTGCTTCTGGTTCTGTGGTGGGACGACAGTGCTGGCTCTGGATGTGGGAGATCTGCAGGACGGGCAGCAGCAGCTGGAACGCATTCTGGATGTAGTTGGTACTGTTGGAGCCCTGCGGACAGAAGACCAGGAGACCCGTGAACATCATGGCAATAACCATCATCATCATTATCAATTCACAAAAAATATATTCTGCCTGTTTAAGAACTGGTTACAGATGCGTATTTAAAAATTTACAGAAAAAATAAAACATATTCAGGTTTGGTTGAGTAAAGGTATTTGAGGTTGAAATAATTTCACAATTTACTTTGAGCAGCGTAAATATATTGAACATGTTGTCAAGCCCACATGTATGGTATAGAATAAAACAGGGTGAAATACTCATTTATTATCCACAAAACGGTAAAGTTGTCACCAAAATTGCAAACAGAAAATACTTTAAATATTTTAAATATTAGTTTTCAAAATAAAATATTTGTGTTTCAGTTTTAATCTAAAAGGCTAATTTCACTTAAGTGTCTAACCTTGTTCCATGGATAAAAATAGAACAAAATCAGTTACCGCATCAGGTGCGATGGGCATAATCAAGCCGAAACTGCCACATCATTCACTGTTACTTGATTATAATGAGGGGAAATTTGTGTGTCTTACCTCTAGCTGCACACTGTCCACCAGTGGATTCAGCTCCTCTGCTTTCTTCTGTCCCTGAGAGACAAAAAGACAGAGATGAGAGACAAGAAGCAGCCGTGAGCAGAGATGTGAGATCAATCATGATCTCGGTGCACTGATTGAGAATGGTGGTTTGGTAGGAAAACACATAAAAAACTACAACAAAGATTATAGAAGGATCAAATTCTGGATATTTTAGGTTTTTCTTACTGTCAACAAAAGTGTGATGTGCACTAACTTATTACTGTGTGCCACAGACCATTAATGTTCCTTTATTACAATAAAAGCCAACACGGTAGAGGTATGAAGTGTGAAAAACAACTTGGCAACACGAGCTGTCTTACTGGAAGAATCTTTCTTTATCTAACCAATGGGTTGTCTCCGCCTTATTCAGGATGTACTCTAACACAGAAACATCAACATTTTATTACCCTTATTACAATGAACAAGAGTTTATTTTGAGTCAATCCCACAAATGCAGTCCTGCTGCTGTAAGTACTCGCTAGAGCACGAAATGTGAATCAATCTGCAGCTAAAAAATACACCAACATAAATGCATTATTTACCCCCGACTGAGTGACATTTTCTAAAAACTACAAAGCCCAGGCTTTTTTGGAAATTACTGAGCCTTTTTTTTGTTTTTGTTATTTTTTATTGTTTTTGTTGTTGTTGTTGGACCCAGAGGCTGGAGGCTCAGAGCCACAGGGATGAGGGATGACACAGCGAGGAGGCAGTCAGAAAACACTGAGGTCAAATGAATGCATTGTTGGGTTTCTAGCTTTTATGGGATTTGTTGACAGAAACACAGTCCCTCTCACCTACCCCAACAAGAAGCAGTGTGTCAGAGAACTTCTTGGCCAAACACTCCATCTCCTTACACATGGCACATGTCAACCTGGAATAGAAGTGGAGATTTTACTGAATGTCCCTCTCTCTTTCTTGCTCTTTCTCTCATTCTCACACACACACACACACACACACACACACACACACACACCTGGTGAGGATGTGTGCCTGGTCTCTTGCTGGTTTCTCCAGGTCCTGGCCGTGGAGAATGAGCTCTGCCACCTTGTGGAGTTGCTCGATACTGCGAGCCGTCACTTCTGCCAGACTGCCGACAGATGACAGGTAGACAGCCTGGAAAAGGGAGGTGAACACACACACACACACAGACACACACAGGATATATATATATATATATATATGTCAAATAACTGTATTAAATTAAATCAGCCTGTGACAGCAGGAGGAGAAGGAAGTTAAGTTAAAAAACATAAAGAGAAAGAGTGGATGACGTTGTTGTGTTGACCTCACCTCGACGGATCTGGGGTCTTTCACTTTCTCCTTCTCTTCCTCTTCTCCTCCCTCCGTCTCCTCCCCCTCGCTCTTCCTCTCCCCCTGCTCCTCATCGTCTTTCTTCTTCTCCTCCTTTTCGTTCTCTCCAGGTGAGGCCTCTCCTCCCGGCTGGCCCTGCGTTTCCCTGCCAACCGTCTCCGTAGTGACAGGCTGTTCCACCTCGCTCACCCAATCATGGGCCCTCATCCGAGCCTGGAGATGCATAATTACCACCCATCAGCTCAGCATGGTGAGAGATCGGCGTTCTGATGTATGCTAATTATATGCGGATACACGATTATATGCTAATGTAGGTTCTGTATATATGTGAATTTTAATATGCAGGAGGACTTCAAAGGTGATAACTTATATTACTTATAAGACTACAGCAGGAGAGTGGATGTAAAAAACGACTTTGAGTGTGTATGTGTGTCTGTGTGTGTGTGTAGACCAGATACTTCTACTTCTACTTCCAGATCTAATAATAAGGAGAGAAAACTGAGGAAAAAAGGGAGGACATTTTGCAGATATTATTAGGTGTGGTTTCAAGTTAAGGCTAGAATTCAGTTTAATATCAAGGATTAAAGGGAAAACATGTGCTCTGACAGGCTTTCAGTGTTTTGCTATGTTTGTCTGTGATGGTCAGTGAGTTTCTGGAATTACTTTGTGATGAAAGATTGAAATAATTTTTTTGGTGGGAGGGTACCTTATTATTGTTATTGCACTGTTACTATGCGCTATTGTTTAAATATAAAAAGGACAATAGACATAGAATAGAATAAATTAACCCAATTTGAAACCATATGCAGAGCAATATTATAATCTGTGAGTGCACAAAATCGCAGATGGGTAATCTGAACTTTTAGGAGGTACTGTGCGATGAGACAATAAACACCAGAAGCCACATAGAAATACTGAGGCAAGTCTTTGTACCCTTCACAAGTGTTTATTTAAGACTGCATCTAATGCTCAGTGGATTAATGTGCTGATTATTTTCTGTATTAATCAGTTGATTCTTTGGGTTCTAAAACTTCTACAAACAGCGTGAAATGCCATCACATTTGTCCTTCACAGTGCTTGGTCCACTGAAACATAAAATAATATACTTAATAGGAAAAGAAGTAAATTATAAGATAGATCAAATAAGATGTACCACTGGGATTAGGAAATTATTTATGCCTATGAATGTCCACACAATTACTGTAATTATTATTATTGTGTGTGTGCGTGCATGTGACAGACATGTGACAAGACAGAGCGAGAGAGAGAGTCACCTTGTTGAGCTTGTCTGGCGTGGCGGCAACATGAAGTTCAAACAGCAGCTCAGTGAGAACACTCACAAACTCCTCGCCATCAGCCGCTGGCAGAAATACAAGATACACACACACACGCGCGTCATGTCAGTATACCTTTCACACAGCACACGGTAAAGCCATAGACACATTAACTGTAAAATTAGAGCAGATATGAACCACGTGCGATGGTTTGATTTCCGACATGCTGAGATCATAGTGATGATATTCTTGTTCGCCTTCAGCCAGCAGCACAACAGACACTTCTGATTCTTGTTTTCATGCCAAATTAATTCAAACTGCTACAATTAGAGCTTGACATGAACAGCACACATGCAAATTCAGTGTCTTGAGCTGACAGATTGTTTCTGCTGGTTCGGTTTTGAACCTGCGAAGCGATGTGAGTGTGTCAGTGGCCCCTGAACACCGACACTGGATCAGGCACCGCGTTAAAACCTCGAGGTAAAGGGACGCCGGTCTGCTTTGAACTCTGAGCTGCTGTGATGTTGCCCGAGGGCAGCTGTCGCGCAGTATAAATTTATATATGATTTTTAAAAATGTAAAGTGACAAGTGGCTGGTGAGATATGATAAAACCCAAAAACTTGGCATCACAGGGCGCCCCCTTGACACTGAATTTCACTTTGGTAGAACAATTTCTCCTTCAGGAGCAGAGACAACAGATCAGGAACAAAACGCCTCCAACACCGGTTCCCACAAGGTTATGAGGTTTTTTTGTATGTTTTGAGTGTATCAGATAATATTATTTGAGGCAACACTGAAACAGGATTTTCTAACTTTTTTTCCCAAAACACGAGGAAAAAGTTAAGAGAGAAGTTTTTCAGAGACTGAATCCCCACTGGCTGCTCTTCTCCTGGCCCTGACCTTTGACCCTGCACTAATGAGGACAGATTTTACTTGTGAGGTTTGATGTACACTAAATCCTAAATAAAGACGCAGACTGACAGTGTTTGACTGTTTTGTTGCGATTAAAACAGAATTGTTAGTTCAGATTGAGGCTTTTGGGATATAGAGGACTGTTGCAACGCAGTTACAGTTGCCAGCTGCTGAGAAAAGGAGGAGGATTATGTATTTATTGTTTTGGCGGAGAAACGATGATGGGAGTCTGCGTTTGTTGGGGTGTGGGGGGAGGTCTTGAAAATTGTTCCTCATCTCAGATTTATATTAAATTGTGACAAGTTCACACAGTGGAGTAGCAACTCTGTATTAAAAAACAGTGGGAGTAGGGCTGAAATATTCCTCATTTCCTCAAGTTTGCTGTAAATATATTATTCTGACATTGTGGAGGAAGGTTATTGCAAGTCAACAGGAGGGTCCAAAGAAAATATGAGCAACTGTGGGAAGGGTCTTGCCTTTTTATGAACTGAAATAACATACACTCCTCATCCCAATAATTATCACACAGGCTCTAGAGTATCTGTGGTTTGGAGTGATGGTTTTGTTTTTCCTGCCGTTTAGAAGAGCAGAGGTTTGTCTGTATGCAAGACTATAAATGAAAGCGACAAACATCACAGCTGACTGTTTTCTCGTGTCTCTGTGTTTGCTACTGTACGGCCTCCAGGAACCTGTTTACTGTTCAGCTTAATGAACCGTTGCAGAGTCAGGCAGCATCTTGTTGTTTTCTTCTCGGGAGACATTACAATATCATTCACTGGTTGTCTTAGTAAAACAAATGTGTATCACCACAAGGTGTACTCTAAGCAATTAAGTTGCAAATGTAGCATTATAATTTGGAGGACTTGTGAGAGAAATCGAAGCAGCAGGAGCCAAGATATCCTGACTTTTATTTTCTAGGATGACTCAGGCTTCAAAAATGCTGGATCCTACACTTCCACATCTCTCCACATGGTCAATAAATCAATGTTCACATGTAAATTCAGTAGAGCACCCCATTGATGTTCTGCAGCTGACTATTGACTCTTTCCCCAAAGCAACAACAGAATAGAGATTTTAAAGGTGCTGAAGCTGCTTGTAATTATAACAATTCCTGACAAAAAATCCTGCCAGGTAAGTCTAGAGCTAGAAAAGTTAGATGAGAGTGGCAGTCTGGAAGGTTGAAAATATATTCAAAAACTCATCTTTTGAAAATGGACTGTAACACTTGCATATTAAGTACAAGAAATTTAGCCTCATGGCCTAATAAATGCAAAAGCCCTGACATAATGCTGAATGGAAAATTCAACCAAAGTGAAATATCAGTTCTGAGTTCAGACAGAAAATGTGAATAAGCTTATACTGATCCTGGGTCAGTGCTCGGGGGCCACCTCTACCTCCAGCAGGTCTGGTGGTTGGTTGGGGTCACTCACATAGGGGGGTAGAACAGTCTAATTGGGAACTTAGATCACCGTTATCCTTCGTCTGTCCTCCGTCTTCTTTCTCCTCTTCCTCTCTGTTTTCGTCCTCTTCCTCTCGCTTGATGAAGATGTCCTTAATGAAGATCAGCTCCTTTTTCACCTCCTCCTGCTCCTCTTCCAGCAGGGAGGAGAGGAAGGCTTGAACCTAAGGGCAGACAGAGTGTACGATTTTACTTAACACTGCTCTAAACAGGACTGCGTTCTCTGAAAAGTACTGCCCTCACCTTGACCTCACTCTCATTGGACAGGATCTCCAGGGCCTCAAGGTGTGACAGGCCCTGGTAGTCGTCAAACAGAATACTATAGTGAGCTGTGGGAGCAGTGATTGGCTGGTTTCCGAGACGTGCCCGCTCTTTCTCTTTGGCCTCCTTCAACATCTGAAAAGCCGAAGTAGCCGAAGTCAAACTTTAATGCAACACTGCTGCTGAGCCGTCGTTCTACCGAAATGACAGAATGAGTTATTCCGACCACGCACAAAACACAAGTTTTACTTTATTAATCTGATAGGGAGAAATGTGTTGGTTTTCTGGGAGCGTCAGCATGTGCGTGTCTACGCGCCTGACTCAGCGATGCGGTCTTCTGCATCAGGGTCTTGGTCTTCCTGAAACCTGGGTCACTCTCAGCAAGAACGATCATTGTCTTCTTCCCAATGAACTCCAAGGCATCCAGACCTCCACTGATCACTGACTTACCCTTGGAGAGAGAGACAGAAAGACAACCACAGGAACTTTTAAAAAAAATTATGAAAAAATTAAGAACATAAAATATATAGAGAACATTAAACAGGAAAAAAAAAGCGTCTTCAGCTAAAAGTGTTGTTGCTGGCACAGCAGACATAACATTTAGTTCCAGTTTCTTTGTTCTTTATTTTTTCTGTTATTATTCCCAGTATTTTTCAATCAATTTTCTCTGATTAACTAAGACAAAATGATTACATACTAAGGCAAAATGTTACCATACGTCACAATTAAGATGGTAAGTTAAGCTTTTCTAAGAAGACTTTCTAAGAAAATGAAAATACCGATGACAAATTTAAAACTTTGACATCACATTATTTATATGTCATTTGTTACATCAACCATTTTGTCAGGATCGTGATCTGGCAAGTATTACTGATAGACATCTTTCATCTAACTTCTCATGCAAACTATAGAGAACCAGACTTAAATTAAATCAGAAATGATAGATATAAGAATATATATGAAAGTAAATCAAAGTATAAACATATATAAATCATAATTTTCAGTCAAACTATTATTATTATTTTTGACTTTCAAAAGTAAAAATAATGGCACAGTAAGTCTTCATTTTAAATTATAAATTAAGCCTATGATGCATTAAGTGAATTTTCTTTACTTTTTTCTGTGTCTTATCCAATACTGTTTTCACATTTTTCCATTTTTTTCCTTCTTTATTGTAAGCTTCCTATGTACACCTACAAGAGATGAGACAGTATATTTCTTTTTAAGTATTTTTTTGACTGAAGATTTTGACTTGTAAATTCAGATTAGTAAGTCACACACACTTGTTTGTAACGCAACAGTTAACAAAAACATTTAAAATAAGGCAGAAAATCTGTATCATGTCTGAAGTGACTTTTTTTAAGGTTTGCTTGGGAGTTCTGTCGGTTTATTTCCACTGACAGATTGGTCACATGATTTGGTTTCTTATTGCTGTTGTGGACAGTTACACAATTTGTCTGGTGTGTGTGGTGTGGTGTGTGTGTGTGTGTGTGTGTACACTCACTGTGTTTTGCACGGCGTGTGTAATCGTAGAGAAGACGCCGCGGCCAGAAGCGGTCGCATTCGCAGAAGACTCCCCACAGCTGGACGGATCAGTCTCTCCACTTTCACTTCCTCCCTCACTCCTCTCCTCCCTTCCCTCCTCCTCCTCTTGTGCTTCCTCTCCTACTGAGGTTCTGTGGAGACGCAGAGCCTCTCCTGCCTTCACCTTCACTGAGGTCAGACTCTGACCTGCACACAAACACACACACAGGTTCGGACTTCAGAAGAGAAAAAAAAAGGAGAAAAAAACAAGCATGCATCAGAAGAAAATGAGATGGTGAGAGGACATAACAAGCGAAGACGTACCCACTGTGGAGGTGGCGCTGCTCAGAAGTGATTTTCCCCATGAACCCCAACCTCCCCAACCTTTTTCTTTCTCCTGAAGTGACCTCTGCACACACAAACACACACACGCATAAGAGTAATGGTTAGAAAATATCACTTCTGTCTGCATTATTTTTGGAACTACTACAGATAAAATAGTATGATTCAGACAAAGTTAATATTTGTTTTTGATGACTCCTGTAGTCTCTAAATGTAGGACTAATGACAATCAGAGCGAGCCAAAGCTCAAGGTGACGTTTTGTTTATTTCGATCCACACTTTCTTACCATCACATAAGACAAAGAAAAGCACCAAATCCCCACGACTGAGAAGCTGGAATTGGTCAAGTCATTTTTTTTTCAAAGTCTTTTTATTGACTTTTCTAGAGTCCTTTGACATGCTGTAGAGTATCGACACTAAACAACAAACCAGAACATTTTCAAACCTTCAACCCTCCACCATCACCCGACTCAGGTCATGAATTACACAAAGGGGAAAAAATGACTAACAACAAAGGAAATGGGTCTGAAAAAGGATGCAAAAGGGATAAGGAGAAAGACAGTAAGGATTATAACATCCACACTAAAATAAATATTTCAAAGATGCTTGAAAAGTTAATTAGTGAACAACTCAAAGTATTTTTAGACACAAATTATATTCTATCACAGCGTAGGTCGGGAAGTAATTTGTCAAGACTTTTAACACAGTTCAACAATATGATACTATATGTTTGGTCCCATTACACTCAGTTTAATTCAGTTTTAAATGCAGAAAAATCAAAATTCACAAGACTCAGTTGCTCAGAGGGGTTAAATTGAAAGGGTCAAACAACTATTTAGGTATTATGATGAAACCTTTTGAAAGTTCTTTTTTTAAGGAATAAATATTTGTGTGTATTGTATTGTGTTTATTGTTGTTTATACTGGTCTGTGGGTCAGGTCACCTTTGAAAAAGAGATTTGAATCTGAATGAGTCTTTCACCTGTTTAGGATATATACAGTATTGGTTTATGTATATGTGTGGAGATCACTTCAGTTTATTTATAGCCAGCATTTAAAGCTGGAAATAAAGAGATTTTCTCCGGGTTCATTGCAGTCATGATATGTCAGAGGAGTCAGATGCAACATAGGAATCATTTAGGTACAGTGATGAGTAAGAATCCATCCCGCCTCAGACACTCTCAGTAGTTTACGTTCTTTCACTGGAGAAAAATTACAACCCTAAAACACAAAGCTGGTCACCCATAAGTCTTCAGATCTTGTAGAGACCAAAGAAGTTAGCATAATATGTATGACTGAGATGTAAGGGGTGGGATACATTCACTAACACTCTGTCAGATTTCTGCAGCTGCAGGGCAGAGCCCAGGTAGCTCTCTGTGGTCCAGATGTGTCCCGGCCGCTGGGTGGAGAAACCAGCTCTGTGGGCCTCCATCAGGGTCACAGACAAAGACTGTGCTGCTCTGTTCACAAACACGGAGTGAACAAACGAGGATGTGGGGGAACAGTCCTTAAAGAGCAACTCCAGTTGTGAGTAAATGTGGTAGAGTCCGGTCTCGCTGACTTGCAGAGCCCCGTCCTCAGACTGGTAAACCAGTCCTCCAGATGTGAACGCCTGACCCGCCCGCGGCTCCCATCGCAAAGTCTTACGGAGTACTTGGTTCTCAATCCGCCCAATAACACATGCTGCAGGTCTGTTGTCCTTTTCCTCTACTTTCCCCTCAGGTTCAGAGAAACACTTGTCCTTTTGAGCCACATTTCTAACCTCTGTCAGTTCTTTCTGCATTTTGTAAATCTGGTGGGCTTGAAACTCAGAGCCGCAAACACGACCAGGAACATCAGCGCAACCAGGGCCGAGCCGGGGGCTGACTCCAATGCAGCCCAGCTCTTCCCGCGGCCCCTTGCCCTCTTCAAAGTGGGCAAGAAGGACCAGCGGGGCTTGAGACTGGTCGGCCGGTCGGGGCGTTGTCGGCCTCTGCCCGCATCAATGAGGAACACCTGTGGGAACGGATAGCTCTGGTCACAGCTCGCGGTGCAGGTGCAGCCTTGTGACAAACTGTGTGGGCAGATATCGCCTCTGCACGGGGGAGCTGTGTACTTTTGTCAGAACACCTTTGACTTGACAAAACAAGCTTAAGTTGTCTATGATGCTAGAGGTGTCGGTTGTCATTGTCAGAGAGGGGAATTTTCACAAATTCCAAGTAAGGAAATATCAAGCAACCATGAATACAGTTACTTTTCCAGCATTTTATATGCTATTTAGTAGGTCATGTTTCCCAGATTTATTATCAAAATGCATGATTCTTGCCTATCAGTCTTCATGAGGCACAGCATGTTAGTAAAACTGCAGTTTCAGTAACACACTGTATACTCTTGGTGAGAAGACACTGCTGCTGCCACATGCAAGAGACAGCGATACTTTACAGGAGTGAGAATTAACCCCAACCAGTGCCTCAGGTATGAGCTTATCGGAAGGCTGGACACGCACACCGCTTTCCTCCCCTGCTTGAATCGTTAATATGACTGTGATCTTCTCCGCCACTTTTTGGTTGTTTCATTGGATAATGAGCAATTGTTCCCCCCTTCAGCAAACACCATCGACGTGCAGAGCCAGAGATCCCTCACAGGGTACGAGACTTTTCAGCTCTGGCAAGCCAATCGTTGCTGGGTGACATAAAGTGCATCACTGGTGCACCAGTGCAGGAATGTCACCACAGACAGTGGACTGAAGAAGTCCAGTATATTGCAAAATACAGAGATTTACCTGGCGATGATCGTTTAGGCCCGAATGTAATGAATGTTCATTTATATGTAAAAGTCGTTTTAAAGCAGCAAATAGGGGAGGGCGGGTGCCAAAGTGCTGTTTCACGCAGGCCTACTCTGAAACCACAGCAAACTGACTGATTTACATTGATTTTGAAACCAGTCCTTTATACTGTGTAAAGGTTAATTTTGTGTTTTGTGTGTGTAGTTTGGTATCCCAAAGTCTCTGCTCTGTCCACAAAAGCTTTGTTTGGTTTCTTCAGGCACGTACACATACAAAAGGAAACCCACCTTGCAAAGGTGCAAAGACAGTGGGTGTTGACCAAAGTCCTTTTTTGCTTGGAAAATTAAAATGATTTAAATAATTAATTGAGTGGAAAATAGTTTAATGACACTTGAGTAATTGTTTTGATTGTTTGTTTCATCTCTGGAGTCACTTTATTCAAAGTCAAGTCAAACGTGAAGTAGTCAGATTAATTTCTGGTAAATTTGTCAGTTTATGTTCTGTGTTTATGTAAAAAAAAATCAAATCTCACATCAAATTAAATGTAATTATCAGATTCCTAAACTCTCAAATTTCAATATCAGCACTGGCCTTATAAATCCAAAACTGGGCTCAAGTGCAACCAAAGAAAGGAGTCTCTTACAAACCTCCACATCCTCCTCTGCAGCCTCTGGCTCCAGGCTCACCGGCTCGTCACATTCAATCACCTGACCCTCAGCGGCAGGCTCCGGTTGGTCAGTGGGACTCTCTGAAGTCTCGGCAGCGGTGGTGTCCTCTGTAGTAGTCTCCTCGGTGGACTCAGTGGTCTCAGGCGTCAAAGGAGGCTGCAGAAGCGCTGAGGGCGGTGCAGTGGCTGCTGGGACATCCTGACAGGAGTCGGCGTCGGGGGGTTGGGTGGGTGGAGGGGTGATGTCAGCAGAGGGGTCTGCACCAGAGGGGGCAGCCTGGGACATATTGATCTAGAAGATAAGAAATCTTTAATTTTAGTGACTTTAGTTGTCAAGTGCTGATCTACACTTATATAATAAATCTACTTATAACGCATTCATATCCTGCAAATAAAATGCAGCTTATACATTATATATTGTATTGTACATACACCATATAAAACAAATATAACATATACTTAAGCTTAGAGGGTACAAATACATGTTTTTATTGTGGAAATGTAACGTTAAGTAATGTAATGTAATATTAAGTGTTTTGCTCCATCAAGTGTCAAAATCTGCCTGAGGTGATGTTGTCAAATGTCAAACATTCACAATTTTTCTTGATAATTTACCAAATTATTAACTGATTATCAAAATATCTTAAGATGAACATTTTGCCTGTTGACCACTTGAATAACTGAGCGATCATTAGCTTTAATTTCGATATGCAAAGCGAAAGCAGAATATACAAAATATCCCTCCATACAAAGAGGAAGAAGACTAACTTTGACTAAGAACCCTCATATCAGCACAAAGTCTAAATGTCTAAGACATACAGATCATTAAATCATTTAAACATGTTTGCAGATATTTCTCAACCATCAGTGCAACATAACTGTCAATCACTGCACCACCAGCTGATGTTTGACAGCATTATTTCAAAATGATGCAACAATCATTTCATTCAAATCATGAACGCTGTGTTGCTCCAGTAAACTGATTGCCTCAAAGCCCGATACAATCAGATTTTTTTCTTGCATATTATGTGAATTTTTGAGGCCAAATTAAGTATGGACTTCATATTAACCGTTGTGCACAATGACATATGGTGGAAAAATGAACCAATGTTATTGATGATTAACGCTTCATAGTTCAAAAGCTCCATCTAGTGGTGACTTGCTGTACGTGCATCCATATGATTACTGTCATCCCCATGATTTAAATCACTGTTAAGTTACTTTAAAGCTGTTTCCTGGCAGCAAAAAATATCATTTAGCACAACATTGTCGCTGACAATTTGTTTGGACAGGAAAATAAACAGGTTCACAAAACCATTAAACATTTATGCTGAAAAAAGAGACAACAACCTGCCTCATAAACCACAATAAGTATAATGTGACCATCCTTATTTTCAGTCTGCAGTAATAACAATTTAAATGTAGTTCATCCATAAACTGACATGATAATCTGTAGAGATTAAATGAGATCTTATAAATAACATCTCAAACTGGTGAAATCAGACTAATCAACAAAAACATCAATAAGAGCCTCCTCCACGTATGTTAAAGCCTTTTCTGCATCTTCCATCACTGTTTGAACACATTACTACACAATGACAACACACACAAGCACTGCCAACAAAGACCGCTGTTGTATCTGAACGCCAATCTGACAGTCAGACAGACAGCCAGACAGACAGTCAGGCTTTCTGCTCTGCTAAAGACAAACAAAAGCCCCCACACTGCGCCACATTAAAGAAACTTCACACCCGCGTTGTGTTGAGTGTCGCAGGTGTGCGCCCTTTAGCTGTCGCGGTCGGGGGAAAGTTATCAAAGGTTTTGCGCTCTTAGAGAAAGTGACAGTGCA
Organism: Scortum barcoo; assembly: GCA_023238725.1. Taxonomy (NCBI): domain Eukaryota; kingdom Metazoa; phylum Chordata; class Actinopteri; order Centrarchiformes; family Terapontidae; genus Scortum; species Scortum barcoo. The sequence continues at coordinate 18,043,562 of CM041553.1, forward strand.
GCTCACCCGCGCGGTGCCAGCCAGCAGCTCCTCTTCCGCCCCGCCACGTCGGCAGGCCGCCCAAGAGCGACGGCGGACAAGATGAGTCCCTGCCCGACGAGCAGCTGTCGTCCTCTGGTCTGAAAAAAAATTATTGTTCATGACTGCCCACAGTTTCATCTAACCAGACACTTTATTACAACAGCAGATAAAAAACAGGCTTCTCACTGTGTTTTAATTTAAAACATAGTATTTTATCACAGACTGGGTTTTAAAACTGTCTTAGGGGTTTCATAATGATATTATATGATATTCCCCCGTTTGATCATTTATATGTTGTAGCCAGTGGTGGAAAGTACATTTAACATACTCATGAAGTGCTGGTCATTTGTGGTGCTTTACTTGAATGTTTATATTTTATACAACTTTATAACGTACTTCTGCTCCACTACATGCAAGAGTATTGTACTTTTAATGATAACCTTTCTGTCTGGTGTATCTCCTTAAACCTGATTGTTTTAAATGTGGATTTTTATGATAATCTGAGAGATTATTTGTTCCTTTATGGGTTAAGACAATGATTCTGCCTCTTAATCCCCACTAGATTATTAAAGATCAAAGCTGAAAACAGGCTGTTTTTCTAAAGTCGAGAAAAGTTCAATAATGCAGCAGTGATTTTTATCCAGAATCATCATGTATAATAAAACGGAGTGACAGGGAAATATTTGCAGAATAAGTGCTTCTAATTTTGATACTCCGAGTAAAGTCTGCTGATAATGTTTACTTACTACCAACATACTTGTACTTTGAGTATTTTCTGAGATATATTGCTTTTTCCACAAAGTTAAGGACCTGTTGACTTCTTTTACCTCTGATTGTAAGACAAAACTTCAGCTTGATGGCTCTTTATCAGCCACTGTTTCTTTTCTTTATAAGGTAACCTATATAGTTTTGTTAAGAATGCAATTATTACACACGAATTTACTAATTTAAGTCATCAAGCCAAACAACATGATAAATGAGTTCAAGTCTGTCAGGCCAGTCGCACTTGAGTCGCATTAAGCGAAGACGGAAATGAGCAGGAGGGAATCATCTTGCTTCTCTTGACGCTTCTGCTCGAACTGGACACATAGATGCTTTGAATAATTACATTTTTAGTCGCGAAGAGTTAAAAATTAATCTAATTTTGTCACATTAATTAAAAATACAACATTTCATAAATGTATCATATATATTACATATATACAAATTATCTACTTTGCTGTTTTTCTTGCAGCTGGCTCGTTGGTCTAGGGGTATGATTCTCGCTTAGGGTGCGAGAGGTCCCGGGTTCAAATCCCGGACGAGCCCTCGCTTTTAAATGTTCTTCTATTCTTTGAATAACGCAGATTTTTATATTTTAATATTTAACATTTAAGTGATACATTTTATATATCTTACTTTTACAGTACTTTTATATATAATGCTTATATGATATTATACTATTAGACAAGATTCAAATAAGGGGTGATTTGCACCTTAGTTAAACTGAAGTATGAGTTCAAGTCACATTTACAGTGCTAAGATTTCATTTATAAGATATCAGGAAATCTGCTTGTACCAGCAAATCTTTTGCTTGATAAATCACTTAAAATATAAAAAAAAAACACACACACACACACACAATTAAGACACAGAATGACACTCTGAAAATATTATCAATAACTTTATTAAGTGGTATGAATATTCTGTTTTAAAATAAATGCAAAATTGCAGATAGACCTGTACAGTTATATGTTCACAGTTTAACATGTTCCCTTTGAATTGCCAACATTTAGATTAAAAAGAGAGAGGGTGTATTATAGACACATCATTATAGAAATGTATAATATCCGTTATTATGAGAGTATCAAAATCATGCTTAATAAAAACCTTTAATTGCCCTTTCAGTCTAACAACTTACATTTGCAGAGATACAAAAACATTTACAAGCAAAAACTGCAAAGAGTATCCAGAAACAAATGCAGATCAGTTGAGCCGCTACATTCGGTGTGTAAAGTGCGTAATGTGTTTGTATGCGTGCGTGTGTGTGTGTGTGTGTGTGTGTGTGTGTGTGTGTACATTTCAATAAAAGAAAGGGTCACACCATTTTCTGGCATTACATGATGAGGAACAAACAGACCAAAACACCTGTTAAATGTTTCAGATCAAACTGACCAGCAGATCTATGAATAGATAAAAAACTGACGTAATTAAAAAATGTTTGGCTTTGGGAATGTTTTATATATATTTATATATCTAAAGTGCACATTGGAGACATGTACAAAAATGCTATAAAAAAACTATTTTGTTCTCCCGAAGCTGTAAAAACAGAAAGCTGTGCTCTAAAATTAACGGTGTTGTAGAAGAATATTGTCAATTTATGACTTTTGATTAAGAAAACTGTTGCTATATTTCTCTCTAATTATATATCCTGTATGTCGTGCTGGAATAAATCTCATCTGCTCATGAGAAACGAAAATTCAAGAGCAAATTTCCCTGTTTTGCAGTTTGTATTTTTCCCATATAAAAGTGTCACACAATTAAAAAAAAGGCTACCATGGCACCACATCTAAATCCAAACAGTTCATATAGATACATAAACTTGATATAAGACATATTCATTGCTTCTACCCTTAAACCAACCGAGTGTCTTTTCCTCAATAACACAATAATGCCCCTGTGCAGAAACTTTCACATTTCTGAATGAAACATAAAAACACTTCACTCTTATACTGAACCTTTTTTTTTTTTAAAAAAAAAAACCCAAATACCAAAAGCACACTAGGCCGAGGCTTAGCTGCTTTCATTAAGTGCATGTTTTCTGCAATGTGTGCTGTATGTACAAGAGAGAATGAGCAATAGCTACCTGTGTGTTTTTTTTAAATTTAAAGTCACTTCATGATGTAAGCTTGGAGAGGCAGATGAGGTGTGTGGTGTTTTAATGTGGTGGTACATGAGGGCGGGAGGAGATAGCATTAGCATTAAGTCACACAGATAGCTGTGATGATGAAGGAAAGCTGAAGTATGTATGACACGATGAACAGTAGGTGTGATATGATACATTCTGGAAAGTTTCACATTTTGTTGGCCTAGCTAGCAAATAATGTGTTTGTTTGTGTGTGTTTAAGTCCACAATCTTTACTTGAATGCATGCAGAGAAAGGAGCCGATGTTGCAAAAAGAAGCTTGAGCATGCCATGTGTGTCTGTGGCTTAAAAAAAACGAGTGCACGTGTCAACACAGTTTGGTCCTGAAGAGAGCCACTCTCAGGCCAGCTGAGATGCTGTAGCCTTTTAAACAAGGTTTTCAGGACCTTCTGCCACTGATCACAGGTCTTATTTCTATTACAATGTCAGAATGAGCAGGATGGTACTATGGTTAGACGACGAGCAGGCTGACTCGGGCAGCTCAAATTCAGGCTAATGAGGCGAAAGGGTCGAAACTTGCACCCTGAGGAACATTTCCCCACTCCCTGTGGGAGTCCAATATATAAGGCCAGCTCTTTAAACCCGTGCCCACCCCCTTGAGTCAAAGTGGTACAGTCCGGCGTTGAAGCCAGCACCAGTTTTTTCAAGTTGCCCGGTGGAGGCTTTCAAACCAGGAGGTGGCGCTTCTTGTGCAGAGCCAGGTGGTCAGAGCGGGAGAAGCTGCGTTCACAGTCGGGGCACTGGAACGGTTTGACCCCTGTGTGCTTGCGGAAGTGTCTCGTCAGCTCATCTGAACGGGCGAACTTCCACGTGCAGCCTTCCCACATGCACTTGTAGGGTTTCTCGCCTGCACATGGAGACAGAAAACAAGAAGGCAGTGAGTGAAAAGGCTTGTAAATGAGGTGATGTGCACACGTTTTGGAAAAGCAAAGCACCACATGTGTGAATCAGGATTCCTCACCGGTGTGCGTCCTGCGGTGTGCTTTGAGGTGGGAGCTCTTGGTGTAGACTTTGTTGCAGCCTGTGAAGTCGCAGCGGTGGATTCGTCGCTTTTTCAGCGAGTCTGGAGAGTCAGCGGGGAGAGGATGCTGTGTGCCCGAATGAACTATTACCGACGGGTTGTTGCCCCTAAGAGAGACACAGAGATGAGAGCGCATGTTAGAGTTCACCTGTCTTCATCTGATGTGACCAGGAGAGGGCGCCAGCGTCAAACAAAAGCCACCTCCTGCCCTCAAGATGGTGAAATCTTAAATGCAAGTTCAATTTGGTTTCTCTCCAGCGCAATAACAACCTCTACCAGTCAGGAAGTTGAAAAACACCTCCCGCCTTTTTCCAGTACACCACACCCTCGCTTTGTCCCGTCACCTCTAACGTGTTTGTTCTTTTCATTGAACCATTCAGCAATCCGTTGGCTGAAATTTGATGCAAATCCTCCATGCACTTGCTGACGGCTGAAAATAAGAAAGATAAACTCCAGAAGTCTAAGAACTGAAATAGCAGATGCAACTTTGTACCACTCTTATGTCCAGCTTCAAAAAGCCAGAGCAGATTTGGTTTCTAACAATCTGCACCCTGTGTGTGTGTGTGTGTGTGTGTGTGTGTGTGTGTTTGAGCGCTTTGTGAAAAAGTATGACACTAAAATTCATCAAACAATAATAATAGAAAAAAATACAAAACAATAGAAGAGCAGAAAATGTTTTCAAGGGTTTTATAGTCAAAGAGAACAAAAAAGGAGTTGTCTTTCTGCACCATCATTAAAGAGTGTGTGTGTATGTGTGTGTGTAAGTGGCAGTTGAGAGCAGGTGTCGAGTGTTGAAATATGAATCCCTCACAGATCGGTTCCATGGAAAGGAATGTGCATAAAAATCCCCTGCCATGCACACACACACACACACACACTTCACACACCCCATCATTATTATACACGTTGAGCAAACATGACCAATTTAACATTTGCATACAGTACGTTTACGTTGTTCATGTGTGAGTGTGTTTCCTCAGAGGAGAGGTGATGACAGATGAAGGTACACCCACTTTTGTTCCCCAGTTTGTTTCGCGGTTGGCATGGGCAACAATGGCCTATGATTGCAAACGCCCCGACAGCTACAGTAAAAGATGGGTGGGGGGTGGGTAATAAGATAATACACTCCATTTACACTCACACACACATACATACACACATAAGCACGAACTAACTTGCAGCATTCCTGGACTATTACACATGTAAGTGACCTGCGATTATTTCTCTGAGGAAAAGCCGATACTTTGTAGAAGAAAAACGACTCTTATAAAACAGATGACAATGGGAGGTGAGGAGGAGGAGGATGAGGAGGTGGAAACAGGAAGCAGAGGAGGAAGCAGGAAGGAATGAGGGGAGGGAAATGAAGGGGTGCAGAGGAGGAGGGCAAGAAGGAGTGGGAGATGCTAGACAGTGAGTGCTGAAAAATACCGGAAGTGCTGAGCGAGGAAGGAGGGGGGTGGGGAGTGGGAGGTAGGAAGAGAGGAGGAAGAGGAACGGGGGAGGTGACCAGCCCCAAGACGGCTGATACGAACTTGCGTGGCTGACGAGAAGGAGATAAGAGGACGCAGGAAGGGGCTGTAATGAGAGGCAGGGCCGACCGACGAGGCTGGAAGTGGAGGAATAAAAGACGCCACAGTGGAATGAAGGAATCTGACACGGCTTGCACACTCTGACTGCAGTCCAGGACAGTTGTCACGTTACTGGTTCTGTGTTATCTCTGTAAATTATAAACTCATCTCTCTCAAGCGTCCCTGAGCCGCTCTTACTTAACTCCTTCTCACCCACATTCCCACCGCATCGACAGAAAGGGTCAGCAGAGTTCAGAGAGTATGTCATTTTGTCAAATAAAAAGGACAGATCTTTGGGTTTGGGAGTTTTTAGTATTTTTGCATTTATTGGACTAGTGACAGAAGACAGTTAACAGGAACTGTCTCCATCCTGAGCATGAGAGTGACAAAAAATACTGCTAGTTAGACGAAATAGCAAAGAAATGACCTGCTACTGAAACTGTGGAACACTGAAACTGACAGCATTCAGAGCCGGGACTTTGAGACATGAGTAAAACTGAGTGTTGTGCACTTAGGTGGATATTAACAATGACAAAATCTAAATTTAAAATTATATTTTTCTTTCTTTTCACAAAACATAATTCATGTGCCTGCAAAAACTTTTTTTCCCATTGACCCTCTGGGACACTGGACTGTGGAGGGAGGGAAATATCCCTGGATGGACTTGAGCTGTTGGGATTTTATGCTGAATGCTTGGTTAGAATCTTAGTCTATAAATGTTTCCTGATTGAAATCAGAATTCAAATAATTTTCTGCATGCAGAATTCTTTGCGTTCAGACAAAATTAAACACTGATAAATTCGAGAAAGTAGTCTTACAAAGTGTAAACTGAGAAAACATTTTTACAACCACTTATGGGGAAGTTTCCTCAGAAATCTTGTTGTCTACATTGTTTTAGTGTGACTTTAAGACACACTAAAACAAGACAGGATGCAATCACAATGATTCTTATCAGTGAGTTTATTTGCTTTCCTCTTAGCATTCAGTCCATCTTGTGTTTTATGTCATACAGCTGTCTGAGTAAATCTTGCTAAATTGAATATTGATAGCCTTGCAAACACTAGAGCACATTTTATTGGTTATTGCTCCCATATAAATCAGCTTTATTAAATTTTAAATGTGCTTCACATTTTTCCCTCAGCCATGCAAGTCCCCTCCCTTTTTTGGTATCGGTGCCAAACCTCACCAAAGCATATGAGTCTGGGTATCGAAAGACCTCAAACAATACCTAGTCCTGGTCTTGGAACTGTACCTGAATTTCAAAAACAATCACAACAGGAACAGATATGTATTTGGCCGAAAACAAGCCTGTGACCACCACTTCCATATAAAGTTAAAGGGGAAGCGCTGCAGCAGACAGGGAAACTTATGAAACCTTTGGTGCCTCTTTCAAAATTTCTATGAGTGTGTCTTTGTGTCACTCACCCGTATTCGTGTGGTATCCTGATGACTGATGATTTCATCTCGTGGCTGCTGTGGAGGTCATGGGCGAGCTCAGGGCGAGGCTCTGTTTTGATTGGCTTGTGCAGGTCGTGGGCGTCGCCTCGCAGCTCCAGGGGCTTCGTAGAGTGAACTGGGTTGACATAAAATCATAACTAAATGTGAGCTGATCGGTATGGCTGGGACTTATTCACATTAACATACTATTAATATCTTATGTGTAAAATTAAGATTAAATCTACAAAGCCAGCGGCCAAAATTGTATGTTTTTTTCCTTTTATTTTTTTCTCTATTATCTCTATTATTTATTACTTAGATGTAAAATATGTTCAGTCATGCTAACAGCATTGAGCACAGTGTCAGGCAACAATAACTCTTACTGGATGGATTGTTGGAATGGGAATTTTGTCACTCATGGTCCTCCGTATATCAAAACTTGCTTTATGACCAAATACCTGCACAACTAATCACCTAAGATGGTGAACATGGCGAACTTTTACCTTCTTAGGATCAGCATGTTAACTCATGCTGTCATTGTCATTGTCATTGTGGCAAAGCAATGCTGTAGCTTTACGGAGCCTCTAGCGTGACTGTAGACGTGCTCGTCTTTCTAAATTAATATATTTATTTTGTCTCATTTTGCATTCTACATTTGCAACTGAATAGTTTCTATATTTTAACCTTTAATACTGATGGGAATTTTGCTTTTTATTCTACTACAGATGTCCTTCTAGGGACAGGCACTGCAAACAGATGCTGTGATTAAAATGGGTGATTTTCTTTTTGCTCTATGTAACAGGAGATCTGGAGATGGGGACCTCTGTGGATGTCAGTGACCTGCATCTGACCACAGAAAACAGAACAAAAGAGACACATTGCTTCCCTAGGAAACAAGAATTTGTCTAAACTGATATTCTGAGAACAGAGGAAATGAAAAGCACTTCTTCATTTTCAGTAAGAGAGAAATTCATTTAAGAAGATCTGAAAAACCCCCCAAAACAAAATGGATATTTACTTTTTTACTGTTGTTCCTGTGTTGTCATTGTTCCACTTGTTTGCATTTTTAACACATACAAGGTGTCATGTTAATAAAGCTCAAATTTCAAGGATAAAAAAATAAATGAAGCCTCACCTGTCTTGTGCTCCCTGCTTCGATGATGGTCATCGTCACTGGCGACAGGTGGGCTCACCATTATCGGCTGGTGCAGGTGGAGTGGGGAGGGGTAGAGGACTGACAGAGGCAGCATGACCGGGGACACCATGACCCCTGACCCCTGGATGACCCCGGACCCTGAGCCGATCAGGGGAGCCACCATGGTGGGGTAAGGAAGTGAGGGAGTGGGCGGCGGCAGAGCGTGGGAGGGCGAGGAGCGCAGCTGGGAGTGCGGTGGGGAGCAGCGCGGGGAGGCACGGCTCGCCGAGCTGTACGGGGAAGGTGGGGAGCTGCGCGAGGAGGCCGGGGAGGAGGCGGAGGAGCAGGGAGGGGAGGAGGAAGACGAGGTGGAGGAGGAGCGCTTGCTGACTGACAGGTCCACGGGCTCCAGCTGGGTATGTGCGGGGTTGCTGGGGGCATGGGGCTGGGTGAAGGCGTGCATGTGTGTCGGGTGGTAGAGGTGGGCAGGATGAGAGAAGATCACTCCGTACGGCTCCGAGGTTTTCACTAACGAAGAGTAGAGTGACTGTGAAAGGGGAGAAAGAGAGGATGCAGGAGAAGGAAACAGTGAAGGGGAACAAAAGAGCAGAGAGTTAAAAATTTCCGTTCTGCATTGAATAACAGGGAAAACATGTTTTTGCCACACAAACAACTATGGCCAGCCAAAAAAATTTAAACCCTGCTCTGTTTGGAAGTGGATAACTGTTATGTCTCGGAGTACAGTGTGTGTGTGTGTGTGTGTGTGTTCATTAGCCTGGCAGAGTTTGCACCCATTGTATGCAAATGTCCACTGTACAGCAGCCTGTTTGTCCAGGAAGAGCTGGAATGTGGGAACCAGTCTGTCTAGACATGTAAAAGGTGTGTGTGAAGGTGAGTGAAGGTGTGTGTGTGTGTGTGCTGGCTGTGCGCATGTATGTGGATCAGAGTTACTGTATAGCATCAAAAGCATGTCAGGGCTTGATGGGAGCACAGAAAAACACACTTACACAAAAACACCCAAAACCACAAATACACACACACACACACACACACGCCACCATGCACTTACCGTCTCCATGTCTGTCTTCAGAGGATAATCATACATCAGCATGGCTGCACAGGCCAGGCTCCTGCAAAAAAAAAAATACATTTACACACTCAGAGTCATTTACTTTTATGTTGTTGTTTTATGGTTTAACATGGGAGATGGTACAACAGTGGTAGAGGAAGTACTCAGATCCTTTACTTAAGCAGAAGTTTTTCCAGTTAAGTGGATTTAAAGTATTAAAGTGGATTTAAAGTATTTTATGAGGAAATTAGTCCCTATGATTGACAGTTCAGTGTTCCCAAGATAGGGGTTGGTTCCCTCCAGGGGGGTTAGAAGATAAATGTAAAGGGTCATGAGATGGTTAATAGGGTTCCTTTTCTATAACTTTTTCCTTTTTTGTGAAATATTGGAGAGTTTGACCTCTTTGGGCCTAAAACCATTATTTACATGAAACTATGTGATAAGACCAAAAAGGTTCGGAAACACTGGTTTAATGTTAAATTTTATAATCCTATCATAAAATACTGACATTAAAAGTAACTGTCAGATAAATGTAGTGCAGTAAAAAGTACAACATTACAAAGTACAACATTATTACTGTTTAAATATCATCAGTAATTTATACAATTAAATTATTTTTAAGGCAGAGGAAAAAGAAATAAACTGCAACTAGATGACTTTTAAAGTGAGATGAGTACACAGGAGCGCACACACACACACACACACACATCGTTAAAAAGGGGTGAAAATCATGATCATGTAAATCAAGTGAAAGGCTCGACAAGAGTCTGTAGTTAAGTATAGGTGCTTGAAAAGAGTCTATACATTTGTGTGTCAGCGCTCTCCACCTCAATTCCAGGAAAGGTCAGACAATAGCCAAACATTTATATATTATACAAATATTTTTTTTCTGTCACAATTCACACATCCTCTCCTCCTCTCTACTTTTATCATTTCCACCAGAGGCTTCTCTCTCTAACGGAGTCAATCGTGTCTGTCTGACATTCTGTCAGGTGGTGTAAAAAAAAAAAAAATTAATAGGGTGAGTGTCACCTGAGAATACCTGCCACTCAGACAGGGCTACTTTACGACGGGACGTTTTTATAAGGCTACAAGTAATGGGTGTGATGTGACTAAAAACTGCCCAGTTTCGAAGACTACACAGTGATAGTATCACGCATTTCAAACAGGCAGAAACACACACACCACCTACTAAGGCCTGTTGAGTGTTTGGATCAAAGGCATGTGAGGTTTCAAAGGTGGTTCCAGTTACCTTGGCTTTAAATGGCCAGGTGCAGCTGCGATGACTCCGTGTTTGTACCTAAACCGGTGTGTTTATGAGCGTGGTTGTGTGTGTGTTCACTGGAGCATCAAGGCAACCTGAACTGTCAAAGAATGTACCCCGAGAGAGAGTGTGTGAATGTGTGTGTGTGTGACCTGATTAAAGTCCACAGTCTGGAGACAAGTTAGCCTTTAATTATTAACAAATGGGCAAGAACACGGGTCGTCACACCGTTGCACGCACACACATGCGCACTCGCTCACACACGCTCACACTCACACACAGTTGGGGAGTTGACCAATTGGAAAGCAGGATGCTTGCTTGCTGGGTCAGGAAGGGTGTGAACATGACGACTGAGGCCTCACCCTTCGCCCGGCTCCAAAGAAACAAAGAGACTGCAGTCAGGTGGAGACTTTAGATGTGTGTGTGTGTGTGCGTGGGCGTGTGTGTACATACGTCTTTGAGAGTGTGTTTTCTAATCTGGGATTGTATTGTATCGTAGTTCAACTAGAGGTCAAGTAGTTGTTCTATTGTGGTTGTGAATTACACACAGAGGCGACAATAACAGCAGGTATGAAGCTTCTTGAAACAGGAAGGACAGAAGGAGCAGCTTCTCAGATTGTAAGCACAGAATGAACACGGCGTACCGGTGTTTTCCCGACAGACACGTGAAATTGAAAATGTCCAAATGACTCCTTGGGTTAAAAAAAAAACAGTGGCAATTGTGGAAGTCCCCACACCTTGTGTCTATCCTGCCTTGTTTTTTTTTTATGTTTCCCCTCTGCTATTGAAACAGTAAGTATCCATTACTTGTATTGAAAGGGTGGGACTTTAGCAGGAGATGAATCTCTTACTCATCTCATTTGCAGACAAGGAGACTAAAAGTGTCATCTATGGAAAGCACCAGAAAACAGGCTAGGACACTGTTATCCAACTACAGTCACAGCTTTCAGCAACATGCACGGCTGCCTAATCTAATGATTGTCATCTATTAGTCTGATTAATCTAGTCTAGTTAGTCTAGTTAATTTCTTTCATTAATTGTTAAGTGTACAAAATGTCAGAAAATACTACAACAGTGTGGATCACTAGATCCCACAGCCCAAGGCGACGTCTTCAGATACTCCTTACTTGTCTTACCCACAGTCACAAATCCAGAGATATTTACTTTAACTCCCCTTTACAAGAAGTACACTATATCTAATGCATTTTATCATATTTATTTTTTTTAACAGCTATAACTCCTCCACCTATAAGGTGAGGCTGGTTTGTGAACAGATAATGAATGACTGACAATAAACAATTCATAGGAGCTGTTACAAGTGTTGACAAAAAAAAACAAAACAAACAAACACTTAACATGTCCTCATAACTGCTTTACAACCACATTGTAGTTATAAACCATTCATTAAAAATTTGCTTATAAATGGATTTAAAGGATTTAACGTAAAGTGTTACCCTATATTTAGTTTACATGATAAAAAAAAAACTTTGCTTTACTGCAGTAAGCAAATCCTCACACTGCAGAAGCTTAAAACAACAAACATTTGATTATCAAAATCCACTGCAATCAGTTTTCTCCTAATTGATCAATTCTCCTTGCCTGTAGGTGTTGAGAAAAAAAAACTTTTTTTAGACAGCTGCTGCTATTTCTTTTCGGCCTATAGGTGGCACTGGTTGTAAAATGTGTTGAATTGATATGAAAATGAGTACCATCTCTGGAGAATCTGCTAAATGATGATGATAAACAGAAACATGTGACTCTGCGAGTACAAAATGTCTGAAAATAAACATCCATCAAACACAAATACATAGACACGAGTGACCTGGGGGCCTCCTTTCACATGCAGTTAATGCAAATTATCTTGTCACTGTAGGGCAGCGTTCAGCTGGAGGTAGATTTACAGTTGCACGTTTATGAACACATCACTCATGTGTAACAAACCCCCGCAGCACTCTGCGTACATTTAAAATCCTGGAAAGAACACATGCACTCTTGCGAACATACCGCTGATCTCACATCACCCCTCGCAGGATTACTCACATGATGGTGAGGTTGAGGCCTGAGGTCTTTGCGTAAGACACAAAGACATGTTTCTCATCATTTAGTGGGCTACATGCGCTTGTCACCAGTCTGTCAGTAAACACAGGGCAATTTGGATGACACTATCAAAGACCTGGGTCAAACCAAAACGGCTGTTTAATGCGATCTGCATGGTGGTGTATGCCAGGTGGTTTGGTTTTACCACACGGGGGAAATGAACAGATGAATTACCAGGCAGCAATGACAGCAGCAGAGACCGTCCTTATGAAAAAAACAAACTTTCCCTCGGGCTGCATCGTAAAAGCATAAATACAAAGATGCCAAAAGTTTAGACAATCACAGGAAATTTAATATATCCACGCAGCATCTTCCTCAGTACACCTCCAAAAAGTAAAAAGCCTCAGGGGGAGAAAAGACAATCTGCAGCTGGAGCTTGTTGATTTGTGCAGGAGTCACGTGTTACATTTAGAGCTGCAATGCTGATCAGCCAGTAAAATCGAGTGAAAGAAAATGAATCAGCGACAACTATTTTCATAAATCAGGAAAAGTGTTAAGCCATTTTTCAAGAAAAATACTAAATCATCCCAAGTTTAAGCTTTGTCCCTATAAGCATATTGGATATCTCTGGATTTTTAAATGTGGATTGATCAAAACAAGGCATCTGAGGATGTTACTTCACGCTTTAGGAAAATGTAAGGACCATTTGTTTCTGAAATTCTAAAGACCAAATGACAAAATGATAAACATATTAATCGAGATAATAAATAAATAAATATAATGGTATTAAATAATAATAATGATGATAAAGACTGATTAGCTGCAGCCGTAGTTGCATGAATCTCCACTTGGACTTAATTTTGAAACAAACACCAAACTGATCAGTTGGAGGAAAAAACAACATCTTTCAAGTAGAAATCAGATACTTGTTGCACCTCTGCTGCATCAGATGTCCCTCAGATGTAAAAAAAAAAAAATCAAAAGAACACATTACTGTGAAGCGCTGCACCTTTTTGGTAAATAAGTAGCCCAACCTGGGTCGTTGAGAAGTATTTTCTCCCTGTGCGCTCTGCATGTGGGCGTGTGTTTGTGCATGTCAAGTGTGGTCTGCAAATATTGTCCTTCTAGGTCAGTAGAGCTACTGTGTACTCAACCCCAACCCACTCGGCAAACACTTCCTGCACCTCTCCCTCTGTGTCTGTCTCCACCCTTGGACTCCAGATTGTCCCCCGCACCTCTTCTTCGCAGCAATCACTTGCATCATTACTACTGTATTTATCTGAAGCGCACACCACCCCACACTCTTTTTCTCTCCCTCTCTATGACTGATATAAAACAACATGACTGAAGGGGAAAATATTGTGGCTTGGAGTCCCTGGCTACTGACTCAACCACACACACACACACACATGCACATTGCACACACACAAGTACGTATACACACTCTCAGCCGCACACCAACTTTTTTGCTAGCTCAACAGAATACACACACTAAATCACTAAAGGACTAAATTATTACAGACACGCACACATGCTCAAGCACACGCAGACACACACAGGGCTACACACACACACACACCCTCTAATGGCAACAGGCTGGAGATGATGAGATCACCAGAGAGACCAGAAACCTCCAGACAACAGCTTTGTCCAAGAACACGCCGCAATAGACACACACAAACACACACACACACACACACACACACACACAGAGCCTTCATTTCCCTGCTTCTGACACTTTTGCCTTTCTTTACCCCCTGTCTTACCTTGTCAGCCTGACCTCATGTTGGCTGTCTCACACCTGACTGTCATTTTGAACAGGCGTGTGATCAATATGTGCACATACGTTCATCAGAACTTCATGTACACTCACCGTAGCCTGACTCAGACCTCGTAACCTATTTGCACCCCTCAGGGAGCGCACCGATTACTCTTAATTTAAAATCCCAAATTACGTGAGTCACCAAGGTGGCGAGCTAATATTCCAGCGTTGAACTTTTCCCTTTTCTGAGCTCACCTCCGATAGTTTTTTCATTGCTCCACGCTCCCTCGGTTGCCCTCAAATTTACTCCTTCTCTCAAGCTCTCACCCCCTACTGTACCTCCCTGCTCCTTAATTTCAACCCCTTACCTCACTTCCTACCCCTGACTCTCCTAATAACGCCTCATGTGCTCCAACTTTGACTCCTCTCACTTTAAGGCCCCCGCTTAAGCCCCCTATCCTCTTATTTTGGCTTCCTATTCCCTCATCTGAGCTGCCTAACCCACTCCTCCCATCCTTTTACTCCCCCAGACACACACACACATAAACGCACACACAGAGGCACGTAACCCCTCTCCGCTCCTCTCCAGCAGACTGTGGGGCTGCGGGCCTTCAGACCTTGGGGGGAAGCCAGAGGGGGCCGTCAGCAGGGGAGAGGAAACAGGATCCATCATCACGCACACATGCAAACACATGGAGACGAACATTTAAAGACACACCAGAGTTGACATAAGCCTTAAACACTGACAAAAACACACACACGTGCACACACCTCAAGCTATACTTGTCAAAGACGGCAAAGTTTTGAGCCTTTCCAGACAACTGAGGACAGAGAGAATGAGAGAAGTTGCCAGAGAGAAAAGGAGAGAGAGAAGCGGAAGCCCTCTGAGTTTAGTCTGACTGTTATTATTTCCACACTGTGTGATGGGTCGGGGGGTGTAAAGAAGAGAAGGAGAAGGAGGAGGAGGAGGAGGAGAGTGAAGCCAAATGGGGAATGCTGCTGCAGCAGGGGGCCTGCGGTTTCCTGTCTGACCCCCCCCAACACATATATACACGCACACACACACACTGAACCTCGCTACCCAAAGAATGAGAGGAGAGAGGAGAGAGGGGGGAATAGAAGGAGAGAAGGGGCAAAGAAAACAGCCACTCTGACCAAACTATGTCAAAATGGAAGTGGAAAGAACAAGGCAGAGACAGAAAACGAAGTGGGTTTTGACCAAAATATGACAAAACTTCAATGAACCTCAAACATGGGGAGAGGGCCGGTGGTAAGAGAGAGCTACACAGTCACAGTGGCTCAATCCAGTGGTTTAAGCAGACACACTGCATAAGTGTGTGTGTGTGTGTGTGTGTTTGTATATGTGTGTGTGCTGGCGTGTGCGTGAAGTTGTGTAACAAGTCACAGCTTTTTACGTTTATGGCTGTCTGTGGACCACAGTGTCCTTACTCCCTTAACTTCTAATGGAGAATCACCAACTATTCAGCATCCAGGAGTTTAATATTTAGCCCTAATGTTCCCTCGGACATGCCCTTTGAACAGTGTGTGTGTGTGTGTGTGTACACACTCTTGCGCATTTTGTTCCACCAGATAACATCAGCTTGTTGATTCAGGAAAAAAAAAAGGGCTGGGTGGGGTATTTGGGGTGTGTGTGCATAAAAGTGTGTCAGCTCTAATGAGAGACATATAAATAAGAAAAAATACTTCTTTTTAAAGGGGAGTTCATCTCATCTTTTTCTGCTTCTTTTTTCAACTTTTTCCAGAGTGAGAGAGGAGTGTGAAGTAAGACAAAGAGGCAGAGAGAGAAAGAGAGCGAGGTCGCCCTCATTCCACCCGTCCACCCCCCACATCCACATCCCTCTCTCCTCCCTTCTTTCTCCCTCGTTCTCTCTCTCTCTCTCTCTCTCTCTCTCTCGCTCTCTCTCTCAGTCCGGGCTCTAAACAGGATAAGAGCTTCATATGCCAAGTGGAATGTGTGACGCAAGCCTCAGCCTTGAAACAAAGCACAGGAAACAGGGAGAGACAGAGACGGAGAAACACACAGAGAGACAGAGAGCCAAAGAAAGAAAGAAAGAAAGAGATGTGTATTGTGAGGGGTGTAATGAAACAAGAAGACAAAGAAGCTCAGGTGTGACAGAGGGTTTGAATCCTACACACACACACACACCTGTCACATGTGTGTAACACTGCCCTGAGCTCTGACACCACGCAGCAACACTGAGGATCACCTCGCTCACACACACACTCACACAGCACTGCTTCAGATTCAGCTTCTACTTGAGCAGCTACTTGACTGCAGCAATAAATCACCTCATCGATGAAGTCCAATGAAAGAAAAAAAAGCAACAGTTTCTGAATAATCAATGAATCACTTCAGTTGTTTGATCAAGCAAAGGTGGCGCATTCAGACTGTCTGACTGCAGCTTCTCAAAAGTGAAGGTCTGCTGCTTTTCTTACTATTACTTCTAATTCACTGAAATTGTCCTCTGAATAATCATTATAATCTGACATTATCTTTACTATTTCACTTCATGTTACACTTCTGAAACCAAACATTAAATCTCTCCACAGGTCAAGTGATCACAAGGACTTTGACATGTACACTACCTGTAAATCACACATGTGGCCACACTTTAAATGTCACCAAAAAAGCACAGCAGGGTCTCTCCCCTTATTTCCCCTCACTAGCCCGTATATTAAATCTTATTTTAATTAGTCAAACAACCCCCTGATCTATAAAAGGATCTAAAGGTTATTAATAGCAGTGCCTTTCTGCTGCTTTACTGTCGGATTACATCAGTTATCAGCAGCGGGAGGGCCAATACTCATCAGACCGATACCTTTGAAACAAACCACCCTGGTTTTCCTCATTTTCACAACATGAGATAATAAGAATTGACCAAAAAAAAAAAAAAAAAAAAAATAGGGAGCTGCAGTAAAGACATGTTAGAGTGATCAACTAATCGGGCTAATTAACCACACAGCCTGGTCTCATTAAAAACTTTACATTTATGGACTTCTTCTCTATCCCACAATAAAGTCTACATCTCAGCTTTAAGGAGAAAAAAAAAAGAAGAAAAGACCAGACACGGATCAGACAGGAGGTGATAGGAGCAGCGGGTCGCCGCGCTCCGGGTCCAGGAGCGCTCCGAGGCGGATCTCGACTTACTTCTCGGATGGAGTGCGCGGTCTATTCCTGGAGGAAACAGGGAGAGTTTCACAGCTCCCCCGCTCGCTGAACAGGAGTCAAAAAAAAAAAAAAAAAAAAAAGATGACAAATAATAATAATAATAAAAAAAAAAAAAACAGGAGAAGATGAAGCTCCTTCTCGGTGCGAAACTCAATTAAGCGACTGAGAGAGGTGACGCCGCTGTGACACTGACATCAGGCTCCGAGAAAAACAAGACGCTCCGCTGATCGATGGCTCCACGAAACTTCCCTAAGTTACGAAACTCTCTCTTTCCCCCTGTGTGTGTGTGTGTGTGTGTGTGTGAGCGCCTCTCTCTCTCCGGTTTTGTCGTTTAGAAACTGTTGCTGTCACATGATCCGCTGTCTGTCGGTCCTCCACGGGGTCGGGCCGCTGGGCGGGACCGGGGCGGGGTGGTCCAGTGTGAGTGTGTGTGTGTGTGTGTGGAAGAAGTATTCAGATCCTCTACTTAGTAAAATAGCTACTGAAATAAAAAGTCCTGCATTCAAAATCCTTTGCAGGTTAAGTAGCCTTTCATATGCAAAATGTACTCAAAGTATCCAAAGTAAAAGTACTCACTCTGCAGTAAAATGCCCCCTGTCAGTGTGATACTGTTATATCTGATGTTTCTGCATGAATATTGCTGCTGCATTAGTGTGCATGTTGCATTTGACACCTGTGGATGTTTAAGGTTGAGTCTATTTAAATGACTTTATGTACTGTTGGGTAGCTGAATCATGGGTAGCCGTGCATCATCGTCTGTGAGATCATCACGTGTTTGCAGCAGCTCTGAGAATTCATTTAAAAAACACACATTTTCAGTTTCATTTCATCCTCTAGTTTATTACAAAATGTTCAAAATCATCTTGCAGGTGCGTGGTTTTCACTGGACCAGAGAGTGTTTGAGAAATTGTAATTGTAAAAATAATTACAGCTGTCAGACAAATGTAGTGGAGTAAAACATGTGATATTTAGCTCTGAGATGTATAAAATAAGTAGTGTAAAGTTACATTTTAATGGGACTATTCAAGTAAAGTATAAGTACCTTGAATTTCTACTTAACCACGGCACTTGAGTAAATGTATTTGGTTTAATTCCACTGCTGGTGTGTGTGTGTGTGTTGCAGTTTCCAGCAGAGAGCTGTCATTAGTGAAACTGTATGTTTTCTGTGTTAAATGAAATTTAAGTGTTCAGTATGCCAAAATTTGGCACCGTGACCTGAAAGGTGGATTGAGGAAATTACACTTTAGACACAGAAAACAGCTTCTTATGTTCTTATAAACAGAAATAGTGTCACCACAATAAGACACACATGATCAAACATTATATAAATTCTAAATATTACTTATCTAAAAGCGAATAGGTATTATAAGTATTTATATTTCTTGTCACATACACGAGGGAGGCAGAATATTAAAACCACATTTGACTGTAATACAGTGCAGAACAACGCCACCAACTACCACCTCAGTGCTAAAACATATGATTTAATTAACACCTCTATGACAGTGTCAACAAAAACTAAACATTGCAGACATCATGGCAGAACAGTTGTTGTATTGGATTGCATTAGACTGTGGACATGTAGAATTTGATTATGCAAAGTAACTAATAAAATACAATACAAATTGAGGAGGAAAAAGTGCAACATTTGAGTGTAGAAATACAAAGCTGCCTAAAATGCAAATGTTTCACTTCATTCTAATTTATATGAAAGTGGTGGTCATATGTCATAAAAAAACCATGGCATCCAACTGTCAGAGGATCATCTACAATTGATTTGTCTCCTGCTTTAATCAGTCTTTGGACACAGTTTATTCAGTAATTACAAAAATTAATGATGCAGCAGATTGATAGCAGGTTGCACTCCTCCGTGTGTGTGTGTGTGTGTGTGTGTGTGCAAATGAACACTGACTTTCAAGGAATAAACTCTTCTGACAAGGTACTGTCTTACTGCTATGAGGGTGGGATATACAATTATAGAGCAGAGAGTTTGTATAACAGGTTATAAACTGTAATGTGCTACGTTTTTTACTCAATACTACAGTTTCTGATGGGCTGACAGGTACACACAAAGTTCCTGTCAACAGTTACACTCCTGATGTAACTCAAATATTATCCTATGTATGCTTCACGCTATACTTTCAGTTTAAGATCCATTAAGAATTTTTTAAAAAGTAACATTAAATAAAATGACTAAATGTAAAGTGAAAGAGCTTGTACTATTAGTGAACCCACTGCAAATCAACGCTCAGCTTATAGTAGCGCACGAGGCCCGTAGCGAATTGCCTTGGTTTTTCTGTGACACTGTGCAAAGGCTGTACTGCACAGCGCAGTTACAGTAATTCAAGTTCAAGTTTTGTTTGAGGGTCAACAGAGAAAAGCTAATCTTGTCTTGGTTGGTGTGAACAAACAATAGATTAATGTATTCATATTCTACCATTGTACTCTGAATGACCTGAATGTAAAAGAACATTTTTAAAAAAATCAACACAGCAGTGAGAGTGAACCGAAACAGTAAAGTAAGTTGTGGGCTGTTACAGTTGGACAGTTAAACAATGAGCCGAAGTTCACGTTAAATCTCAGTGAAGCCACAGAGGAGTTTCAGATTTTAATAGCAATCATCTTAACTCTTTCACATTGTTTACATATTGTGATGTTATATGTTATTTAAAAAATATTGATAGCTACTTTCATTCAAACCTCTGATTGCCGTCCAACACTGTGGTACACCCTCAGTCCTCAGTTACAGCAACAATAAAGCTTATGATTCAGATACTTTTATCAGAGGTTTGTAATATAATGAATGAAAAAATCAGTCCATGCAGTTGCACCACTCACTTGTGAAGCAACAAATGAATTTTGCATGCAGCCTTTGTATTTTATTAGGCCACTGGCTGTGGCATAAAAGTGATAAAACACTATGAGCTGCCTTGATACTGAAAATGATTTATCCTCTTGTTCGCATATCCTCTTCATCCATGTTTTCACTTCCATGTACAACATACTCTTTAAACACAGTAATGCCATTTTATTCTGTAGCCACATTCGATACATGTCCGAGGATCAGCTGGCAGGTGTCCATCAGAATCTTTTATCTGAAACGTAATTCCAGTGAAGATTAACACCTTTTTATCTTTGGTCAGGGGCCATAGTAAATAGTGAGTGTTACACAGCACTCCTACAGAACAGAACATGATTTTACATGCATTTTGTGCTCTCTTTAATGTGACGTAATAATTTCTGTTCATGTTTATAATTTTCATGCTGTAGTAACATACATGCAGGTGTTCAATTCCACTCAGTTCCTTTATACATGTGGAAAAACTCCAAGAGGCAAAGAGCAATATAAAATCCTGCTCCCTTTTTCTGTGGAAAAAAAAAGGTGGGGTGGGGCAAACTCCTAACTTAGCACATGCAGGCACGCACACACACACACACACACAGTAGCATTATAACCCTGTCCTCTATGCTTTTAAAGCATGGCTGTGTGCCACTGCGGTGCTAGCTGTTGAAAAAAGGCAGTGATGATATGACAGCTGTTATTACATGGATGGTTTCTAGATTAGTGTAGGTGTGTGCCTTTCAAGTTTGAACACACATCCGTTTAGGCTAAGCCAGCTCCGTCTGCATTTGAATTGGAGCATGATGATGTTTTACTGTCGCTTTGCATGATGCAGAGCCTGTTGGGTCGGGTAAATCATCGTAACAGTGCTCCATGATACACTGTGGCAGGCTCTGACATTACGACATTACGTAAGTAACATACATATGTGGCAGGTGCGTCATTTATTTAAATGCCTGAAGTAAGTACAGTATGTACAGGTTCTCCTACCTGGAGGTTAGCATATGTCAGCAAAGTCTGTTAAATCCTACCTCAAACCAATATTTGATATCTGACAGATTCACAGAACCTGTACCACATGGCAAGTTTAAAAAATACCATCAGAGTTGAGGTTGTTTCTAATCTGTCTTTTTTTATCTTTGCTTTCCATCACAATAATAAAATATCAAATTCATACCCATCTACGTAGATACATATCAGGTAGACAAAACACAATCGCTTGTGGACTGTTTACTTCACTACACCGTTCATAGTAACATCTGTTACCTGACAGTGTCTTATACACAAAAACATCTAGACTTGACAATGATTTGTGTTGTGAAGTGTTTTTTACCATTTGGAGCAAGGCAATGACTAAACAGGCATAAACGCTCAGTTTCTAATCTTTCTATCTTGATCTTTGTCTTCCATCACAATGATCAAAAACCAAATCATCAAATTTGGTCTGAGGTAGCAGAAGTCAGCAGTGAAATAACACACACACCCCAACACTCCGTCCTACAGTGGTTGGTCATGCAGAATCACACTTCACACAATTTCACACTAGCATCAGCCCCACACCCTGGATTGTTCATTCTTCTCTCTCTCTCTCACTCCCCCTCTCTCCGTGTGTGTCTGCACATGCATGAGCCAGCATGTGCGTACAATGCAGAGTTAGTACCCACTGACAAAATCTTTAAATAGGACGAGCATTAACTTTTCAGCACACCGAGCTCAACAGGCCTAAAGGGCAGAGTTCATCAGCTGTAAACAGCTAACAAGTTCATTCACATGCACATGCAAACACAAAACAAAACACACAAAAACAGACAAAGACTCACACAAAAACAGACTTTATGGTTCATTTGATGGCATTTAGGAATTAAAGGATCATATGTTAAAATAACTTGTTGTTCAAGTGAACATCATGAGTTGTGGAGTAGGAGTGAAGGGTCATACACACTCACACATCAGCTTTTAACACGGGCAGAGCTGTACCCTGAAATGAAGAAATGCAGAGGTTGAGGGTTCATCAGTGCCCCAGAAAACTTAGAAAGGCTTTTTTTTATCGTTTATTTCTCTCTATATAAATATATGCTGTAAGTCACAGAATGCCACCATTAAAGGTGTTATTTTATTCATTGTTACAGTTTCTTTTCTTTTCGTTTTTCTTTTGTTGGTTAAAAAGTTGTGAAATTTAAATATACCCTTTCACTTTCACCACTCTATTGCACTCTATAGTCACACTTTAAGTTATGTTATGTTATGTTTATGTTATGTTATGTAAGTTATGTTTATTTATTTATTTCTATTTTCTTGACCTTTTATGTATGAGAGGGTACTGTAAAAACCGGAGTTAAATTCCTTGTATGTGTACACATACTTGGCCAATAAAGCTGATTCTGATTCTGATATACTGGGTGTAAAACATGAATGTGCTATTCATTACATGTTAGTCTTTGCTTAAGAGTCCTTAACTACTGTCAGATTGTTGACAGGAAGTGCCTCTGATGTGACCTGTGAAGAGTCATAGATCAGTGTTTCAGTATCAGTAGATCAGGATCGGTTATTTTTCTGAGACTGGGCACAAACACAAACTGTAGAGTCACATGGGTGTAACTTAACACATTCTGGGGTCAGGACATCACCAAACAGGCGCAAATGCAAAAAAGAAAGACTACACCTGGAGAACTGAGTGAAGACTGTTGATTGTGTCCCAAATCAATACGCCACATTATTTCCATACACAAAATAGTCTTAGTATAATGTTTTAGAAGTTAGAATTAAAAAACATCAGCATATTTTATATGTATTGTTTTTACACAGGAAATGAAACAATACACGTGTGAACTGTAAGTTTGGAAAGATACTGTCTATTAAACTTCACATAAACATGAACATATTTTCCAAAGAATTAATGAAATAATCAGTTTATTTTTATTTCTCTCAGCTGTCCACCATTTCCTCTGTGTATTGCATTATGGGACAAAAATGTACATTGACAGCACACTTTATGCTTTCTGTCAAGTTTGAGTACTTCCTCACTTCTGAAACAATCCCAAAATCAATCATTAGCTTCAGGTTATTTGCATGTGCCTGTAAGAAAAGATGAATCATTATATAGACTTCACAGGTATTTTATCCTGAAGAATGTGAGGAGTCATAGGACTCTCGAATTACTCTCTGTCCTTTGTGTGTGTGTGTGTGTTCACCTTTACAAGTATCTGTAATATATTTATTTGTTTTAAGGTGGAATGTGGGATATCATATTATCTTCTGTTGAAAACGTAAACAAGTCTTTTTCTGTGGAAACACACACAGAAAAGCCCAGATGGTGATAGTTCACTGCTCAACACCTATCATGACCTCAGTTAGGAGCCACTTTGAGCTGACGGAGAAATAACTGCAGTGAAGTGAAATTTTCTTACCTTTTGAGGACTCTTTATAAAATACCCAGGATAAAAATATTAGTTCTCATCTGATTAATTGTCGAAGTCATTTAATGAGAAAAAAAAATTCCAGCTTCTCAGTATGGATTTGCTGTTTTTTGTGTTTTAGCAACCAAAAGAAATCATACAAACAGAGAAAATTGTTGTCAGAAAATGTAAATTCTGACCAAAGAAAACCTTTTTTCCCCCATATTAACAGAATGGATATTTTGATGAGGTGTCACAATATGGCTGCTGGTGTAGCTGGCAGAGACTGCTGATACAATGCTAATACCTTTAATGACAGACTAGGCCATTCATCTCTATGAGGCTGTATGTAGGTTTGAGCTAAATGCTGTGATCAACATGCTATCATGTTCATAGCTCAAAAACCTAATATAAATGCTTGCGCAGCCACACTAATACCATGGGGCTGAAACATTATGAAAACGTGTGAAATATTGTCTGTATGTGTAGTCCTATAACTACAACTAGAGTGTTTATACCTTCAAGAATATAGGTGGTGAATGGTCCATCTCCAAATGCCATTACTGTGATAACAATTACATTTCATTTATTATTTATTGCCATATTTACCGTGAATATTGCTGTTATGTATTATGTTTAAAAATAGATTTCATTGTTTCGGCCTATAGTGGTTAATCTGGATTGACTGAACTATTATTCAGTGCAGCTTTATCAACGCCAACAACAGCAACTCCTTCCAGTGAATTAGAAGAGAAAGCAAAAGAAATGTGAGCCGTGTGTGTGTGTGTGTGTGTGCGCGCATGTGCACTAGTGTACCTTTCCAACAGTGGATCTCAGAGCTGTTATACTAATGGCAGACTGGTTAGGTAGGACATTTGGAAGTCAACTGTAGGTCATGCTTCAAGCTAAAATCACATCTATGGCACAGGATTTCAGTCACTTTTAAAAAGTACTCGGATCTTCTTCTCGTAAAGGAATGCAGTTTGTTTGTTGATGCACATGACAGTTCCAGATTTTACTGTACTGATGATGTTCACCAGTTCACGATGATTTGAATTAATATTCATTTGCAACATCATGTTACAACAGATAAGATTTTTAGATCAGTAATATCTTTTTTATCTTAATTTAGTTTTTTAATGCTTGTTTTTGCTGACTTAGTATGCACAACCAGCTTTTATGTGTGCCCGCATCTCCTTTCCTAAAAAATGATGTCATATGTGGTTCAGGTATTTGTGCAGACGAACAACAGTGAGCACAGGTCTGGGACGTACATAGTGAATGGATTGAGACTTCAGATGTTTAAAAAAGATGTCAGTCCTCTTAATTTTTTTTTTTTTTTTTTTTTAAACTTGTTCACCGTCCGTGAGTTAGATACATGCACAGACAATTTTCTGTACAGACACAATGCAAATACTAAAATGTAAAACAACAGTAAAACAAAAATAAAGTCTCACACTGAACACGTGAGGCTGAATTGTACAGCCTGTCTACTGTCAGGTACTGTTAATATAATATATTTAACTCTTCCCCCCAAATGCCTCAAAACACACAACACGTTCCCTCCTATCAGACCACTGTATAAAAAAATGAGGGCTGCAACTAATATATTATTTTCATTATTGATAAATATACAGATTATTGTCTACTTTCATCCATTAACATTCGGTTTATTTGTTTTGTCTTACCAATAAACCAAAAGCCAAATACAATAAGTTAACAATAAGTTAAGACAAAGAGGAAGCCAGACTTCATAATTAAGAATCTGGGAGTGGAGTATTTTTAATCAAATATCTAAATAATTGCAGACTATTTTTTACTTATTACTTATTTTAGCTCTAAAAATATTGATATTCCTCCAAACCCATAACCTACAACTTTAATGAACCAAATAAATCCACCATGTTAGGGACAGTTTGTCAGACTTACACTTTGCAAGTCCAAACTATGGAAATGAGTATCCCCATAACTGGACCCTTGCCAGTCATCTTTTAAGGTAATGACTCAGAACACAAATACGCAGCTTCTGCATTCAATGTCGATGAATGTGACCTGCGAGTTTATACTGATTACCTGGGGATCATCATGATAAAATATGATGATGGTCACCATAATAACTTTCTATAGCTGTTTAAGTCTATCTTACAGTATCATGGGCATGGACGCACTGCTAAAACTGGATTTCTGGATCATATTTTATGGTTTCAGCAGTACCTGAAATTTCTTGTAAATGCGCACATGTCCTGACAGCAAAACACAGATGATTCAAATGCTCTTTGCAATGTGTTGCACCTGAAACCTGATGAGGGCCAAAAATTCAAATCAGTCTTGTTTTTATGCTTTGCTAAGATGGAAATGTTAGTGTATCGATATAAGCAAAATGCAACAAAGTGCAATGGAAACAGATTAACCCAACATGACACTGATGCCCCTCCCCCTCCCTGTGCACAGACTTTAAACAGTAACCACAGCAATCAGGCAAATTAAGAACACCAAGAAGAGCGTGTCACAGGCAGAAACAACAATGCTGTTTCTAATGAACCAGAACAATTTGATTGTGATTCGAAACAGATAATGCCACTTTCTGCTTGTCACTTGTGACAAATGGGCATTCAGCGATGACATTTGGGAGGTGCAGTAAATGGTGAAACTTGGCACTGTGACTATTTGTCCAACATTGATTTGGCTTTTACCCTGGAATCAGTGATAACATCTTCAAAACAACGAATCGCAACGATGACAGCCTTATCATTACCATCATGAAAATCCTTTTTCAATGTCAAGGAACACTAAGAGGTTTCCTTCAACATGAAGTGAAGATTGCTTCCTCTGGTATGTAGAAAGAAGGATGCAGATGTTAAATTTAATGACTTATTAATACATTTTGACTCCTAAATTAAAAAAAGTTGGTAACTTTTACACCTCATTACAGTTCCCTGTTAGATTGGGTAACTGGTGTCTTAAGCATCATTTCTAAAAATTCACATTTGTTGTAATTTCATACTCCCATTGTCTTGCCTGTTTTATTGTTTACTAGGAAGCACTTTGTATCTTTGTTTAGAAAATGCTACAGAAATAAAAAGTCGTCATTATTAATAATAATATCACGAATGGCCTTTATGTTTTGTTTGCAGCTCAATTGCTAAGGTGAAATGACTCTGACTACATTAGATGACATTGACACAAGTAGGGGAAGGATTGAGTTTGTTCATACGTGGAAGGTTTTAAGGAAAAAAGGCAGACATACCAACGGTAGGCTGGGTCAAAGTCAAAGACGGCCTGAGGGGTGGTTCACACCCTTTGTAAGAAAGTATCACATGCTCTATTGCAATGCTCTCTTGCATCTCTCAGAGTACATTCTGTTTGAACAAGACTGAAATGTTTAAGAACTTAAGAGCTCTTGGTTTAAGAACATTTGTGTGAAAAAAATCAGCTTTACCACCTGCAGCTGCACTGAATTCAAAGATGAGATGAGATTACTCCTAGCTCTCCTCGTTTTCATGCAGCAGCCAGCATTTACGTTTTTTTTTTTAACTGTTGGCAAAGATGAGTCAGTCAGAGAAGTCACAACAAAGTCCTCATTATCTGCTGTTGGAGACATCCAGACCATCCAAGTGTGCTACCATGATACTCACGGCAAATCAGATCAGCAGGAAAGTATGAAGTCTCTCAGGTATTTTATGGTGAAAAACACTGATGCTAAAACGACAAAGACAGATAAAGCCGGTTTCATGCATTCCTATGGGTTCAGTGCATTATCTGCCTAACTAGGAAAAACAATACGAAGTGGCTAGATGGGGTGATAGATAACCAATGCTAACAATAACCAACGCAAAAATGCAGGAGTGTAGTTCTGTGGAAGGCAGAGAGACTGACAGAAGGCGGATGCCAAGTAAGATTTCACTGGAACACCGGGCTGCTTAATACGCTCAAATTCATTCCTCAGATGGACATGCTGCTACTCCTGCTGCAAAAGTAAATAAGCATGAATGTTCTCTGTCAGTGTCAGTATAATAAAGATGTTTCTTTGTCTCATCTTCCACTGGTGAATTTCTTTCAAGCTTTGCAATCGTTTATGCCATTCATTCAACTCTGGCAGAACTCTCCTCAAATAATTCTTCCCCTATACTTTACTAAACCAAATCATTTGCTGGATGCTGATATTTAAATATCATAGTTATGCTGTCAATATACTTGTTTGAGAGGAACCATGCCTGCACAGAGTCACTCACCGGTGACCACCACACACCACATGTTGGTTAAAATGAACTTGTTGTGGCATCTCCATAACTTGGGTGACAATAGTCTAAAAAACAAAAAACAAAAACAACACTGCAAAATCTCATGCATGATAGGAAACAAAAAATCTAAATGTTACAAGGCTTCCCAGAACCACTGACACCTCCCTGAGTCGTTTTTTTGTGGGCAGATTAATGGAGCTGTCACTTGCTGTTGCGGTTGGTTTAGTTTATACTCCATAATAATACACTTCAGTGCCAGACTGGCATCTGAAATGAGTTTTATTTATTTGATAAATAACAAAAGTGGCAGTGTACACATTACGTGGACAAGAAATAATTTTTTCCATCTTTATTTTGGTGAATATAGTCCCTCCATGGTGGAGCTCATCTGGTTTCAGTTCAATTGTGCAATGGAATGAAAAGAAAGGTATTTCTTTTTTTAAATGTTCTATTCAGTTGTATAAATTTAGATTTCACCAGCCATACAATATATGCCACAACAATACCACAACAGAATGTTCAAGTTAAGTCACTATTAGTCTTTGGTAAAGGAAAGCTTGTTCAGTCATATTTACATAGCCCAAACCCACAAATGTGTCTATCAGTACACAGAGAGTGTGACAACCTCTATAAACATGTGGTTGATGACGACTTTCATCAACCCAGAGGAGCTGAATAAATTAATAAAAAATAGTCCAGAGAGTTGTGTAAAGTGTTGATGACAGAACCTTATTTAACGGTTTTAACTATGAGGGGAACACAAAACTAATCATAATCCCAGTTTGACATATCAATGAAAGGAAACTTCGAATGTGCATATAATATCTTGGATTCATGCCTCTTCCTATCATTTGAATCCCTTATGTGTAATAATTTTGAAAACATGTAGTTTCGACCCTAAATTATCCATAGGTGTGAATGTGAGTGTGAGCTGTTTGTCTTTATATGTCGTATATGTGATTGACTGGCGACCTGTCCAGGTTGGGCCTCGCTTCTCACCCAATGCCTTCTTGGATCGGCTCCACACCCCAACGACCCTCTAAGGTAAGTGTTATAGATAATGGATGTATGGTGTGAGGATAATGTGACCAGAATTTAGTTATTTTTTTAATGCTAATATTGTCCACCACACAGAACCTCAATGAAGCATTTGTGAGATAGTGATTCATATTTGGATAGACTAATAAATGACGCTCATCCACTCATGATGCTCAGTTCTGGCATCGCTGGATTAAATGACAGAGACACACCTCATGAATTAGTTCCTACTTTGCTCTCTCCCAACTGAATAATTATAAACACGTCTTTAGAAACATTATAAGCTTCAGTGAAAGACCTGCCTGGTTTTTCAAGTTTCACCTCTTTCTATTTCCGACCAAAACAACAACATATTTCTGTGGCTCCAGCACAATCATCAATGACACGAGACTAAGAGTCATGTAAAAGATGACATAGAGATGCTTTGAGCTAAATGCTTCCATTGGCAATGCTTTTGTTAGGCAGGTATGAACAACGTATCATAGCGTGTTAGCATGCCAACATTTGCTAAACAGCACTCAATGCAAAGTACAGCTGAGGCTGATGGGAATGTCACCTGATTGTTGCAGTGGATGAAAAGTCGAAGGATCGCCACCAAAGTTCTTAAAGGTCATCCTGAGGGAAAGTAAATGTTATGACAGCCCATCTGATAGTTGTCAAGATATTCCACTAAAAACTACAAATGCGAAATTCATGCTGGTGCTCGAGGAAAAG
Organism: Scortum barcoo; assembly: GCA_023238725.1. Classification (NCBI taxonomy): domain Eukaryota; kingdom Metazoa; phylum Chordata; class Actinopteri; order Centrarchiformes; family Terapontidae; genus Scortum; species Scortum barcoo. The sequence goes on from CM041553.1 coordinate 18,073,201, forward strand.
TCTCGTGATCACCACGTGGTCTTTAGGAATCATCGTCTGGGGACTGTGAACGTCTGTATAAATTGTCGTGCCAACAGTTGTTGAGACTTGATTTGAGTCTGGAGCAGAGCGGTGGGCGGAGTTTTCCAACCCTACGTGGATGAAAATCACAAATGTGTCATTACAGCAAGGACACAAAGTGGGGCCGTGAGTCAAACAACGACCCACACAGTCCACACACACACACACACACACACACACACAGACACACACTACTCTGTCCAGGGTGTGACCTGTGGGCCACAGACCTGAAGCGTGTTCAGACAGAGCAATAAAAGATAAACCATAATTATCACTCAGCTGGACCGTCCCTGAGGGGGCACGCTGCAGGCAAAACACACACACACAAAAAACAAAATTTACAGAATGAATATAACTTATAATATAAATGAATTGAATATAACGCATAACGGATGTTCTGGGACACTCAGCAGGGAGTTGGGAGAGTCAGCTGTGGTTTGGACAGGTATCTGAACCTCCGTGCTTCTCCCTCACAGCTTCCACTGCTTATCATTATGTACACAAATTCTCACACACCCGTTAAGATCAGTGTATTTGTTTGTGATCTGCCGCTGTGAAGAGCCACTGTTACAGCAACACCGACAGCCTGACAAGATGCGACAAGAGAGTATCACTTTTCTTCAGGCCTCACACATCATGTACCAACCAGCTAAAAAAAAAAAAATAATCAGGCTGTCAACATCAGATATTGTGCAGCTCATTACGTAAAAAATCTTCCATTTTGCAATAACATCATGCATCATAAACTACAAACAGCAGACACACCTTTCTCTTTGTGCTCCACCAGCCTCTAAATTATTGATTTATGTTTGATTTCAGACTGATAAGGTTGGTAAAGATGAATCACAAACACGACATGCCTCTATCGATGTCTAGATTTTCTGCTGGTAGACATGTGAGGAGGACAGGCTGTCGTATTATCAGGTAAACAAGAAGGAGGTCAGCGACAGGCGCGAAGCATTGTGCAAGGTATGTTTCACTTGATCCTGTCAAGAATGCCATTAAACAGATCAAGTGATTCTCTCGTAAACAGGGACATAATGAATTTCAGAGAATCTAAGAATACAATCTCTGGGTGATTTCCTGCCTTGCTTCAAAACAGCTGTGTAGAGCTCTGGCTTCCATAAAAATGGCTGTCATAAAATATATGTGTGATGATTATGATCTACCTTTAATTTGATCTCTCTTTTCCAGCATCATGTTAGAGGAATACTGTGTGTTTTTGTGTTAAGTTGGCAGGTGACTGTCACTCCGGGCTAAGTTATGGTATATTAACGTCTCCCTGGGGAACAATCACATCTCTGTCTCTATACCCACCACAGGCAGACAGGCAGACAGGCAGCATGGCGTAACCGCACACATAAGACTGCAAGAATAAATAATCTAATTGTTCATATCTGCTTTTCTCACTGGCTGCACCTCTCCAAAATTCCTCTGGCATCTATTTTTTTTTTTCCCAGTACAGGCATACTGCGAGAATCAGAGCAGATCATGTGGACGTGCGTTGTCTTGTCATTGAGAATTAGTTTAGTAATTAAAATCTCACTAATTGAGGCATGAAGTCAACCTGATGGGAAATCAGTCTACACTCATAAAGGAAAGTGTGAAAAAACAGCTATTGTTCTTCAGTTGTTATGATTATAAGGGGAGGAATGTGTCATTGGATCGTAAAGGTTGGCTTATAATTGATATTTCTCTTGTTGACAAATGATGAACCTGTTGCACTTTGAAACAGAGCCACAGCAGGAGGCTTGACACTAATTACTTATTACCATACCTCAGACCTTGCAAGTAATTCAAGTGAAGAGTGGTGGAACAGATGAATAGGCCAATTTAACTTTGATTTATGATTCAAGGGTGGAGTTGACGTTGATATTATGACTAATATTAACACTTAATTATTACATTCATGCTTGGTGACACGTACAGCATTTACTTACATGTGAACTTACTAGTTATGTATGTCCAGGTAAAACAGAGACTGTGTAAGATGTACAAGAAGAGAGAGACAAAGTCTATGACAATGAATTCTGAATAGAGTTAAAAACAGCCTTTTATGTTGTTGTATATTTACACAGCCCATTTCTTCCCATGACAGAGAATCAAACATGTTTCCTTGAATAACGTCATTATGGAGGTAAGATGATCATCCATCCATCTACATATGCATCAATCCCCCCCATTTATAAGTTATTCATTTATTTATTCTTAATGTAAAATACCTTCTTTTACATGTTTCACTTCATCTGTCAGTTTTGAAGGTATTTGCAGCCTATCAATGCAACACAAAAATGAAAAGTTTCTCTTTTTCAAAGTAAAGGTAACCCCCTGTCGGTGCTGGGCAACTGCTGTTAACAAAGATGTTGCTTAACTTCATTTTTATGTCAAATTCATTAACCCCAAAGCTTTATCACTTCTATCATTTTGAATAACTGCCAATATCCATCTCTGTTCGCTGCAGAGATAATGGAAGAAACCCCACATCAACAAGAAAATCATATAAGTAAATTGGTCTTTGCTTCAAAGCCAACACATTCACCAAACTGAAAACAAATGTGTTTTAAGAGACATATTAGATGGTAACCACCTTCTTGAGGTATATTCTTTAATTTAGTGTTATTAAGTGAGAAAAAATATTCACCTAAGAGTAAGTACTCAAAGGGTGCTTATGTCTGTTTGCTTCATTTGTTTTTTCTGGTCTGAGTTGGCTGCTTTCCCAGACAGATCAGGAGAGGTTGACAGATTGTAATATTCAACCTGCAGGTGCAACCAGTCCAGTCTAACGTACTACCTGGAAGTAAACACAATGGCGACGTGCAGACACGGTGGCCAGTAGCTCCCTCAAACTTCACCACGTTTGTTGAGTTTGTTGTTGGTTTTTTGGGGGTTAAGTACTGATGCCAAACAAACAATTATTAACATCAGGAAAGGAAGCGTAAGGATTGCATTAAGTTTGGCAGTTTGGTTGCCCACAACATCTACCAGTCAGGTCTGTCATGCCCTGGACACACCTAGCAAGACCGACAGACCAAGTGGCATCACAGGTGGTGCAACTAACCCGGGAAAAGGGCAGAGAGCTGGGTTAAGAGCTTAGCTAATACAGCTTAGTGCTGAGTATCACCCTACCGCTGAACTTCCTCTGGGACTTCCTCACAAACAGACCCCAGACAGTTTAGATTGGCAGTCCTCCACTCTGCTGCTGAACACCGGAGCTCCCCAAGGCTGTGTGCTCGATCCCCTCTTGTTCACCCTGCACATTCACACCCAGGACCCCCAGCATGGAGAGACATTTCTGGATGACACCACCATCATCGGGCAGGTTACAAACAACGTCATATCCCAAGTTGACTTCATATCATTAAAAAACTTGCAGGGTGTTTCACAGAGAACAACCTGCTACTCAACATCAGCAACATCAAGGAGCTGATCACTGACTGTAGGAAAAAAGAGCTGGAGACACTCACTCATCTACATCAGTGGATGATTTATATGTTGTTCTGATTGGTTGTTTTATTCTATTCTAATTTCTGAATATTTGTTTATACATTTGTCATGTGTTTGTAGCACAAAGGGGGCTATGAGTGCATTTCATGGTGCAATTCTGTATTGTGCAATAATAATAAAGCTGAACGTTGAACCTACCAGTGTTTCACCTATGATTCCTTACATCACATTCAAGTCATTGTGTTCCCTTTTCAAATTTTACCTGCTCTTTTCCCCGTTAACACTATCAAAAAAGGACCCAGTCAATACATTCTTATTCTGGAGGTGGTTGCACCTGTTATAGAGGACAATGCGCATTAATCAACAAACAATAACATAAATGTGAATGTGCCAAAGTTAGCCCAATAACTAACTATTTCAATACTAAGAGGTCATCTACGCATCACTGAATCAACAAAGTTTGCACCACATAAACTCATTCTCATTGTTACTAAATGGTTCATCTTAAGTAACTGCCAGGTGTAAGTTTGTGCAGCTGAGCAAACCAACAAAACTAACATTAGCTTCCCGAGGTGTGTCCTGTTTAGAGTGAAGAGTAGAAAATGCGATATGAAATACAGTCAGAATAATTAAGCAGACACTTCATTATAATGCTTAAACAATGACATAAACCTGGATGAATGATAAATGATGTTGGCTAAATAAAGTACTGACTCTGAAGGACATATGCATGGATAAACAAGACAAAATAAGTTAGGAGTTAAAAATTATTTTGGGCACCCCTGACTGCAGAAGTAAAAGTCCCATTTATTTTTCCCACACACAATATCATATGACACACAATTGGAGCACGTCTATGGCTCGGTGAACTCTCCTGTTTAAATCGTCAGTGCAAAAGATTAACAACTGTGTTGGAAAATTGGATGAAAAGTTGAAGTTACTAGACTGTGTACATAAAAACCCTTCTAAGGTAGACATTAACTATGAGTCCCAAAGTGCATTTTTGCAAGAAATATCCAGTGGAAGCTAAAGATGACTGGAATTGAAAATCAATTCACTCTTTGAATACCAGGTCAGCGAATTCAACAACTACAGCAACATGTTTTGTTCTCAACTGTAACGATGAAGTGTTTTGAATTTGCAGCTGTTGTGATTCTGACTGGCGGCTTCCCCATGTCAATGGTGCCTGAGGCTTATGGGTATTGTAGTATTTACAGCAAAAATATGCAATGATAGGTTTATGTCTGGTTACTGAAGGGCATAATAAGTGAACCCACACATTTACAGGACATCCGTCCACGCACACATGCACATCATTGAAATTATTCTTGCATGAATTTACTGGCACCATCACCTGCAATCAAGTACATTAACTGCCTCGTTCTACAGAAAGACATTGAAAACATATTTGAAGCTCACTTCAGATTCCTTGCATACAATAACACCACATACTGCCAACCTGTAGCACACCTTGATACAGAGCAGTGAGCAGTGCAGCCGACAGAACAGGCCTGAGGGACGTTACCAGTAATTCAGAGCTGAGCTGGAAGAATGCCCTGCTTTATAATGGATGATTCCTTCCACGACACAATTACCGATTCTCGTACAAGACGGGTGGGGCAAGACAATGAAAGCGACTTCATAGCCAGTATGTGTGTGATTTGTGAGCTGTGCACTTCTGGATCAATGTGTGTATTTGTGTGCACAATGTGCGTGTGTGTGTGTGTGTGTGTGGTGGGTGGGGGCTCTATGAATCGTCTCCCCACCCTGCAGGGAGTAGTGCTTCCTCTCCAGGGTTCAGAAATAACCAACAGACAGCTTTATTGTTCAAGAAAACCTGCCTGCTGTCTCTGCCTGTTGCTCTCACTCTCACACACACACACACACACACACACACACACACAAAGACCCCCCTCTCCTTTTACAGATCTGAATAACTGACAAGTAGAGTCTTGGTTACACCCTGGCTCTGAGGAAGGGAGGAAGAAAGAGGGTGAGAGAGGAGAGGGAAAGAGAGAGAGACATAGAGAGAGAGAGAGAGAGACATACAGAGAGAGAGAGAAAGAGAGAGAGAGAGAGAGAGAGAGAGAGAGAGAGAGAGAGAGAGAGAGAGAGAGAGAGAGAGAGAGCAGGGGGTAAAGGGATGGGTTTTGTGGACATTCGATGTGCTGACAGGACAGTGGTGGTCACACCCAAACTGTGGCGCCTGACCTACAACAAATAGAAACACCCTTACACACATACACTGACATACACACACGGACACACACACACAAATCCTGTAACATCATCCTTCCCGGTTTTCCAGCGAGGATGTCTTTTCCCTGCTTGTGTTAGCAATTTGTGACTCAGCGGGACGACTACAATCTGCCTCTTTCATAATGCAGGCCTCGCTCTTTCACTGTGAGGCCCTGCAGACTGCACACTGTGGTCTTATGTTCTGAATACTCAGTAGTGGAAAGTAACTTCATTTACTCAAATACTTTACTTAAGTACAAAAATTTAAAGTACTTTACCTGAGTATTTCCATTACTAGTATTTTTCATTCCATGAGATTTCATATGGAAATATTGTAGCCTACTTTTGATTCCACCACATCCACCTGACAGCTATACTTACGAGTTATATGGCCGATTAAGATATTTCTCACAAAACACGTAATGACCTGATAAAATGTGACACACTACAAAAAGTACATGAAATCACTGATAAACCACAATAGTGCTTAAAGCATAAATCTAATAATAACAATTCTATAACATTGTATACTATAGTACTCACAGGGGAACTTTTTTTTTTCCATTTACTTTTTGTAATGGAACATTTTTACACATGGTGTTGTCACTTTTAAGTTAAGAATCTGAATGTCTTCCACCGCTGTAAATACTACATTAAATATATTCTGAGGTAACTGGAGAGAACTCATAACAGGTTTATTTTTGAAGCCATGTCAACAAAGCCCCCATTAACTTGAACAAAGTACTTATTTTGACCCAAATCATCAACTTTCCCTAAAACTTTCCAAGTACATGTAGTTCTAACCAAACCTTTGAAAGAGTAGCTGAATGTGCATCCTCAGTGAGATCCAAGGAAACTTTATGATCAGATTAATCATTGCTGTTGTATTTAAATGACTTCCCACACATTCTCAGCTACAGGGCAGATTCAGTCTTTTATGGCTATCAAAGAAGCAGCAGATGAACTGAATGAGATGCTTCCTTTCCCATCATGCATCGACAACAATAACTAACCTGCGCTGTTGAAATAATCATGTAGGGTTTGGCGCGATACAGATCAGATTTTTTTTTTTATTTTATGACCTTTGATTTTATACGTGTTAATCAGCTCAGATATCTGCAATCATAAATCATTGTTCCTTAAAATGTCAGCTGTCTGCAGTAACCTCAAGCCTTATCTTCAAATTTAATTTATAACACTGTTTACCATCTCGAGCACTCACCGGTTGTTTTACCCTCACATTTAACGTGACGGGCCGGACAAATGACAAATGAGAACATGAAAGAAAAAGCTTTCTGTTCTGATATTTACAAAATGCTTGAGGTTTATTTGTGCAGCACTTTGTCGCTTTCATAGCATCAAACAGCCACGAGATGAAGTGACAGGAGTTTAGTTTCTGTTTATCACGTTAACAAAGAAACAGAAGCTGAAAAAAGAAGAAACAGGAGGGAGTGTTTTTAATTTCCACATATTTAACATTAACTAAGTATGCGTGCACACTTAAGTAAGTCAAATTACAGTCATATTACGTGGGAATGTTTGTGTCATTCATCAAACACAACATTATGCAACAGTGACATGTTAACCAGCAGTTTAGACATGTGGAGCTGCAACGTCTGGGTGGTATGATGAAACATGCACGCGCCCTTACACAGGCAGATGTTGAAATGGGCAGGGTGGAATATATATATAGATGCAATTTCCTTGCAAAGACTTTGAAATTTCATTGAAAAGAACTGTTGTTTGTCTTGTCTGAAACATGCACACACACCACAACGTAACTGAACAATCACATATGTTGACTGCATCTTTAAAAAGGGAACTGTTTAAATGCTTTTCTGGAAAAGCCAGCGTGGTGCATGTTTACGAAACAAACGGTTAGGTCGAATGTAGAGTGGGAGCATCAAGAGTCATTACAAGTGACACATGCTCACATAATAAGTGCAATGAAATGCACAGCGGCACACTCTTTCAAGTGCTAAGAAAGCATGCAATGAAGAATATCTATTTGAATTTGAGTAAAAAACGAAAAAACACACAAAATAAAAATAAGAAAAAAAACGTGTAAATATATGTCATAAATATGTCATATAAATACTGAAATGATAAAGTATCTGGTGAGATTTTGCACAAAAATGAGTTACGGGTGGTAAAGACAACTAGGGGTGCCCAATACGCCAACCGCAATCTACCGGTTGATCGCAAAGGTAGTGTGGGTAGATCGCATAGCATTAAAAAATAGACGTCAGCCTATCATCCATCCTCACTATGAAATTTGTCACTTGACTGACATACAGGGCAGCCAGTCTGACATATGATCTTTTCTGACACATGGGTCACTACGCATGCGCATAGAAGTGTGCAAAGTGTGGCAAAACTCTAGCAAGCTACCGAGTTGCCTAGTTAGCCTGCAATTTATTTCTTCTAAACTTAAGAAAGGGTATAAAAATGAGTGGGGGAGCCAGATCAAGTAAGAAGCCAAAAACCTACCATTTCCACAAGGAATGGGATGTGACCACTCTGTGTGAGTTGTTGCTACACACTGACGTGAGATGGCTTAGTCGAGATAAATTCCTGCTAAGATTTCGAGAGCTCTGTCCGGAGTTTTTCAATGTAGCTAAACATGCAGAATACAACCAACTAAATGACGATCAGTGGCTGCTAGACTTAACATTTTGACCCGATCTGACCAACATGTTGAATGACCTTAATGTAGAGCTGCAAGGAAAAGACAAAACTGTAACCAATATGATCAGCTCAGTTAGTGCTTTCAAACGGAAAATGCAACATCTGTCCTCAAGAATCTCGCAAGAGCTGGAGACACAAGGTAAGGCAACTCGACAGTGTGCAACTCGACAGTGCACGCTACACAGCGCCGATTTTGAATGTCTGTCAGAGTTTGACAAACGCTTTCAAGTCTTTGTTTTACTGGAGCCAGTCGCTACATTCATGTGCTACCCTTTTCGGGAAGATGCTGAGCTTGATTCACCCGCATCAGAAATTGCAACACTGTTTCACCTGAACTCATCTGGAGTGGAGGATGAGATTTTGACACTACAAGCTGACATTCAGCTTAAGTCCAGGGCTCATGGACAGTTCTGGAATTTACTCACAGAGCAAAAGTACCCCAACATGAGGAAATGTGCTACCTCCTTGACTGCATTATTCGGCTCCACTTATCTATGCGAGTCAGCCTTTTCCCACATGAAGATTAATTCCAAATACCGTTCCACCTTGACTGATGATCATTTGGAAGTGTGTTTGAGGCTGCTATCAGCAGCTACTGTCTGGACTTTGCATCCCTGGCTGATGCCATTCAGTGGAAGTCATCAGAGTAAGGTAATGACAAAAAATGTACAGTTACATTGTTCAATATATATGTTTTGCATTTTTATAGTAGGTAGATCATTTTGACTTGGTCATTTTATAAGTAGCTTGCATGCTGAAAACGTGTGTGCACCCCTGAACTACACAATAAAACTTAAAAAAACATGCTTTAGTGGAAACATTTGAATGTGCAGGGCATTCACAGAGGACACAGGTGATCCCTGACTTTTAAACCCCGGCTTCAAATTGTTTTTAGCTTTTCTTATTTCATTTGTGTAGTTCTGTTTTTTTGAACAATAAATATTAAAAAAAAAAAAAAAACACGCACTCAATGTGGACTGCAGCTTCTCAAGGGTCCTCTGCTGTTCCTGTTCATTCTGTACACTCGACATCTGTTGTCCGTCCTGGGAGAGGGATCCCTCCTCAGTTTCTCTTCCTAATGGTTTCTTCCATTTGTTCCCCACGTATAACATATTTGCTGGAGTTTTTCCTCATCCAAGTCGATTCAGTTTTTTTCCTTCCAAGTCAAAGGACAGAAGGTGTCATATACTGTGTAGATTGAAAAGCCCATTGAGGCAAACTGTAATTTGTGATACTGGGCTATAACAAGGACTTGACTTGATGTACTGTTTTCATTTACGTAACACTGAAAAGCATACGTTTCCGTGCAGTAGTGGTTTAACCATAGGTTGAGTACAACCCAATAAAGCCTTTCAACGGCCTCAACAGCTTAAACTGATGTCCAACTAAAGGCAGACTGAGAGGAGCAGCCTAACAGAACCATTTCAAGTCGAGCATAATTAGAAGCTGACTTTATAGCCTCCATCACTCCTGTTAACAAGGTGCTTCAGGAGAAGAAGCTGCTTATCAATATTTAGTGCTTTATGAGCTATTACTGACACTGTTTGACCTTTGACCAATGCCCTCATCTCAGCACTTGCTGTGCCACTCCGGGCCTTTAAACAGGGCACCATTAATTATTACATCCACCGAAATGACTTTATACACCACATAAAAGGATGAAGCTGATACTTGCTCCTGTGTAAAGGTGAGCTGATAAAAGACACAGCCACAGTCTTTCACCCTGCGTAGCTCTGGGCTTTGTCAGTCCAGCACTTTGGTCCAAGCCGAAATATATATTGGATGGACTGCCATTAAATTTAGTGCAGAGATTTATGGTCTCCTTAACTTTTCATCTTTCCATCATCGGTTCAAACACCTGGTTAATGAATGGCTGCAGACTCTCAGTCCTGTTATCCATCAGACTGGCAGGAGCAGGCCTCTTATGTCACAAACATATACTGTCCTGAAGCTACTTCTTTATAATCGATATGTAATTATCACATCCGCAGATTTAAAATCTCTCATGAATGAATCAGGGTTGTAGGAGGATACAGGCATGTGGTGGAGCTTAGTGCAGGGCTGGGCCGGGCTGAGGTGGAGTGTGGAAGGGTAAACAGATGCCAAGTCAAATAAAACAAAACTCCGGGCAACGGCACCACCCCTGGCAGTGCGCTCGGTCCAGCAGAGATGGAGACACATACAGTCGGTACACATACACTCTGTTGACACACAGTGTAGGCGTCACCCGAGATGGCGGGTGATCTTGCTCCCCCTCTGTTCTCAACTCAAACATAGAGTTAATAAAATCTGTCCACAGATTCTGAGTTTCAACCATGGTCACATGAGAAGCCGTCGCTCCTTCACAGATAGAGCACGATAGTCTTTGTGCTCTTTTCAGCCTCTAGCAACAGGAGCTCTGACACAGCAGGTGCACATACATACAAACGCACACAAACGTGTGCACAATTGTAGCTGTTACAACACTGCATGATAGCTGTGTGTTTAACACAGGTAGACATGGGTTGGGTAGCTCAAAAAAAAAAAAAAAGAAAGAAAGAAATCCACATAAGCACACAAGAGATCATTGCAGATTAGCTGCATCAAGCCTCAGCGAGGGTGGTTACGGTGGTCTGCAGGGTGTGGCCACATATTAAGCAGTCATGAAGTCTACCTGCTGATCGGTCTCATTAGTGGAGGAGGGCGCGTCGGCCTCCTGGATGTTTTGTAAAGAACCTGACTCCCTTTGTTGCTGCTTCATGGAAATCTCCATTCAGCAGGAGTGTTTGGTTTGGATCAAGACTTGAGCTGTGTCTTTAAAGCAGACTGATCAGTGCAAAAGTTCACTGACAGTATTAATTACAGCTCACAGTTAATAACAATACGATTCCTTTGTTGATCCCTGGAGGGAAAGTCTTTTGTCTTGCCCTCATCCAGGGCAGTGCAGGTCAAAGGTTCTTTACAGAGCAGAATTTCTGATGCTTTCAGGAGGTTGAAACCTAAAATATATTTTTTTTATGAACATTTCTGCCTTCATTTCTTAGATACACAAGAGATGCAGACAATAAATCGGGAAAGAGAGAGAGAAGAACAAGACATTTAGCAAATTTATGTGTCCAGGCTCAAACTAGTGGCAGGTTTTTTAATAATGTAGTGGGTTGACACTGGAAATGTAACACATTTTAGTGTACTTGCAGTGGTGCGTACACTAAACAACACATTTATGGGTGTGTTGTCAATGCACACTCACAATGCACATTGTGAACAGAGGAAAAGGAGGCATTACTTACACATGCACACTAAAAGAAATTGTGAATGCTGGTAAGATAGCACCATAAACTAAAAAAAGAAAAGCAAAATAAATTAAAATGGCAGTCATCACAAACAACCTCTTTATATGTAGTTATTTAACCCATTGCATAAAAAAAATGCTGACTAGAGCAGCCTTAGGTGTGTTGATTTCTTGTGTACTAACTGCAAACAAACTATCCTATAAAGACAGATATGGAGTTTGGAATTGGGACACAGTCAGTGTCTCGCTCGAAGTCACTTCAACAGGTTGGAAAGTGGCCAATAGAGATGCTTCAGTCCAACCAGTGCTGTTGCTGCAACTCTGAAGACATTGTGCCTTTGTTCAGTATTTTGACTGGTGGCTTTACTGAGACTTAATGGCAGAGTACACTGTATTAACTCATCTTTACCAAAACATCCATTGTTCCGCAAACAGAATCAAAAAATACCCGTCACGGCCTTCATCATAGTTATTTTTGATATGGTGATGCGCACACGCAAAGACATCCTGGTGGTCCAACGTGACCAGCTGGTTGATTAAAAGGTTCACTGAGAAGAACTCAAACAGATTTAAGAATGTGGGGAGAAAAACGTCTTCCTGGGAACTCTTACGTAATCACACACTGTGTTTGCATTGCCCGTGAAAAAAACAAAAACACGTGATTACCTAAAAAAAAAATCAATAGTGTGCCTTTAATGTGTCTCAGGTTTCCACATGCAGAGGTGGCTTTTCAGTATTTAAAAATAGAAATTCTTATTATAGCAAATTCTTTAGTTTCATTGTTTGGATCTTTTTTTGGCTGAGGTCCTGCTGTTGGTGCTTGGTCTGTTGTGTATGCCCCATGCCCCAACATGCTTTGTCGTCAACCTCAGGGGGGAGTTACTGGAAAGACATGCATGTCTGTGTTTTGAATAATGTGTACAGCACATTTCCATATGCTTGAAAAATTATACCCATAACGTTCAAAGTGACTGGCATGTTTAGACAGGAGTTGGTGCAATCTACACCATCTTTAACAGTCTGGCACCTGTGACTTCATACTGTATGCAGGCAAACACACACACACACACACACACACACACACACACACACACAAGAAAATTGCCTTCAGATGTGCTGAAAGGATATGAAATGTATTTTAAAGTACAGAATATCAATAACAGCGATAATCAATTAAAACAAAACACATGTGCAAGGACAGTCAGGGCTAAAAGCAAAATACCTTTACAGTGTAAATCGATAGATTTGTTGCCATCGGTGACACACATTTAGACGTTCACATACAAACCACACACCAAGCTGCAGCTCGAGTTGAAAGAATTCAGTGTGTTGAATACAGTAAATGACTCAGATGACAGATTGTCTCAACAGCAGAGGTTTCCTATTTTAAGCTTCAGATATGAAGTGTGTTTTGCAGCAATTTAAAGTAACTGATGTGTAAAAGTCTGCACTTCCCTCCACTAGAGAAGCACAACTGTTTCAAAGTTTTCTGCTGAAACTGCATCTACTTCCCTTTCTGCACGGATGGATCAACGTGCATTCAAAAGGTGAAAAAACAGGATGTGAAATGGACTGGATTTATTGTGTTACTCTTCCTGCGAGTGACTGTAACTAAATGAAGTTAAAAAAAAAAAGAAAAGTACAGGATCAGGGAACAAAATCTGTGGAAGACTAGAAAATACAAATAGTTCACCTCTGACCTCTGAATGTGAGCACCTCCATCCAAGACCTGACATCATTTAGCTTATGTCATAATCAAGGTTTATAATAGAAAACAAACAAAAAAAAAACATTGTCATGAAGTTTATTTCTTCACCCGTCCCATCGTCTCACTTTCTTTTCACACTTCTCACTTTTTCTTTGGAAACATTCCACTTACTCGTTATGTGTAAGTGTGATCAATAAGTCGTCTGATTCTTTGTTCGAGCTTGTTTTACATCAGTGAGAACATTCTTTGGCCATTTTAGCCTTGTTGCATTCAACGCGGTTAAACAAAAGTCACTCACAGACATTCAAAGACACAAACGTACAAGTACAGGTGCAAATGTAACTGTTTTGTTTTTACAGTGGAGGCCCAGTGGGACAGTGCTATCTTTGGGGACTGTTGGTCAAATCACATTTTCATTCGTTAGAGTGGGCACTCGTGGTGTTTTAGGGTAATACTAAAGGGTGGCATCCATTTCTTTTCTTTTCTTTTCTTTAAACCTCATCCCCGTTTTTGTTTTGTTTCCATTCTTCTCCTCTCTGTTTTAGGTCCAACTACCATGCTCTCTCTCTTTTTTTTATTAAAACATTCTGAAGCTGGGAAAAAGATAAAGGTCAAGGCAGGGAGTCGTCTGAACGTCTCCCGCGACCTTCTCTTCCTGGACCTTCCACAACTAGCTCCTCCTCCCCTCAACCTCACCATTTGGGAAATTATTAAGTGCAGTTATGAACCTTCTGGAAGAGCCAAGGGGTGTGGGAGTGAGTCCACCGTCCTGTTCTTCAGCCCCTCGAGGCCTTCCACCTTGGCTGTTGCTGGGACTGTGTTTCTGTCGGGGGGTCGGGGGAGAGCGTGTCCATCGGGCGTGGTGTGTATGCCGAGGCTGGCAAGGAGGTCCTGGAGGCGTGTGACGGCGCTTGCCAGCTGCTTCTTCTCCTCCTCCAGCGTGGAAACGTGCTCCCTCAGCCGGCACTCTGACTGGGCCAAAGCCTCCACTCGGCCCTCCAGGCTGCAGACGCGAGCATGTGACACCTGTGTGGGGGAGAGTGATGGTTGAAATGGACAGAGTAAGAGATTACTTATTTGTGTGTGTGTTTGTGTGTGTACCTGCAACTCCTCGAGCAGGTCCAGGTTCTGCTGTCGGAGGCTCTGATTGGTCCTCTCCAGCTGTGCGGCTCGCTGCTGTTGGTTGAGGGTCGGGGGCGTGTCCAGCAGCTCATCCTGCAAGACGTGGTACTCTACCTCGTAGGCCTGGAGCTGCTTGGACACATCCATCTCACAAACCTAAAAAAAAACAAAACACAGGAAGTCTTTATGATATGCATCAATAAATAAATGCACATGAACAAAAACAAGAAACAGATCTTTACTGGCTTCTAAAAGTGGCAACCCGGCTAAAAGTCCATATCAGAGTTTTAACATGTTGGCGTCAGCTATTCATCACCAAAGGCTTTTTATCATACCTTCTTCGTCATGGGACAAGACTCCAGAGAGCACTTTTGTTCACAAAGCAAAGATGCAAATCAGATTTTTTCTTTTGGTTTAGCAAGATTGTCTCAACCGATAACAGAAACGTTGGTAATGATTCTAGCAAATAGAGAAGGACAAGGTGTTTATACCAGACAGGTACTAATAATAAGGTAGAAAAACATCAGCAAACAATTTTTCTCTTCCAAATAAGATACCCTAACCTGTAGGTGAGTTTATTTATTTTATTTTTTTGGGTTGGTGAAACTGTGAGGCACAATGCCTTGATGACTTGATGTGGATAAGTGGCACTCGAGGGCAAGTACAGGCAAACCAGAGCATAACACCCTTTTGCTATCTAATGCAAATTATGTAGTAAATGCATACTTTATTAACTATAGTGTACCTTGATAACATCTTCGTCTGACTGATCACAAACTCCTCCCATCTCAGGATAACTGACAACTTACATTACTGCACAATCATGAAACTTGACGTAGGTTTACAAGTGACTGACTCATAAAAAAAATCTTACACAAGAAAGTCTGATCTTGACAGCTTGACGCCGGGACTTTGTTACTGGAGTAATTTACAGTCGTTACGTTATTGACACACGGTTGTTTTCGTATTTTTTTTCATCACAAATACTGACTCATGAGGTAAAGGTTAAATGACTTCACTGACACTCCACCCATCAGCTGGTAAAAGGAGAGGGTGTGGTTCACATTGATAGCATCTGTCACTCAAGCAGAATATCATCCAAGTTCTTAAAGCTGTCTCTAGCACTGCCATGAGTTGTAAATTGACATCTTATGATGAACAACATGTTTGAAGGGAGTTTAATAGTTTAATAGTTTCTTGAGTATAATCATGTGAGACAATAACATCACATTTTTACACTTATCTGGTCTTTTGACTTCAGTGTTGACCTCTCTTTATGTAGGAGCACAACTGAATCACTCGAGTAACCCATTAATCTTTGGCTGAAAACAGTGCCCAATAAATAATTTTTGTTGAAGAAACATTCGTCTAAAACTTTATTATGCAGCTGCTTAAGTAAATTGTTTAGCCTTTGTTAAAAATGAAACTATATATCTGTCAACCATTTGGATGAATGTTTTTTGAAGCAACAAATTTGTTTTGGTCTAAGAAGTTTAGAAAAGTATTGAGAGACAGACTTAAATATTTTGGTCTTTTAGTGAGATGAACAGACAAGTAATGCCAGACTGATTACTTAGCAATGGAGAAATTATTCATATCAGCCAGTACAGTCTCTGCCCTGCTTTCACAAAATATATTCAACAATATGACACATATGACACTCTCATCCCCTGTTAAAATACATAGTCACAGACAGATCCAGTCCAGTGATTAAAGGCAGAGTCACACATTACTGACTCTGTCTCTTACACTAACCTGGTTGATGGTTTTCTCCATCTGCACCAGGCCCAGATTGGGCAGAGTAGTCTTGATGAAGTCCACTATGGACTCCAGGCTCTCGTGCTGCAGGATCAGAGGCTTGTGGCTCCCCAGCAGGCTCAAAGCCACCTTAAAGATGACCTCTGACCCCTGCAGGAACAACATATCTGACAGAAGACAAAGAGGAGGCAACAGTTACAGGAGAAGAAAGAGAACTAAAGGCAATGAGACAAGTGGTTTGAAAAGGTCATGATGTTGACAGATTTTTTCTTTTTAACTATGCAACATAAAATTAATAATGACAGGTGCTCACAGGGCAGCTTAATCTGTTGATTGGTGACTTAAAGTTTTTTTTTTTCTAGACAGCAAATGATAGATGCTTTGACGTCAATAAAAGGGTTTAAGCAAACATAAATATAGGCCATGGTGAATATGGAGGGGAGGAGTAGGTGTGCGTATTTGTGTGCTTTGAATGCATAAGGGTGGAGTAAGGGTTAGGCAGGATTGCATGAGATCATACGACAGATTAAGGAATGGGAGTGGAGGTGTGGAGCCCCACATGTTGCATGATATCAAAGACTTCGCAGTGTTATGATGATGCCCTCCTACTACAGCACACACACATGCACGCACGGACGCACTTTGTTATGCCTCAGATGAGCACGAGGAGCCAGTGAGTCTGGTTCAGCAACTGAGCATCATGTAAGAAATTAGACATGAAAACAACAATAAGGGAGGAATGAGGGGGAAGAAATTAAAGACAAAGAAAAAGAAAAGAAACAAAAAAGACAACTTATGCCAAGGGGCTGCGTGTGATGATACGCAAATGATAAAGTCAAAAGCCTGTAACTGACAAAGACTTTATCTCACGTGTCTGACTCAGAGAGAAACTGCTGTCAAAGTCTGAGGAATAGTTTTGATCATCACAACCTTTTTATGACACAACACACAATGCCACTCCCATATTATGTTCCTTGTTTGTACTTTGCTTTGTACACGTCTATTTCCTCCTCTTTTCATCCACTTCCACCACCTTCCTCCCCTCTTCCATCACTCTCGGTTTTTAACCTAATTACAAAAGTTAAGTGATGTAGTGGAGACAATCTAAACATCCTGCTTCTTTCCCTCACCTTTCTTGCCGGCCTTTCTCAGGAAAGAAGATGAGAGATCAAAAAAAAAAAAAAAAACAAGAGTACAGCGCTTGAGTGCAGATTTATATGCATCTCTTGAAGCTTACCGAAGACTCTGGCCACAAAGCCGAGGGGGAAGTGTGAGGCGAAGGCGGTGAGAAACCACGGGGTGGCGTATAAGCTGGGCCCGATCTCCTGCTGCTCTAGGTGGCTGTAAAGATCCCTGTGGTAGTCGTGGAGCAGCCGTGACAACTGGTACATCTGAATCTGACATGAACATCATACCAGAGACTTTTTTACTGGTCTGACTGTGTGTGATGTGTTTGAGTGTACATCATGCGCAGTGCGTTTATTATTTTATACATGGCTTTAAAGTCAGATTTGCTGCGCATTAAGGCAGTGTGGCGCCTATGCAAGTAGCCGTGTAATGATGTGCACCTGTTCGAAAATGCAACTACGCATCGACCGCATGAACTGTGATAGGACAGCTTTTATTTTCTTCTAAGAGTTTCTGATGCCGACAAAGTTAAATAATCTTTGCTTCCATTGCAAATCCTCTTCAGGTGCAATCTGGTAGTTGATAGTTGATAGTTCCCTCACAGGGTGAAATCTTGCGCCAAATTGTATTTAAAAAAATATGCCATGGGTATGCCATGGCAGGACTACCATTAACCCCTTGCAACAAATATAAATCTTGCCAAGTTTCCACAAAAAACAGGCATCAGTAACCAATGTTCGTTACGACATGAAAACTGATCACTGTAATTCTGAAGATAAGACAGTAAGGGTGAGATATGTGTCAAATATCAAATGTATTGTACAATGTGAGATGAATAGTCTGCTTGATTATGGCAAATATAAAAAATATAAGGACTTGCAGTCCACTCTTTGATGTAATTCAAGTATGACAAGTGTGTGAGAAATGATCTAAGTTAAGGTCCACTGGGGGCAGTGACACATTCTGTAAATGTGTGTTAAATATGTGAGACAAAGTGTGTGTGTGTGTTTTACCTGCAGGATAATCATGTCAGGCCTGTACTGTTTGCGGAGTCCCACGTCATACATTAGAAATTTGAGCATGTTGAAGGCGTCCTCCTCGCCCATGTGTAACAACAGCACTCCTGCAATGAAGGACAGGCCCTGGCAGTATCCCACCTACAATAAAAACAACAACAAAGTTCACGTCTGCGCAGGCAAGGGGGGGGGGGGTTAAAAAAGAAAAAAGAAGAATTAAATGATACCTCAGGGTCCAGCAGTGAGTAGGCTTTAAGTAAATTATACAGAGACAGCTGTCCTGCCCCCAGCTGGGCTTGGAAATATGGATGAGTGGGAAAAGTGCGACCTGGGACAGACGAAAAGAGAGAGATGTTTTGTATACTGCAAAACATGTGCACAGCTTATATTTAGTGTGAAATACTTTCCCACACAAAGCATCTATTTGATGCCTGAGATCAACCTGATATACATCTAAAAACACAATTACACAGCTTTAATTGATTTGATGTACTTGTCTTTGTCCGACATACTCGTAGGGAAAGAATTGCGAATGACCCAGACCTAAGAGACCAAAAGCCTCGGAGGGCGTACGCATGTTTGAACGGAGAGTAAACTCTACTTAGCTTTGCCTCAGGATGTCAGAACTCAATGTTGCTAGTAAAAAAAAAAAAACAGAGAAGGCGCTCGGTGCATGGGCATGTGCCAACCCATTCCTGAGTTGTCATGCTTACAAACATGTTCGTGAAAACACAAAACACATGAATGAGGCTTTAAGCAAAGGCTGCGTACCCTCCTCCAGAAGCCTCACATGTATGAGCAGATGAGACATGTGCCTTTGAGACATGACAGTAATCACCTGGGATGTGTTAAGGAACATTCTTAATGTGGATGGGCTGGTAACTGGCAGGTGTGCATGTGTTTAGGGACCTAGGACTTCTTGGCTTACACTGTGTGACAGTGAAGCTTTGGAGAAGACAATAACGACCATGTGAGTGTCTATGTGTGGAATGTGCTGTGGGGGCTTTATGTTTGTGAATATAATGCCACAACTCCCTCCTCTGCCTGAGGGAAAGAGCGCGTTTATGTGTCTGTTGTGTGTGCTGAATGTGAGGTTTGGACGTGCTGAACGTTGTCCTCTTGCCTAACTAATCCGCTAAAACTCTGCACTTTTGCATGTTAACGCAAAGGAGACGGCCTTAGTTTGTGCATTTCTTACAAACAAACCACTTTTCTACTTCTGTAGCATAAACAATGTGTGTTTTCATCCTACAGCATATAACACCTTTATACTGGGCCATGTGAGCAAACCGTCACTGTGCACGCCTTTACCTCCATCCCCACCCTATTCGATGCAGTCGAGTGAATAACATGGTAGTCAGATGAAAGATACATGGGCAAAAGCAAGAACGCAAGAGGTTAAGTGCTTCAGGGATAGATGTGTGGGTGGATGTGTGTATGCATGTACGTATGTGGGTGTTATATGGGTGGGGTAGAGGTGCTTTGTGAGTGTGTGGGTTTTTGGGTAGGCGGTGTTGTGAACATATGTGGATGAAAGCGCTTAAAATGAGGTCTGAGACATTCTAATGAACTCTGCACTGCACTGTTCACCAAATTAAAGTTAAGACTTTTTTAATACCACATAGTGGGCAGTTTAACACCTTTTTCAAAGTCAAACTTAAAGAATGACAGTGTAGGACCAGTAGAGACAATAAGGTCTACATTTCGTCATTAAGTATACACATTTTTTCAGTGTTGCCCAGCTCTTTATAACAATAAATATACTGCACATTTATATAATTAATCACTAAATGTGACTTGGACCCAGACACATGAGTGAAAAACACAGAGGGATGGACTAACCAATCAGAAAATAATCAGGTTCATGTGAGTTATTGCTCAACTAAATACTTGCCTATTTTGAGTCAATGAGCTGCTGTTGCTAGTATAGTACAAGTCAGATGGTGCTGACTGAAACCCCACAAAAAAAGGATTAAACAGCCCAAAACCCACAATACCAATCCCATGTAGTTTGTAGATGTAGAATGTTTCGGACAGTCAATAATGAGCTACAGAAAACTGTTACGATTAGTGTAACTATCCATCACAGGCAAGTATAAATCTAAGACTTTTTAGAAACTTCTGTGACCTTATGTTAAGGGAAGTGAATTCAGTGCTTTAATTTTGTGCACAGGATCTTCTGTATATTCATTTAAATGTTGGTGTTTTTTCCCACAGAGCAGAATAGCTGTGATCGTGGCCAGAGACTTTAACCACATCGAGTTAGAAGGCAGTTTTCCCCAAATTCCCTCGAACTTTGGATCTTTGTGTACATATTACATATTTTTATATATATTTATTTTTAAAGCTGGAAGTCACCAATCTTAATTTTGTTTTGATTCTTGATTCTTGAATAGCTTCGAAATTCAGCATCTAAAAAATGTGTGTAAGTCTGTAAGAATGTGTGTTTGTGTTGTGTGTGTTTGTGTGCGTGTGTGTGTGTGTGTGTGTGAGTTTACCCAGATCTATGAGGATCGCGTGTTGCTGTGAGGTGAGCTGTTTGAGCAGCTCTTTGTATGGAGTATGATTGGCAGGGGGTCGGGAGGGGACCGTCTGCCTGAGCAGGTACTGTTCAGAGAGAAACTTCCAGATCTCACCTCGATGTTGCCTTGGGACACCTGTGAAAGATAAAAGAGATGGACAAGGGTTGGGTGCGGTGGGGTGATACAAAGTGGTATGACATGTCAACCTGATGTAACTGACAGCTGCTCTCTTGCAGACCTTTTTCCAGTACTTTGCAAATCATGTCTGCAGTATGCAGTCTGCAGTAAATCTCAGTGGGCTCACAGGAGCGCTAATTTGGCTGTAAAAATACCTCACATCAGAACAGTAATCATAATTATTTAATTATTATTATTATTTATTTAATTATAACAGTAATTATTTTGAGAAAATGTTTGGTGAGAAATATACAGGTAAGTGAACCTTGCATTTAGAATATTTACCACAAATATTTTAACTAAGTGTTGCATAATTTTAATCCCATGGTTTTACATAACTGGAGCATTACAAAATTACTAAAGCTTGAACCTCTGAGGTTATAAATGGCAGTGTTTATTGTTTATTAGATTAGGTTAAGTTTTTCCAAGTCAAATTAGGTTAAGTTTCTTTTACAATTAAGTTCTGATGAGAGCAATGCTCTTTGTCTCAGGAACACCCTGCTCACACTCATCTTCTCACATTCTCACCTGAAGCAGCCCAGTGAAACCACAGTCTTATATGCTGGCTGACTGAGCTGTGGTGGCTTAAAAGCTAAATTTCAATGTTTTAGGAGATGCGCTTAATCGCTGGGTAGCGGAGAGTTAAATGAGAAGATTGATTCCACTCTCATGTCTGTATGACAAATATATGTCTACAGCCAGTAGCCGGTTAGCTTAGCTCAGGACAAAGGCTGGAAATGGGAAAACAGCGAGCTCTGCTTTGACCAAAACTGTCTACCGGCATATCTATATCTCACTATCATTGTTTTCAGTTTTACATGGGGTTACATCTTGGCTCTCAGCAGTAACTTTCTATAGTCTCCACTGGCCTGCCACATCACCCCTCGCACAATGACAGTTTGTTGTTTTAACACCTGGGTGTTAAAAGTTAAAAAAAGATTAAACTATTGAATTTATTGGTGAGCTTTAGAAGATCTGGTAGGTGGAGGCAGGCTAGTTGTTTACCTCCCTTTCAGCTTAGAGGTTGTAATGAGACTGGGCCATTAATGTAAAATAGGTCATAAAAGTAAAGCTAATGGCTTATTTGTAATTTGTAAATCTACATGAGGCCTTTATAAAATAAAGCACCAAACTCCGACCCCGGAAATATCACAGGAGGAGGGTGTTTAAACATGTGACCTTGCAGCTTCAGTCCTGACCTCTTATCAGATTGCATGGCCAGCGTCATCGTCACTCATGATGCCAACATGATGATGGTATCATAATCTAGCACTTGAGGCAACTTTACCAAGTTCTAATGCTGCTATTTGTTGGTGAGTGGCCTCTCTGGACTGTTATGTTAGAGGCTGAGTGCAGAGCAGATAACCTTCCTGTCATCTGCGCAGAACATTTTGATAGTACAAAATGCACACAACAGAAAGCCTTGATGATGACAGATAGACATTGAGGAAGTTACTGAATGGAAATACACATGACTTCATTGTACACACAAACGGAGTTAAAAACACTATTTATTTATATTATTTACACGAATTTATGCTCTTGCCTTTTTGCTGTATTTGCGACCAAACTGATAAGAGAAAAAAGTTACAATACATATTTTCAGTTTTGGAGCTTTATACATTGAGCTTTGGTCAATATTTGCCAATACCTGGTGATTCTAAAAAAGAACAAACATTTCCAAGAAGCACTGATACATGTATTTGAGGAGCAAAATATGTACCTTGTGCAACAGCAGCATGTATGGTCTCTGTGTCAAATTTGACCTTTGACCTCCCAGGAGTTCCAAGCATTTTCTCCCAGACCAGAGTGACCTCCTTCAGACATGGCGTGATTTCTTCATAGTCCAGCTTCAGACGCTTGTTTTGCAGATCGCTCTCTGAGGCTACAATGATAAATAAACAGACAATACACGTCAATGACAACCCCAGAATTCCTTTGTCTTGGTCCTGTGGTGTGTGGGTGTTTGTTGCAGGCCTTGACTGAGGTGCCATTGCTGTAATTGAAAAAATCTTGCCAGGTGAAATTTAAGCCCAGATGGCAGGGTTCTGCTCTCTTCCACATTCTGTGCTGTCCTTTCAGTTTTGTTTCGCACTTTCATGCATTTCTGATAGAGGCTACCATACACTCTTTGTCGGCTGTAAGCTAGCCTGTTGTAACAATACAAAGAGTATAGAGGGGAAGATGTGACTGTGAAAGCTGCCTGAACTGATTTAATGACCACCTCCACTAAAGTCAGAGGAAGAAATTAGTTCAATTTCATGAAATGAAAAACCTTAACTTTTAGATAAAGAGAGTGTTTAACAAGCCAGGCCAAATACGTTGTATTTAACACATCC
Organism: Scortum barcoo; assembly: GCA_023238725.1. Lineage (NCBI taxonomy): Eukaryota > Metazoa > Chordata > Actinopteri > Centrarchiformes > Terapontidae > Scortum > Scortum barcoo. The sequence goes on from CM041553.1 coordinate 18,096,672, forward strand.
AGCAGCTGTCATTTGGAGTCATGTTTTTGTCCACCTGCTGAAAGTCTATTACTCTCTTTTAAGCTTTATTTTGGTCTCTACCAACTCCTGAGGGGGAAAATGGTTAATGTTAAGTGTTTTTTAGAGCTTTTTTACTGAAAACAACTGTCTGCTGTGGGAGAAAAATAATGCTCTGAGGGCGGTAAGAGTGAACCCAAACAAAAAGTTCACAAAAGTTGTGATGTAGACATTTAATCAATGATCTGAAACTCTGTAAAGCTCTGTAAAGGAGGAGTTACAGATTCAGGTGATAATTCTCTGTCACATTGTTTTTACATCTCTGCCACGTTGTTTTTTACATCATCATTAGATACATTATTATTATTATAAAAATATTGATTACAGCTGCTTTTCTGTCAGTAACTGTGTGTTCTTAGAATCAGATGGTAATTTGAAAGGAACACAGCTCCACATCTGTCTGACCCTGTACAACATCCTGTGGCCTGAATTCACAATGGATCATTTAGCTAGACTACAGCTAGTTTTTCTATGATCCAATCATATTGTGATTTCTAAGTTTGTATATGACCCCCAGGCAGAGAGTAAATCACGGAATATCAGAGAGACCATTTGGACAGGGAGCACTAATCATTATTATAAAACATCCCTCTGCTGTACTATAATCATTATAATACTGATAAATTCCTTTGTGAAATCAAAGCCGTGGAGGGAAAGCCTGGCCCGGTACATCACATCGATTAGCACATTTTGTAAGATAAACAGAAACACACAAACTGTGAATTCCGTTGCGACATGTTGACACCAGTGATCAAAGAAGGTGAGGACACACCCAGGGCCCCTCATCTGTTCCTCTGTTGCTTGACAACACCCTTCCTCTCTCCCTCCCCTAATCTCTTAACCCACAGCCTCTCTCTTCTCCTCTCTTTCTTTTCTGACAGCATTCGGCTCTTTCTTCTCATTCAATCCCACATTTGTCTCGGCCACCGACCACACTCTCCCACTCCATTTTCTCCCTCTTTCCCCCTCGTGGACTTCCCCACCCTTTCCGCTGATGTGTGGTGTCCACCCAGTGACCAGCTGCAACTTGGCAGGGCTTGGGGTGGGGGGTGACATCATCACTGTGGGACAGGAAAGAGACAGCAGGCCACTTCCCGCTCCAACCTCCAATACCTTCCAGGAAATGATAGAGGAAATTACCTAATGGGGGGATTAAATCTTAAACTGGTCCAATTATAATAACGCCGCAGCTTTAATGCTTTAAACAAATTTAGAATATGTTACTTTAATAGAACTTGCACTAAAATCCAGATTGAAAAAAACTTGGCACAAGATAAAATGAGAACATTTCAAGAGGTCTGAACACTTTTTATGAAGGGCCGTATATCATGGCCTCAGCAATCAACAGACAGAAAAGTAGCGGGAGTGACCTGGAATGTGTATTCTGGATAATAGAGGAGGAAAACTAGGATGGAGTCGATAGCTGACACACCCAGAGTAAGAATAGATGCTGTTGGAGAGGCCATGGCTCTGCTGTCTCTCTTATCAGCTGTCTGGAGCAGGCAGAGTCTCGTCCATCAGGACTCGCTCGCTGGCTGCAGCCCAGCCAGTGCCGTCAGTGTCTCTCCACTCTCTGACCTCTCCTCGCCTCCAGCTCTGCACTTCTCTCCCTTTCTCTTGCCGGAACACCCCGCCCATGATAACACACACAACAAGATAGGATACCCCACCCCTGGAGCTGACAAAGATACACATACTGACGGAGGTGCAGGCGTGCACGTGCACACGCACACACACGCACACACACGCAAACACACGCACGCTCACAGTGCTGACCCATAAACCAGTCAGCAATGAGAGAGATAAACAGAAAGAATGGAGGACAGGGAGTTGAGCTCCACCCAGACAAATAACGGACAGAAAGGTGGAGCGCACCCTGTGGGAGGAATAAAACACAATTAAACTATGGACACCCAAGAAAGCTGCAACATGCTGTGGATGTGTATGTTATATATGTGCGTGAGGCTGAACAGAGCAAGGTCACTGCCTGGACCTGAATACTGACCCACATTATGTGCGTCCACACTTTGCTCTACAGGCAATAATTTGTGTGATGGATTAAGTGTTGCGTGTGTGTGCAAATTAATGTCTTGTACACAGTGCAGGTAGTTAGGGGTGTGGCGCGCAGCTAGGTGTGTGTGGACACGTTCCAACTAGGTCAGGAAAGAGGTGGTGCACTTGGCACGCCCTAAGATAGGCCTACATGCAAACACAAGTGCACACACACACACACAACTATATATTATATAACCTGTTCATTTGTGGTGGGTTTGAATAAAAAAAAAAACAGGTGAGCACTTGATCACCTCACCTGTGTGTGTCTGTGCGCACATCTGTAAAGGCATGTTGCCAAAGACATATTTGTCTTGCTATTTAGCTTCAAGAGAAACCAACTCATCATGTAATTCAGCAGAATTATCAAGTGAGTGATGCCAACACTGCTTAATGAAACAATGCTGGCTGCTGTAGTTGTCGGCATGCAGACAGTAGGGTGGGGCGACTGTTTCTATTATCATATCCAAATCAAAGTTACTGTAGATCGAACAATAGATCCAATTCCCTGATTATGAGGGGATTTATAAAAGGTTGTTAACATTTCCTTTTAAATGTTAAATATTAAAAAAAATCTATTCAATAGCAATGTTTCCTCTATTTAACAGCCGCTTTCTTTTAAAAGTCTGTGTGTCTGTGCTTGGTGCCACAGTATCACAGCATCATGTTCTGTTAAATATTATTATCTTAAACATCACAATCCAAACCATATCCATGATGTTAACTACTTTTATGGAGTGCAGAGCAAAGGACAAATGGAAAACTGAAATATGGGTGTCAGATCCATGGAAAAGCAACAGTAAAATGGTTTGTAATCAAGGATTTAAAATTCACTCATGCTGATTAACAGGGCTCAGCAGGCAGACTTGTTGCTCTACCAGAAACATCTTTGAATGCACAGCAGAGCGCAGATTCTATAGAGTATTATCATAACATCTAAGTGCTGATAGTAAGTTACATTAAAATCACCCCAGTATTGTCGTAGGAAAAAACAATTGCCGCTCATCCCCTGAATTGTAGATCCAATCGCCAAATGGCACAAGCCTCACAGACAGACAACAAAAGAAATCCAACTTTGGAAGACCAGGTAAAGTTGTCTCGTCTTTAGGAACCTGGCAGATGTGTGTGTGTGTGATGTTTTCAATTCTCTTCTTCCATCCAACTCACCCTGTAGTTTCTGATTCTCCCTCTCCATCCTCTGCAGCAGGATCTGCTGCAGGATGGCCTTCCTCCAGAGCTCCCTCAGCTCCTCTTTGCTCCTTTTCGTCCTCTCCTCAGGCACCACCCGTATGGACAAGTCACCACTTCCTCCAACTCCCACCTGGCCCACGCTGCCTCGACCCCCCTCTAGGCAGGGATCCCCACGCTCTGAATGACATTTGAGATTATTTTACGTCACATTATATTACATTATTTGTCCACTGCAGCAGAAAGAGAAGACAGCAAAAACATAGAAGAAATAAAAAGCATCTGATTAAAGTATAAACACAATTATGAAGTAATGTAAGTTGCAATCATCATAACTGTTTGAAAAGGCTGTGTACAGCAAACCTTGTTAGAAGAAAAATTAAATGTAAGAAATATTTCAGGTGAAATGTAAAAATGTCAACACAAAAAACAAATTCTTCAATAATTTAATGTAGTATTCTTATTTTGTATATTCACAGGTCACGATAAACATCTTTTTGTCTCGACAATGCCATCTCCAACTGACCCACAGTCAAAAAACCCAAATCCATTCAATTTCCAAAAATCCCTCAGACACTCATGCAAAATAAAAATAAAAAAGCTAAACATAGATATATTTGACACAGTCGGGTGCAATGCACACACAGTAAAAAAAAGTGTTTGTGTGACTCCACCCCAAAGTACAGGGTGGATCCCAAACCTCAAAATACCCTGTGTTGTTTAGAGGAAGGACATAACAACTATCCAGATAGCACTTGCTTCTCTTTCAGTTCTTTGGAACATCACAATTTAATTTGCTCAAACACACACAAACACACACACAAACACACACTCCTGCACATACCTTAGCCTAACTTAGGTATGTAAATTTGATCTTTATCATTCCAGAGACTCTTCTGAGGAAAATTAGAAATATGTAAGATAAGTCTCCCTTTCAATCCTGTGACAGATCTACAGCAAACAAACTTAAATCAACAGAATATGCGCACACACACACACACACACACACACACACACACACACACACACACGATGGCACGACAATACTGTTCCTTGTTCCAGGTGAGGCTAACATGTATGTATGCATTTGTGTCTGCGTCAGAGAGACTTTGAGACATGCTGAAACCAGCAGTCACTATACAAAGATATGGCTCTAAAGTTATAAGAGAAGTGAAGACCAGCCAGACATGTGTGACACACACACACACACACACACGACAAACCCTTTTAACAGAGTTATGTATTTGTTAGACAAACACAGACTGCAAGACCCATGAAGAGTTAGCTTTTAGGTGTGAAAAATTCATGCATGTACACGCACATGCACACACTTGCACAAAGTGGCATGATCCACTCCCTGAGCAAACACTCCGACCTGTCCAGAACCAAGTCACAGTGTGCGCACACACACATATACACACACCATGCAAAGTGGGTCAACAAGGCTGGCGCTTTCCTCTGGCGCTGTCTGTGTGTGGACTGTCAACATGACCTTGAGACACCACCACCCCCTCCAACACACGCACGCACGCACACATGCATGCACGCACGCATGCACACAGTCACTCATTCGACACACCCATGACCTCATGTATGTGAACACACACATAAACACACACCCAACTAAAACCAACTTAGGACTGCATTCAGCCGGCACAAAGCTCATCATGCTGAACGCACTGTTTTTCCCTTACTTTATAGCAGCTGACTGTCAAAATAAACTAAAGGTGCAGATTTAATTAATGACAAGGAGAAATGTCTTCCGTGTTGTTTAATTCATTTGAAAAGGGAAACGTGCACAATGACAGGCCTCACTAATCCCCTGTGAGCAGCATGTTCAGAGGGAAGGTGCAGAAAAAGGTCAGATTAGTCTCACATTCCTGTAGCATTTATTGGACCCAAATACAGAATCCAGAGGGGGGGTGTACAGAAGTGAACAAATTAACACTCGACAGTGTAATGTCACCCATTACAAAACAAAACAAAAAAACAAAAAAACAAACAAAAAAAAAAAAAAAAAAAAACCATCTACCACCTTCCAGAGATTATAATGCTCGGTTGTTGTTGAGACTTTATCGAGAGGTGTTAATTGAACTGTGTGAACTTGTTTGGTGCCTGTGGTGGGTGGAAAATTTGTCAATTTTTGGCTTTGGTGCCCCCTAGAGGTGGCATAAAGAAGACACAGGGCAGAAGGCAATGCGTGGCCTGCTAAGCTGCGTGGCTATCTACACTAGTGGCCTCTGTCAGTAATATCCTGGTACAGTTAAGTACAATTTCAGTAGGTTAGGTGGTCTTTTTGTGGTCAGGTTTGCTTGTCATGAAGAGCTTAATATGAATCATTTGTACTGCTGTCTTTGTACATGTAATTGAATTCACTAAGCTCATATTTCTTCAGCTGTGTATCTGTATTTTTTTCATGGACAATCAAAGTAACTTTGATTTGGATATGAAATGGAAGCAACACAAGTCATTCCTTTTAGATGAAGATAAAATTAACAGAATGAGGCAACTTAGGAGCCAAAACAACACTGTCGGCGTGCGTCACTGCCGGTGGAACCACCGCCCCATGACCAAATGCGCCATTGTTTGCTTTTCAGGTTGAATGCCAGTTGACACTTCAGGCTTTTATCTGACTCTTCATCTCACTTGACACAGTAGCTGCACTACTCCACTGTCAAGTCTCTACTCTGGGGATATAACACAGAAAATCCTGATCTGCTAAGCTGTGGCGTGTTTTACGAGTGCAGGAAATGTAAAACAATGTGATGTGATGTTGTTGACTGAAGGTTTACGTTGATGACAAAATCATCAAACACACAGGTAACAGTGGTCAGCTCTATTTTACTGTGGAATTATTATTTATTATCATAATTTATTTTATTCTATTTTATCTTGTTAATATTTGACTATTTCAATATAATCTATTTTGCGTAGTATCTTTTTTTTTATTCTTGGAGAGGGAGAACCAGGTGCTATATAAATACATTTTGACTGATTGATAGATAGACCCTTAATAGCACATCAGTATACTGTTCATATAGACTCTACATTGATATAAACCCCTTTGAAGGCTCCATCGGGCTTTTAGTGTCACTGATAACGATGATGACACTCATCCGTCTTAGTGAAAATTTTTCAAAGGCTTTAGACAGATTAATTTTACAGGTGAAACCAGTAGTCACATAAAAATCAATCAATAATCTCATATGTCAAGAAAAAAACAAGCCTCTAAACTGAGAGAACTTTTCTTGGTGTGTTGTCACTAAAAACTGAAAGTCTGGACTTATGGTCTGACAAAATGATACCTGATGACCTTGACTTGTACACTGGGAAACTGTAGCTAACATTTCCACTACTTTCTCCAATTTGTAAACCAGATAATTAACCAAAAAAATAACTGATCGATTAATCAGTGTAAAAGTAGCCATTGGCTGCCACCTTAATTCACTGAAACAGACAAATTATAAACTGAGCGTAGTGCTTACAAGACTCAAAAACATCTCCTCCAATATAAACACTGGTAACATAACGTGCAACAAAGAAATGGCTTCCTTTATTTTTCTAACTTGAAGGAACGATGTATGAACATGTTTTTGTATGAGCAAATGAGGATCATGTATTACCCTAAAGGAGTTTTTTTTTCTTCTTCTTACAGGCATTACAGTGCAGATACAGTGTGACCAACCCAACAACTGTCAACACTTGCTCTGTTTTTCTGCCATACACACAAGGTACATATAATTATCAAAATTCAGGATCTAAAGACGTGCAAGCACATGCACAATTCCCACGTCTGCACAGGCAGACTCACGCACATCTGAGATAAGACTAGTGATTGATATTTTAAATTTGTCTGGAGTTAAAGCAATATTTCACTTAATGTAGGACATTATTTCTACTACACTACTTCTTTCTAAATCAACCGATAATATAAAATGGGACAATGTTAGTGCACTCAGTGATGCAAAACTCAAAGCTTCAAAACACACAAAAGATGTCACAACAACACGCCCATGTCAATCAACCACAGAGATATTCAGTACAAGTTCTTTTAGTCTAAAGTTTAGACACATAGGCATAGTATTAGCCTTCCTAATGTATGCTTTATATATTTCAATCAATTTTTCCTGCACAGGGAATATAATTTGCCAATGAAGGTTTGGACTGGAGACAAAATTCTCAGGAGCATCTTCATCATGTTAACATGTGTTTTACGCACAATTTCTATTGCGGGATTTTAAAGAGGAAAGTAAAATAGCAGTGGGTACCATACTGACCAAAACTGGTGGTTTGATCAGCACTTTTCAGTGCATAAAATCTAGGGATGAGCACATAAATGATTAAACAGGCCAGGGGCTAAATATGTAAAGACAATTAACAAAACTGGTTTTCATATTTATTTAGGGCAAATGCACATTTAGGGCACATCACCTTTCTAATCTGAAATAAGATTAAAACATTCATGATGCATTTTTGCTATTCCCAATAAATATTAATTCTGTTCTTCATTTCTTTTGTTTTTTTCCTTCAAATAAAACAAACACAGAAAGGACTATAAGAGTACCTTAAGTATTTATCCACAAGCAGTATCAATAAGAGTAGTACTACTATTAAAATCTTAATGATACCCATCGCTAATAAAATCTCACAGCACTCCAAAATTTAAATAAAATGTTTGACGACATGAATATCAGCGTATTAAGGATGGCCTGAAAAACTAGAAAGAAAGAAATGGCAAGTAACGTAAAAACTGCCAGGAGGGAGTTGATAATAGACAAATCAAGTTCATACAGGAGAGATGGAGCTTTGATAGTGATTTTTTTTTCTTTTTTTTTTTTAAACATACCAACGTACCATCACGTTAAATCAAAGAGTGACACAGAGTGGAAAGATTTTGTCACTGCACCATTGTCGGAACCTCGTATGACTGTGTTTTAATAACAGAACAGGTGACAAAGCACATGTGAGGTGTTGCTCATGCTGATGTTTATTTTGGTAAGATATGAAGCATGTGTGTATAAGAGCATGTTGGGGTTTACAACTGGAGCATGCAAAGTAATCCTTGTGTTAAGATCTCACCTGCCAAAGCTCTTTTATACACGCACTTGCACTTTTACACACGCACACACACACACACACACACACACACACACACACACACACACACACAGTGTATTCAGCTTTACAGACAGTGGTATGAGTTAAAAATAGTTATTTCATTATTTAAGAAGATTTTTTTTGGAGACTGAGAAGTGCAACAAATATAATCTGCACTAAGAAAGTAGGACAATTTCCCAGACATTACTTATCCACTATATATTTTTTAAAAACTTTTTAAAAAATATTTACATTGGGTAAAATCAGATTTCATTGAAGTACTGCATGGAGTGCACTGACTCCCTCAGCCCCTCCTTGCCCACTCTTACAAGCACAATGAGTGTGATTAGCAATGCAATTAACTCATTTTGAATATTGCTTGGCTTCAACCAGTGCAAATAGTAAAATCCTTTGTGGGGACTAAGTCACCAATCCAATGACAACAGTTATTTTTTATAAAAAATAAACTTGTCTACATAACTGACTAATTTACCAAATTCTGAGTGGGCCCCCATTTTGACTTCTTTCGAAAAGAACAACCGAAAGGACAGTGGGCCAATGGAACAGCAAATTCTATGGGTGAGTTTCAACTTTCTTTAGGACTGATAAATTAAGTTAGAAATTTGTAGACAATGTAAACGTCAACATTGCTAACAGAATCTATCTCCAAGTGTGTTTCTCACCGTTGCTTTCTGTATTCTTCTGAGGTGTAGCAACCCGGAGAAAGATCTGCTGCCTCCACGAGTGGCGGTGGCTACGCAGAGGACTTTCGCCTACTCTGCAGGCTGCAGTTGGTGTGGACAGAGCCGCTACATCACTGAAACACAAACAAAAACACACACAGGAACAGTTACATAATGTGCCCTGATAAATATTCAGTAGATAAAAGAATACACACATTTACATATATATAAAAAATAAATAAATTAATTAAGGTGTTCTGTGTAACAAGGAGCACAGATTTTCGCTATGCTGGATACACTAACATGTAGGTGATCATCAGGTGTATGTGTGCGTGTACCTGCTCCTTGGCTCAGGACAATCGTTCTCTTGGACAGGGGCCAGAAATTGAAATTTCAGAAAATTAGGGACAGAGGAGGAGGAGTGGAGACGGGCACGCAGACCACCCAGAGGACTGAGATGAAAAGATTGGGGTGAAAAAAGGAGGCAAAAAATAGATAAAAAGAGAAACATGGCCCCGTTCACACAGAGAGAGGGAAAAAAAGCTGAAAATAGTACAACTATTGAAGAGATACAGCCTTAATCCCTTTTCAAATGGTCAACTAACGAGTGACACGTTTAGCGTTTCTCCGTCTGAGCGGGGGCCTTACATGAGAACACAGAAAACACGGTCAAAAGAGGGTTTGAGATACTGCAAGAGTTGAAGTGAAAAGCGATACTGGATTCTCACCTTCTCTTATTGAGCCGGGCTCCAGTAGAAGGTGAGGAAGGTTGATGAGGGAGGAGAGGAGAGTGAGATGAAGGGCAGGGAGGAACGGGAGGAAGAGTGAGGTCGTTTGGAACATGTCTGAGAAACAGTGCCAATACAGAAAGAGAGAGAGCAAAGAGATGGAGAATGAAAAAAGTCAAAGACACTGAAAAAGTATGAAAAAATGGAAAAAGAGGAAGAGAACTAGCAGGTAAAAGAAAATGTTTTTTTACGGCAGTGAGGAGATAATCTATGTGGTATGGAGTAGACTCCTTGATAATGATATCATTATAATGAGCAAGTATTGTATTTTCTTTACAACAACATTACAACTACAAATTATGCCATAAAATATAATACATATAATACTGTATATATCTGACTCTTCTACCTGAGGATAAAAAGAGCTCTCTACTGATTTAGCATTTTCCTCCTCTAACATTGTCTGATTCATGATAGGTTGATGTAGCAGAACCAGTAATAACATATCCTTGTTTCAAACATTGTTCTTTGTCAAAACCTGGTGCCTACATTACCCGCCATGCAACGCGACCGACGACAGTTTTGCTGGAGATTCTTGTGCATTACACTTGAAATAGCTAATTTAGCCTGGAGCTGCAGGCCTGAAGCAGAGATTAAAAATCTGAAGAGGTACAATCAGTAAAGTTCTCCTTTAACTGTCAAAGCTCCCACCTGCTTAACCATCCTATCTGCATCACACTGATTACATTTCCCTTACATAACCAAGAATAGTTTGACATTTGACTTTGTATCACTGAGCTCAGGTTTATGTCAAGAGGTTTATTGTGCAGACGAAGAAGAGAAGAAGAAGAAGAGGCAGAGTTTGGTTTAAGAACAGGATACAAAGTTGGTGCTCAAGATTTTAAGACAGAGCATCACTTTTATGACAGAAACTCAAATGTAGATCTATACAGAACTAATGTACACCGTTTTCCTGTTCAACACATAACGATAACCCTGCTGTCACAGGGGAAACCTGTGTATGACCTTTCTACTTTCTACCTTTATCGCTCCACCAACCATAAGACTGACCATTTATAGAGACTTGAGTCTGCAGGTGTAGTTCCACACACATTAAAACACATAATTACCCAGAATTGAAGACAGCATAATTACAATAAATACATGCAAATAACAAATAAGTTTACAAAGGCACTGTCAAATTCTTCCTTTATGCTCATGATCAATTTGTGATACTTCCACAGCTGGTAAAACTGTACAGGTACAAGAGACACATTATTTAACCCTGGAAATACTTGCATGCACTGCGTATGTGAACAGAGGTGATCTCAGATCTTGTAATACTGAATTCTACCATTACTACTAAATTGAAATGAAGCAGTATTTAAACTTCTTTCATTTCAGGGTTTGTGCTGTTACCAAAATTCAGAATGATCACAAACCACGATGCTACACACACACACACACACACACACACTCTCCTTACTTGCTCTGGTGCGGAGTGTCGGTGCTGACAGAGTAGTGTCGTACAAGCTTGGGTTTGGTAGCTGCAGTGGGGTCCTGTGGTGTGTGAGTTAGTGCGTGCACCGGCAAGTACTCTGCTGAGGAAAGGGTGGGAGTGTGGCTGAAGGTGCTGGCCCGTCGGCGGAACCCCTGTGGCTGAGCGTCGCCAGGTAAAGAGGTGGAGGAGGGAGACAGGGGGAGAGAGGACTCAAGGCGCTTTAGGTCTCCTGTTGAGTTATGGCACCTGAAGATGATGAAGAAAGTGTGTGAGGACAAAAAAAATACACAATCATGACAACCTACACATCTTTATGTAAACAAAGGCAAAAAAAAAACTGATAGGAGATTTAAATGGGATAATTTAAGCATACTTTAACAATAGAATATATTCAGTTTTACAACTCTGGATTTTATACTTTTGCAAGCCAGTGTCCATCTATATTCTAGAGGCTGGTCCTAAAAACTCCAAAATAGGTCTAAAAGTCACTCCTAGTGCGTCTCTCACTAAAACAATACGGAAAGCTGCTGTCTAGGTAGGTCTGGTCTTGACTGAAATCACAACCACGATCATTTTTTCTTATTGACCAAAATCAGTACTTAAAAAATAAATTTGATAATGCTACCTGTTTGAAGCTGAGTTGGGTATCCTGATTATGACTTAAGCCTGAAGAAACCAGCGGGACCATAAGTTAAACTTTACAATATAGTTTATGAACACAGAAAAATAAAAGAACATAATGTAAACATTTATCTATGCAAACATGGTTTGGTTTGGAATATATTTTGTGATAAAATAATATATTGAATAACATCTAAATGTAAATCGTTAACTGCACAAATGTGCTTTATCTGCCTTAATAAAACAATATAACTTAGCTTACTTTGTAACTTAATACAAACAATAATAATTATGTAAATAAAACTAAAAGCTGAAACTACTATCACATCAAATTCCTTTGATATGATTGATTGCTTTTTTGGAACAACCCTGCCAGCGCTTCCAGCAGCAGAAGAACCACTAGGACGTTTTTTTTGGCACAGATCAACGACATGTTTTGTGGACCATTTTTATCTGCGCTACCTCATTTTTGAGATATCCAAACCACTTCCATATAATTGACGTTGTGTTACCTTTTTGTCAATAATTTCCTAGGCTTTGGCGAATAATGAAACTTCACTTTCACCATCGCTTCTGTGCCCCTCGGTTCAACGAATTTTCACTGCTAGCTCAAACAACACTTTGTGGTAGGAAAAGGGACGTGTACTTTGACGTGCAAGCTAAAAACTGCTGAATGACTGGCTGTCGGGGCATTTATTTGTGCTGTGCGATAGGCTGTTAGATCAATCCATATTGAATAAAAATGTCCTAAGTTTGTCATCATCGTTGACATGAATTCATTCTGAAATCTGCAGATGGCTTTTACCTCCTTCACCGTTGTCCCTTTGGGTCACGATAACCCCTATAATCATAAAATCCAAGAAAACAAGTAGGACTGCTCTGACCTTTAAAGCACTGACACCTCTGACCCCAGATATGAGTCAGTGTGTGGGCATGTGCGTTAAGTGTGTTTACCTGAGTGGGCTGGTGGGTCGCAGCTGGGACGAGGCAGGCAGAGGGTCATCTAGACAGGGCTGGTCCTGGCTGCTGTTGACCGTAGAAACGGAAGACCCGCTGTCACTTCCTACACTGTTGTCCCTCTGAGCTCGGGCCTTGCTGCTTCCCTGTGAAAAACACACACACCAAAAGTTATATATAGTACATGGCTTTTACACATAAAGAAAGACCACAAACCAGGATGCTACTTTCCTTATACCGTGAGCGTTACTGAATACAAACCAAGGAAGAAAGAGCATTGCTACCTTCCAGATTCCCTCCAAGGACTCAGTGAGAGAGCGCTTGGCTCGGCTCTTGAACTGCTCAAGTCGCTGCCGACTGCTGCTCTGCTGCTGCGCTTCCACTGGGGCTGGAGCTGCCTCCTCACACACCTACACACACAAGGGGAGGGCAAAGACAGAAAGCAAGACAGTGAGTGAGAGAGAGTCTTCAAAAGTATACCTATGGCTCTGTAAGTGGTGGATTAAATATATTTTTTCTGTTATCTCTCCTTGGTGAACTACAGCTCTGTTGATACTCTGGACAAAGTGCAGGACATGATTAGAATAAAAGACAGGAAATGAACATCAAAAAAGACAACGGTGTACATGTGTGCATAAGAGACCTGCAAATGCTACCTGTTTGCCGTCTCCAGGCAGTGTGTGCTGATGGCTCCTCTGTCTCTCTTCATACAAATTCCTCAAAGAGGCCATCACCAACTCATTCTCCTCCTGGTCACTTTTAGGACGAGCCCTCTGAAGAACAGACGCAAAACGCTATTCATACAAATTCAATGGAAAATAAATGATATGTGGGTATCAGTCTGCAAATGCTGACAACAAAAAAAAGATACTGAAGGTTGGAAAACAGCTACATTTCATTACATGACTGTCCTGGATACATTGTGCCGGGGAGGTTAAATGAAATACCAGTTTTAACACATTGTGTTTGCTTTCTGGGAACAAAACGTACCCAAATGAATGTTCAAAAAGCAGTGTTGTGCTAATCTATGCTTTGACAGACCCTTCAGCACTGTTGCAGTTCAGCTACATCACCAGCAGATGTCAGCTGAGTCACAGAGGACTTAGGACTCATCTTTAAAGGTACAACAATCTGTAGTAATAATCATGGATAAATAATATAAATGAAAAGATTTACATGATCCATTGCCAATAGCTGAATAGTATTTTTTGAACACCTTGTGTTTCTGGGAAAAGAGACTAAAGTGTCAAGAGACCCAAAGGGAGCAAAACAACTCCTAAGGGAAAGGAGGAGATGAGGCGGCAGAAATATTTAAGTCATGTGTAAAGACAAATCAGTGCGTCACTGTACATCCCACAGGAAAAACTTGTGATTCTGCGGTGATGCAGTCATGATGGGCTTGGGTGAAATTGATTTACTGTTTGTTTCTAGCTGCTGTCAGCTCAGAGGAAACTCTACATAGTTACAGCTGCTTTAAACAGATCAGACCACATACCACAGTGTTTTCAAAGACCGACGCCTGCTCCTGATTGTCCAGAGTGGCCAAGTGTTTCTGAAGCTCCAACTTGGTTTTACATGGGTGTAGACCTGAAAGACACGTGAATACAAAATAAAAACACACTGCAGACAGGACTAGTCTCACTTCAGGTTTGTTTTATCTGTAGTGTCAGAGGTGCAGCCCTCTAATATTGTCAACTTCCTAGTCGTAGTTTCTATTTCAACAACATAACATGACCTTATATCTGTGGGATGCATTTATCTATATAAATAAATATATATAAATACATTTGTGACAACTGAACTGACTCAGAACTGAACATTATTGTAAACACAGTTGCTCATTCAAGATGATTATTTTAACAGGCACTAACAAAATTGCTCTTTTATTCTCTTACAGCTCTATAGATCTACATAGACCTGACCAATCAATATTAATCCAACCATTTATCATTTTAAAAAATGCTTTAAAATGTCCTCTTTTTCTACCTTCTATCCTCTCACACAGCCTGTGGAGCTGCTGCATGGGGCAGCTGTCACACTGCTGGCTCTGGGTCTTTGCATTCTGCTGCAGGGCTGCCACAGAGAACGCCTGCTTCAAAGTCAGCATGATCTCATCCACCTACAAGGAAAAAATACAGTCCTTATACCTGTTTATTCAACATTAGCTTCTTTTCAACACAGTATTCTGTATCCCTGTATGGAACAATTATTTGAACTAATTCAGTTCCCCATTAGTATTGTTGACTCAATGTATTGAGTATAAGGAAAAAACAAAGGTAAATACAATATGCAGTTCTTGCGCACAGGTTGTCCAGTTTACTTTGGCAGCAGTGAAAGCCCTGAAATAATTAGCAGTGACTCATTATTTGAAGAATTACATTAACTATCTAGTATAAGCACATAATACTGCAACATTAGCCGACTATTATACAGCAGAGTACATCCATCTAATGACCAGGGCTGTTTATCAAACTGACAGTCCATTTGGTATGCCGTGATTCAGTGGAGCACAGATGCGGATAAGTCACAGCTCTAAAGAATTAGAGCAAAATTTAACCTCGATTAACAGAAAACAACACTGGTGAAAAATATCAGCTTCACGCATTGTGGTGCTCAAATTTTAAATCCAGAACAAACTTGTGAGGTGTTAAATTAAATCAATTACAAACACTGTGTGAAGTGGAAAGCACTGGTCTGAAAATATATGAATGTGTTAAATCAGTTACAGGAAATATACACACTTCTCAGCTGTGCAATGTATTTACACTAACAGTTGTACAAAAGGTGTTTCAGGTGTATAGATGTGCATTATAAATGAACAAATTAATGGACTGTACCTACTGAAATATTTTTGGTGTTTAAAAAAATCTCTGAATAATGGCAGAAAATTCATTAAAAAGGTAAAATGCATTGGCATTATTATGTTTTGTTTTATTTTTTACACAACATTTTCCTGTGCTTGTCTCTTCTACTCTCCTCTCTAGTCCCTCACCAGAGATTCGTCGGTGCACTGGAAGACGTAGCACACAAAGTGGCAGCTCCCTCCTTCCACTGTCTCCCTGCAAATGAAGCCAAAGTGATCCACGTGACGAATACCCTGGAAAGAAAAGGTGAGGTGCTTTAAGGATTCAGGATTGGTTTTTTGAATCACAACCAGACCTGAAGAGACGATTATGTGTAAAAAGGCAATGCTTCATACCTGAGAGCAAAAGGAGATTTCTTTGAAACTCTTCTCTATGGCGACTTTCTTAGTGTCCGGGCTAACCAAGAAAATCTGAGACCTGCCCACCTAAACAAACAAACACACTCTTAGTTGTCAGAGTCATGTATCTAAGTGTGTGTGTGAGTGTGTGTGTTTGGATGGGCTTACAGTCTGTGTTGTGCGCCTGTGTGTGTGGTTTGTGGTGTGGTTGTGAAAGCAATAATGAGCCTCACAGACCCGACTAGTTAAAGACCAAGTTCCAGTTTCTCACTCAGACCATTAAGCATTTTTTTGTCAGTTTAGTTCCAAGAAAGGCTTTATCAATTAATTTGTTCACAGTCATAATTTGGTCTGTACTACAAGGCTTGTTCAGGACATAAAGTGGAGCCTGAAGTAACCTTTTTTTGTTCGATTTTTAAAACAACCCTTTTTTAATCAAAGGAGGGAGTTTCATTTCTTCTCTTTTCAAAAAGTACCTATATATTTTAGGAGAGTTCCGCTATAGGGAAGATCCCCATTAATGCCATCATTACAACATGAGTCACAATCACTCCTAAGCCTAAAAAAAAAAGACACTCAGTGGTTTAAAGCAAGCAATCTCATGTCTGTTAAATCCCAAGTTGCACTTCATTGTACTTCTGGGGCAAATACAGATTTAAAGAAATCTGCCTCTTTCTGGAGGAAAAGGGGGGATTTAATGTGTGTCTTCAAGACTGATGTCATTCTGTCAACTATCTACTACAGCGGCAGGATGTATCATCTGTTTCTGTATTTGCTGAGAGGGACAGCTACAGGCCCCAGTGGTTCCCATGCCAGTGGTCACCATTTCCCTTCTGGAGGACAAACAGGAAAACTCCCGCTGGCAGGAGGTCACTGAGGTCAAATAAAGGTGAATAGGGGGAGCGTGACTGAGCTCATTTTGAGCGGCCATCAGCAACTGCTCTTGCTGACTCATTAGGGGATTTATATTTTTGTCCCTCTTTTGTTCTCTGCCTCTCTCTTTTATGAGCAAGTGTGTATGAGAACTTGTTATTTAAGGAATCCAAAATTGCCATTTACTGCACGACAAGGTTCTCTTCTTATTTTCAAAAAGGACATCTGTGAAAACCATAGCGTGTGAGCAGCAGGGAGACATGCTAAAGAGTGTTCATCTGAAAAGCTGTGTGCTTTTTCATGATAGTTGTGGGTGAAAATCATTGGCCAATTATGCTGAGTGGTGATTCTTTTAACCTTTGCCTTGGCTCAATCTGAAACTATCAACCAGTAAGTGATCATTTTCTCCATACTGAGAAAGCAATCACACTGTGCATCTTTACATAAAAAGACAAGATTATAAAAAGATTATTTATGTAATTTTATTGTTAGACCACTTATTGTTAGACAAAGTCAATTTTGGATTATCACGCACATACAGAGCATTAGACTGCTGCACTACCCAAAATCATGTTTCCTTCTCTAACTCGCACACCATCAGCACAGCAAAAATATTTCATTTTCCCACTAGATGTAACTTCGTATTGTTTTCGTTCTGTAACTAAAAGCCAAGGTCATGTGGCCCATTGTGCTAGTGAATGAGCTCCAGAATGATAAAGTTTGTGTTTGTGTGTGTGTGTGTTGTGTTCTGCTGGGGAGGACTTGATGTAAGACTGCATGATTTAGACCGTTCTTACTTATGTTGTATATCTTTGTAGAAATGTATAATGGATTAATGCAGTTAATGCAGCATATTATTGGGGACAGCCATAGTAATTATCCTGTTGATATTTTGTGTGATCCTAACCACTAACCTGTTCATATATTTTTGGTATTGTGTATATTTTGGATTTCTGTCTTATTGACATTTTATATTTTATATTTATACTCTTTGCATTTAGTTTGAATTTGGGGTAAATTGTAATGGATTTGAACTATCAATTAAAATGTATAAAAAAATTGAAGCAGAGTAATTGGATTACTTGCAATTGTTTGTGGGTGTCAATTCATGACAATTACCGTGAACAGCATGGTCCTGTTCTCCTGCAGGCTGGTGGGCTGTACTCCAGCGGAGTGGGAGTGTGTGTCAGTAGTGTTGGTGTGAGAGATCTCTGGTGAGAGTCCATTCTCATCCAGGGCCTGCAGACAGGGAAAGCTGGGGTCTCTTTTAAACAGGACGGGACGCCTCCCGGTGGTTGGGCTCCCTGCAGCGCCATTATCAACGGCACCACTCCCGAGTCCGTTGGATTGCAAGGTTAATGCCCTCCTCAGCCCCTCCACAAACCCCCCGCCATTTCCCCCTTTGTCACTTGTCCCTGAGTCGTGCAACTGACTAAACTTCTCGATGCACTCATCGATCAGGGCTGGTGGGGCTTTCTTGTGAGCAACACTCACACGGCCACAAAACAGCACCTCAAATTTCTTGGCAAAGGCTGTCGGAGACACGACAGAAGGGGGAGCCACGGAGCTCGTCATTGCAGAGAGGGACGTAAAACACGTTTCAGAGGGATCGCTGCCTCCGGTGGAGGGTTTGGTGGAAATGGTGGTGATGTCATCATTGCGTGCTGAGCTCTTGCTGACCTGTCTCAGCGTACTGATGATCTCAGGAACCTGGAGGGACAGCACGACAGGAGATAAAAACTTGTATCTACTGTAATAAATTACTTTATAGCTGCATGACAATCAAGATCAAGTAGTGTACAGTTACACTAATAAATATGATCAATCCATTTGAGCAAAAAACATTGAAAACATTTGCCTCAAAATACATTCAGGCTTGACAGCCAATGATACCACAATGAAACTATCTGTCTTCCCGACCAACAAAGGGAACGTAACCAAACTCATTAATGCAGCTAAATAAACTCTGTGTTTATAGCATCACGACGGACTTGAGGAGGCACATTTCACCAACTCATATCTTCTATTTTACCATATACAGTACATGTATCACAGCTCTATATTTGGAACCAGTTAAATACTTTGCAACTTGCAGTTTCTATCAAGATAATATCACGGAGCAAATATGGTGCCAATGCCCAGATTTTGACCCTCTGCTAATTTATTTTATACTGTACTAAAACTACTGAAAAACAAAGGCAAGTGCAGTAATATAAACATCTGCCTATAAACGACAGTTTTTAGGCAGTTGTCAGTAAATGGTATTCTTTTGGATTTCCTTGTAATATAAAATACATGAGACTTAATAAATGCTCATATTTATACTTCACAATAAAGGCTCTTAGAGAATTAACATCATACACCTAAACTGCCCTCTTCATTTCTAAAGGTGGTACTTGACTCCTTATAGTGCCTGAGTACTAATGGCACATATCCAGAAACAGGTGACAGTAGCAATCGTGGGTAAACATTGAAATAAACACTTAACACATCATGCACAAACCACAGATTTTCCATTTATCAGTACAGAAGCCACACTTCACTATGAGCTAACCTGCCATATGGTGTAATATGTGTTATGGTTCCCTGGAATAGAGCAGGCCTTGTGATGTCTTCCTGTGTTGAAAAAAAGCCGAACTGGGACCTTTCGTCTCAAAGCAGGCTTTGTATTCACTTTCCCTTTATTTGATTCCCTTCTTCCCTTTCCTCCTGACCCCTCCTCCTCTTTTTTTCCCTCTTTGCTCCTCATAAACTTTGGTTACCCATTTCTTCTCTGTAATGTTTACTTTTATTTCTTACAAAACTATTTAAAACTGAATGTTTACCACTATCCCCATCTTGACTTTATTGTACTGTGTGTATTTTGGCTTTTTGCGTGTGAGCTAAATGCTCTCAGCACGCCATGCTTTGTGGGAGTGAAAGAGAGGGACAGGCAGACCTTTCCAAAATGGATATATCTATTCCTGGTGTGCTCTGAGGATCTCTGAACCTTGACCATTTCCATCATCCACACCTAATTATCATTTTTGGCATCAACACAAAGCTACTTGTATGCCCACTCAGGCACGAAAAAAGAGATACACACTCGCACACAGCCATTACACACCCATACAGATCATAAGAGAGGCTCAAAACCAGTCAAGAGCTCTCCCAGAGTGATTATAAACACATAATTGTTGCAATTGGCAAAATGACATTCATTTTAAGTTTTAATTAAAACTTAAAGGCACAAAGTTGCTTATGTTGAGAAAAAGAGGTACCCTTAGGGGGCTGGCGTTTGCTACACCTCTTACCGCCAAGGCAGCTTGTCCCTGCTGAACTCTCAATATCCTTTACTGAAATCCTAAAACAGCAAAACTTGAAAAACACAGCGCTCACATATTGCCTTATTAAGCTGTGTTTGACAGTAAACAGTTGCATATTTACATATCTATTTACACACTCTAGCATACAGCTGAATATGAGTCCAATATTCTCTCTTTCTCTCTTCGTTTGATCTATGTCACCTCTCAATCACCTTTACCAGCTAAATATTTGTTGACCAGCTCATCACTACCTTAGCCTGCTGTTTGGTGCTGGACAAAGAGAGCTCAGCGGGTTCATCAGAGCTGTTTTGCTGAAAACAGCAGCTTGCTGCGACTGTGCAACACACTATGAGTGGCAAGAGTGAACTAAAAACAGTAAAGCTGAGGACCACAAAGCCAAAATAGTGATCTGAAAGATGCAAAACATTGCAGAGTGGAACTGTGGAGTCACTTTTCCTTTCCTCATTATAGTCATCTGACCTTTCGTTAATATTGAAATATTAATGACTGCATACAAATTCTAGGTAACAAAATCTTAAGAGAGGTAGAGGTACTATTTCACATTGCAACGGTCTTAAAATAAGAGACTTTTATTAATACCATAACCTATTTAAACTGTCACATATAATTAGATGCAGTCAACATCTTCGAGATGCATTGCAGCACACATCAGTGAGTGACCGGTCAGGGCTACGTTCAGGGCTTCACTTTACATTAACCAATTACACTAGGACTGCAATATCAGGGGAAAATGCTTAAAATTTGCAGGTTTTTTTTTAAGGGGAACTACTGGCTCACCATAGTGAGTTTTTGTTTCGTTTACTCAGCAGCTGAACATGTCTTTTAATACCAACTCTCCATTTGTATCACAGTTATGGTTCCATAATAGCAAGAAAGGATGACAGAACCACAGCTCTGCCTCTCTGTCCCTCTGAACAATGCGTCTCTGGCTGAAATCCCAAATGGATCGCTCATTGTTTATTGATGACACAAACTCACTGCCATTCATAAACTTTACTCAGGAAACTTCAATAAATAAAGAGATTGTGTGATATAGGGATTTTGTATTACTTGGGCATGAATGTAGTTTATGTAATGAACACTCATTTTTAAACTTCACAACCCTATCTGGTTAAAAGAAGAGCAGCACTGGAAACACAGCTGGTGCTTTGTCGCTTTTATCTGGCTTCCTGGGCATTTACTTTCAGATCATGTTATCACTGCGGGCACACACAAAATAATCACTGTGTGAAATAAAACAAACATTCCCTGAACACTATATTCTGTCAGTTTGTAGATGATTGAGCAAAATCGAAGGTACTTTCTGTTTAGGTATTTTGCAAGAAGTTATAAGAATTTCTCTATTCTGTGATGCAGATGTGTTGCTATTCTTGTCAACCTGGGCTGGCCTGCAGATAGGTCAACACCGAGGGTTGAACAAGAACAGCCTAAAACAAATGTACCGTAACTTATTCCTCTTGCTCACACAGAAATGCTTTTCTGTGACCACTCTTTCCATGACTAACTGTGAGGATTTCCATGACCATTAAAACAGTCTAACACATTGCTTGTTCCAGTTTTAAAGACAGAGGAGCGAAGAACAGACATTAGTTAAAAAACAAAAACATACAAAAAAACCTGGGTCTTCCTACTCGGGGGCCAAAGGGTCATGGCATTCCAGCCCCACTGTAGGTTTGAAAGGTGTACTCAAAATATGTTTTAAACTACAAAAAAGTATCTACAAACTTCTTAAATCTCTCCTGGATCATGTCCAATCATAACATCTGTGTGTTCCCAGCAGTTAAACTCAGTTTCCAGTTATCATCATAAAGCTATGGTGAAGGCATTTGTAAATCATCATCAAGTAATTATCAAACTGGGTTTGATAAATGGTATTAACCACTGTAACGGAAATTCCACCCTCACTATTATGTTTTCTTTATAAATTGCCTTTATACTATGTTAGACTAACCAAGACCTAAATTCCTTTAAAAGGCAAACCTCTGACCGACAGTACACGTCTGACCAGCTTTAAAAGAGAGACCTCTGACTGATAGCGGTCAACACACTACGGAAGACACACTATCGCAGGGTTGGCTCCAGTTGGTTTTAAATCTTAACTTGACAATGACCTGATTGACTATCTTCCTGCCAGACTCCTTTTACGCACGAAGACGATGTAACCCTGAAACTATCTACTAGAAGGGTTGACAAGACCTCACACTCCCTCCCCTCCCACCTTTCCTTTGTTTGTATCCCACTGTAAGTATCTGTCCTCTGGTCGGATCAGTTCTCTTTATTTCCAGTACAGACAAAATATAGTTTTTCCACAACACCATTCAAATGGAACGCAATCAAGGTTTGATCTGTATCTGAATTGGTCTGAAAGGAGTTCATTTTTGACCATGGCTCACACCCAGCTCGATACCGCAAAGGTCGTGTGTGGTAAAGCACGAATAATGACACTGTGAAAGGCAAGAGCAGCTGAAAAAAGTGAGCCAACATGTACCATCTATTACTGTAAAACTTGCAATATTGTTTGTGGTCTGCCAGCTAGATAAATTTGGATTAAGATCGTGGCAACAATGATGACCTATATTGTGTTTTGTTATAAACACATACATTTGGTGATCTTTGTTCCATAAAGCAGGAACACTGTGTAGCCCTGTGAAATCCACTGATTTTTTTTTATTTTTTCTGAATTCCATGTTCCACAATTTTCCACACTTCCACATTTTGTCATGAGAAAAGGTATCTACACTACACTGTATAAAAGTGAAATTATTTAACAGTTTTCCCCATGCAGTGCACAACTCTTTAAAGGTGCAACTCGTTGTCTTGTCTGGTCCAACCTCACTATAGCTGGATTAACAATATTTCACTTATCAGTTATTGATCTGGAAGGTGGGAATCTGAATATATTTCCTACTTTAGCAGAGGACAGAAGCACTGTGCCCACAAATGACACACCAAACATAGCAGCATAGGTTATAGCAGCATTTTCTTCCAGCCAAAATGTTTTTTTTTTTTTTTTTTTTTTTTTTTACTTGTCTATTTTCTGCTTTGAAAAATGGCTAATACAGGCAGCAATTCATCAGTTTTCTTTCCAGACTACTACCTACAACAACTTCCTCTACGTAATGTAACGTGTTGACAGCCAACATACACATGGTTCTCCTATTGAGGGCCCAGTTAGCTACGCCACACTGGCAGTGCACCAAACCAACGAACAAAAAAGAGGAAGCAGACGAGCAAAGCAGAAGCAGTGGTTGAGTCACATCAGTGATGTCACTGATGAGAGATGCCTGAGCAGCTACCAAACCTGCAGTCTTACACACACACACACACAGATACACACCTCCAGATCCTGCTGTGTCTTGCATCGGCATGAGATGTTCTCATTCCTGCTCTTTTATCAAAACAATACCTGCCTCTTCCTCTGCAGCACATTTATTGCTTTGTTCCATCTGAAATGTGAGCTGCTCTGGATAAATAATGCCCTGAGTGCCATGAATGGGTTTGACCCTTAAATTTTCTCTTTTCAAAAAATACTTAAAAACAAAAACAAATATTTTTTATATTTGCAATTTGTAAAATAAGAAATTTTAAGTATGGGTCATCCTTAACAAAGTACGCACTCTATGAATGCTTTCTAGGATTTAGGAAAAGTTACTTTGTACCTGATATGTTCCTGAAGACATGTACTGACATGTAAAACTGCTGTGTAGACACTGAGCAACGAATGTTACATAATTAGTGATGAAGGGGATGAAAAAAACATGACCCAAAATGCCAAAACCAAGAATGTAGCCTGGTTGGTTGTTTGGATGGCTTGTTAGCATGTGGCCAACTGATAAGGTATGAACTACTGCTGATACATGAAAGAAGATTCAACTTCTCTCAAATGGATGCACACTGGATTGAAGAACCTTCCAGACCAAACCAGAATAGAAAAATAGTAAGAGATACACAGAAGAAGAAACAAAAAAGGGAAAAGAGAAAGCTTGTTCTAGCCCACTTCAGTCGTGCTCAGTTCCAACATGAACCTGAATCACAGAAATGTTACCCTCGGGGCGTTTTAGCAGTTCATTTCGACAAGCAACCAATGAATATGTTCCCTGACTGACACTTCAGGCAAGTGCTGTGTCAACATGTACCTTCACATGTGTGAAGTGTGTCTGTGTAATTGTGTCCTCCATGAAGTACAGTCAAACACGTCCAGTATATAGGGAATTTTTGCTGCCTCTAAATTTGACTTTGCATTATAAGGGATCTGACTGTAGCACGCTGCTGTCATAAACTGTCCACGTAACAAAGATAAAGGCCTCACACCCAAGGATTTAAACACATAGTCAGATTTACTGCTCTGCTGGCTACTTTCTTTGTTGAATATACTTTTCAATAACAGAAATAAACATTGAGATCTTATACCCATACTGGGTACTCAGATATTTTTCATAGAATCTGAACCATTGTAAATGACGTTATAAAAATGTTTGTTTATGACACGTCACTTATAATCAAATTCATAATTTCATGTGATAAATAAATAAATATATACATAAATAATTAAGTTCATGTAATAGTTGAAAGCTTAGTCCGATATGTTTATAAGGGTTCTTTATATGATCTAATACTGTGCGACAGGAAATGGTTAACTGTTTATTTGTTTATTTGTGTTGCCCCAGAACTATTTTTTTTTGTCGCTCTTTGCCGTGGAATTTTTGTGTTATGCGCAGTATGCAGCCCAACGAGAAGCCGACGTCATCTGCTACTATACTACAGAAACTTGCTGCATTGAAGTTATTAAGAAAGAGCCCAGAAGATTTAATTTTACAGACTAAAGGACCTCTTTTCATGACAAGCGGCCAATGAGGTATTGTTAATTTGTGAATGTACTTTATTTCATGTTGTATTTTCTTTCATGCATTAACACGCTATGTGCCTTTATTAATTCACTCGCACTATGTGTATTGTTACCATAGTTCTCATGGCGTGATCAATGGATGCTACAAACAAGTGTAGAAACAATAAACGCCCGTCCCGTCCTGTGTCTGTGTTGTCCTGAAGAGAGCTACAACCATGATTAGATTTTTTTTTTGGTGGTGACTGATTTAATCCACAAATAACTCTATTAAAACTAAGGGTGCTCCGATCGATCAGCCACCAACATTCATACTAAGTAGTGTGATAAAGGCAGAGGAGGAGTGCCGATTAAATGGCGCAAAACATCAATTTGCAAGTTGTGTTACAAAGAAGAAATCTAACAAGCACTATGGCAGAGAGAGACCAGGACCGTTGAGCAGCTCACTCCCCACTCACTCAGCTGTTGGTAAGCAAGAAACATCAAGAAATATATCAGCCAAAACTCAAGAAGGGAATATGATGCTCAATACATAAACATCTGTCAATCCATGTTACTTTCTCATCTCTTAACTTCAGTGCTTTATATACAGTGTTGTTAAGAATAGTTAAAGTAATCAATAATGCTATACAATAAACAGGAAACTTCAAATAGACCCTGTGATCAGTGATCTGCCCCCAAAATCATGAGCATGCTTAATAAAAATGAACAGAGCAGGTGCATATACCTACAGGCTAGTCACAGATTAAATTACAATTATGCACAAATTGTATTTTTGGAGTTTCCTCAGAGGCTTGTGAGCGAGAACTATGAGGGTCAGTATTTTTGTAGTAGTTCGAACAGTAGGTGCACCAATAGCAAGAGAGGAGACAGAGAGGGATTAGTCTTGACTGACCACAATGAAAAACTGGCATGAATGGACATCAGTTTTCCTCAAGCCGTCCTCACCTGGTGTGACAGGTGATTCATCAAATCATTTAACCTGTTTTCAACTTTCCTACTTTATGCTGTAGGCACATCATAGCACCACAGTCATACATTTCCACTGGAATACATGGACTTCATTTCTCTTTTGCACTAGGCCCCAAGTCAGGCAAAAAACAATGAACATGAGCCACAAATCACTAACAGAGGATGGATTCATCCTACCTACTTACAACATACCCACCCATGACACCACCACCATCACCCCCACCACCCCAGAATTGCAGTATATCGAATCATGATTTCTGCATTGCGTTGCACAACTACTTTTTTATTTCCCACAAGCCTGGTGTCTTAACCAGTTCATCGACCAATTCTCAGTGTGTTCATTATGCCAACTTAATGCAGCAGACGTTTCATTAAAAGACAAACACTTACTCTTCCTTTTCTTTTCTCTTTAATTCATAATGACTTTGTGCCATCTTTAACCCACAGACTCAGAGACCCCTCACAATCTCCATCTTCTGGCTACGCTCTCCTGCTGTGCGTTTAACCGGGGCTTAATTTTCTCATTCACTGTCTCCCAACATCATCAGCATCCAGGCACCACGTTTCTCACCCTCCAGCTTCGAGTGTCTACTTTAAATCATCCTGGCATGAGAGTGGAGTCTGCTCTCTGTCCACTAACAACAGCCCTCTCTCTGTTTTGCTGACACCCCTCCTCTTCCTTCTGCTGTCACTGCATTATTCTCTGAAATACTTCAACCAGCCTATACATGTAGTCCTTGCATGTCTCTGCCTCTCCTCTCACCCCTCTCTCTTTTGGATTGAGGAGGATTTGTCCTCTTAAATCATACTGGTCCAGCCTTTTCTCACTTCAGCCTATCCCAGGTTCACTCCCTCTCCTTTACTACTCAGCGTCATGATGTTACTGTTTCTACTACTGTCTCATTCAGTTGCTGCCCTCCCAAAAACATTTCCTCACTTGAGAAACAATTAGTCAGTTAATCGTTTGGTCAATTAACAGAGAATCATTGGCAGCTATTTTGATAACTGATTAATACTTTGAGAACCTTTTCAGGCAAAATGAGCAACTTCTTAGCAACAGCCTCTTTGCTGCCTTGAATTGGTTTGGGATTCAGTTGGTCAGACAAAACAAGTAATTTGCCTGTGAGAAAATTGTGATGGCACATTTTTTACTTTTTTTTTTTTTTACATTTTAGCATATCAATTCTTAACAAATGCAGACCATGCAGAAGTGAAAACAATGAAATGTTTCTCAGAAATGATTGCTGTAGCCACTACTAACATGATGTGGATCTCTAAATCGTCTTTGTACGTCATCTTCATAAGTCATTCATTCTTGAGGTCCTTATTCCAGCACTTCTCCTTTTTTAGACCCCTTCTCTACAACTTCCTTCCTTTTTTAGACTGCTTGTTCAAGGCTAAACCATCTGATTCAGGGCTGTGGATTAGAGGGATTGAAGGAGAGAGGACTACAGACACATGGGACACAGTATCTTGCTCAGTCAAACATTTACATGAGGCTGATCTCAGACAGGAAGGCAGTTGGACGCAGCTTCAGGTTGTGACCCACAGACTTGGCCTCTCGCGGAGCAACAACAGTGAAAAAGCATGGCGTCTTGCACCAAGCCAGAATTAAAAAGAACTACTGTAGTACTGACCTCGAAAAAGAAGGAAGTTACACAAGCACCACTGGTAAAAGAGAAGCGGCAATTCAGTGCAATAAACAAAATAAACTTTTCAGTGTTTGTCAAAGAGAGCAAAAGGGTCAAGGGTGAGGATATCATATGACGTGCAAAGTGAGTTACCAGAAGAAAATTATTGGTGAACCTCCTTAGGACAGTAGTATAAGCAAACATTTGCCTACAGCAGTAGGCGGACATGACGAGATGAAAGATAAAACATAATAATATAATTCTCTACCTAAACTCAAAAAATTTACAGAGTTATCAACTTTATGTTGAAACGTAACCAACTATCTAGTTTTAACCACACCAAAACATCTGTTTTAATGAATAAATGAGTAGAGCATGGACAAAAGCTACACCCAGAGGAAAAATGACTCCCATACCACACTTGAAACACTGTCAGGTCAACTTTTCCACATAAGCCTAAATTAATATTTCACTTCTGTGCGACTGACTAGCGATAA
The DNA here is from genome assembly GCA_023238725.1 of Scortum barcoo. Lineage (NCBI taxonomy): Eukaryota > Metazoa > Chordata > Actinopteri > Centrarchiformes > Terapontidae > Scortum > Scortum barcoo. Next base: position 18,124,900 of record CM041553.1, read on the forward strand.
CAGGAGGGGGGGTAAAAATGAGGAGTTAGAGGTGAATGTCATTGAAAAGTCAGTAACATACCACCCAGCCTAAATAATAAAAAAAAAAAAAACACTATGACGAGTCAGCAAAAAGCCCCACTTCTGCACTTCCCATGGTCATGTGCCTGGGTCTTGTGCCTTGTGGAGAATGGCCTGATCTCACAGAAGTTCAAAGTCCAGGAGTCACACAACAGACGAGGAGCATCACTAATAGACAGTGAAGTGCAAAAGGGAGCAAAGGGAACATTTTGAAGGGTGGAGGGTTGCTGTAGAGCAGGAAGTGTCATTGGGTGACTGAAATTGTTCAGCACAAGGGAGTCCAATGCGCTGACATCACTCTTGCAGGACTAAGGAGCCACTTCACAAAGACAAGCGAGGCGGAGATGACGAACTCATTCAAATGTGATAACAGGGACACAATGTAGGGGCTTGTTGTCAGAGTCCTGTGCTGAGTCAGAATGGACTCTTGGCTGAGAATAAATTAGGTCAGTAAGGTTCACAGATAACCCCAAAGCTCTCATCCAACAGCAGGGTGGAAATGTTTAGATGTAGCTTAGAGACTGACAGGACGATAGCTGAGGCAAGCAAAATCTTGAAGGAACAAAACAAAGACAAACTGATAGGTCAAAAATAAATAGATAAATAATAAATAAAATAGTCAACACAGGCTGACAACTAACATGGACAGACTGTGTGTACGCAAAGACAGGAATGTGCCTCTAGTTTACTACCTTGTTTTTTACTACAGTGTGTGAGCATGTCACATGAAGAGGGAGGGATAAGCATGTGAGACCAAGGGATTACAAGAAGAGGGTATGGCAGAAAAGGAAAAGGGGGCATTTAAAATCCAAGCACTACAGTCTTTCTGGGAAATTATTAACATAAAACACTGTTGGGAGTACTTTTTTTGTCAAAATCAAATACCAAGGGTACTTTCCAAGGTGAGACACATGGCAGTTTTGTCCACGGAGGTTATATGTCAGCTCTCTGAACAAGTCACTCTACAAATGGTTAAGCAACCTCTCTCATTCAAAGTAGGTATCACTATTTAGCCTCCCAATCTACAGTATAGTTTTCACCGCAACTCTACAAAGTGAAAGACAGTTTGCTGAAAGACTCCCTTCACTTGTCACAAATTATTTCGCTTATCAGACAACCAAAGAAGCAACAACAAAAAGGCCATGAGAGAAGACCCGCTGAAGTGACAGCTCGACACAGACTATGTGACTAATGCGCCGTTACAGAACGACTTGCCTCCTGTTCCAGGAGTGAAATCCTGGCATGAGCACAACGGCTCTGGAGGTGATATCGCAATGACTCACTCACACGCTTGCTCACTCACTCAGTCACTCACATACACCTACATTTGGCTTGTGTTTACACCAGCTAAGCAGACTGGATTTTCATATACTCAGCTTCATAAAAGGGTCTGACAGTGATTAAGCCACTGTTTAAAAGAACAGGCAGCTTTAACACAATCCAGTCAAGGAAACAGCCATGTTTAATAACTTATGCACCCTTTCAAAAAATCATGTCTGAGCAACATTGTGAGCTTGGAGGAAACGGAGAAATCATCCCCAGTGTTAGGCACTGTGCAGGTTTCACTGATACAAATAAAAACTGTGCCAACTTTTTTTCACCCTCAATGAAATCTGCAGATTATTTTCTCAATGAATTCATCAATAACTTACACTTAACAATACTGAAAAATGCCCATCATATGATCTAAGAGCCCAATGTGATGTTTTTGTTCAACTAATAGACCATAACCTAAAGACTTCCAGCAACTATTCTTATTTGGGAAACTGTAACCAGTGATTTTTTTCTTGGCCACACTTGCTTTAAAAGGGTTCATATAAATGAACCTCTGTCACATTCAAATGAATCCACATGATGCTGATTAAGCCTATCACCACCCAGTAAATCTCTCTGTACTTTGCAGTATACCGCAGTACATTACCATGCTGGTGAACAGGTGGTGATGCGTCTTTACCTCAGCCAGCGATGACTGGTTTGCCAGAGCTGAAAAGTCTCCCACATACAAACGTCTTAAATTTGTTTGCAGCAGCTCTCTGGCTTTACAGGTCAATGACGTCAGCTGAAGGGGGAAGCAACCCTTGTGATGGAGTACCCTACAGCAATTAGGAATATGGTGGGAAAACCCAAGAAGCCTCCAAGAAAAGTTTCTGATGCTCCAGTTTCTGACTCTCTTATCGTAAGTGTTGCTGACGCTCCACATTAGGAAACTTTCAGAGAAAGGATTATGGTCAGTGAAAGAAAAAAAAAATCACTGGCAAAGACAAACATGGAAAACCATTGGTGTGGCTTTCCCTCGTTAGAGAGCACTGAAAGAAGAGAAAGGACAGAGGCCAGACACGGATGTGGCGTTACTGCTCTTCGACATGTTGGTATTTGTAAAATATTCGGCTACAAAGCTATTTCATTTACTCAAACTAAATAAATCGATTACCGTCATGGAACTGTGGAAATTTCTCGGGTTTTTTGTCACCTCATAAACACGGAGGGGAAGACAACGGTTTCACACTCGAACTTTAAAACATTTATTAAATCGTTAATAACTGATCAAATACTTACAGACTGATTTTCTGTAATTAAGAATAAATAAATCATGATTTTATCTGTAACAGACTTTACAGAAAAATATATTACCAAAAGCAGTGAAGATGTGACAGTATTGGTCTGAACTCCAACACACACACACGCGCATGCATAGTTTGCAACAATAATAAACCTTGTTTACAGTACATGTGGTACTTAAAATCTCCATCTAAATACTTTCCAAGCACATGTACATAGCTTTCCAACACATGCATAAAAGTACCAAACTTCTCTCCCAGTTTTTTCATTGTTATCCGATATAAATACACGTTGTTTAGCTGCTTACAGCACATTAGGATTCAAATCAAACTGCTGGAAACTGTTTAAACAAAGTGGGACTCCATATTTACGACCAGCACACTACCACCATCCCTTCAGTGGGGACATTTTCCACTCATAACTTTTGTTGCCCAGTTATGGTATCACACTGGACCAACAGACACACACACCACATTCAGCTCTCAGGAGGAGATTTAGGTTAAAGTTCACTAGTTTTTTTTTTTAATGAATATCTGACACATATGACCAAAGACATAACTAGCAGTATAGAGTACCACATAGTAACTAGCTAAATATTTATTAATATCTCAATACCTGGTTTCAGGCACACACCACATCCAAATCATAGGAAGATATCTATGTTAAAGTTTTCTGGTTATTTACAAAAAACAGGCATATTTGACACAGAAACAAGCCCCTGTGTCCAGCTGTTAGCCCGGTAAATGTCGTAAATAAAGATGTAATGTAATAAGTGAAAAAAACACGTTATTAGACATTTTACCGGCTGTTCAGTTAGTTTCCCTTAACGACAGCTAACTTGTTGAACTCTGTACCAACCACTGACTGTACAAAAAGACACATATAAAGATTTATTTACATATATTTAGTTATATACAGTCTACAGCAGGCTGGGTTAACGCCCGGTAACCGCCCCGGTTAACGTTAGCTCTCTGCCCCCTGAAGTTAGCATGGCTGGCGGACTGAACCAAACGGCACCGACGCCGCGCTGAAACTCAAAACTCACATCTTTCTGCTCTTGTTTGGCGATGAACAGGTTGAGCCGCTGGAGTCTCGCTTTCATCCCATCCGCCATAAAAAAAACACACACACTCACGGGGCCGAGGTCTGAGAAGTCGCGTCTCCGAAACTGGTTTCTGACAATGTGGGACGCTTGAATATCATTTCTTTGGGAAGTTCATGTTGCTCCCCGGAGCAGAGGAGCTTGCAGTGAGGAGTCAAGTTGACTAACAGGAACTAACAACACAGTCAGCGCAAGAACTTCAAAATAAGATAATTTGACTAAATTATTACGTATACCCAATACAAAATACACTTTTATGCTTTTATTTTGAAGACCACTTAATAAACTTCCGGCTATGCTCTAATTAACTGTGGTTAATTGACACAGTTATAATGCACCAATGCCTGAGAGACTTGGGTGGACACATTTCCTGTCCCGGGGCAGTCAAACTTTAGGCGGTTTAGATTTTTGGGTGGTTTTTGCTTTATCTGAACATAAACAGTATTTCCTGTCTGAAGGCAGAGCTGGCCCTATCATGCAGGAATGAATGCCCTCGGGATGCACTGCAGCTGGGGATGATTGGTGAACTTCATGGCACACAAGTTTCAAACTGTCTTATATAATGTTTCATTTGAGACCCAATTTTGTCTCAAGCTGCACAGCCTCAGTGCAGATGGGGGAGCTGGTTGTAGTCTGTGTTGCAGATCACCTTGGCTGTGTAACATCCAGCTGACATTATTATTTCCACATCTTCAAATTAAATAATAATGAGACTATTGTAAAGGCCACATCTAATCAGCGTTTTTTTAAACCTTCTTTTAACAGCAAGCACCAGTTGGTATTAAAGACTGATTAAATGTATTTTCTTCTGTTTCTTTCAGGATAAGTGAATGATCAGTTAAAACCACATGATGATCATAGTTTGATCACAGTTGATCATAGTTCATAGGTTGCAATGAAAAGCTGGATGTATTTCATGGGAAGTGTTTCAGTCTCCAGTAAGTATTTACTAATATCTAATGAAGATGAAGCAGTGAAATCCAATAGTTTTAATTTTGCCTGAAAGACTAGATTAAAGTAGACATTACTGTTACTGTAGATCCCTCTAAATGTTTCCATCAAAGTCTTAAATTTAGTGTATGAAAAAATCTAAAATTGGGATAAGTGTCTAATTAAAAGTTTGCTACGTAAGAAAAAGTAGATTTTGCAAATATTTTAATCATGCATTGATATGTAAATGGAGATAGTTGTAATACGATTCATAACTATAGTCAAATAAAAATTAACATTTAATAGTGCAATTAATCTAAGGTCAACTGGTGAGCACTGACTAGTAATGAAAATAAAAAGTTATTGTTTAAAAGTGAAACTGCCTTTCCAATGGATAGATACAAAAGAAATATGTTGTAGCACAAGTTCCAACACTGAATTATACCGTTTATAGTTTTTACCATCTGTTCACTTGCACTGTTAATAATTACATATCACATAGTTCAGCATTGGCTTGCTACTAAAACACAATCAGCAGTAACTGAAATACAACACCACAACAAAGGCAAAGTCATGTTTAAAAGTTTCAGACTGAAACACTGTGAACTTTGTACGCTTAAGTGGTGACACCATGTGGTTACTTTTCAGGTTCTCCTGCAGCAGCAGCAGGGGAAACCCCACAGAGCATCTGAGACAGTCTGTGTCCCCTGATACAGATGAGGAAGTTTCTCTTTATGTCTGCAGGGCTTAAAATATGAACTAATTCATTTTCCCATCATGGTTATTTTTACAATAAACAAATATTGCTTGTAACAGATTTCATTTCCCACATCTCAACATGCAAATTATTCACTACACAGTGAATATTATCAACATTCAAAATACAACCTGTGAGTCTGATCTTGAATATCCTAAATGTTTCCTGTCTTGATTAAAGTAAATGTTACTGGAATAACTAGTGCAGCAACAAATCTGCCAACAACACTGGCTATGAGACTGGAGACTGATCCAGATCTCTGCAGTGTGCGTTTCTGTGCAAAATTTCAAAGGCAGGTTTTTTCAGATGACATACTTTTGAATTTGAGAACGCCTTTCAAAAATGATGAAGCCCAAAGAATCATCATAGTCTGCTACCTTATAAACTGCATGCTGGACTAATGCTCCTACAGGACATTTAAATTTCAGAAACCACTTTTAACTTCACGGTAGATAAAAACATACACATTTAATATTGCTCAAAATGTGCCTGAAAACAATACAGAAAAATGTCATTTTTAGTATTAACATTATTTCTCCTCCATCTCTGTCAGCTATTTCTGAACTCAAGAGCCTGAACATAGATACTTGAATGTCCACTGTACATGAAACTGTGCTGCAAACAAAACTGCTAACTGCATCATCACTTCCTCCACTTGAAAGTGATGGTAATAGCAGCTACAGAGTGTTTTGATTTTGTGTGTGTGTGTGGTTCAGTGTTTCCTGTGTAAAATTTATATAGATCCGGCAGTGCATGTGGTTTAGGTTCAGAAAGGCCAGGAAGGCTCAAGATTACCATCCGGGTTCCTTGCAGTTCATGCACCGCTATTGTATGAAACAAGATCTCACAACATCTATTAAGTATATAACACGTTGCCCAAGGATGGCACACATAGTCAGTGTGCATACAAGTGCGTGTGTGTCTAAGCCCAGTGTGACAGAGGCAGAGCAACAGGTGGTCGGCCTGACATCATTATCACATTCTTGAACAGGCTGAAAAGAGAGAGAACAACAAGCTTAGACACACACACACACACACACACAACTCAAACACACAGGAAGTGGTTGCCATAGTAACACAGCTCTACATCCTGCATGGTTAATGTAAAGCAAGCTCATTTACTCAAACACACATTTGTTCTGCACACACACAGAACAAATACCTGTACAGTCATCACAACATCCCATGAACACAACATGAACGCATGTGAGTGCTGTGCCACAGGTTCATCTTCATGTGTGCATTTACACCACATACAGGAGATGCAGCAATTTATTATTAGTATATATGTACGCACTAAGTTATATTTACAGTACATCACACATTACATGCTGGATGGTTCATGTATTTGAAGGCTTATGCAGGTTTTTGTTGTGTGAACCCAGACGTGTGAACATGTACCTTGTGAAGAGCAAGAATCCAAAATCAAGGTCAAGCCGACATTTTGTAGTGTGACCTCTTTAATTAATCTAATTTCCCCATTCAGTATCCTCTGTTGTCTCTGTTTTTTTAACTTGGCCAACTCTTTGAAGTCTATGGCATGTCGGGCATAGCATGAAATGATGATGCTATCAGATGTCTCTGGCTTGATTCCAACGCCAGCTGCAGCCTTACAGTACACAGGGGCCATCGGCACAGCGCGCCATGTGGAGAAGAGTTGAAAGGAGTAGAGGTCAGGATGTGGATTTTATGTTTGTTGTTGACGGGAGTGTAGTGTAAGAGGACTTCTGTCCTCGGTGGGATGTCATACTAAATACTGATGAAGTCATGCTGAATGCTCAGGCAGCTTTTTGTCATTATGTATTAGGAAATTGTTGCCTGGCTGATCCGTGTTTTTCGTGTCATTCTAATCCTTTCCTCTCTGCTCTAACTTCTGATCTGACGTGCCAAGTCTCTGAACTTTAATAGGCTGCACCTGCATTGCTCTGACACATGTCATCCCCAGTTATGAGATTGTTCCCTTTCATTTAAGAAATAATGTTACTTTGCACACACCTGTATATTATGATCATGGCCCAAGGCAGTAGCATTTATTCTTACATCATATAATTTATACACACACACCTACCTTAGTGCTGTCCTGACACTGGAAGACATAGCAGGCACAGTTTGGCGCTTCTCTGACCAGACAGCCAAAGCTTCTGGGCTCCTGGCTGTTGTGAATTAGCTTAGTCACCTGGTGAGGACGACATTCAAACAGCACTGTGTGTGTCAGGGGGTCCCAGACGACGCCCTCGCCCAGAACACACACACAACGCACCCACAATGCCGACACACAGAGGAAAACTGTCTGATTACAGGCAGAAGGGTCCAGTTGTGCACCTCTGGGACCTCCAGAGTTGGCACCCAGCTCCTTCTCTGCAGATTGAGACTTGCTGATCTCAGCCACCACCCAGGGCAGCATGGCCATGGTGGTCAGGTGGTGGACCGGCAAACAACCGATCAATCTCAGTTTGTACCGCACCTCCTCCTCCACCTCTTCCTCCCCTTCTTCCTCTACCTTCACCCCCCATGTTGCAATCTTCTTCCTGGCAGAGGAGAGCTTCTGAGGACACGGTGTGGAGTGGGTGAGATTTGAGAGCGCTGGACATGAGCGGTGGTTCGGAGTGAGCTTAGGACGGGGTTTCTCAGAGCTCCCTGGCCTTGGGGGTTCATCTCTTCTGGGTTTCACTTCAAAGTAGAGTCCCTCCATGACTGCTGTGTCCGGAAGCTGCTGTCTGCCTCTGCTTTTACCTGCAAAACACCAGTTAGAGGACAGGTACATTTGAAGGGGAACATTTCTTACATCAGCAGGAAAAAGGGCAGCCAGGGGAATGTACAGGCTACATGTATAGACATTAAAGAAACACAAAGATACAAAGCAAACGTTTATTTATCCAGGATTTCCTATTCAGCGTTGTCCCTGGTTGTGTGCTCCACTTCTGCGCAGTCAGTCTTGCGGTATAGCAGTGACAGGGTCATTTGTAGGGTACTACAAAATGACCACCTGGTGTTGTTTACCCAACCAGAAATCCACGGCATGACTACTGACCTCGACTTTTACCGTGTCAAGGACGCACAAACGCATGACATGTAAAACCATGAGGATCATATTTGGCCAGTCTTATGTGTCAGAGAGAGGAGGGAGTTAAAGGTCCAGCTGACGCACGCACCCCCCACCCCCCCCACCCCCATAATCAACAAACATAAACGACATTATAATGACCGAGTCAGGTTATAATATCTATGTGGTATCACGAGAGTAGCGCACAGAACCACGATGCAAGACACATTAATAGCGGGACAGGATGCGAACGTTTAGGATGATCAGAAGAGTGAAATGCAACCAAACAGGGTGCTTACGTACCTCATATTTGACCTTGCAAGAATAAATAAAACCCAAACTTAAACCAGCTGGGACGGCGCGACGCACTCAATAAATCGATCCGCTGCACCGGAGCACCGACGGAAGTTCAAATGAGATTTTATTTCCGAGGAGCGCAGCCCCGCACGCGCCCCGCTTCTCCGCTGATTGTCGTTTTACGCGCGGAGCAACTTCTTTTTTAAGATGAATCCACACTGTCTGGATGTTTGTTTGGATTTAGTTGACTTTATTTCCTCCGCTGCTCCTTACCTGTTCACTTGAGTCCTGTCCGACGTGTGCAGCGTGGGAGTGTGACCACGAGAGGCTGCAGCGTGCGTTGGAGCATGTGCATACACACACACACACACAGAGGGACTGTCAGAGCCGTGGCTATCCCTGGTTTGAGTTAAATATAGAAGACAGGGCAGAGCCGACCTCCCTCCTCTCTCTTCTCAGATGGGGCATGAGAAGCGCGTGCTGCCCGCGTGCGCTGCCGGAGGATGCAGCGGCAACGTGTCCGCGCGCACTGTGTGTTTGTGCTTGTGTGTGCACTTCATCCTTTACGTTAGTCTCCATGCGCACTGTTCATTTTATGTGTTTATTGAGTAAAATAGTCTTTTCAGCACAGTATTTTTGGAATGCGAGGCACGTCAGGAGAGGTGAGCTGCTGATTACACATTTCCTTAATAGTCAGTCAAGATCACAGTGCGAAGAAAAAAGGGGGTCTTGGATGTATATTTAACTCTGCGGTGTCAAAAGTCCCTTTGTGTCAAAACAACTACTCATACCAGGCAAATAGCAGTGAGTGCATTTGAAAAGAGAATGCAAAATATCTCCCCTTGGTGGTGCTGTAAGCTTTTAGGCTTAGTCATTTTTACAAATTAGCAACCTCTATAATGACATCTGGCACTGATTTACAACTTTTAAATATATTCAGCAGTCACTTTCAATGTTATGCCTTACTGTTAACGTTCAAAGTTTAACAGCAGTTAACAACACCCATTAAAGTTACAGTTAGTTTAAGGTTACATCAGTTTCAGCAGCTCTCTTTACACTGTGGAATGCATAATTGTTAAATTCAAGTGAATACATGGCAATGTGTTTCTCTAAACACCTCTGTGGAGCAGCAGGATCGACTCTGTCTGCACAATTGTGAATGTGTTACAGTCATGGCTTAAAATATCCAGCATTCAGGTAAAATGAAACCAAAACATGCTGCTGTCATGTTTTATGACTGCTGGATGGTAAAACTGACTCTGGATCCATAACTTCACCACAAAAAAAATAAAAAAAAGATGGCTACTGCAACTCAAGGTGGAGGTTAAATTAAAAAAAATAAAAAAAGCTGCCATAGATTCTGCATATTAAAAAAGACAAACAAAACATTTTTTTTTCAGTAGGTAACAATAAGGTATCCAAATCTGGTCCAATTGGCAAAAACAGGTAAAACCAGTCAGCTTAAGTCAGTCATTTAAGTAGTTGTAAATGAAAATGAAGCCTGCATTAATTCAAGAATCTGGAGTACTTAAGACATTTTGTGAGGTGCTGGTCAGAAATATTAGTCACAAGTGGTCCCATATGTGACTTAATGTCTTTAACATGCTACTCCGGCTTGGGCTGCAGCTTATTCTTCTCCGGCTCGAAGAAGTTTTCAACAATGGCATCAACCAAGTCATCCAGTTCCTTCTTCAACTGCGTCAGATCGCTGTTAGAGTGTTGGGGTTGGAGGGGGGAACAACACAAGACATAATGAGTTAACTCTGCAGATAACCGTTACTATGTCATTGGAAATTCAATATGTCTAGGTTTTGGACTATTGGGTGGACTAAACAAGACAAACAAAAGTGACATTTTATAGTATGAATAATTCCTCAATAATCAAAAATAATAATTAGTTGCAGACATGTCACCAGGTGACCTGGTCTCAACATTCACTCACCTGTTGCCAGGAGCAGCACAGAGTTCAGTGTAGTATTTGATTTTTGGTTCAGTGCCACTGGTCCTCATTGTGGCCACACCCCCGTTGGAGAAGGTAAAGGTGATCATCTGACTAGAACTGGAGGTGGGAAGAACCTGGGACACAGGAGGAAGGAGCGATGGATGGATAGATGGAAAAACAACATCTAACAAGGAACCTCTGTTTGGTCTTTATGCCACTTTAAAATAGTATAGAAATATGGAACACATGAAATCGGGATCATGAGGAACTCACAGAGCAAACCTGGGGCCCATTTCACAGATAATTAGCACCATGAAAGCTGTAATTTGCATCTTAAGATAATTTCGTCTCGTGTTTCACGAATAAAGATAAACGCTGTACTTGCAGCCCATGTGTGAGCATGTGAGAGCCACGAAGGTCTGAAAAATTTAACTGAGATTATTTGTGAAATGTGACGCTGCCACCATTGCTGTGTCAGCAGTGTTTGCGTCTTACTTGTGTGGAAAAGGCCTTGAATGCAACACTAAACAATTCTACCAATTTAGGCTTACACCCCCAACAGATTATAGCTATTACTTTGATTTTAAAATTCTACTGACGATATCAAGACCCTACATATGTCATTTTAATTTTTATGCCTTCGATTTGCAGACAACATAGCTAATGCCAGATGTCTGCCATGCTCTGAGTGGATGTACTGTGCATGTGTCCATGTGTGCACTCACAGCCTTCTTATCTGGCTGGTTGCTGTCGTAGGCCAGTAGGTCAAGTCTCGTACACCAGAGATGGAGAAGCGACCGCATTCAGAGGGATAGGAGTCCTTCTGACCGCCGTGGTTGCGCAGGCGCTCGAACATGCCGCGGATCGTGGGTTGGTCGTGGCAGATGAAATAGGAGTTCTTACAGATGTGGTAGCCGTACCTGACAATGAGAAGCAGAGAGAGTCAGAGTCTTCAGTTTCAATGTACTTTTATCTTGGGAATAAAAGTCAAGGCCAGATTAATATAATTTATAAATCTGTCTTACTCTTCATAGATGGAGGTGAGTTGTTGAGAAAGGCTTGTTTTCTTTGCTGCCAGATAAGAAATCATCTCTCCTGCAATGGCTGCCCCACTCACTCCATCCTTGTCCAGCACAGAGGGACTACACATATATCCTGCAACACACAAAGACACGCACACACTCTTTCAGTATGCTTAAAACCTCCAACTGCTGAGTCTCCAGTCTCACTTGCTTCCTTTACTAACAGTGCGTGCAAAGGCATGCGGTTCCAATTACAGCATCATAATCACGTTATATGGGAATGCTCTAAACTATGTCATGTTGCATGTGTGTGTTTGAGGGGAACATCTGTCATATTAACCCCAAACGACTTTTGACCGAGTGCATGGTCAAACTATAATGTAATATCGCGATAACGCAATAACTAAAGACGGCGGTTCTTGGTTGACTTGTCTAACAAGCTAAACAAGTAACCGATACTGTACAGCAGCAGTGTGAATACATCTCAGTACATATTTGCTGCTCATGCATTGAAGAAGCAGAAGAGAGCTGGAAGGCTTCTTTTTAGACATCTCAGTTTACATCTTGTGAGATGGCAAGATGATTTTGTTCCACTCAAATAGGAAGTTGTCCTTGGCCCATCACCTGACACCAGACAAATTTACAGCAGATCGAATCAACTTGTAGACAGTAGAGATCACAGTAGAGATCGTGATGTGAATAAATTCATAAAATGATGGTGTTTATGTGATTATGCCTGTGGAAAACACTATAATATGTATTTGCGTGTGTGTGTATGCATACCTATGGCCTCCTCAAAGGCAAACAGAACAGTCTTGCCCTGGTCCAAAAGGTCTCTGGCTCGGTTTCCCATCCACTTGAAGCCTGTCAGAGTCTCCTGTTCAAACAGTGGCAGCAGCAGCAGCATTTGTCAAAGGTGAGGCCCAGCTATCATTATATCATTCATTTCTGCGAACCACCTTCCCCCCATTTTCTCTTGAATTGCTATTGCTGAAAAAGTCTTCATTGCAAAAGAACCTGATATACTAGAAACTGTTTTCTTGTAGCAGGAACACAACAAAGTTTAGATGTATTAGGACGAAAAGTCCAGGTGAAAATCACTTCTGATGAGTTTAGATCTTTTAAAAACAAACAAAAAAATGTCTGGTTGAAAATTCAAAGCGCACAATGAGCCATATTTATTCAGACATCTATCCAACACTGTCCATTTAAGTTTTAATACTGCCCATTTAGTATGGTTTGTATTTTATGCCTTGCTGCTCCAATGGTTCATATTTGTAAGAAGTTCCAGTGTTGAGTCTGTCATTACCTCGAAGTGGAAGCCTTCCTTGAGAGCGATGGCGCGCAGTATCTTGGATGAGACGGTGCTCGACAGCATGTAGAGGTTTTTTACAGCACCAGCGTCAGAGTTTTGCTGTTTCCAGCAGCGCAACATCCACCAGCCAAGCAGTGCTCCCAACTCATTACCCGTGAACCTTTGCCACTGTCCACTGACAGAGAGAGACAGATAGAGAGAGAGAGAAAGAGGTTATGGAGTGCAGAAATGCAAAAAAACACATCACATATCATCAGGCTGTGATGTTCAAAGCTCTTCCACCACCACAGTAATGATCATGGCCGTAGTTAACTTTGAGGACACTGCGGTGTTTACAGGTTCTGGTAATTTTTGAGTTCACAATCTACAATTATACAGAGGTTAAACATTTAAGCACTGACATAGTAAGGTGGCTAGTGCAAACAACAAATCTTTAAGAAATGAGTTTCACTAGAGGAGGTTTGGGACTCATAACTTTAATATTTCTAAATTCCTGGTACAATAATAAATAAGTAATAAAACACAAATATTACACACAAACACAAACCTCTCCTGCTTCTCAGCAATGGCCAGTCGGTCAGCATCAGGGTCATTCGCCATCACGAAAGAGACTCCCTCTTTGTCTGCTAGTTGAAAAGACAGTTCCTGCAAAACACACACACACACATACCTTCAATCATCACATTCCATGTATATTTGACTGCATGTGACATGAATGTTTGGAACATACCAGGACCCCTTCTCCCTCCTCAGGATTAGGATATTTCACGGTGGAGAATTCGGGGTCTGGATCTTTCTGTTCCTCAACAGCATACGGAGGGTGAAGGTCAAAGGCCTTGAAAGCAGACTGGACAAACGTATGACCAACACCGTGCAGAGATGTGTGCACGATTTTCACCTCTGACTTCTTGTTTATGTCCCTGTGAAGAAAGACACTTGAGTCAAAACACTTTTCTCTTCTGTGAGTTCCCATGTGACCTTGTTTTGTCATGTGTTTCCTCATTTAATCTCTGTAGCATTGTGTGAGCATGTGTGTGTGTCTACAATGGCATATCGTGGACACATGTCAATCCATAATGAATAGGATGATCAATGGAACGCAGATTATCTAGTTCTGCTTCATGCCTTTCTCTGCCTTGAGGCTTTATGGTGCTCAGTAGGTAGTACCTGTGATGACAGTGTGTCTGGATGGCTTTGAAGTATTGTGTGTGGATGTTCTGGTATGGATCTTTGAGTAAGGGGCTCTTCAGGGCCTCCTCTATGTTCCAGGACTCAGGCCATGGCTCCAGGTTCTCCTCTATGGCCTTGGAGATGCCTTTGTCATGAGGGGACACAATCTGGGCTCCGTTCTCCCAGTACACCTGAAACACAGACAAAGCAGCAAAGGACAGACATCAGAGAAAACAATCAATTAGGGCTTTCACTGACTATTCTTTTCAATAATAATTAATCTACTGATTGTTTTTAAATGTAATTATTAAATACTAATGACAAAAGGAAAAGCAGGGAACATTTCAGAATTGAGAAGCTGGAAACAGGAAATGTTTATTTCTGCTTGGATATGTCTCAAAGAATTAATAAATTCTCAATTTTTTTCAAAATGTTTCTGTTTCTCTGATGTTCCCAACTGACCAACTATCAACACTAAACATTAAACCAGCTCATCAACAGGGCAATTATAAAGTAACTGGTGCAAACTGTCATTTAAATGAGTAAACATGAGTAAGGGCCAGAGCCAACAACTAAAAACTCTTGGATAAACACTCAAATACATAAGTAAATAAGTAAATAGGTAAATAATGTTACCTTGTAGCCATTGTCCTGTTTGGGGTTGTGGGAGGCCGTCACCATGATCCCCGCACACAGACCCAGGTGGGAAACCGTGAAAGGCTGCAGAGACCAGGAGAGAAATATTTCACTTTTCCATGTACTTAAAGATGATATTAGATCATATATAATACAAAATATATAGCAAGCACACAATGCTAAAAGAAAAACAGTCCTTTGGGAACAATATTGCTAAAAAATATGTATTGCTATGTGTATGGATCACTTATGTCCCTTCCTGTGCTACTTCCCTTATATAAAATACACTTTACTATAAACTTGAGAGAATGTCTTCTTGCAGCAGCACATGCATGGGGACAGAAAATCCTGCTGGAAAAAATGGTGAAATAATGTGTGAAAACTGTATATGTCAGTGAAAAAAAAGACCACAATGAGGCATCTTACTCAGTGTTCCCGCAATTATGTAATGTAAAGTGAGAATGATGGCAGCAGTAATCCTGACTGGCCTCAGATTTTATTTTTCATAGTTTTCATTACATTGGCAAAAAATAAGTTGCTGTACACATTTATACCTAAAAGGTTGTGTTATCAGTCATAAGGAATATCTTCCACAGCTCTATGCTTAACTCTATATTTACGTGTAGTATAGACACAAAGTCAAGTGAATGGTGTCCCCTTCACAAGTTCTAAACCTAGTTTAACTCTGTGAATCATACTTGTGTTATGCAACCTGTAGTAAATAGAAAGTGTGCTTTTTGAACGGAATTTGCCCCGTAGCTTCTATCCCATTGTCACCTGCTCCACCAGCAAGCCTGAGACCACACAAACTGATCAGACTTAAGAAGACTTTAAGCTACAAGTGTGGTATTTCATGTTTGATACTTCTGTTTTAAGTTATTACATCATCTGTGACTGCAATATTTAAAAAAACCCAAGTGAGGAAATAACAGAAGTTCAGTGATTACCACAAAGGGTGTTGGGGTGATGTCAGAGAAGAGGTGGACAGGCACACCTCGGCTGATGAATACAGCCATAGTCAGGCTGGCGAAACGCTTACTGCTGCCTCCGCTTGGAGGATGGGCCCGGGCATCGTACCCAATCACCACCCCTCGTTCCTTAAGGTTTCCAAATTTCTCCTCCAGGTAGCAACAGAAGCCCTGTCAGGGGGAAAAGATTTGTGGACATAAGAAAAAACATGGAGAAGAAGCAGTGTTTATTGTGCAGTGGAGGACATGAAGAAATAGCAAATAAAGTCAGTGAGAAAACTAGCTGCAGTGCGATCCCACAGCAACGGATAACAGGATGATGACATGTGAGTTATGCAGGCGACCACGACAATCCCGACGTCCAACAGAGGGGAACAAGAATCAGCAATGTGTATGTCTGGCTCTGCATGTGACTTTATGTGTGGTAGCAGTTTATCTATTAACCAACCTGTGTGGTCTGGATGATAGTGAGGTCGTTCATACAGGATATGCCGGGCCCCATTGCTGCTCGCAGACCCGCTGTGCCAAACTCCATTCTGGAGGAGAAACATTTCTTCAGAGCCTCCACTTCTTCCTCTTTCAACAGGTCCTGCACCATCGACTTCGTCTTCTGGTTCTGGAGAAGAAAAACATGCCCACAATTTCTTAAAATTTTCTTCTGCAAGAAATAAATCCCATTCTGATTGTGATGTAGATTTTAAAAACTGTGAGGTACAGCTTTCAACTGAAGATCAGCTTTAATACATTTGTTGTGGATGAACAGGATGTACCATAAATACATCAATTATGAAGCTGCATTGGAATTCAATGAGCTGCTGAGCAAGCTGCCAACCACAACTGCCTAAAATTAGGACTAATGAACAAGGGAGCCTTTTCCAGCGTGACCTGATTGGTGGCATCCCATGTCTCTTTAAGGCCATGAATGACTCTGCTTGTGATGGTCAGATGGCCGGATGCATGTTAGTCTCATTACACATCTGTGCCTGTGTGACCGAACCTAGTGATCAATGATCAGTGTATCGGTCTGTATGAAGGAAATCCATTATCCCACTGGTGAGACGTGTGGCATGTGAAGATTTTTATTATTTGTTTAATGTATTTGCAGCACAAAATAAATGGACTTCCCTCCATGGTAACTACATAAATGGAGAAAACAACTGGATTTGATAGTAATTATAAGGAAAAGGTCACTTCTCTTGCTCTGTAACTCAGACAAATAATCATAAACTATTCATATATTACTGGTGACTTCATTCTCTGCATATGTTGACTTATTTGCTTGCCTGTAGACACATTTTTCTTTTTCAGCCTAATTGACTGACATTTGGATCAAACTTGAGTTAACTAACATTAATAATTAGATTTGAAAGTGGAACAATTGAACACTGCCTTTATATTTATATCAGATTACACAGTAACTTCTAAATGTCTTATTATTAAGAAACCCGTGAAATACTTTTAATTCCACATACCATATAAAGTTTAATTAATTAATTAATTTTTATTTATATTATTTCAATTACACAGTACTTACTATCACATCAGTGTCATTTGCAGTGACAAGTCAGTGGAGTTTTATTTGACATTGGTGTTTCAAGTGACCGCAAAATACACTTCCTAATCGATATAAACAATCCTACATTATATCCACATGGCACCAGGTCACAGTCAGTGTATGTCGCTGACAGTAAGCACATCCGCACAGGACTTGCAGCTAGCCGGCGGAGCTAGCTGTCAGCTCACCTGGTCATACTGCAGCCACTGCCTCACGGCCTGGTCCAGCTTCGTGTCTCCGGTTGTGGGTGAACAGTTTTCCATTTCCCTTCTTTTACCTCCAAGTCGAGACGCCGTCCGGCTCACTGAGTGACTGACTGGCTGTGTTGATAAAAGGTGAACACGGTAAACTGTGAACTCCGTTACAGCAGAAGGCGGAAGATGAAGCCTCTTATAGGACCGCCCCGACGTAACGCGTCACGAGTTTCTCATCTGTGGCGTTCACGTGTTGCCGCAAATGTGGTAAATATTACGCATGAGGCCTTCACTGACTGAAAATTAATTAAATACACAACTGCTGCTGCACAAGCTGTAGATTTCTTTAAAGTCTTGCAGCGGTGGAGTGTAAGTGCCTTTTCACAATTATTAATTTACAATGTAAGTAAGTAAAATACAATGTTCTAATTTTGAGCTACTTAATACTTCACTTCTACTACATTTTAGAGTAAAATACTACAAAGTAAAACACTACTGCAGATTAGGATTTCACATATATATATATATATATATATATTTTATACCAAAATGTATATTTAATAGCTGTACCTCTATCTGCTTCAACAATAATTTTCTGCTTACACATCAATGTATGAGTGATTCATATATCATAATATAACTGTAAAAAAAGCTGTGCTGTCCAATAAGCTATAGAAAGCATGTTACACAGAACAGGTTAACATGTAGTGTGTTATATTTTTATATTTAAAGCATGTTATAATATTCACAGCCTATTGTTGTATGTTTTTTTTTCCACAGAGGAACAAACTATGTACCTATGTGCACCACAATCAGGATGTCAGGGGTTGAAACACTGACTATGGAGAGTGTCCTAACATTACTCTGAAGGTTGTTCGTAATTGTGTTTTTCATTATGGTGGCATTGTGAGCACAGACCTTCCACTTGTGGGAACAACTTTTTTTCTAGAGATAATGCTGCAAAATGTTTGTGGAACTAACAATACACTTGAAAGCTGATGTACCTTATTACCACGCAGGTGTCTCAGGTGGTGGGGGAAAAAAGACCTTTGGGGACTGGAACCAAATGATTTTAATAGAATCAATATAACTTTCATGAATGATTATTGAACAAACCAATGTGAACAGGTCTGAGATGAAGTACACAACTGATGCAACCGATTTCTCCTTCTGAATCACAGAAGCAGATCCTCAGAGCAGATTCAAGTTTTATTCATCCCAGAGTCGTCCGGAAACCAGCATTCATGTATTGAAGGAACCATTCCGTTCTCTCTTTTCAAGGTTTCATCATGTAACAACCATCACAAATAAATTATGTATAACAGAATTTAAATAGTGGATGGTTTAAAGTTAATACTGTCAAGGCTGCCTTCTTTCTAGATCACACATGAGCTGGTGAGATGAATATCTGCAGATCTGAATCAAACATGTATAATAGAGGTATTTACAGTATGTTAATATATTTTAGATAATTTACAATTTACTGAGTGTTACAGAAAAAAGGCATCCCTTCAGTTCTACATGAGAAAAAAAATTCCTTTAAAAAACACCATCACTTGGTTCCAACTGCAAACTGCAGCAATAAATTTAAAACTGAATCATGTCCAGAGGGGAGGCACTAGGAAATTATCTTACTGTAGTTCAAAGAACAGAGTATGTGTGTAATTGAAATGTGAACAAAGACATGACAAGACATTACTTAAACAATCTACTGAGAACATTGTAGGTTGATGAAACTGTAGTATTCACTGTGTCTTTATACTGTTAGTAATGAAAGTTATTACTGATCTGAATGTATAAATCTGTGTCATTACTGAGTTCCTATACTACATCTCCACATATATTAACAGTAACTTAAATATTAAAATGACATGAAACTGACTGTTTGAACCGGAGTTGTAATTCTCAAACTGACCACAATGTGAAACTGTGAAAAAGCAGGACTACACTATCAAACACAATAGCTTGTAATTCCCAGTAGACATATTGACTTGTAGTAGGAAAAGTACAGGTGGAGCTAATAACTTTAAAGGATAAATGAACTATTTTTCACATCTTTCTTAAAACCAGGTGCTCACATGAAGATTAAAACAGATTTTCCTTGCTATTTGCTATTTGGGAGTTTATCTGAAGCTAATATGAGGTTTAAGTAGTTAGTTAGTGTTAAGGGCTCTAATGTTTCAGCTTTTTTGGTACAAAATGTTTCCTTGATGGTCTCCAGCGCAAAGACTGTAACAAAAAGAGGGGACAGATAAGGTATCCACTTGACTGGTCAAACTCAGACTGCAAAAGTCTCATATTACTTTCAGATAGACTTTATTCCCCCCCATCACTTACACTTCTGTAAATTAGAAAGGGTATCTCTTAATGAATAGTCTAGTGAAAATTAGACTATTGATCACAGCAAGAAAAACTTGTTTCCATGTTCACATGAACACCTGACTGTTGTTTTAAGACTTTAAGTGTCCAGTTAGCCATAACAGTGTGACAGTGTGACAGTGAGCCAGCGTGCACATTATCAGGACCTTTAAAGCGAAACACAAACATTAAGCTATCATTATTTTTATTCTTCACACCTGTGTTTTCTTACTGTGTGATATCAAAAAGTCTGCAGTGAAAAAGGCCTATGAACCCTCTGGAGCAGCAAGACCTGAGTCAACAAGATGTCTGACCCTCCTAAAACGTCATCAACACATACTATAGGTAGTGGTCGTGGAGATCACAGCCCTGACGGACCCCGACGTCCCCTACACTTCACACAAACTGATACTATCTGTTGCGTTTCCTCTGTTTGATGATAAACAGGTTCTCATCCGTTGGGCACATCTGTGCTTCAGTTTTTTTGTCAGCGATCCTCCGAGCCCAATTCCTCTTCTTCTTCTCTCCTTTCTCCTGTGCCGACCCCTGCATCCCCTGCTTCCACCCCTGCTTATTTTTCTTCTTCCACTGCTTCTTCTTCCGTGCGCTCTCTCCTTTGGCTCCACCTCTGGGAAAGTCATCTGCCTCATCCAAAATCAGTCTGGCTGGCGGGTCTCTCGAGGTGGGCACTGGTCTCTTTGGTTTCCATGGTTTCGCACTGCCAGTGGTTTCCTCTTTGTGCTTATTGTATGTTTTCGTTTTGGGTGCCGGGGCCCCAAAGTCATAGTTGTCATTAAAAAAGATGTGGCTTGGTCTGGGTTTGTGGTTGCTGGGGCTTTGGCGAGGTGTATGGTTTGACTGGTGGTTGTTTTTGTGATTGCTGATTTTCTGCTTCTTCCTTGGCGGACCTGGAGTGACGGGGGTCTGAGGACCAGCAGGGAGAAAGCCATTTGTCTTCAGTTCTGGGAAAAGAGAAACGAAAAGGACTTTAATGTAACTGCTATGATCTTTTTTTCTCTCATGTAGGGACGTCACTACAGCATCAAGAGACAAAGTCAGGTTAGACAAAAGCAGCGTCTATATTTAACCAGAGTCAGAAAATGTTACACCTTTAACAAATAAAATAAAATAACAAATAGCATAATAAACACCAAACATGCACAACAATAAGAGTATAGTAGAAATAATCCCATCCAGTCATGGAGAACACAGAGTTTAAACCTTTACTTGAGCTTGCCTATACTGTAATTCAATTGGTGGGACACTACCATTTGTTTTTTGTTTTTTTTTATGTTTATTACAGTTACTTATTGAAATTATGTAAACATTTGAGTGAATTCAATATTAACAATTATGGCAAAAAAGGCATTTTTTTGTTTTCAAGTTAAAACAATGGAAAAGAAAATGTAATCTTTTGTTTTCCCACTTCATTATTTTTATTCTTCACACCTGTGTTTTCTTACTGTGTGATATCAAAAAGTCTGCAGTGAAAAAGGCCTATGAACCCTCTGGAGCAGCAAGACCTGAGTCAACAAGATGTCTGACCCTCCCAAAACGTCATCAACACATACTATAGGTAGTGGTCGTGGAGATCACAGCCCTGACGGACCCCGACGTCCCCTACACTTCACACAAACTGATACTATCTGTTGCATTTCCTCTGTTTGATGATAAACAGGTTCTCATCCGTTGGGCACATCTGTGCTTCAGTTTTTTTGTCAGCGATCCTCCGAGCCCAATTCCTCAAACCACAACACAAAACCAATATATCAAACCACAACACAAAACCAAAACACAAACTCTATACTCTTTATAGTCTTATAGTTACACCTTTTTTCAGTGGTGTCAAGTAACAAAATACATTTATTGTAGTTTATACTTCTACCCCACTACATTTTATATATTAAATATTGTACTTTGACAGCTGAAAGCTGTATGTGTTCATTTTCAAATATATGCTTTAATTAAAATATTATAAGTATTGTTAGTGATTGAACTAGTAGTGCCAAAACTTTTTAGCTTGTGACCTTTGAAAGAAGCAGAGTTTAACTTGTGGTTCCTTGACATATTTCAGATATCTGTGAGCTGTTAGCTGTTCCAAGAGACACAAAATTTCTCACTTGTTTTAATTTTTCAAATAACTGTTCAATGCCAGATGAGATACAATTTTTCAATATTTCCCAAAAAAAGCAAAGCTGAGAAAAAAGTCCCCAAAGTCTGTGGAGCCTTGCAAGCCCTACTCCTAGGTTGTGAAAAAAACCCTCTATATTATGTAGTTTCTAGTGTTAAACCAGATCCACCTCAACCAGCTAAACAGTAAAGTGTTGCCCGCACACAGATTAATCCAATAATGTCATATATAATATGAAATATGTCACTAACTGAAATCTTACCAAAAATACATTCTGTGAACAATACTTGTATTGTGGCAGTAGTACTTGGAGTATGTTTACATAAATGTATTGGTATTTTTACTTGAGACAAGGACACTTCTTCCACACCTGCGCTGAACAAACACATCATATTTTTATGGTACTACTGTGATTGTGTCTGTGACTTACCTTTAACCCTCATTTTTATCCTGTGTTGTCTGCGGTTGATGTCTTTTACAGTGTCGTAGTGGTTGATGAACGGGGTGGTAGGATACGTCCCATTGAACATCCTCTGCCGTGTACACTCCTGACGAAATCCACAGAAAGAAAAAAAGATCCATCGATCAATCAATGTCCATGAATGAGGAATCATATCAAAACAAAAGTTCACAGAAACCAAAACTAAAAAGGGAGACAGAGTATATAAAAAACTCAATCCCTACATTCATTCATGAGTAATGGCTAATGAGTGTGTAATGTTACTGAAAACCAGTGGAGCTAATTTAACCTTGAACACAATTTCTGGAATATTTTTGGGCATATCTGCATTTATTTTGATAGTGGATTATAGAGAGGAGACAGGAAATAGAGAGAGAGAGAGAGGTCCCCGGGCTGAACTATAACTGAGGACTTAACAACTGCATGGTTAGCGTTTTAAACTCCACAGACATCAGGATGATAATTTTGGAAAAAAATGACATAATATTATTGGAGTTCAAGTGTTTAACTTGTGCACATTTGGTGGATAGGTGTGTAAGAAAATGAAATCATGAGAAAGAAATGGTTCTTGTGTCTCTGATAAACTCAAACACATTATTGACAGTATTGTAAAATCTCTGCGTACTGAATCTCTAAAAGTTGAGCTTGATACACCTGGCGAACCTGAAGAACCTGCATATGAAACCTTTCGTTCACCCCAACAAGCTCTCTTACCATGTGCAAAAATAAGGACGGCCTTTAAGAAATCTGCTGTGTGGTAAGATTTGAACTACTTCTGACTTAAAGTAAATAAACTTTTCAAGTTATTTAATACTCTGAACAGTGTCTAAAAATATATTTTGCCATCATTGTGGACTTCATTTTGGTTTAGAGACTGGGAGAAACACTTGTTAAATGCTAGAACACCAACTCAAGTAATATTTAAAGCACAAGACACATAAAAACACAACAGATTGAGCTACTCACATGGCCAAAGTGTCCTTTCATGGAGCAGTTGTAGCAGTATGCAGGAGTCCGCCCCTGGTCTTCTCTCTGCTGCTTTACAGGAGCAGCAGTCTTAGTCTAAGTACAGACAAAATGAATAGAGCTTGTTACCAGAAAACCAATATTTTTCAATTTAAAAAACTCTCTCCGGGTTAAACCGTCCATTTGTCTCCCATCCTCCCTCCTGTCTGCCATCATTCCCATGCTCGCTATTGATACCAGCTGCTGTGTATTGTACGGTGAATATGGATGCTGATATAGACCAGTGAGTTAGAGGCCTGTAATGACCCTGTATGATAAGTAACTGTGTGTGTGTGTGTGTTGGACATGGGGTCCCGTCCCCTATGGGCCAGTGTTCTGAAAGCCTTCCATGCTCCAGCGCCCACAGCAAATATACACTGATAAAGAGAGAGGAGACACAGGCACAGTGCATTTACTGCTAATGTAACACACACACACACACACACACACACCTTCACACTCATCTAACGTGCCCCCCCTCTCTCAACCCTGATTCCGAGATTACAAATGATTTGTGCCCCACGTCATTTCTTAAACATAGCTTAGCTAACCTCCCCTCCTTTTCTTCTCCTCTTCCTTCCTCCTGCTTCCTCTCCTCTGTACACACCCCTACATCCAACCCTCACACTTGCTACCCCCTTCTCTCTCTCTCTTCTCTCTCTCCCTCTCTTTCTTTTCCGCTTGAGTAGTTTTGCGGCAGAAAGGATGAATGCTATTAGAGCGTCGCGTCATTATCGGGTCAGGCCGGCCGGGCACATCTCCATCACAAAGGCCAGGAGATCACAGACCTCTTGCAAGCTCACACGCACACACACACACACACACAAAACACACACACACGTGCACCCTAAGGAGATCACAGTCCCAGTTTCAAGCCCCCCGACCTCCACCCTTCCTGCCCCTCTTCCCATTCATCTTTCATGTAAATTGGCTGTAGGTCTCCCTCTGTCTCTCCCTCCCTGACCTTGGGCTTGTGTTATCTCCACATACTCTGATCCAGCCCATAGACAGAATGAATGAAAGCATGAGAGAGAGGAGGAGAAAAAGAAGAAATGAAATCCCCTCCTATTCTCCCATCAACCTGTGATAGTTGTCTAAAAACCTGGCCGTGCATGTGCGCGTGTGAGTTGTCTGCCTCATACAATATTAATTAAATGGATGAACCTTCATCCCTCTCTCATTCCCGCTCTCTGTTTTCACCCGGCGCTTCCTATCGGGGGGCATCTAAATTGCTAACAGGGCGAGGGCCTGAGGGATCATATCAGTTTGGTGTCTCTCTTTCTTTCTCAGGGGTTTGGAGAGGAGTCCTAGAAAGTCTGGCTGTGCAGCGAAAGTCAATATGACACAGGCATAAATTTATATCGTTTTGAAAATAGGCTTCGTGTTGGGCATGGAATTTGAGGTTTAGCGCTGACTCTGCAGCAAACTAACACTCATCACGTGTCTTTTTTCGTAAAAGCCAGAGGTAACAATTTGTGATCACGAAGGAAAGCAAACTAACCTGACAAATCCAATCCACTAATTCACTCAGAATTGTGACGCTGGTATTTGTTTGGGAGTCATACATCAATATGAACTGTTCCCACACCTGACTGATTCTGATTTTCAAACTGGATAAACACGTTTATCCTCAAATATCCATCGAAATCAGTTTCTGATTAAACCTGAGGGGAGAAGCAGGTTCTGGCATTCCAGAGTCACGCGTTACTTTCCTGTATATTTACAACACCCGATTTAAACAGTCGTTGACATCATTAAGGAGCTCTGAAACCTGACGAGGCTTCTCATCCTTCGAGTGTGCTGCTGACTGGTTCGGCTTCCAGGTGATTCTCAGTGGATGTTTTACAAAGAGCAAAATTTTATAGCGAAAACCTCAGCTGAAAAAAGAAAGGCATAAAGGTATAAATATTTAACTTAACCTATCGGAGTTAATGATAATTGTCTATACCACCTGTGCTATTCCAGGAGAGCCCCCTGCAGTTGCATATCAGTAATGCTGCTGTTATTATCTTTGTTTATCATTATCTCTGATATCCCGTGTCTTAATAATGTTTAACAGCGAGTTATAAATTTCAAATAACAACATTTGAAGGCGGGGTGAAAAACTTGTCATAGAGAGGTGTAAGAAGTGATAACTGTTCAAATATATGGATAAAGGTGACCTCTTCGGATGCCTTTCCTGGAAGTGTTGCACTTATTTGTACACATGAAAAGCGACAGAAGCAGTTGTGCGTTCAAACTGCCCCCCCCAAGAACCAAAAAAGTTTCTGAGTGATACATAAATCGGATGAGAGCAACCACAAACTGTGACACTACAGTTTCCGGCCTGGTAGTGTGATAATGTACTAAATATGGTGATGAAACGTGAACTCTACCCTGCGAGTCTGATGTGAGAACAGGAAACGCACGGCTGAATTTGTTGTTTGGGTTTCGAATAAAAGTTGAATGGGAGACAGAGTTAATATTTGAAGACAGAAGTGTAATGTACCTTTAACAAGTGACAAGATTATTCTGAGATCAGGCTGAAATGCACATATGTAATACAAAAAAATGTCTCAATAATGTTTTTTCCTTCTAAAATTTAATCAGAGACTAATTTTCCTTGTAGTGGACACTAAAGTTGTATGAAGTTTCAAATAAGTTATGTTAACTTTCTTATTATCCATTGTTGTGCTTATTATTATGCATAACATCCTGTCTGTGTCTGCTTTTTATTATTTGTTTCATTTGGCTTTCTGTTTATATTTAGTATTTTTATGTCCGTATTAGATTCATTTAGTGTTTTCTGCTGTTTTTTTTTTTGTTGTTGTGGTTATGCAAATATTTTTATACGTGTGTAATGTGTGCGCTATGCCACATAAATCCAGCCATATCTGATCTAATAAAAACAATCAATTACAACTACACTTTTCCTGCTATGCCACAAGGTCCTGACCTCTCCATTCATACACTTGCTCAAACAATTCACAGCATGTGATGGAGAATTCAAAACCTCAGTGTGTGTTTAACTGACGGTCCTCTTGAGTGCAGAGACAGCAGGAGAGATCCGAGTCTGATCCACTTCCTGCTGATATGACATGGAGAGCCTGTGTGGAGCAGGTCAGAGACACTTTGCCAGTCAGACAAAAAAAGAGGGCCGAAGCTGGAAGTGGACTGATGGTGTAGGGTGTGTGTGTGTGTGTGTGTGTGTGTGTGTGCATCAGACAACCAGCCATCCATGGCCTCTCATACATGCACATACAGACACATGAGCGCTCTCTCTCGCTCTCTCACACACTGTTTTCCCACAGTTGTCCCAACACATACACTGTGTCTCTCTAAGCCCCGCTCTCCTCTGCTCCTTGCCTTAGCTGCTGGTGGCAAAGCTGTGATAATCCTTTGGCCAACACAAAGCTCAGACTGTTACAGACTACAATCTGAAGGAACACACACACACACACACACAGTTATCAAACACAATCCGAGAAGCAAACAGGCTTGTGTGTGTGTGTGAGAGAGAGAGGGGTGGGATCTGAACAGTAACGGGTGGTGGGAGTGTGGGGGCCGGGGCCAACGGCGGTGTTTTGCATATGTTATTGCAGCAATGGGGAGAGGTTTGCATATGTTACTGGACCCACAGGGGACCAACTCTGCATGCTTTATCATAGAAAACAGCCTCACAACACAACACAAGACTACTGGGCTCATACCAAAACAAACAGACCCTTGTGGGTCGTGCATGTGTGTGCGCAACATGCCAATATGTACATATTAGGTTAACAGTTAATTAGAAATGACTATAAGGTGAACATCTTTTCAAGAAGAGTACAAAACATGCAGGAGCATTTACCCACTTATTTTCACGTAAGAAATGAAATTTTCCAAAATTATAAAGAATGTTACCACAGTGTTTACTTTCCCTCTTGAACAGGTACAAGAAAATCAATTGTTCGTTTAAGGATGTTTAATGTGGAGGTGTGCATGTGTGCAGTCAGGGAGCCTATGGAGGTGGGAGAGGGGAAGGAAGAGGAGGGTCCTTCAAATAACCAGATGTGATTCCAGCCCCCTTTGTGTCTGCCGGTTCACAAAGACTCAGACCGAAGCCGTAACCCCGCGCCCTGCGAGGACCTACACACACAGTGTAATTCCCAGAGGCTCTTCCTATCTCCTCCCGTCAGTCAGTCAATCAGTCTGAACACAATCAGTGGGAGTCCTGATTTTCTCTTTAGAGAGAGAAAATGCTCCTGGAATGCAATGATAATGTGATGCACAGGGTGAACGGCGTTGGGCTGCCACCTCTGGAGGAAACCCCCCCCCCCTCCCAACCCACACTCACTTTTTGGGGCAGCGGTAATCTGGTCACACCGTGGAAGGCGGAACAGAGGATACAACCTAATCTATTCAAATCTAGTTATTTGATTTCTATTCTTAGCACTCACTCCTGAGTTCAGGGGCTTTATTTCTATTGTTGCCAGAGTGAGGCCGTGTTTGTGGAAATACATTATTCACTTTATTGCCAGCAATTAGACAGAGACAACGCATATGAATGTGAGAGACGGGGATTTAGATGCACTATATAGAGATGGACTTGGTCTCTTGTGCCCGGGTCAGGATGTTAAACCCTAATTTTACATCTCAGCCAACAAACCGCACACAGACATACACTTGCAGACACATACACACGCAACAAAATTGACACCATCCAGCTAAGCGGAAAGGCACAAAGACCTGCAAAGCCTGCAAGACCTCTGATAACACTGCACCTGTGTGTGTGTATGTGTGTGTGTGTGTGAGCATGTGTGTGTACATTCCTGAGGTTTGGCATGTAAATTCAGTAGTGTGTGAGGACACCTGTACCAAAGAATTAACTACCAATGGCATGTTTTTTATTTATGTGTATTATTTTTCTTTTATTTTTTTCTTAAATACTTTACATTACATTACATTACTTATCAACTTGTCAATTTTTAAAATCACTTTTTTTTTTAAGCAATGATTTGTTATATGGTTGAAACTAATGCTTATTTTCATTTGTGACTGATAAATCAATTAATTAGTCAAGGAAACCAATCTGGACATTAATTGTTTTATTTACTAAAAAGTTCTAAATGAATAAAAAATGTCCATCACAAATTTCAAAGAAACCAGGGCAACATCTTTAAATTGCTTGTTTTGTCCAGTCAACAGTTAGAAAAGAATATATTCAGTTTACACTGATAAAAAACGAAAATAATCACATTTATGAGCAAATATTTGGGACTTTTGAGTCAAAAGTATCTAAAATGGTTAATCAGTTATCAAAATGGCTTCAGTTCCAGCTCTTTTCTCTTTATTTTGTTCTCTTTTCCTTATTCTCTGTCTATTTTGGCCACGCTGAAAGCCAAATTTCCCATGTGGGACATTACAGAATGAACTGAACTGAACATGTTTCTGTGAGGCTGTGTGAGTAAAAACATACTATGTACATATCATGTATAAGATATTTGCATGCCAATGAACTGTGATAAACTGTCAAACTCTCCCCGGCTCTTTTGCTTCATGAACTGCGCTGCTTGAATCATTCAAAACCTGCAGGACTTTACTTTCTTTGCCTTCATGGCTGCTAACTGTTAATAGAAGTAGACTGAAAACACAGAAAAGCAGTTTCCTTTTTCAAATGTACCCTCCACTGCCTCTTCTTCTGTCAGTGTCTCAGTCTGAGGGGGAATAAAGAGTGGAGAGCCTTTTGACATGGCAGAGGTGAGAGTCTGTACGGTATAATGATGAGACAGCAAAATCAGCCCACTGAATAGATGTGGATTTAAAGGACTTTTACAGAGCACTGTTTGAATTGAGCACATTCTTATATGAAGAAGGGGGGCGGAAATAAAAAAGGTCAGCCAGACAGAAGGAAGGACAGAACAAGAAGTGGAATAAAGGTCGAAACCTAAACCTGTGATTTCAAGTTCAGCAAAGGAACAGGAGAGTTATTAACAATATTTATTGGTTATTTGTAAGGTTTAACTATTGTGTGATGTTGCATATACAGGCAAATAAGCCTTTACTTGTGTAACCAAGAGACTGAATGTAATGACAAACACTGGCATGTGAGCTTTCTAACAATTTTGCTCATTTCTATCTCTCTTTCTCCATCACCAATGTGTCTGTGTACACTAAATTTGTGACTACAAAGTTACATGATTACCTTTTGTTCTCTGCCAGTGCTGCTTGCATTATTTCTATTAATATAAGATGTGGCATTTATTGACTTTTGTTCTGTTTTAAGCTGCAGTCTCTGTTTATTTATTTATTATTTTTATTTGGCTTTTGTTAATGTATACAATTATTAACATGATTGTAAAATAATACTTTACGTCACTTATATCAAAGGTTCAAGCTAAGTAAGACCATTTGTGTCCATGCAGAATAAAAGAATGAATGGGAATAGGACAAAAGTGTGAAAGTATTTTTTGTCTTTTTTGCAAATAACTGTTTCTCAGCACCTGCAAAGAATTATATATTATTTACTCAAGAAGCAGGTTGCTTTAAATGCAGACCTTCTACCACTTAAATCTGTCACGTGGCATTACACTGGTGTTGTTCTGAAGAGGGATGGAAGGATGAAACTTCAACAGAAAAACCAAGAACCTAACTGTGCACGTCACATTTCTCTTTCCAGTTATAGTTAGTCCTACTATAGTTATGATGTATGTGTAGAACAAACTTCATTCATCAGTGTGATCAAAGTGTAGTTCTATGTATTGCCACTGAAGGGCGCTCTAACACAGCATACAGAGAAAGTGTTGTCGAGCTGGAAAGGATAATCATTTTCAGCTTCAGCTTAATGCAGTTTTTTCCACTTTGAAAGACAGATAGTTTTACTATTTTATATGACAGCAAAAATGGACTTAAAGCTACTTTTTTTTTTGTGCATACCTGAATCTGAAATTCATTGAGAGCCATTATGGGACAGTGAGGCAACTCACGCATAATGAACCTGGAACAAGACGTACCAGACACGTTCACAGAGATCATCTCACAGAGAACTAAGCTTTTAAAAATTAAACGTAATAGATGATGAATATCGCATCAGTGAATACACAAAAATGAATGCAACATTTCCTTTAGATAGAGATTTCCTTACTTGAAACATTATCCTATAATACAATAAATGTGTGTCCAGTAGCAAAATAAATTGTTCTAAATTTCAACAGCGCACTAAATACACCATGCTCTAATAGAGGGATAAGTTTTGAGTTATTTATTTAAATTGTAATGTATTTACACTATTGGGCGAAATACATATATGAACAGATACATATAAATGTACTAATATAACACAACACATCACTCTGACCATTAAGTGTGTAGATCAGGAATTAAATCAAAGAAAGGGATTTTCACCTCTACAGGACAGTAAGGAACAGTTATTTAAAATAAATGTAGTATCAGACAAAGCGTTGGCATGAGTGTGTTCAAGCCTATTTTCAAGTTTCATTATCTTAACACAGTAATGTTTTTTTACCTTAGGATGAGTAAGTTGTAATACCTAATGAATACCTGCAAGTGTCATATCAATGAACAATTACATTGCAATTATATTGACTTATACAAAGTAAATATTTTAATATTTTCAATCACATTTTGAGCTTTAAATTGACGTGGACTAACTAAAAAGGCCCACTTTATTAAAAGGACTTTTTCCCTGAAGAAATGTAAATGTATTTTCTGAAAAGAGGGGGATTTTAAGGGGCAAAACGTCCTAACCTTGGGCTAACAAAGGCATGTGTGAATCGAGCATACAGCAAAGAACCTCCTGCAGAAAGACAGTGAGACAAAAAGGTATAAAATGGTACAACATAATAAATGAAAGGGAGAAAAAAGGGCAGTCAGGTGAGAAAGAGGGACGCCCAGCGGAGTTTAAAGAGAGGAGTTAAAACGGCTTAATTTCTGTGTTGAACAAAAAGGTCACAGACTGTTTTTTCATGGGCACCCCGAGAGACACACATACACGTACAGACACACACAGTCTCACGCACACACATACACGCACCTGTCCCTGAGGAAAAGATCGATACACACACCAATACCACCGTGAGGAGAGAAGCAGCTCGATATACACACACAGCTCCGTCGGCAGAGGCACCGATCAATAAACACACACGTACAGGTGTCACCACCACTATCTAAAAAGAGGCCAATCAATGCTTGCACACCGATATACCTGCACCAATCAGCTGCTGTGCGCTCAGGCTCACTCTCTCTGCTCGCTCTCTCCCGTCTCTTCCTCCCATTTTAATACACTCACTCCTCGTCTCTCTTTCTCTCTCTCCTCCCATCCTTCTGAATCTCTCACAACGACACACGCTCTCTCTCTCTCTCTCTCTAGCTTCATCTCCGTCATTTCCACTATGTAAATGAATCATGTTGAAATTGATGTCATGTGGCCCGTTCTCACTCCCATACATAAAGGGATTGCATAGCAAAAAAGGCACAATTGATTACAGTTTGACCCGCGTTGAGTAGTTAAAAACTTAAAAAGGAGGAGAATTCTCACTTGAAATATCTCGGCTGGTTAAAAGGAGAGCTTACACTTCCTGCGGCAGCCATAGGGTGGCGCTCTGGTCCTGACCCAACACAGCAGGGTCCTGACAACACTAACAGGAGGAAAAAGTCACTGTGACTTGTGTGTGCTGTGTGCATAAACGCACACATTTATGCATGATCTTTATATGCATTAATGCAGGCTGTGTAAGGACAGCAGGTCGCTCAACTCGCGTTCCCTTTTCCCCGATCGCTCTCCCTCCATCCATTCCCCATTTATTCCATTTACTCCTTTCTTGTCCTCCCTTTTTCCTGTCTTTCGCGTCTATTTTTCTCCCTCTCTGTCCTCAACCGTTGGACCCAAACCTTGTTGTCTCTCTCTTTCATGTGTTAATGGCTGATGATAAAAGTCTATTTTGTCTTTCCACACTTAGTCATAAATCTCTCCCCAAAACACACCACCACCTCATATGTTGTATTTGGCATACTGAAAAATGTATCACCAATTTTGGTGATCTATGAATTGTTTAAAATTGTCAATCATGCTCGTTTCAGCCTAACAATTTACAGATTTTCTCTGTTTTATTTAAGTAAACTGAATATCTTTGGGCTTTGGACTACATGGTGGACAACACAGCCAATCTGAAGATGTCACACTGGGCATTCGGGCCTTGAAATGAGCAGAATGCTCAAATTTATGACATTTTATAGGCAAAGCAATTAACTGATTAACTTAAAACAATTACTGACAAATTAATCGATTATGAAAACAACTGTTAGAAGCAGCCTTATGCTACATTTCTGTGTCAATTTCTCTCTTTGGTGTTTTTGGTGCTTCCCTTACTGATTCACTTAACATAGACACTGACATTTTCAACGCTGATCCAATGGTGTTTAAGAACATTTTTCAATGATCTAAAACACCAACAATTAATAAAGTATTTTGACATCAGTCACTCAGAGTCACAGCTTCCCTCTACAATCTCCATTTTTCAACGACAACCAACAAATCAGCAGGAATCCAAAGCAGAGAATGCGTGACGCAACGCAGCCTGGAGAAATGCGATTTGTGCGAGAGGCGCATTCAAGATCGCGGGTGAGCTCCGACAACAAAAGCGACTGAAGCATACACTCATCTTACACTGAAAGTTCACACCTGTTCTTTTGAGCTCATTCTGAGAGCATTCTGGGAAATGAAGTAAAACTCAAACAGAAATATGTCGTCGATACAGTAAAAAGAATGGGCAAAAAATATCAAACAGAAGAACAGCTAGAATGCATTAAACATTACACTGTGGAGTATTCTGGGGATTTTACTGATACTTTGAATGAACAGAAAGATAAGTAGGTAGGCAGATGTGGTCTGCAGGAAAAGGAGCGACCCCATGCTGTAAAGCTGTATGCAAAAAGAAAGAAGTAAAACCAGGGTGCCTGTGGGCGTGTGTGGGTGAGTGAAAGAGAAAGACGGACCGAGAAAGAGTTGAAGTGAACCTGTCCTTCAAAGCAAATCTGTTTGTGTGTGTGTGTGTGTACATATTACTGTTGTGTTAAAAATGTCTTCAAAACCGAATGACACTGACGGAATGAAAATGTTGTGGATGGCTTTTTACTCCATTTACTGCTCTATATATATTTGTAGAAGTATCTGTGGGTTTGTGTGTCCATTTGTGTCAGTATCTTACTTTCTCAGTAAATACCCCAGGGCTTTGTGGTCTATACTCTGTGGTTTGGAGGAGTTTGTTAGTTGAGGGCCAGGTGCAGGCAGACAACACATACACTCACGGAAGATAAACGGACCCTGTGCACATGCACACACACACTCACACACACACACACACACACACACACACACACACACACACACACACACGAAGGATAAATGGACCCAGTAGCAGGGAGGTCTGACAGAATGCCTTTTCACACCTGGCTGAGCCCAGCGGAAGGTGACAGAGTCACATCTCCCAAAGCAAACACGAACCCTGACACACACACACACACACTGCACACACACACGCATACACACAACTTCTCACATTGGGGAGTTCAGGGTCATAAGCAGCATCATGAATAAAATGAGGCTGTCTTAAACAGAAGGAGCCCTGTGTATGCATGTGTGTTGGTGTGTTTGCGTGTGTGAGTGTGTGTTTGTGTCTGCGCAGGCCCCTAACCCCCATGCCAGTTTGGATCTGTAACGACCTTCTGTTCCCAGTGCTTAAATGGCTTAAATACTTCAATTAGACCTGGGTCACAATCCTCCACCCGTTAAAGCACGCCGTCACACACACACACACAACACACACACACACAGAAACCATGAAAAAAAAAAAAAGGTTTCATCATCTTGTGAGGCGACCAAAGAATCTTTCCGCTGCTCTTTCATTGGCGTCTTCTCCTCTCGTCTGTGGTTCGAAGTGAAACTCTACAGAAAAACATAAAGCATCCCCCTGCCACCACGTGAGCAACAATTAAACTCAACTCCCATCCTCTCTGCCAGCGTCTCCCCTGGAACTTCTCTGTCCTCCATCCTTCCTTCCTTCCTGCCTCCTCCTCCTTCTCCCTCTGTCTCTCCCGCCGTGCTACCCTAGCGCTAACGATGCTGCCTTTTCATTAGACAGCCCCTGCTAATTAATCTCCATAGAGGAGAGTGACAGACCTCCCCCCAACGCACACACACACATACAAAGTGCACGCCAAGATATATGCAAACACACACTCTTCTTGCCTCTCTCTCTCACTCCCTCGTCCCGAGTGGCGTTGGCAGCCCATTTCATGCTTTATCACATCTTTTAATTGACAAACAAGCTGCTCTTTTCTCTTAGGCTGAGGTCTATATCACCCCCTCGCTCAGATGCACACACACACACGCACAAGGAGCCAAGAAAACTAGTTATCTTTTCAGATTTCGGATAAACACACACACATACACACACACAAAAATAAGCTAATGCATCCCAGCTGACATATGGCCCAGGTGACGACACACAGTTTTCTACTCTTTGACACATTGTCTCTGCGTACGCACGCACACATCCGCATATCCGCACACACTCACACACACAACACACACACACACAGATGTCACATGTGCACTTAGGTTGAAAATGAAGCCAAAAATAAATAAATAAATAAAAAGGTTCCCATCACTCTTGGCACTTCCTTAATCTTCTGAGATGTTTTTTCCCGCCATGGTTCACTCACCTGCTACGGGGCAAGGTCAATACCAGTCGCAACTGACTTATCGATTTTGAGTGATCGTCTGACACCTTTACCTTCACGACGATCATGAAAAATACTTTTTTTGCACGTGGCTTTCTGGAACATCCACATGCTACTATGCAAATGATCCGGGTTTTGTGAAGACCTTGTTAACATTTCTCTGTTCTAGGTTATAAACGTGATTGTTGTGGTTGATTTTGAGAGACACTGAAAGACGCTTCATAACGCATAAGTTGAGCGTGAGGGGAGGGTCACCGCCCGAGACCCTTTGAGTTTGGTTTGATACATTTAGCCAGTACCCACTGTCACAAAAACCTCCACAATACAGCAAGTGGACCATAAAAAACTGAGTGAAAATTTAAAGAGTCTCCCTTGCAAGGTCATTTTCAGTTAATACATTAACGTTGCTGGATATACTATTGGTTGAGGCATATTTTATATATTAAGATTTAAAATATTTCTATTCTGATGAGGCACGTTCTGCATGAAAAAGATTTAAGAAGTGTCACCGGCTGTAGGTGAGGCGGGGGGTGGGTGTGCTGCTGGCTTAGTCACCCCCTCCGCCGCCACCACCACCTTGTTCTCTTACATTTCTGTGCTTTTAATTGGGACTCTCAGCAGAACTACTACATCCACTGGGATTTCACTAAATTTGACACAGGTTGAGCACAAACTGTTAGTGCACTCTGCATAGTTAAAACAAGAACTATTTGAACATATTTTTGGGATGAACTTCATGGTATGTAAAATGCATCATTTAGCATGTATGTGTAATGTTGAGGTAGGTAGCCCAGTCTCTCCCTTTTGTTTGTTGCATAGTGGGGCAGGTTATATTTTGGATTTAGAAGTAAATCTTGCTAAGTCAGGTGCAAAGGGAGCCTGCTGAACCTATGTCTCTTCTTCCATCAGCTCACTACTTTATGATTTTGCAGTAATGCCGGGTGGAGAGGAGGGATGCTGTTGGTCTAGTTTTACTGATGGTGCTGTTGGTGCTAGTGCACGCCAGCATTTTTCGCCCATCACCCGTCAAAGAACATGGACAGTTTTTGGTAGGTAGAGACCGGAGTTTACTTTTGTCTGCACGGTGGCTTTGTTTCACTGCGTTTGGTGTTACCATGGGAGACAGCAGCCATCTTTAACTGCTGTGCCGAGTATCGCAACTCGGCAGCTCAGGATTTTGCAGCTTTGTCAGCAGTAGAGTACATACTTAAGTTGTCTTTTTTTATGAGCTTTGTGTTGTAGCTAGGTTTTCCCTTTTGTTTTAGAATGATTTGATGACTTAGTCATTGAGTTCAAAGAAACTTATTTGTGTATTATTTTTTATGTAAAGTCCTTTAGTTACATCAGTTTTTTGTGTTTTTGGACTCTTTGTAGATTGCCCTACCCCTGGTGAGTTTGTGAGATCAGTGGATTTTTTTGGTTTGTTAATTGAGAAGAGAGAGTTATCTGTATCCTGAATATGTACACTGTGAAGTTAGGAGAGCACTCCGTGGCTAAGTTTTTTTAGATAGTTTTACAAAGGATTAGTTGTTGTAAGTTACCTCAAGTTATTAAGTTGAAATCATTAACAGTGATAGAGGACTTAAAGAAAGCAT
Organism: Scortum barcoo; assembly: GCA_023238725.1. Classification (NCBI taxonomy): domain Eukaryota; kingdom Metazoa; phylum Chordata; class Actinopteri; order Centrarchiformes; family Terapontidae; genus Scortum; species Scortum barcoo. The sequence goes on from CM041553.1 coordinate 18,161,717, forward strand.
TAAAGGAGCTCTAAAGGCAATTTTGATTGAAAAGAGGTACTTCTTGGCCAGATGGAAGAAAGAACTCTTGAAGAGCAATCGTGTGTTACAACCTCCATCACTGTTAAACCATCCTTTAACTGAGACTGAGCTCAGGTTTAAGGAGTTGCAATTAAAGGAAAGGCCACTACAGTTAAAGGAGAAGCATTTAAAATTGGAGTTCAGACAAGAGGCAAGGCTCCGTAGATTGAGCATTTGATGTCAGTAAATACATGAGAATAGTTCCACGCATTTTGGGGGAAGATGTTGAAAAATATTTTCCTCATCTGTTGGCCTTGTACTGTCATGGACAGTACTGCAATGTGTTCTTGTTGTTAAAGCCCAGGAAACGTATTCTTCTTTGTCACTTCAGCAGAGCTCGGATTATGAAGCTGTTAAAGCTGCAACCCTACAGACGTACCAGTTGGCCCTGGAAGCTTATCGCTTGGCACTTCAAACGCCTTCAGAGACTTGAAAATCACATCTATGCAGAATTTGCTGAAGAAAAGCAGAAAAGCTGAACTTGTTTGACTGCCAGTCTTCATCACGAGAGGTGAAGTGTCAAGATCATCTTAAAGAGCTGACACCCTTCAAGGAACAGCATACCTGAACTTGCTGCTCTCTGGTAAAAAGAGGTTTCAAAGCTACAAAAAGCTGCAGTGCTGTCTGATGAATATGTGTTGGGCCACAAGAGCACTTTTGTAAATGTCAGCCTTCGCTTGAGGGTCCTCCTTGTGGATTTTATTTCTCCAGGAATGCAACCTGGACACACACTACATTTGCAGGAGGAACCATGTGCAAAGGATGTAAACTCATTCAAGGATGAAAACTTATCCTTGAATTATATGGTTGCCTAGTTGAGTGTCTTGTAAGACTAAGAAGGAGAGTGAACAGCATGTGAAAGAGGTATTTAGACAGACTTGTATACTTAGCATCAACACTTCATCCTATAGGTATGGAACTGCACATTTACCATCGACTATTCTGACAATGTGCCATGATGAGGTCAGTGAATGTTCAACCAAAATACAAACATCTTTTAATGACCTCTTAATTTTTTGGCACAGCAGTGCTCAGGTGTGTGTGTGTGAACAGCACTAGTGTAGAGTTTGCTGACAGTGTTGTTTTTGTAGTGAGAAACTCACCGTGATGTGATACTGCCTCCAGATCTCTGGACAAGCCTGAGAAGAGAAAACAAAACATATATAAAGACAAACACACACACCTTTATGGAGCACATAAAATAAAACAGATAAAAAAAAAGAACCTCCATCATTGTGCATGTGTGTCTCTTCATTCTGAGTGGGATAGAAAACACACAGTAAGGAAAAGACATTTAGACAGTTGCTGATTAACAGACAGTAAGAGGACTTAAAAGGTGGTGTCATTTGTTTGCCTGCTGGACTCTATGTCTCTTCCTTCATCTCTCCCTGTCTCCCTTTATCAGCCTGATTTCTCAGCAACAGCCTGTTTCTCTTCCATGTGTCTCTCTGCAGCCAGTCACTCAAACAGTCAGTAAGTAAGGCAGTCAGTCGTTTTGTCCCGGTGTGCTAAAGCATTATCTCCGGGGCTTCGCCACGCTGTTCCTTAAGCGTTCCGACATCCTTTCCCAACCACCGCCACTTCCCACTGGGAAATTGAAAATGCCGCAGTCGCCGCAGGCAACAAGATTTATCTACTTACACACCTACCGAGTGAGAGAGACAGACAGAGAATGGGAGAGGAGGAGAGGAAGCCTGTTCTGTGAAGAAGGCTATGTTTAGGTTTCTCTCGCACACGCTAAACAAGTTCTTATACAAATTTGCATGATATGTAAATTCCTGTCACATTGCTTGTTCAAATCCTGACCTTTAAGCAGACCTAAAAGAATGCTGGGCACTTTTTTCTGTCTTAATCTGAGCTGCTTAGATTTGAATACAGACACAGACAAATGTGAATTTCGATAGCTGCATCTTCCTCCACCTCTCATCTGGCTCTCTTTTTCTTCAACAAACCTCCCCTTCCACCACCACCACACCCACACCCGCTCCCTCCCGTTTGCTCTCTCCCTCCAGACCGCCGGGGTAGTGTGTTGTTGTCGAGGGCGACAGGCGAGGCGAGCGACACACTCGCGCTCCGTCAACCGTCTGTCTTTAATGAGAGACACAGAAAGGCCCAGGGGACAGAGACCTGACTCTCTTTCTCTCTCTCAAACAGACACACTAACACGTACAGTATAATTTGTGAGTGTAAGACAAAAAAGTTATGCGTACCAAGAAGAGGGTAATTACAATATCACACAACTTTGCACCTTTTTGTTTGATGCTGAAAACAATATGCAAATGCAAGAGGAGGAAGAGGAAGATGAGCGCAAGGATCTGAAGGGTTAGAGGGGAAGGAAAGGGATGAACGAGAGAAACGGAAGGAAAGAGAGAAAAAAAAAGGCGCAGTGTGTCCTGGTCTCCCCTCTCCCTCTGGTGTTCACCTGGTTACTCATCCATTACAAGGAGCACAGTACATGACTGACTGGCGGAGAGAGTGAGAGAGAGCGAAAGCGAAAGAAGAGAAAGAGAGAGAGAGAGAGAGAGAGAGAGAGGAGAGGTGTGGGGGGGTGGGGGGACACAGGCCGGCTCTTATATGCACACAGGGTTTTCCATTCTATGGCATTAGTGTAAATGGGCAAGGTAATGAACGTTGCGGTGGGATAATTGTCATTGATGGTCATTAGATTCACCCTTCAATGCCAACACACACACACACACACACAACACACACACACACACACACACACACACACAGACACACACACAAAAAGCCCACAGCTGGAATATGCAGCATGGCAGAGACATAACTAAGCTGTAGTGTAATTGCTGAAGTGTATCAATTAATGTGAACAGCAGCGTGTGCAAAGCTGACCCCTGGTCACTCATTACTACTGAGAGAGTGTGAGAGGGGGGAGGGAGAAAAGGGGGAGAAAACAGGGAGAAAGGGGGAGGGAAAGATGGGGTTATGGGGAGGAAATAAAAGTACGACGGATACACTACACTTTTGTAGTAAAGGTGGTTGGTGCGTCAAGTTTATATTAAGCACTAATTGTTCATTGTTCTTACTATAAGCCGGAGCCCCCCACAGACATTGAAAGGCATAAAAATGGTTGAATTCAAAGCTTTTTTAATTCTGCAATTCTTCATTCACTTGTTTTTTAATATATATAGTATGTCATCTTATCCTAATTGTCGATTTGCTTTTAGTACTGATTTACATTCAGCTGCTGTGATAAGTTGTTTCTCAATATTTCTAGGGTTACATTTTCACTTGAAGCAGTTCACCATATTTAATAAGGTTGATGTACTTGCATGATTCTTGAATTTTTGGGGTGTATCTGCATGGTTGAATGCAATTATTGTAAGTCACTTTGATAAAAGGGTCAGCTTGGCTTCCTCCTTTCAATTATGGAAAATCTTAATGCTACAGGACACATTATACCTTAGACAATATTGTGGTCTTTATGTCCACATTTTGAGAAGGCCCTTTCTTTCAACATGACAATGCACCAAAAGCACAAACCACAGTGGATTAAAAAAAATATATATATTTTTTTAAATTCAGGTTTGGTGTTGAGGAACTTGATGGGTCTGCAGGAGTGGAGGAGACTGCATCCCCATTCAGCCTTTGGGATGAATTGGCTTTAACGGCCAACATCAGATAGTGCTAATGCTCATGAGGCTGAACGAGAGCAAATATCTGCAGCCAAGTTATGAAATGTTGTTCAAAGTCTTTCCAAAGGAGCAGACTGGGGGGCCTGCTGTTACAGCAGCAGCAGGTTTTGGAATGAGATGTTCAACAATCACATCGAGGTTTAATGTTTGGATGTCCACATACTTTTGACCACGTGATGAGCTTGCCCTGACGAAGGTATGTCTGGCTTTATTTCTACATGCTTGCACTGGACTTGTTTGTCCAGTGCAAGCATGTAGTCTCCTCCTCTTATTTCAATTAAAACCTAATGAAACAGGATGCAATACTCACGTCAAAGAAGTGGCCCTTCATGTTGCAGCGGTGGCACTGTTTGTGCCAGTATGCTCGCTCGCTGCAGGATTCGTAGAGGTGCCCGGGCAGGCCGCAGTTGTTGCAGTGCTTATTGGGACATTCACTGACCAGGTGGCCTGGGGTGCCACAAAGGAAGCAGGGTGACAACTTCTGCACACATACGCACAACACAGTTAGTAGTTTTACGTACTTGTACTCCTCAGTGTATTTAAGCTGTACATGCTAGTGTGCACGGAGCGGAACTGACTTTGGGCTCAGGGCAGCTCTTGGAGAGATGTCCCATCTTGTTGCAGTTTCTGCACTGGACGCTCTTGCCAGTGTAGTATCTGTTTGGCGTCCGCTGCACGGTTACCCTGGCACCCTTGTCTTTGTTATAGATCTGAGCCTGAAACACGCAGTTCGTCATCATTTACAGTATGTTGGTGGTGAGACTTAGTAACCTGAAAGTTTTGTGCCAAGAAAATACAACTGCAATCATGAATTTAGAGTGAAAATATATAGAAATACTATTTTCCAACTCATTGTGCCCAACTGAAAAATGGGTTCAGGCTGTGAGATAAAAGAGTGTCATATCCTCTAATGACAGCAAAATATTCTTTTTAAAAATGATATGCTTACATCCTTATATAGAACAGTCCAAAGTGACCAAACATTTGTAATCTATATAATTTTTAGAGAGAAATGTTAAAAGTCTGACTTTGATATATCTCCCCCCTTCTTTAAACATTTACTGTAAATCTGACCACAAGCACAAGCTATTTTGTAAAAAGACCCCAGGAGACAAGGTTGGCTGAGTATCAGGACATATATTACGTGCTGTGAAGCTTCTACTTTCCACCTACCTCCTTGTCCTTGTCAGAAACCAACCAGGAACCACCTTCTTCAACATCTGGCAGGACAGAAAAAAATACATTTTAAAATACTGCAAAACAGAAGGGGAGGATCTTGCAAAACTAATCACATACCTTAGGACGTGATTTTGATTGCAGCATTAGAAGCAAATAGTATTATTTTTTTATGTTTGGCAGCAAGATGCAGCTTTTGTGAAAATCTTTAAGTCAAATGATTCTTATCAACCACTTACAAAGATACTATGAAAAAACATGAACAAATCAAAATGGGATTTTACAGGGAAAAAAGATTAGAGTTAAGTATCAAGAACCCTCTCTGAATCAGAATTTGCAAGACATATGTTTTTATAAACACTTCTCTATTCTTGAAAGAAATATATAGATCTATTGTGCATTTACAATATCAATACACACAGACCATGCAGTGGGTAAGTCTGACAAATGTATGCCTGTGGCGGCCAAAATCTACAGAAAATAAAACGTGTTATTTGCCTTCAACAGTTCTTTTCTTACTCCGACAGTGTGACAAGAATTGGAACCAGGATTCAATAAGAACTTGATCTGATAAATTCTTGACAATATCCAACCCTATTAAGAACTCTAAACCCTGAGAAGTAAGTTTAGCTTCCTGTAAGAGAGGGACACACACACATACACACACTGAAACTGACACAGTGGCAGCCCAGCACATCTGTATGAGAGTGGCACTAACAGCGCCCTGAGGGAGACCACTGTATTCTCCTCAGGCCCACAGAACTGTAACTGACATCCAGAAATCGTAACGTACACACACACACACAGGCACACACATACACACACACACGCAGAAAGACACCGACACAGAAACAAACAGACACGTGTACTCAGCATAAATTATGTGCTGATAGCAACGACCCACACAGGCTCACATGCTTTTACAAACACATACAGACACACCCACACGTCGACCCCCACGATTAGCTGGTTGACAGTCTTTAGCCTTTGGACAAACATACAGCCTTGAGCCATAATCAAATATTACAGTCTCCTTTCTGCCTCTCCCTCTCTCTTTCTTTTTCTGAGTCTCTCTATCCAGCCCCTTATCGCAATTCTGCTCAGCCCTCCTTCCTCTGCTTTCGCTCCCTCTCTCTCTCCTTGTTTTCTACCTCTCCCCCCCCCCTTTTTCCTCCCCGGGTGTGCGGCTGCGGAGGGAGGTTATCACCTCTCTTCCCTGTCAAACAAATTAAAATGGCTGCTGTTTGGATGGGGCTTCTTTCTGCCACGACCTTCACCTCCCTCCAAAAACACACACACTCCCCCCCATTCAAACCACGCTGTTGTCATTGTCATCGTCGCAAAAGCTTGGGACTCCAATTTCGATTTTTAGGTTTTAAAATAATTTGTGCGTCTCTCTGGTGTGATTAATTTGGGCAGACAAAAACCTTTAAAAATCCTCGAGATGGTGGTCTATCTTGAATCAAGACAGTTTACATTTTCTAAAAGTGTAATGACTAACAGCTAAACAGCTACAGGATAAAAGAAGTTCTAATAAATCAGTATTCAAAGAAATATTCACAGAAAACTGACAAAGCCCTCATACATTTTTAAAGAGGTGCAACAAGGGAGCTTCATCAACGAATAAAACCATTTAGTTCTTCAGGCAACAAACGATTATTTTAATCATCGATTATTCTGCCGATGACTTTCTGATTTAATCAATTAGATGTCTTGTCTATAAATGTCAAAATAATGAAAAATGTAAGCTCATAGTTCTGCAGATCCTTAAAATGTCTTGTTTTTTCTGACATACAGACAAAACCCAAAGATATTCATTTCATAAAAAAACAGAGAAGCAGGAAATCATCAAATTGGTGAGGTTGCAACAAGAAAATGTTTGGGTTTTATGGTTGAAAATTAGTTCATTTATAAATCGATTATTAAAAAGTCCACGGAATCAGTTCAGCTCTACTTCAGTTTAAAACCTGCGGGCCTTTGAAGAGAGACAGACATCACAAACTAGTGACAATTCTTCTAAGACAGTTGCATGTTGTTCATTAGCATCCTTACAGGCTTACAGTCTAAATAAACCGCTCTGATTCATTTGAAATACATTTGGAAACTAGCGTACAACCACAAATGATCACAGAATCTGTGGTGACTGTTGTGGTATGTTAACTTTAAATAGTTGGGGTTTCTTGTGTGTGTTTCAAGATTTTTTGTGTTTCAGGACATTATTTTTAGTTACTTTGGTAGAGAGTGAAGCTCCGCAGCGCTCACCTACTGTGAACAGACTGGGGGGCCTCTGTGTGTGTGACGTGTGTATGTGTGTGTCCGTGTAGTCGGTGTTACACAACAGCCAGCAGCCCGTCAATGGGCAGCTTAAAAAAAGGCAGGGGTGAAAGGTGTGTGTGTGTGTGTGTGTGTGTGAGAGAGAGTAGGCGTTAGTGACTCAACGAAAGTCATTCCCAAAGCGTCTCCCGGGGGGACTCCCCAAATAAAAAAGAGCAGGAAGCTTTCCCTTAATCTAAGGGCCCCCCATCTCACCAACACACACACACGGATAAAGGGTGAAGCTCTTTGTCACGGCCGAGGAATCAAACACATGGGTGGGTGAGGGGGGTGGAGGGGGTGGAAGAGAGGACGGATGAGGAAAAGAAGAGAGGGTGGGGGGTGCCGTTGTCTGTACACTGGGTGAAAATATGCTAATCAACCTTGAGGCCCTGTTCAAAAACCATACCATCGGAGCCGCTCGCTTCTTCGTGGCCCAACTGATCTGAAGGAGTCTGGAGCTGAATAAGCAGATGGCAGCGGCTTCACCGAGCAGCTGAGCAGACTCGGGAGAGGCCTCCGCCATGTTGACTGCAACTGTTCAATTTCAACCGATCTAATGGCGAAGCAGTTCTTACAGCCATCTTAAAAGTCCAGTGATAGTAAAAAGAGGAACGTCCGTAATGCCCGAGTGGGGTCGGAAGAAAGAAAGACAAGGACGTCTTAAAACGTTTCCTCATGGGCTCACTCGAACAATCACTGGAGAGACATTTTAGGAAAAAACGTTCCTTAGCATCCCACTTACAGCGGGTTCCACTGATTTTTATTCTTCGGGACAACTCGTACATTATCACATCACTCCGTCGTCGGGGGAAATTTGGCACAATGGCGTGGAAGGGGGGTGGGGGGGTGGCAGAGAAACAGAGGGAGGGAAGGATCAGGGGAGAGAAGGCGACAGATGCTACCTGTCTGTCTCATAGGTACCCTGATTACTAGAAGATGAGGAGGAGAGGGGAGGAGGCTGCGTGCCAGTTCATCAGAGCCGGCAGAACAGAACAAAACACAGAAATTGTGTGTTTGTGTGTGTGTGTGAGGTATGAGGGGGAGCTTGTATGTGTGTGTGAATGCTCTGAATCTGTCCTTTCTAGCAGGGAGAACAGAACAGAAGTGTACGTGTGGCTAATGAACCATGAACACCCGGCTCTCCTGGGGTGACACACACACACACACACAGGAATATAAGGGGACCACGAGAAACATCCTCCTCACGGGACGCGGTCCAGGCAGGGTGGTTTTTGTCTGATAACCGAAAGACGAGACTGAGAAGACAGACACCCAACACTTCAATGTCTCTCCTCAGCTGTAACCATTAACCAGTTTCCTACGATGTGTTTGTGTGTGTGTGTGTCATCTACAAGCTGTTCTGTCCTCCGTCCCAGCATCCCAACATCAAAGCCTCGGACTGGCCCATCTTGCCCCTATCCCTCTTTTCCTGTGTCCTGACACTTAAACAGGCATCCCAGGCCAGCCCGCCCATTGTACCACACTGTTGCCCAGACCCATTAACACACCAACCAGCGCGCACACACACACACAAAATGGAAGTGAAAGAGATGCCTTGCCCCCCAAATGGAGGTTATGTTTGATACTGAAGCGACAGGGCCGGATTAGCAACACTATACATGACAATGGTGAGGGTGGGCGGGAGCGTGCAGGCTATGTGTGTCTGAGTGTGTGTGTGCGTTGTGTGTGCAAAAGCACATAGAGGGAAAAAAGTGCTTCCTTTGTGACATCACCCTTGCCCTACAGCCTTGCCCTCCGTGAGGTTAAACACACCAAGAGGTTGGCTAAGTCAGATGCGCGCGCACACACACACGCACAGATGCCCACAAACCTGCAGCCTTTTCTACACTCTTTTGTGTGACAGAAAAGTCTGGCCGAGGGTGTAAAACACAATAGCAAAGAGAGCAGGAGAACAAGTGAGATGAACAAGAGCAGTGAGAGGAAGAGAGATGGGGTGGGGGGGTTGGAGAGGAGGGTGAAAATGCATGAGTATGGGCCATGGAGCACATTACGACACAACAAATGAAAAGCTGGGTTAAATATCAAGCCCATCGGACAGCAAAGAGCATCCAGGTAGAGGAGGAGTGTTTGTGGGAGTAATGGTGGAAGACAGTAGAGAGAGTGGGCCAAATTAGGCAGAGAAGATGAAATGATATGCAGGACAAGAAGGATACAGACACCGTCTGTGTGTGTGTGTGCGTGTTAAAAGGCGCGTGTGTGTGCATGCAGATATTTCACATGCAGGGAACTGATCAATAGCTGTACAGGCCTATTATAGATTAAAGCTGCAGATTTCATTTGGCTTCATTTCATGCTCTTTCCATCTTCACTGATCTCTCTGTTAGACAGACGGACAGTGAGAGAGGAAGAGAAAACACATTTCCAGTCAAAATTCATTTACACGAAAGATATAGTTGAACTGACTATGAAGGAAAAAAACTTTCAGAGACAAAAAACAACTTCAATATAGTGATATTCAGGATCTTCTTACTGTGAGCAATACAATCCTACATGAACTTAGTGTTTCACATGTTTTGTTTAATTTCAACTGAGAGATTCCACGATCTGCATCTGTGTCGTTTTATCTATGCTGTCATCTCGATCACTTGAAGCGGGAAACATATGAATCAGAAGCTGATGGCAGTTGGTGCGTTGTTGGCTGATGTTTCCAGGCAACTGTCAATCAAACGTGATGAAAACTGTTATTGCAAGGATCCTAAGCAGCAGATGAGCAGAGTTTTTGAGTGGAAATCAAATGATGTTTTAACCCCACACTTTTAAACTTTTTCGAATATCTAAGAGAAATACCTTACAAATGAGAATTATAAACCAAGTTTTCAGGGTCATTGAAGCCCACCAGCCAATAATTAAATATGTGGCATAAATCCTACATGAAAACATCATGGGTACCACACTGGCACCACAGAACATAAAGGAATAAGGATTCATGGTGGTAGAGAACCTCAGCTAGCACAAGTCAGAAGAGAGACAAGGACTGAAATTTCTGAATAAATCTCATCAAAAATTATCAAAGCCACAGTACACTCGGCCTAAGTGCGACTACATCTGGTTGCAGAACTCTTTCTGGCCAAGCTGCTACACGATGCTGGAAATCTATCTTTGGTTACAGTCCAAGAAGACTTCCTGAGCACAGCTTTGACAAAACAGATATATATCAGAGGAGGGATGGAAAAGAGGTTTTGTGTTCGGCACTATAACACAGATTTTTGCGGCTTGGTAAAAAAGCGAAATGCAAGCGGATGCCATCACCTCGGTCCCTGTTGAATCTGCCTTGTGTTCGGCCATCACATATATTTCACTGCAGCCCGTCTCTGATTATCCATCCCCCGCGTGACAAGCCGAGCGCTCACCCCCTGCCAGCCCGTGCCACCTCCTCCTATCCTCCGCGCCCCCTTCCACACCATGTTGGCAGCCAGGGCAGGGCAGGTGGCCAAACCTGTCAGTCAAAGCACCGTCGCCACGCGGCAATACCACAGACACCAATTACCACACAGCAGGGGCGCGGCCTGGCAACCGCATGGCAACCACATGGTCCAATCAGGGTACACAACAACAGGGACCGGAGAAGGCCAAGAAAAGTGAGTGAGTCTGTGAGTGTGTGTGTGTGTGTGTGTGTGTGTGTGTGTGTGTGTGTGAGAGAGAGTACAGCGGAACCATGTTCAAGTTGTCCAAAACCGAGCCAGTGCATGTCTACGGGTTTAACAGGTAGTCATTGTGTCTTTTTAATATCCGTTAGCAGTCTATTTAGGGGAGATTTTCAATTCAAACGCAAAATTTATCTCCATCTATCAGCTGATAATCAGTGGCTCTTATTAAACGCACAGTCCTGACTCATGACCAGTTCCGCTGGTCTCACCAATCATGCATCTATGTTTCAAAAAAAGGCTGAATCAAAATCTGACTTATTTAATTACCCTAAACATGCTTGGACGGTTTCTGCCTGTGACACATTACAGGGTAATAAAACGGTACAAGATCTCACTTTTAATGACATTTTTTTTTACATGTATGCTTGTGTGCCTCCTGCTAACTTGGATGACAAGTTCTTGGGATTTTACCCTAACAATAAAAATAAGTTTTACTGTCATTTTGGTCAAATGACTCAGTATCAGGTTACATCAATGACTCAGACTTGGGCTTTTAATAGGTTTGAACCTGGAATTGACCTGGAGGTTACAGAAACTGATCAGTGAAATCATGGCTTTTCGGTAACACAGCATTATCGTTTGAAAGGAACAAGAGAGGCTTTCAATCTGGAGATGAAACTGCCAAGACTAATTAGTTTGAACAACTGTGTTCTGTAGAGACGGTTTATTAAAATTGCAGAAATACTTTAATAGCACCCTTGTCTTGGAATTGATATTATCTCGAGCCACAAAATGAATATATTCTGAATAATTTTCAAAAAATTATTTTTTAATTTTGATAATCCAAGATGACGGTGTTATTTAAAGTAGAATCTGAAAAGCTTAGTTGGTTAATCACTAAGTCAAAGTCATGCAGCATATTTTTGGCCATCAATTCGTCATTTATGTCAAACAAAAATGGCAAACGTTTTATTATACAGGCTCTTAAATTGTGAGCATCTGCTTGTTCTGTGTGACAGTAAATTGAATATATTTGGTTACAGAGTATTGGTTGAACATAACAACTAATCTGCTGACATAACACTGGGCTTTAGGAAATAATTTTTCACTATTGAGAGACACTTTATAGGCTGATAACAGAAACAGGTGACTGCAACCCCAATTTTAAAGTTTAACCCTTTTATCCGTGAATTTTTACACAGTGCAGGTTGAACAGTCGGCCACAGGAGAAAAGAAAAGATTATCAAGTAACTGTTGTATCGGTGGCAACATGTGTTTTATTCAACATGTTTGTTTGTTTGTAGTGAAGGACAATCGCAGTATGACGGCAGAGCGGCGCACTAGTCAACAAGTGTTTGTATTTTGTGGCTAAAGTCGTACTCGTGTGCGCAGGCACAGAGAATATCGCTGATAAAACTGACCAAATTATTCAGGGTGCCCCTTTTGTGTTCTGCGGCGAAACACACCAACACACAGCGTCTGTAAGGGGCAAATATATTTTAATAAAACCAGTGAGTTGCAACCTCAATTTCATTTTGATGAATTTCCTCCTGCGGGAGTGAGCCAGGCAGTGGGCGGGAGGGCGGAAAGGCGGGAGAGAGGGAAGTGGGGTGATGGGGGCTGGGAGGCAGATAGAATTTTCATGATTGTTATTTTTGTTATTATACAGCGAGAGAAAGGGGGAGGTGGGGGGGTAGATAAACGGTGTTGGTTAATCTGAGGCATTTTGCAGAGCGCTCCATTATCGAGCAGGTTGGGCACGTCGAGGGGGTTATTTTTCCGAGGGATCTTTGGCCCCGGTAATTAAGCTCCATTCACCAGGCCCTGTTCCCCAAATTAAAAATTTGTCATTAAGTGGAATTTACCATAATGCCTTTTTATCTGCCGGCGCTTCAGCATGCGTGCATGCATGTGTGTGTGTGGAGGGTATGGGTGAAGGAGGGGCGACGGGAGAGGGCGACCAATAATGGGTTACACTGCAGTCACACACACACAAAGACACACACATAAATGCCCATGCACACACACAATCTGAGGAGAAAGGGCAAATTGAAAAACTGAAATAATCCTGGACAGCAGCAAACGTCTGCATGAGCAAACACAAAACACACACACACACACACCCACAAACACACACAAACGCCCGCCCTTCAATCCTTCAAATCCACAGCCTTTGGGGTAATTAAATAATGGTGCTTTAAAGTTTTAATTTAGATTTGGCTTTTTCCTTCTTCCTCCTACTGTATGCCACACAGCACACACACATACTCTCTCTCTCTCTCTCTCTAATTCACATACACACACACACACCACACCCAAAATTGTCATAGCGGTTTATAGACTTCATCCGGCGAGATAGCCCTCGATGGGCAGGGTACATTGGAGAGAGTGAATGATTGAAGAGCAGAATCTCTGTCTCTGTAGGCTTTATAAAACAATACAATTATTAGTCTTTAATTAGAGCAGCTCCTCTGTGGGACGGGGGACAGACAAAGAACAATAGAGGATTAGAGGAGGAACTCCTAATATGGCTCTTTTATCACTTGATTCAAATACAGTTGCATCCAGCTGTCCTTTTCACCTGGCGAAGTTGGAAGTTGGTGGTAGATTTGGGAGCAAATGGGAGAAAAACTAAATTTCCCGGGGCTGCAACTTAATGATGTTTTTTTATTAATTCATTTACAGATCTCTACTGTAAAATATGACCTAAAAAAAAACGTGAGGATTACAAATTAAATTATAAAAAAATAACCCGACATGCAAGTATGTCTTAAAATTATCTAAATTATCTTATTTTGTTCAACCATCTGTCAAAAAACCCGAAAGTATTGTTATTAGTAAGCATGCAAAAACGACTTTATGTGAAAGCTGTAACAAACTAATTTTATGTTTTATTTACCTGATAAATAAATAGGTCTAAATGAATAAATCTGCCAGTTGACATGTAGTTAATCAATTCAACATTATCATTATCAAGAGGGGGAATACAGAGCAGGAATGGAGGCCTGGTGTTATGATCAATAAAGCACAAACAGTCATACATTAATCAGACAGTACCAGGAAACAGCATCTATTCCAGGAAATAGGTGGAAAACCTGACCTGAAAATTCTGTATCAGTGTTACAAAACACAAAAAAACTATGTTAGTCAGATGAGGTTAGTCAATAACTTTAATTATGACACACTGATCACATCACTGATACATTGAACATGAGTGGGACCTCTTAAGTCTTGTAGTGAAACTATACCAGTCAAGGCTATATTAATGAGTCATTTAGCCTCACTTTCCAGTTCTCTAAATGACTAACTATGAATAATATTATCTGAGTGAGGAGAAAACAACAGCCACTGATTCACATTGTCTCTGCTCGCTCTGGACGACTGAAAACTTCTCCCTCCTCTTACTTTCACAGTTACAGATAACATCCCTCTGACTATCGATGAAAACCCCTAAAATTCTCCACATCTGTCTGAATGCCACCAGAGAGTGAAGGTGGGGGAAACAGGGTCTTAAATGAACTGGGGGGGGGGGGTCTAGAGGCAGAAGAGGAAGAGCACAGGAGGAGGAGGGTGAAAAGGAAGGAGGAGGAAGAGAGAAGGGGGGGGTGGACAGATGGCAGAGGTTATGCCTGGCTGAAAGGGGCAAGACGGGAGGAGGCTGTTCTGGGTGTTCAGGGTGTGTGTGTGTGTGCGTGTGCGTGTGTGTGATCAGAGGAAACACCAAGCTTTACCCCCACATCTCCAACGCGGAGCCCGACCTTAAGAAAATCGCTCCATCTCCCCCTCTAGATCCTCCTTCCCACCCTCCTTTTTTTCTGTGATTTCATTCAGCTCAAACAAGGAATCATGGGATTCCTTGTTTATAGGTGTCAAAGGTGCATTAAATCCATCTAAATACATTTCTGACTGACTTTTCCTTCAATATCAAATTGGCTCAGTTGATTCCGCATTGGCTGGAGATCGTATTCAGTGATGAACAAAATAATTAGGTCTCTCCGCATCTGATTGACAGATAAAACCTGGTTAAGGTAAACTACAGATAGAGCCGAACAACAATATGCTGTCAAAAATTTGTAAGTGTGTGTGTGTGCCTCCAAAATACAGCACAGGGAGGAATGGCAGGGGGAGAGTGGAGAGAGATAGGGGGTCTTATTTACTGTCATTTAATTTGCTCCCCTCTGCTCCGTCCATCCCTTGGTTTTTCTGACAGGTAATAAAAAGCGGGAGCTTTCCTGACAAGCCCATTTGAATTTGGATTGAATAATATAACTGTAGGGTTTCCCACATAACGCTCTGTCCAAGCGTTCAACGGCGCACAGACACTGGCAGCCCCTCTGCCTGCCTGCCAGGGTGTGAGTTTTGTGTGCGTGTGTGTGTGTGTGCCTGCACGCCTGAGTGTGTCGATGCCGCTTTTCATGCACGTACACCCGGACAAACGCACAGGTTCTTACGTCATGGTAGTTAATGCAACAACAATAATGAATTCCTGCAACTAGCCACCGTGCCACTCCCATATGCCAATCTGCACATCTATGCCCATTCTCTTTTTTCACCTCAACACCCCCCCCCCCCCCCCCCACACCCCCTCTTATTTATTCCCTCTTCGTGCACCTCTCCTCTACTGCCCGAGATCCCTTCATCCCACCTCCTCTTCCCGTCTTACCTCATCCACCACTCACGCTCCCTGCCTCCTTCCCTCCCTCCCTCCCGTTCTCGTTCTCGTAGCTGCTGAAATCCCATTCCCCGTGGGGCAGGCTAAATTGAATTGGCGTGTTTATATGAACAACAGGGCCGTTGCTTTAATATACCTTAGAGTTTATGCCTAATGCCTCCCTGCTAATACCGCTGGAGTTTGCCGCCCTCGCTCAACACACATCGCTTTTATGGAAGTCATAAAAGAGACAGAATAGCGAGGGAGCAGGATGAAGAGATACTCTGGGAGTGCGTTTGTGTTTGTAAGCAAGAGGGAGAAAGGGAGGGAGAGGTGAGGAGCCTGTTAATACATCTTAACAAGTTATCTGCTTTATCAGGCCGCTTTAAGATCATCCTACAGTATCCCCTCGCTAGAAACCTGCATGCACACACACAGACGCCACACACACACAGACACACACACATCTCATCCCTCCAGTGTGGAGAGTGAATGAAAAGAAAAGAGGAGAGACAGAAAGGGAGGAAGATTTTTTTTAGATTAGTGAGTAATGCTGAATAAATATCCGGAGATTTGGTTGAGGGAGTCAGTCATGCTCGTCGACTTGCAAACATCCTCCATTTTCTCTCCGTCTCCCCCCTTCTTTCTTCCCTTTCTTTCTCTCCCCTGTCCCCTTTCTCTTCTGGCCCTGTGTCAGCCTACAAAAGGCCCACAGTACAAAGGAGAGAAACAGGCCTGAGACACTCAACCCAATTACTATTGATCAGTCTGCACTCAGAGGAGAAAAATGCACTCACCTGCACGCATGCACGCACGCACGCACGCACGCACGCACGCACACGCCATACAAGCACGCACACACATACTTGCATCTGTCTCGATACAGAAAGTCCTGTAAGGTCAGGGACAGGTATTTGCTTGCAGGTGATCTGTAACACTGACCACTCAGGGTGCTTCAGCTAAAAAAAAAAGTGTTTTAAAAGGAAAATAATGTAACCCTCTACCAGAAAACATTCATTTTTCATTGTATGGTTAAAAAATAACGAGCTGTAACAGCACAACATTTTTAATTTTCATCATTTGTTTTGTTGAAAGCAAATTAGCTATAAACTGGAGGAAATCAACACAATTTTATCCTTTTAGGTTTGACCAAAGTAGATCTTGTTGCCACAGGAAGACACAAAACGGTTTAGCACAAAGAATTCAGACAGAGAGACAAAGAGGGTTGAAAACAAGAAGGCAAAAGCAGCAAAGAAGAAAATCTAGACGCACATCTCAAGGTGGTAAGTTGGTTGCCACTAAACAAAAATTATTTCTGTAGGTCATGGGAATATCAAACAACAACACAGTATTATGACACCATTCACTGCTGGTACAGTTTTTCTATTTAATTATCTACAATGTCAGTGTATATTTTTAAAATCCCAAACTCCTTTTAACAATGTCAGTACAACTGACACAGAGAGACTGATCCTAAAAAAAAAACCTTTTCAGATTTTCACCATATTTAGGATATTTTGTTTTCTTGTACTGTATCCTTAGGATTTTATATTTAAAATATTTTATGAAAAAGCCTGGAAAAAATATAGAACTCTAAAAGCTGAACAACATTCAATGTACTGCTGGAAACCTGCTTTGAAAATAATATTTTTCATTTACCGTTGCTGACAGTTAAAATGTTTGAATTCAATTCAGCTCACAGAAATTCAGAAACCCACCTTTGATCAAACCTGTATTCTCGGTTTCAACCAGTTGGATGAATAAACCTGAATTAGAAATTTGGTCTTGTGAGACTGGTACATCTTGTTTAATCTAATGCAAAGAAACAAAACATTTCTTCCATATTGAAGTATAACATTTGAAATTGTTGATAAGTACAAGTAGGTAATTGATTTAAAGCACATAACTGTGAATTAAAGGAGACCCTGTGGACATTCAGGCTGATCCGCAAAGGAAAAAAAAAACTAAATCAGTATGTAAAGACTGCAGCAGACTCAAATGCTTTTCTATTTGATGATCCCTGACCAAAACCTTTAAAAGTTTCAAAGCACTGCTCGAATGTGTATGTGTGCGCACACAGACACACACAAAGACACACAAAACAAGTCTCACATTAAGGGTGTGATGAACTCTGTGTGTTGTCTGGAAGCCTGCGCTGAAATATCAATGACTAAACTCCCCAACGAGCTGGTAACTATCTCCTTCACTCTGATTTTATCCTCAATAATTAATTTTCTCTCCCAACGCCGACTTCGGCTTTATCGGTCGCTCGCCGCCAGAATCTCAGCTTTCCATTTAACCATAATCCCCCGGATAAAGGGGCGGCCTAGGTGTGCTAATGCACAGGCATGCGTGTGCGCGGGAACACGTGCACGCGCAAAGACTTGAACTTCATTTACGGACACATAATGTGAGAAACCAGGTACACAGATGGACGACCAGTCATACTAATGCTGGGCCATTTTGCCAGCAAACGAATGCACACCACTGACAATCACCAGTTACCACATATAGGTACATCAAGCCTCTCTGGTGAAAGTCTATACATGCAAAATGTGGACACAGTGTTCACTGTCAGCTGTGTGACTTCTCAAACAGATCCCAGATCCAAGCTGGATTAGCACAGGAAAGCCAGCGTGGATCCTGACCCTGTGAGCCTGGCATAGCAACAGCCACGTAACCAGGGCTTGGTCTCGTATGGAAGGATGGTTGGGAATGGGAGTGGAGGAATAAAGAGATGGGATGGATGGAGGGGTGGAGCTGAAGGGTTAGGGGAAGAAAGGTGGAGTGCGGGGCATGGATACATGCTGATGTCGAATTTCCGAGGCACCTTAAAGGGCTCGCTTTGGAAATATTCAATAGATCATGCTGATAAATAAACTTCTGCTTATGCCCACATGAAAAAACACTTCTCTATCAATCATATTGGAGCTTCCTCTCTGACACATTCAATTGTTTTGGACACACAAACGCACACCTTACACCTATCTTAGCACGTATACACAGGGCTGTGAGTGTGCTTTTCTCTTATTTAGTGTCATTTTTCAAAATAGATGTAGCCAAGGAAACAATCCAACACGCATGACAGTGTCAAAATCCACTGAGCATCCTTTATTTGAATACTTTCAGTTAGATCTCGAGCAATGTACCTATAGAAAATGTCCTTGAATTAGAAAATACAGTAAAAGAACAGGATAAAATGGCCTAAGTCCTTATCGCTCCAATTCATCTATTGATTGATACAAGCGTGATCTACATGTTTTGTTGAGATAAATTACTTTTTTGGGGGGTTTTCATGGGTCGGTGCGCTGACGTTTGTGTCTGTTGTTGTGTCTGTTGTTGTCCGTTTATCGCGTTCTGGCAGCCGCTCGTTAACGGCGAAGTGTGTTCAGTGATCTCCCGCGAAGTAGAAACCACATGCTTATATGGTTATTTTTATAGATTTGAAGTTTAAGCCCTTATAAACATGTCCCACACAGTTATACAGTAAACCTTTTATATTCTCTTAGATATTCGGTAAGACTTTCGTTGAAATTATGTATGTAAACACACTGTTTATATACTACGCACAAATATACGATACGTATATCATTGAGGAGTTTTATTTCATATGTAATACAGTTTTAAACGTATTGTAATAATACATATTTTAACAAAAAGAACTGTATATTTACTGTAATATATAGTAACGCACTCGTTTTACTTACTTAGCCCAGTTATATTAGATATATTGTGATTATCTAATATAAAATGTGTACCGTACAGTATACATCCATGTACATAATGTACGGCAACAACATATGAGCCAATCAGCGCCCAGGATACATGACGCGTCAATATCCTCCATCGCAGAAATCCGCGAACCAGCGAAACATCCGCGATATATGTTTTCATATAAAATCTGGGATATAGCATTCGATATATGATTTCATATAATATCTGCGATATATGATTTCATATAATATCTGCGATATATCATATATAATATCTGATATTCATATAATATCTGCATATATGATATATGATTTCATATAATATCTGCGATATATGTTGATATATGTTTTCATATAATGTTTACAAAATCGAAGCGCGATATAGTGAGGGATTACTGTACATTGATCACGACTCTTCTTCTTCTCTGAAGAGTTTGAAGTATTGTTGAAACTTTTAGTAGTGAAGAAAATACTGGAATTAGGACCTACAGTATGTCGATAAATTAGTCGATAGATTAGTCGACTAATCGAAAAAATAATCGATAGGTGCAGCCCTAGTGACGTATAAGTGCAATTTAAGAGAAACAAAAGAAAGAAATAGGAGGAGAGAAGATTAATTGAAAGTGAGTGAGGGAGATGGAAAGAGAAAGAGGAGGAGGATGAGGGAAGGGGCTAGATTGACTGAAATATGGTGAGTGCCAGCTAGGCCAGACCAAGCCCAGCTGGTCTCTGTCTGACGAGTGCCTTAATTAAGAGACATGGGGAGAAGCCTTGGAATGGCCACATACACACTGCCAGGAGCCCTCTGGAGAGGAAACTGCTAAACAGGCACACTTGTGTATCTGTGTGGTACACTGCCAAGAAACTCACACACACGCTGACACACACACACACAAAAAAACACGGTCATCCTCTGGGACCTTGTGAAAAACATTGCACAGCTATTATTAGGCAACTCTTTGCATACCGGAGCAAGTGCGCTAACCCTAAATGTGCAGGTCTGCATGTTTGGGGGTTCTCCCTCTTATCCTGTTGACTGTTAAACTGAACTTCTGATTCCAAAACAGCTCTCCCCTCTGTTAGAGCCGATGCCCACAGAAGAAGAGGGGGGAAAAGAGGGGGAAAAAAAAATGAGGGGAGGCGAACGAGGTGAGGTGAGAGGGGGTGATTTTGTGGATCCATGACTGCCTTTGCTCTCCCCACCACCCACCCCACGCCTCTCACCCGCTCCGTTCGCCCCTCTTCTTCCTGTTCCTCATCCCAAAAACGTATTAATATTAATACGTGTCCCTCCAAATCCTTCCCCTCCTCTACCCCCCCCAAAAAAATATAACCACCCTAGGCTACCAGTTAATAAAGCCCTCTCGACGACTCCTCCAAGCCAAAAAAAAAAACAAGGAAAGACAATAAGGGGAAAGTTCTGCGGCCAAATAAAAGAACAGAAATTAATACAGTCCCACGGGACCTCCCTCTGTCCCACTGTCACCCCCCACAATAATTTGATTTCCTATTAAGTGATTGCTTAATTATAATGATTATTATTGGTAATTGTAATTGACATTTTTTTCCCGCCGCTAGTCTCATCTCTGTCCCTTCCCTCCCGACCTGCTCTTCAGGTCTTCTTAAAAAGACAAGACGGGCGGTGAAAACGCACAAGGAAGTGGAAGAGACGGAGAAACGGTGATGTAAATCAGGCCAAAAGTGAATGGAGCTTTAAAATGTGACACTTAAAATACTGTTATAGCCTCACGCTGCCCGCCAGTTCGCACAATGCGGGATTAAGGTGTCGAGGCTTAGAAGTTTTATTTAATCATACATGAGTGTGTTTCGGTGTGTGTGTGTGTTTGTCTAGATGTCTTATCCTGTAGCTTCGGGGCACAATGTCTGCTGCAGGTCTCCTTAGAAAAGGGATTCTTGCTCTCAATGGGATACCCTGGTTAAATAAAGGTTAAAGAAGAAGACAGGGATTCCCTATTCTATCCTCCACACACACACATTAAACTACAGTAGGGACCCTCTGGTCTCCAGTTTATTACCCCTTCCTCCAGGCTACAGTTACTGAAAATGGGGAGGTTGTATGTTTTTGCTATTAAAAAAAAAAAAAAAAAAAAAACACCTCACATTCATTTTGACACCTTCTGCAGTGAATCTGACACAAACAAAATTCCCCCAAAAATAAAAAATCACAGTTCAACAGTGCCAGATAAAAACCGTACCGTGTTGAAAACTATTTCATTTAATGTCACATTCTTTCTCTATTCGGAACTAAAGACGGTGAAACTTCGTTCCAGTGGGCCAGGGCACGGTTATTGGGCTCACCTCAGGCGTGGTGGAGGCTGACACCGGCTCTCACACACGCACACACACACACACACACAGTTTTTGTCTTTATATGCACACACCTTCACACTCCAACACACACAACATTCAACCTCGCATCACACCTTCACTTTCACTCTAAAATGTTTTCTCATTTTCACGACGCAAAATACTAAACTGTAACGATCATGGTTCTTAATAAATGTCTTTAATAAGAGTGTAACCGAAACAACACGTGACAATAAACCAAATTCAATCTTAAATCTAAATGCCATCCGTCAACAGAAGGATCCTGGTTTCAAGACACCCGGCTGTGTGTGTGTGTGTGTGTGTGTGTGTGTGTGTGGTGGGTGTCTTTAACTTTAGTCGAAATGTTTTTTTTACTTGATTATATTTAAATGCTGCTCCTCGCTCACTCTGAAGAACAAACAGTCGCATTAATACAAATGAGCACCTGCAGCCGCAACCGCAGATGTCTGTGGGTGTTTTTTAGTCAAAGTTTCCAAGAAAAAATAGAGAAATTTTCATAGATTATTTTGACAAAGATGACTTTCAGACAGGATGGTATGTCCCTTGCAGATGCAGATAAATGTGGTATAAATAAACTCCTATCAGCGCAAAAGACAGACGTTCGGCAGCAGAAGAAGCACAGCAAAAATGAGAGTATGTCTTCAGTAACCAGCAGCTGGGTTAATAGTTTGAATTCTGCCACATGAATGCAAGTAGGGGCAGAAAAAAACATTACAATAAACATCTATTAAACATATTTTAAATCTAAATTTCTATAATTATCTAAAATACACTTTTTTGCCAATATCGCCCCCATCATAAAATTGTGACAGCTCAAACTGCATCAATTTGAAGCTTCAAAAAAGCCGATTCAAATGTAGCCGACGTGCTACGAATCTGAAACAGCTCCCAGGATAAACAGCTGTTTTGTTTAGCTTGAAAAACACAGCGCCGAAACCAGATTTGTGGTTTTTTGCACGCAGCCCTATCAGGTCAAGTGTTATCTGAGACGGTTCGACTGCGAGAAGGGCGCACGGACTGACAGCGCTGGATGTCAGTCGGTGCGCAGACACAGATTCAGCCGTGTTAGAGCCACTCTGAGATCTTAGCCTGCAGACAAACCGGCCCTGACCGACTGCAGCACCGTGGCCGATCCTTTTCAAGGCCTGTCTCATCCACTTTAGCTTACCCACTCTCATCTCTCTCTTCCTCTGAGTCCATCCGTCCGTTTGTCCACCCAGATTTCTTAAGATATAAGCTCAAGTGCTGCTTCACATTTATCTGATTTGATCTGAATTTCTACTGCCTCCTTCCTGCTTTTCTTTATTTGTATATATATATATATAAATAATAAATAAATAAATAAATAAAAAACAATTTTTGAGAAAAATGTTAAGAGAACCAGAGGGTGTAAGGTAAAGGAAGGATTAACAATTGACAGAATTGAACAGACAGTGGATCTGTTCAGCAACGACATGAACAAGAGAATAATGATGAAAACAGAAGAAAAAATGATTTGTTAAAATGTCCTTTGCTCTCATGTGTACTTTTAGTAAAATAGTTCTTGAGGTGACTTACAAGTCTGAAAAACAAATACCACAATCAAAGCTCGCTGATGAGTATGTCTGAAAATGAATGAGTAAAATGATGATTCTAAACTCATCTTTTCAATAAGCAAATTATAACTGGAGGCTAAATGCTGAATTTCTTTTGACAGATATAAGAAGTCAACCCCAGAGAACACTCAAGACACGATAAAGGACACAACCGCTTACTGAAGGGGTTTTTCCTTTTACAAAAGCTGCTGTTTCATTTACCAGATTACAGTTGTCATTACATTTCAGCGGCCACTGGCGTCAAATGATTGTTCAATCAAAAGCTTTTTTAAAAATGAAAGCATCAAGCTTTCAACTGAATTTCTACAATTTATTTTGCATGCGCTAATATTAGGCCTACACAGTAGTCTCATCTAATTTGCATATCCTCTGTAAAAACTGGATAATACAAGTTAAACTATGGCACAGTGATTTCATGGTGTGTGTGAGTGTGTGTGTGCCTGTTCAAACACACTGTGTGGTAGTGTGGGTGTGGCGTTACACCTCGTGTGGCACTGGGCAGCCAAGATAAGAGCTGATCCTATCCATGCCTCCCTTCTGCAGCACCCACCCACCCATACACACCCACACCCACACACACACACACACACCACCTAGTGTGGTACCCTACATGCCATTGTAATCTCATTTTACAATCCCGATGCCCACAGCCACAAACACACAGAAGCTAAATCCATATTTCACTCTGTTCGTACAGTACACTGGCATGTGAGTTAAGATGATACACACTTCAGAATACACAAAAGGCCAACTGAGGTCTCAGAGTGCACAAAGCTGCGGGAAAAAGCTTTAGGCCCAAAGCAGCATCAGTCATTCACACACACGGCGGTTAAAACAGAGTTAGAGAGTTAAAACACTTATGCTGATGTTTTAAACACACAAATGTAGGACTATAAAAACTTTCTTGCTATGTCTAGACAATCTGAGCAGCATGACAACTGTAAAGAACAACATGGCAGAGAGAAAATGATGTTTCAGGAGAGGAGACACGAGGAGGAGAGAGAAGAGAAGAGCTTACCTTTCTCCTATGTGAGATAGAGAGAGCTAACCTTTGGGTACACACAAACATACTCTCTCCTCTCTAATTCACCAAGTTTTTCAATGAAGCACACACACACTCTCAGACACACTCTGATGTGATCGGCCACCCTGATAGCGAGCCAGAGCTGACTCTCTAAGCCTCAAACAAAGTTTGGTGTGCACTGACCAAGACCAGAGGGACAAAAAAAAGCAAAGGAGAGAACTGGGGGGAGCAACAGAAAAAGAAAAAAAAAGTGTGACCACTGAGTGAAGTTTAACCACTTACGATTCAAGTTTAGCTTCAGCACACCCCGCCTACACCACGGATTCATTCACGGGCATGTACACGCACACCTCTCAGGGTGGGAGAGGCACTGAGCTGGATTTTGGGAAGCCCAGCTTTTTCTCTCTTGTTCCATCTGGTTGCTGCTGCATGGCTGCCGGACAGGCAGACGGCCCTCGCTCATCCCCCTTTTCTCTCCTATCTTTTCTCTTTTCCTTATCCAGTGTCCCTACAGATCCACCCACCAACAGCTGCCCCCGTACAGCCAGGTGACAGATAGCTGCTCGGGCTGCGCGTGCATGTGTGTCCATGTATTTGATAAAAACCATAAGTGAGGGAGTGAGAAAAGATTAGATTGTAAAAGTATGTGAACAAGTGACAGCGTGTAGGAGAGAGACAGAACGAGAAAGAGAGAAAGAGGATGAAAGGATTCAATTTCTGTAGGATGAAAGGGAGGAGACTAAGTGTAGTGAATGTGATTTGATGGTGATGCTGAGATGGGGTTTAGGCGTACAAATACTATTAGTCACTGCTGTGCAAACCTGTTACTCACACACACAAAGATGGGAAAAAAACAAGCCAGGCTCCCAGGCTACAGGAGCCAACACACAACGTGGCATATAAAAACAGAAATCAATCTTTATATTTATCCAACAGCCCCGGGTTATGAATGTAACGGTTAATGTGGTCATAAAAATTCAACCAGCCATATCTCTGTAACCTAAAATTGGCTTTCTCTCTCCATTTCTTCGTAAAATAAAAAAGGGAATGTGAAACAAATTCGCAAAAGAAGAAAATAAGTCGGGTTCACAATCTTTGTTTAAAGCGTAATTAAACCTACACCAGCAAAGAGGACCAGAGGAGGAATATTCAAAACGGCACCCCAGTTCCACTTAATATACCCTTTGTATACAGTTTGTACTAAATACGTATTTTCATTCTATTTTGCTGTAAGCGCACATGAAATCAACGTACTTCAGTATTTCGTACTTAAAGGGAATGAAGCAATATTTAAGCTGACTGATACTAATCAATCTGTGCCTCTGAAACAATGCTAGAGCAGCAGGCAATTATTTTCATTACTGATTGTTCGTTTCATTTAGAAAATGTTTGTGAACTGCGAAAAATGTCTATCTTCAGTTTTCCAGAGCTTGTGGTTTCATCTTCAAATGTCTCATTTTGTTCAATCCAGAGTCAAAATCCCAAAGACATTCAGTTTACAACTATATAAAAGAACAAAGCGGCAGATTTCACACACTTAAAGAGCAAGACCAACTAATAATTTGCATTTCTTCTTGAAAAGTAAATAAAAAATTGTCAAAATAGTGGCAGATCAATTTTCTGTTGATTAACTAATTGTTTCAAACACCACTGCTAATTAAACTTAGCAGGAAGCTAAACAGGAAGCTAAACAGGAAAATGTTTGTCAAAAAGTTAAATAGTATTGATTTGATTGCTTTCTGAGATCCTCCTCAAGTTGTCTCACCTTCATGTGTACTGTTTTAACCTTCTGCAGTTTTGACTAACGCCTTCAAGTCCCTAATGCAATGCTTTGTGGAAAAATAGTTTATATCAACAGCACACTCAAAATCAATTATTTCTGATAATGGTGTATTCTTTTAGGTGAAGTTAGTGAGGTGTCTCTCTTCTGCTATTAAATATTTTATTTTATGTCCTTCATCCCATCAAGAGATCAAAACCAAGAGTGTGTTAGCATGTCTCTCAGCACTATCTGACTTCCCTGCCCTGTCCGTGGCTCACTGATTTGTTCCGACTAAAGACGTAACACTTAACAAACGTATCACTTTGAGAAAAATCTCAGTACTCAGGACAATGTAGTTACATCACTCAAACAGGAGTATACAATGAATTTGCTAGGGACTATTTTCAGCCGCGGAGTAATACAGATTCAGTGCAAGGGACCATTTTCAGCAGAAGGATTGACTGAAAATACAGTAATTCACTGTAATGAATGAACATAGTACCCAGTGAAACAGTGTGGCTCACTGATGTGTTTTTATTTGTTTCTGGACAACAATGAAGCTCTGTGGCAGAGAGGAATAAGATGTATCAGGCCTTGCTTTCACAGGCAAGACTCTTTAGTGGAATCAATACATTGCTGATTTTGGCCTTTTCATGGGATTCAAGATTATATATATTAAAAAAACTTTGTTACTGGATACATATACACATACACACACACACACAATAAACCTGCTTAGAATTACTGTGTAGTATTAAATTAGCTCTCAGCTCAAGACCATGGAGATTCATCCCTCAAATTTTCTTGCCGTCAATTCCTCTTTTTTTTTTTTTTAAATTACCCCTCCCCCATTCCTCCCACTTTAAGACCCCTTCCTCACCACACCCATGACCCCCCATGTGCAGACATGAGGTCAAGCTCCAAAGATCACAGAGAGGAGCCAGACGAGAGAGAAAGAGAGAGAGCAAGAGCAAGAGAGAGAGAGCGAGAGAGAGACCTAAAATCCTCCTTTCCTCCTAAAACCAGGCCAAAAACCTTGAGCCTTCCCACCAGCTTCAGACCCCCTCCTTTAGCCCAGTTGTGTGTAGAGGAGGCAGTGAGCACTCTTGCAGAAACATCAGCCCAGGGAAATTCAAATGAGGAAGAAACGGTGAGAGAGACACAGAGAGAGGGAGAGTGGGAGAGCACAATAGTGAGAAAATAGGATAAAAGAATGAGATGGGAGAGCGTTAGGTAGGAGGGAAAAGGAGGAGGGAGAGAGCGGGAGAGGAGCTGAAGAGGTTGCTGAGGCTGCAGGTTAAGATAATGTGTAGATCTGAGGAGATTTGCAGGGAACATTTTTATTCATTTTTGGATTACTCCCATCTCTCCCGACCTCCCCTCCCTCTCCTCCTGCGTTGTTGTCTCTCCGTTTGTTTGTTTTTGGCATTAGTGTTATGACTGTTGGTGTGCGCGTGTATGTACACATGCATGCTGATTAGAAGGGGAATATTTTATAAACACAAATATTCACGCTCGCACAAGCATCTCACACACATATCAATACATAATGCACACAAACATACTTAAAGATGCATCAGAGGAGCGAGCGGCTGGGCAGACGGTGCCAGGAATGCTAAGAGCTAACAAATTCGTAAACATGCAGACACAGATGCTGCATATGTACATGCAAACGTGCACACATGCAGATTGCTCACAGTTTGCCCACTCTGCCTCTGCCCACTCTGCCTCTGCCCACTCCTTATCAATGTGCTGCAGGTAGGTTAAGTGTTCTGAATGAGCTGGACCGTACGAAATGACTCACTGCTTCCATTCTCCAGGTCAAACACCATTCAAATGCACAAAAACGTATCACAAAGGTCTGAACAATGAACAACACACCAGCACAGACAGCACCATTGCACACACACCGACGAGGGTCACACGTACAAAGCGACACACCTGCAATGCTGTCAAACCCTCCCTCCACATTAAGTGAGATGGAGTGGTCTTCATCCTGCTTCCCTGCACCCAGGATCATCCAGCTCTCCAGACCGTCAGAATCAGACGAATCAGATGCTTCAGATGATTCAGACTTTGATTCTGACTCTTCTGAGTCAGATTCAGAGCTGCTGGAGTCCACAGTCACTGGCACGTTGAGGCCCTTCTTCCTTTTCTGGGTTCCCTAGATGACCAAACAACAACCATGTTATATTTCAATACAAAGCGTTCAGTTGCACCATAATGCATCCCTTTACTGATCCAACCACTCACTGGCTATAACTTTAAAGTGAAATTTAAAGAAATGTATTCACAGCATTAAAGAAACACAGCTAGAGTTAACTTTTGGGAAATGCTCCAGTACAGCAGAAAGTCATTTGCTAGCAGTGCTACATGCCCCACTGATTGCTACAGCTCAACCTGCTCAACAGGAATCAATCAGCAAGGTTAAACTGGCTCCTGGACAGCAGTTTGAGAAAACAACAGCCAGCACTGTGAATTCAGAGGAAAGCAAACAGGAAATGGACAACAACTAGAGCTACATTAGTTTGTCGGGTTACAGTTACGAAACAAAGGGCCACTTTATATCACACTGTAATAAAATTAAATAACAAAATGTATTCTATGTATAAAAAATATATTAAATGAAATCAATTTAAAGAAAATACTAATTGACCAGACATACAGTAAGACTGCGGTATTCGCCCCAAATGCATCAAAGAAAATGAAAGCGCAGTAAAGAAACAATTAAATAAAAAGCACACAAAAAACAGCTAAGTTTTTCATTTAGATTTGAAAGTGGGGCACAAAGAGATCATGAGGAAGTTGGTTCCATCTGTGTGCAGCATAGTAGCTACAAGCAGCTTCATCATTCGTTTGCTTCTGACTTGTGGTTCCAACACAAAAATAGTACTAGTCATAAGCTTTAACAGAGTCTCATGGACCATAGTCACTTGGTGAAAGAGGTAGGAGTGTCGTCTGCATAGCTGTGATAAGTAGCATTACTCTCATGTAAGAACTGATCCAGAGGGAGCATGTACAGGCTGAATAATAGTGGCCCAAGAATCGAACCCTGGGGGATTCCTCATGTCATGGTGATCTGCTCAGATTTAGGATCGCCAATGGCAACCACACAGCCTCTACCTTCGAGAAAGGATCAGAAGAAACTGAGGACTGTATCAGATAATCTCACCTTCTTTTCCAGTCTGTCAAGAAGCATTTAGCGGTCTACAGTAGCAAAGGCTGCACCGAGATCAATCAGCACAAAAACTGATGTTATAAGTGAATCAGTATTCAGACCAATCATTTAACCCCTTTATCAGTGCAGTCTCTGTGCTGTGATGTTGCCTGAAGTCAGATTTAAATCTGCCCAAAAAGCCATTTAAATGAAAAAAATATATGAGTTAAATCCAAGCAGATTTCCCAATACATTTTCAGCACAGAGAAGATTGGAGGGGGGCCTACAATTATTCAGTTCAAAGGGATACAGGTTGCCTTTCTCTGCAGTTTTAATGATTTTGGAAAAAGTCTGATTGGAGTGTGAGCACATCAACTGTGTGGATGCTGACCCTGAATGCATGAGAGGTATTATTAGCAGCTTTTAATTGGATTTGAGGACTTCTATGAGAAAGCCCAGCAAAGTTACCCAAGGCAATGTTACCTTTGCCAAAAACTTTGGTCGGTGCTCATCCTCCACCCACACTGGTCTCACAATAAAGTTGTTCTTTATACTACTAAGTGTTGCTAGAGTTCTTCCTTTCTTACCTCTTCAGTCCTCAAGCCTTGTTTCTTGTAATGTAAAAAGCAAAAACTGCTAACAAGTAGCCTTTCTAAACTAAGCAGCCAAACAGCGTCTTGATAGGATGAAATAATCTGTTCTTACATTCTTCCTCATTCTATTTAAAATACAAAGACAAACCAGCTCTATACTGCAACACAGGAACAGCACTGTGTATTTATTTTCACAATCTTTACGTGGCTTATTTACTGATGAGGATTGAGACTGTTTGCCTGGCACATAGCTTCAGTCTCACAATATCATGTACTGCATGTCGCTATTAAACACATTTTTAACATCCCTTTGTTGTCATTACAGCTGCCAGATAAAAATGAGACTGCTTCAAAAATAACACCATTAATGTGTGAATCGAAAGCTTTGCAGGTATAACAACAGTAACTTCACAGTAATTGAGCAGTCACACAGTTTGGCATTGTTTGCTCTTTACCTGTTGAGCTGGAGTGGAGGTCTGCAGCCTACGTAAGCCTTGACCCTTTAAGGCACAGACCCCGTCATCCTCATCAGCGGTGTCATCCTCAGAGATGGAGATGACGTCAGGGCTGGAGTCAATCACAACGACCTCCTTCGAAAACCAACGCCGATGACCTCTGAACATTAGGGTTACTTTTCCTCGTCTTCAATTTATCACTTTTCTCTTCCTTCTTCTTCAGATGTTGTTGTAACTCACTCATATTAGGTGACAAAGGCCTACTTTCCTCAGTGTGTTCCTGCTCTCCATTACCATCTGCAGTTTTCTGCTCCTCCAGCTCCCCTGCATTAGAGGAGTAGTGGAGCTGGCTATAGAGTTGGAACTCCACCTCACTGTTGGCCTCTGACCTCTCAGAGTCATCCTCTTGATAGAGATCATTCTCCAACTCCTCCCGGTCCTGGTACGTACAGTACATCACCCCGAAACACACTCACTACACACACACATACAAACACCTTACAAACACTCACACACACCAACAGTCACACTTGGGGAGACGGTGAGTTCAGTGCCTGTGGACAACTGCAGGGATAAAAACACACAAAACCAAGACAAGTTACTGTCAAAATAACTAAATCATTATTACACTGTAATTCAGGGTAAAACAAAAAAAAAAAATATATATATATATATATATATATATATATATGTGCAATGTGTAATAAGGTAATAATGATGTTATACTGTACTAAAATTGCACAGAGGAACAAACAATTGTTTTGAATTTCAGGGCCATTAACTTCTAATCATGCAAACTTAATATTGTCAAGCCATCCATATTCAAAAGAATAACAATATCGAAAGGCTGCACCAAATGATTATTTTCATGGTCTGTAGAAAAGTCAGAAAGTAGTGAAAAATGATCATCACTGTTTTGTAAAGCCCAAAGAAACAGTCTCAAATGGCTTATTTTATCCAAGCAGCAGTCCCAAGTGCAAAGATATTCAGTTTACTACTAATCCATAAGACACAAGAGAGATAGAAAATCTTGATAAATTAAGAATAGAAAGGCAATAACTCAGTTATGCTTAAAGAAATACTATTCACAAAAAGTAGTGGCAGACTAATTGTAAAACTTTTTTTTAATTAATCAATTGATTTGCTTTAGCACTCAAGTTTCTGGTTGACAACTGATGAATAATTGATTCCCCACTTTCTATGCATATTCTATGATTACCCTCACCAGTAACATTAGGTATAGCTGAACAATATGCAAAAAAAAAGAAAAAAAAATTCGCACTCTGTCATATTGTGATTTCAATAATGGTCCAAATAATTGTTTAGCTCTAACATAATGCAGCATCAAGTAGTCGATCCACAGATCCCAACACTTGGCTTTTTCATTGTGTTATAATTAAAACTCTTTTGATGTCTTATAACTGGTTCACTCAGATTCTGGCTGGAAGCTGCATCACCTAATGTTCAAGAATCAGCTGTTCAGTTAATTAAAAAGCCATGTTTTGTAAAATAAAACCAGCAGACAACAATGAGAGAGCACACTGCTGGAGCCAACTCCTGAATCCTGCAGTAATATGACAAATCCATCAACTCCAACTCAAGATATTTTTTTTTGTCTTAACATCAATTAGGATAGCAATACTTGGGGTAGTGATTGAAAAACAAGTTCCAGTTCAATAGCAGAGGTGTTTTAAATATTTCCCATTTAAAATATGTGTATGTCAAATGTGTATATGCTACTCTGTTAACAGATTTCACATAGATCGGTCACATATGTGTGATGCCAAATTCACCAATACCAATTCTGGATATCCAGTTGGTACATTATTACCAAGACTGTTTATTGATTACTTTCCTCTATAAACTACAGTAACTACAGTTATGTGAACTATCATCTACAGAACTGAAGAATATGTGAACACAGACCAGCATAAATTACAGGAAGGGTGCAGACTTTGGTCTTGTTCTGAAATCCATAAGGGCTTGTTAACAAAGCTGACATAGAGAGAGAGAGCATGGATCAGCTGCACTCATTTCTTTTTTTTACCTGTGGACTTATCAGAGATAATAAGAAACAGCCCGATCCAAGTTTATCACTTGTTAGGGTCAACAAATAACTTAACGAGACATAATCTGAGACCCACTTTCAATGATTATGCTAGAAACGATGAAATAATCTTCTTAAAACACTTTGTAAAACACACACTGTGTTGCTAATTTTCCCAGTCTCTGTCCCTCTAACTCTCTCTCTCTGTCTCACACACACAGACACACACAACAGAACAGGGAAGGAGCACTGGCCCATTGCTCTGTCTAGTCCTGCGTGTCTGTGCCATGATGGCTGGAGATGATTGGCTCCCAGACCGCACACACCGCAGAAACGCCACGCTACACAGTCACAAGCCAGCCGTCGGGGATTAAAGGGACAGAAAGAAGAGTGTTACCGGCTGGCGAGGGAGAGCGACAGTTCTCAAGTTTAGCAGTGCACAGAGGTCTGGAGCTGACAAATGACTGGCTGTGTTTTACAGGGAATGTAAAGTACTGTACTTAAAGTCCCTGCACAGTCACGGTCCAGCAGCACAGGTGTGTTCAGAAATCTGCCCAATTACAGCCATGCTCAGGACTGTGTCTGTATATACTGACTAAACTTGATTACACTCCCTGACTCTCCTTTAGCATCTCTTTTAGGTCCTTATGACTCTGTGAGGCCTTTTTCTCAGAAAACAGTTAGACACATCGCAGTGGGAAACTCACTGGTATTAATCATAAAAGCAATGATGGCTGAATTCATTTAGCTGCTTTAGTTTCGGGGCCTTTATATTGTGCATGCTCTCTCACCGTCACACTGTCACAACTCACTGGGACACTTGAGTTACAATCATATTAGCCTTCCACTACCAAAGTGCCTCACACTATGCTCAAAAAATATGCAATGCCACAATTCCAACGTGGGAAATAAAAATTAAATGATCCCCGTGATCACAAACTGTCTGTGAGAGTCCACAGCTTGTAGTCCGGGAATTGTACTAATGACATCAGGCACCAATGTGCCTTACACTTCAACTATGATCAAAGAGTGATCATAATTCTGAAATATTATACACTGTACTACCTTAAAGTAAACATGGCAGCTCAAATTAGTTCCACCTTGACCAGCTACAACATTAGAGTATTACTTGCATGTTGATGCATCAATAATACTGATCAAATATACAGTAATATAACACAGCAGGCAGGAGATTGCACTGAAACATGAAACAGATGCTTCCCTTTGTCTGCCTTTCGGGCTTAAAAAAAAGTGAAAGAGAGGTGGAGTGAATACCTGTGGGATTAAAATGTAATGTGCGCTGTAGTCAACATGTCTGCTGTGAAAAATGCCAACTGGTACACAGAGTTTAGTGACCTCATGACATTCACGTCATAGATCTGCCCAACATCAACTTAAGCATAACGTCAGCAACTAAAAACATACCTATTGCAAGTGCGTGTGAATGTGTGTGTTTGTATGTGTGTGTAGAACATGTAAGTACAATTTTGTGGTACTTTCCATTTTATGCTGCTTGAAGCTTAAAATTTCCTCCATTACATTTATTTCACTGCTATAGTTACAAGTTGCTTTGTACACAACAGTACTACACAAAACATCTAAATATCTGATAAAATATGATGCATTATTAGAGATTGCACCACTTTCCACTCTGACCAACCTCAATATTAATGTTATGCATGTTAAGGCATCAATAATACTGATCAAATACACTCAGTGGCCACTTTATTAGGTACACCTGTACAATCGGATGCAATTCAATGCAACAGCTCTTTTATAAATTCTACCATTACAAAGTTTATAATGTTTAGTTTTCGTTCACTTTATCTGAAGTGTATAAACTCAATGATATGTTTCAGGACTGAGGTGACAGTTAAAGGTGGTGTTGTACTGGACTGTGTTATACTGAGAGGTGGCTCCAGTTTTTGGTCCTTCCTATTTACAAACATGAGGGAGAGCTGTTGTGTTGAATTACATGAGCTTGTAAAGGGTACTTAATGAAGTGGAAACTGACTGTATGTAGTGATATGTGACAGTCAACCTGCATATTGAGTCATTTTAGTTTTAATAAGGAAAGTACACATTACTGTCAGCACTTGTCATTTTGTATTCATTGACTTTTACTTGTGATGTATACTGCGTGTATGTGAGTCTGTTTCTATAAAGTACTTTTACTTCAGTTGAGTAGTACTTCTTTAAATATTTGGACAAATATGTTGTGTGTGTTGTTCATGACAGAATCAAATCAAATCAAATGATCAGTGTTTCTGTCAGTCACCACTTTTAGGAGGATTAATAAACTGACAGCTTCACTAATTTTGCACATGTTAGGTGTTTGGTTGTCAGGGAAACACAAATATAGTGACAGAGAATTAAGACAGCAGAAATGTGTTTTATAAAGTCAGTGTGCACTTTAAGTGTAGTTAGCCAAATGCTAATGCTAACAGGTTAGCATGCAGACTAAAGCAGAAGTTAGTTCTTTATGAAGCCACCAACCAGCTGTTAACCTGCCCCCCAAACACACACAGGGACTCGAAAATAAACTGTCACCGAGCAGAGACTAGTTGAAATGGGCTCCACATGTCGGCAGTCCCCCGTTAGCATGCGTCCCTCCTGCCTGTCCACGTGTTTATGAGCCGGTCGGATGTAAACAATGAAGCGCTTCGGTCCCAAATAAGCCCGAAACGAAGTAAACACGTAAGATTTAATGTCACCATGGTCGACGCTAACACTGTGTTTGTCTTTAGCGTTTGGTGTCAGTAAACATGATCTCACCTTTATCCAATAAACTGGAGATGTTGCAGGACTCGGAGCTGCTTCCAGTCATATGGGAGGGAGGGGGGGCGGCGAAAAGCGTC
Source organism: Scortum barcoo (assembly GCA_023238725.1). NCBI lineage: Eukaryota > Metazoa > Chordata > Actinopteri > Centrarchiformes > Terapontidae > Scortum > Scortum barcoo. The sequence goes on from CM041553.1 coordinate 18,196,737, forward strand.
CGGGTTTGTTAGAGTAAAATATGTGGGCCGACCGGAACGTTTCACTGCGACCTGCTGAGGGACTGATTATGGGGCTGTTTGTGCTGCTGCTGGAGGCTGCCATTAAAGATAGTGGCAAGAAATAAATGTAAAGATTACGAGATTCATAAAACTTTATATCCACGGACCTCAGCACAGAAATAGTTTGCATATATTTTTTTTATTTTACTTTTAAAACTATTTTTGGGACTCTCCTGTGTTTGTTCTCTTCTTGGCCATATACATGTGTAGAAATGTGTGTGTGTGTGTGTGGGGGAGGGGGGGGGGTCTCGCTCCCCTATAAAAAAAATTGTAATACTATATGCTAAAAATCCTTTATTCTAATGCCATCAGTGAACCATATAAATTTGCTGTATTGTGGAGTTTCTTTCTAATTTTGGGATTTTCCCCAACATGTTGTCATAAAATTCTGTGAGGTTGAGAAATTCATTTGAATCTATTTTAGGCCAAAGGGTATAAAGATCACAAACTCTCATAGCATCATCAAGCAAAGATTTAAAAGATATAAAAAAATGTCATTTCTATTTTTCCATCTCTATTCTTGGTGTCTTGTAGGCTTTGTTTGTTTGTTGGATAGGCTTAATGATTCTTTTCAATATGTAGGCTCAGCTCTTATAAATCATCATATGAAAACAATGCAAACAATACAATAAGATATTGTCTCAGGACTGAACAGAATGTCCTTGATGGCCTTGTTACCTGTCAATCCCTATCTTCCTCTCTCTTTCCCCCTCTCTCTCTTTCTCTCCATATTCTCTATCAGCTCTCCATACTGCTACTGTCTAATAAAATGCCCCCAAAGCATTTTAAAAAAGGGGATCTGAATACCAGCACCAGTTGACCTCTACTTACTATCTTATCATGAATACCCTGAGACTACATTATTGTGACACATGTATTCTGATTATAAAATGTCATTATTAAAGTTGATGTGGGATTGTAAACTGTGCTTCTTCACCTCTAAAGCATCATATCATTCTGCAGACAAAAGATCCAGCAGGGTTTTACCCTGTTTTCACTACATATACTATTATCAGTCTGATGGATGCTGGGTGCTTTCACCTTCCTCAATAAGGCACAATTATTAGCTATGAAATGTCAGAATGTGTGGAATGTGCGCACTGGGTGTGTGCATGCATGTCTGAGTGACTAGTATGGACCTGCAGGCCTGTGCTATTATTACATGTTGATGGGAATGTAAATCTATATGTAAATGTAATTCAACAGACTGGCTATTGCCATCAGTCATATTTATAACACGTAGAATACAGCAGAATTATGCCATCCTGGCTCTCATGCAGACTGTGTAACATTAACATCCATCTTTCCCCCCTTTCATATCATGAGAATAATTGTGAACTCTGTATATCCAACTATAGGCATCACCATCATAATGATAGTGAGCGAATGGCGTTATGATATCAGAGGGTGAATGCCATCTGATTCCAGAGGTTTCTCCATGCGTGTCAACACAGAAAGGCCATCACAGAGTTGGATTGTTTCCTTCCAAAGGTTAGGGAGCACCTCATGTCTCAACACTATCACCTCTTTTAGCCCATGTATACATCACACACACACACACACACACACACACACACACACACACACACACACACACACACACACACACATACACACACACACACACATACACACACACTTAATATCCTGCATCTGTTTTGTTTTTGGAAGTGTGTATGGGGGCCCTCTGCCTCCTCTGCTCCCCATATCTCTCCAAATTGGATGCAGGTTCGGGATGCCTCACTGCCTCAGTGAAATTGTGATGTGGCTGCCTGATTTTGGGTTCCATGCGTTTGACGGTATTTACTATTATTATTTTAAAAAAGGTAGAGGAGACCGGCCGAATGGAGGCATCTGGTTCAGCGGTTCATCTCCGGCCGTCTAGACCACTGGCGTGTTGGATGGAGATGGATGGAGAATCCCGGACAGGGATTTAAAGTCCCCCCGATTTCCAATCACACATTCCAGAGGGATGGTTCTGCCTGATGAATGATCTTTATTGAGGAGAAGGAGCTAAAAGAAGCATGTCATTGCTCTCATTTGATGGTGTTTGTATGTGCCACGATGGCTCCTACTTTCATTTGGCAGCAGATGCTCCAGCCAACACTTTCGATGGACTGGTTTATCAAAACAGGATTCTTGTCAGGTGCTCTGGTGTATTGGCAATATTCTGCAATTGATGGTCATTTGTGTGCAAAAGTTCTTATTTCAAGACTAGAAATGTCCCAACTGTACGGCTATTGCAAGGATTAAGCCAGTCTGATGAAAGACTCCTGGGATGATTGCGGAGAAACTGTACTAAAATTCAGTATAACAGTTTTATTTGGTCGATTTTGACCTGAGCGCCATCTTAGGAAATTACAAAACACATTTTCTTTAGTACAGTTGTTTAGACAATAAGTGCAACTGAAAAGAATGATCTGTTAATTGAGCAACAGAAAATTAGAAAGCCACTATTTTGATAATCAATTATTTATTAAAGCTAAAATGACAAGTATTTATTGGTCATTTTCTCATTCAGACATGTATATTTTCTGGTTTTCTTCTATCTTCTGTGATAATAAACTAAATATTTTGGGATTTGGGGCTGTTGGTCTGACAAAATAAGACATTTTAAGATGTCAGGTTGGGCTCTGGGAACATGTAATGGGCTTATTTTTTTTCTTTTCTGCAAAGACCTGACATTCTTTAGACTAAACAGTCGAGAAAATAGTTGCAGCCCCAGATATAATTTGTAAGGTGACTGAAAGACACCTGCCTCCGATGTAGACTCCAACTGTAAGTGGTTGCACCAGCTTGTTTCAGTTCTGTAGTGGGAGTTCTGCTGAAAACAAATGTGCTTCCTTTTTTGCTGTTGTTGCAGGCTTCCTTGTCACCGTATGTATGTAAATACAACCGGCCAGCCTGTATCAAAGCAGCCAGGCAGGAGGAATTCCCTCTAAAAAAAAAAAAAAAAAAAGAGAGAGAGAGAGGGACTCGCCCTGGATCAGCGCTTTTGAACAAAAATGGCTCCCATGCATCACCCGTATGGGGCCCTCTGTGCTGGAGTCATTCGCAAACACTGGATGTACAGCATTTGTGAACCTCTCCACTGTTTCTTTCACTGCATCACATACACTCTGCTCTGTCACATCGGCGAAGGTTTGATCTTTCCAATCATATTAACACAGGTGTTGTATTTTCATTCATTAACAAATATCACATCATCAAATAGCTTTTTCCAAACTCACGGTGTATTAGAGAGATTCAGTAGATTCTGGAGTTAATATGCCAAGTAGAGCATGTACTAATCAGCCGCAAAGCTCACAGGCAGGAAGAAACAAATGATAAAACACAGCCGGAGGGGAATGATGACTTGTCACATGGGGGCAAAGCCTAAAAATCTGTGCCATGTAACCAAATATTTATTTGGTTTCTCTGCCATATTGAAACATTAGTGGGCTCTTAGAAACTGCATACGGAAAACTGCGTGTTCCTTAGAACTGACATCACCTTGATTAGCTCTTTTAGCTTATTTTTTCCTTTTTTTATAGACCATGTTTGCCTGGATAGTATGCTGTACAGAGCTGACAGGAAATGACGTTGCAATTATCAGGCCGGTGTTTTAGACCAGTGGCTCCAAACCTGGTGGTCAGGAGCCACTGGTTAGAAGTGCTTTCTGTCAGCCACCCCGTCAGCCCCATTTTTGCTGCAGAGTGTTCCAAGAATTTTTTTTTACAAGAGGTGCATGTAGAGAAAATAAAAAGAATTACACTTGCTAAAACAAAATTTTGTTTTTGAAATGTTTAAATTAAGCTTTTTTCCTTGTAAAATACTAATTTGGATTACTGGATGATTCACGCCTCTAAAAATGCTTCACATTAGAGGTGTGAAATATCTTTATGATACATTTTCAGTGCTGGTATATGTCATTTTATTTTACAATATTGATAGATATGGTGATATAGTGCATTTTCTGATCAAGTCAATTAAGATGGATAAAATAATAAGATATCAGACTCGTTATTATGTCTAATCCACCAAATGAAATACCCAAAGTATTGTAAAGTAAATACCCACAGTGATGTAAAATTCATACAGACAACAAATATTTCCATTAAATAGTCCTGCTCATTGATTCGCAACACTGCCCACAGCGGCTTGACGGTTGAAAAGTTTATATTATATGATGATCATCATATCGCGCAATCCTACTTCAAATTAAGCGTTTTAAGAAGAAAGACCGCTCTTTGCATGACCTTCCCTCAAGTCCACATTAAGGCCATGTTCACCGGTGATTAGGAGCCACATGAAGGTGGGGGTCAAAAAATGTTTTGGAGATATTGTCTTAAAGATGCAGTACTGATGTGCTTTGTGGTCCATTCTTTGTGGTCACCAGATTTCAAACTGATGCTTAAAATCTCTTCTGTTGGTCTCTCCTGGGAGTGTTTGACAATTTTTTAAATTAAATGAATTGCCATTACAGGTGAAACCCCCTACACACACACACACACACATACACTTAGACACACTCAAAGAAAGTGTTTTTGTGAAGCTCTGTGATCAACAGTCTGTCAGTGCTTTCAGCAGGAAAAGACTAGAACAAGAGAACAAGCCTGACAACACCTTTTCAGACCGGACCAAGTGACTTGTGTCTATGGGGATTAAATTTGTGAACAGAAGCTCTATACACACACACACACTACACACACACACTCACAAAACCCCACGTACACACTCCAGGGCCACACGATGCCACAACACCTCTTTCTCAGCTGCGAGTATAAAACCACATTGACAGGAGCCTTGTCCGCTCTTGTCGAATTGTCACGCTGAAATGTTTACCTTTACATACAAATGGCCTGGTGTCATGTTGTGTCACATAATGTTTCATGGACAAATAATGTGTCCCATTTCTCAATCCGCCCTGCAGCCCTTAAGCCCCCTTCTAGCCTCTATAGCCACAGCAACACCCAGGCACCATGGCTGCAAAAAGGGGGTCCTGTGTCACCACAGTGAAGTGCCACTCTGAATTAAATCCCAGGGATATAGAGGTAAGCTCAATCAGCACTGCGGCTCTGAGTGTTTTGGGGGAAAGCAATGGCAAAGACGCGGGCACCAGAGGGAGGTTGTTATCACACCGTTTTAGTGTAGGTTTCTCTGTGTTAGCGTGCAGAAAATGTGAGACAAACTTGGATCAAAAGTGGTATTATGACATAGCCAGAGGAGTATTGTTTGAGCCATGCACGAGTTGCTTCAAGTTGCTTCCTACAAGAGTTAGGAACGATAACACCCTGAGTCGGACGGTCTCTGTGGGTAAGTGAGCAAGTTAGGAAGTAGAGATTTATCAGTAGGATATGTTTCAAAATTTCATTATAAAAGAATTAATAGCACAGCAAACACAAGAGCCAAGAACAGAAATGACATCCACAAAACATTAATTAAGAAAGCGTAGAAATTTTGGTAAGATTTCTTTTATGTCACTTGACTTGAGGACCACAGATTGAGAGGTAAGCTATTCCAATATTCACGGGCAAAACAAATGTGCATGATCTCCCTTCATTTTAAGCTCAGGGAAAATTTGAGTAGGGGGCAACAGGACTACTGTAAATGATACAGAATAGGCACAGTAAGTTTAAACAAAGCCAGGCTTTTTAGTACATATTCTATCATATAAGTAAACACAAAGTAAACAACAAAACATTTACTCAGAAAGAAGAAGAGACTAATAGCCTACACTGGATGTTTTAATGTGTTTGTGAGCATCCATCAGCAGCTGTGGAAAGTAAGTGGGATAACTAAGTACAGTGAGCAGCAAATATTGTAGGCTACTTACGTAAAATTTTGAGGCACTTCTACTTTACTTGAGTATTTAAATGTTCTGCTTCACCACAGTCCAGAGGCAAATATTGAACTTTTCACTCTACCACATTTATCTGACAGCTGCGGAGAAAGAGGTTTCCACACAAAACATGTGGAAACCACTTATAAAAAAATAATATATCGTAATATTCAAACTCCAAGGTATAGGATAGTTAGTCCACTTTAAAACAACGAAACACATTAAATGCTGCTTACACGTCCAATCACATAATGTGAATAGTAATATAATAAATAGCACACAACATAATGAAAAAGATTTTTCAGATGATACTTTTACTAAAGCACATTGTAGGACTTCTACTTTTTTTTTTACATTGAGGCATGAATATTTGTTATATATGACTGTTTATGAGCTGCAAAAAACAAACAAAAAAAACAAAAAAACATATAAATCTAATTCCTCATGAACACACTGAAATCAGTGCCTCCCTGCAACACACACTGATCTGAGCCCCTCACACTGCAGGCCTCTCCCTGTAGTTGTAGGGTGTGTTGAAAGCCAAAAGTCCCACAGAGACCCCGAGCTTCTTCCTCCTGTGTTTACGTGTTTACTCATTGTTAATCGTCCCTTTAGCTCTTCTTTCTCGCCCTTTAATGCGATTCTTTCCGGTTCCGCTCGGTCAGAGCGCGGGTCACCGATCCAACCCCCCCAACCCCCCCCACACACACCTCATATTATTATTACATTAATTAGCGCGAGGGTGGAAAAACAAACAAGTGATGATTAATATCTAAACTATGGCGAATCCTTGGAGGAGATCCTGCAGACAGACCAAATGTGGAGCGACACCTCACTGAGGACACAGCAGACACACGAAAGGATATATTTTTTAAAAATGTGCAAGATATCAAATAATAATAAAACATATATAAATATTAGAATTATCAAGGCATGACTCTGGGGGTAAAATGTTTGATTCAGTCTAAATATAATTGGGCCTTTTAGCTTTAAAAATGGGCAACAAATGTTTCAATTTAAACGTTTTGTTGAAAACATTTTCAAAATATAAAATGTGATATAACAAATTATGTTTTACAATTTCTTTTAAATAACACAAACAGCAATAATAATAATTGCGATAATAATACAAAGACCTTGAGTAATAATAGGATTTCTATTGAAATCATTACATCAATGCTAGATTTCTACATTTTGTGTCGTTTATGCAAAAAAAAAAAAAAAAAAAAAAACAGCTTTGTGTAATATCACAGTTACACCACATTAAAAATGAATAAAAATAATTATCAGGTTAAGATCAATTAAAAACGCCTCATTAATCTTTTCCCCCTCCAACTTATTCCTACATTACATGTTTATTTTTTAATGTCTTCTTGCTCCCCCTGTCCCTTAGCAAAATAGCCCCAAATCAAAACTTATGCAGAATATAATAAGTGGGTTTTCTTTCCAATAGCTCAATAGCAGATAATTGTACAGTCTGTTCTGCGAGCTCGCACGTTTATGAAATGCACTGAATAATCCTCTGCCATGGCCATGCATACTGATTCAACTTTTGGGCCTATAAAAAGATAAGGACGAGGCAAGTCTGCCGAGGACTCAAGATCTGTCCCCACTGTGGGCAAGAGAGCAGGGGGGGTTATAGTTTAAGGTATAACTCAAGAGACCTTTATCAATACATCTCAAACAGTCTAACAAGTGACACCAGGAGATTAAAGGCAATAAAAGTGACTGTAAATTTGGAGAAAACAGACTTTAAACGACTCACTTCTTCCACGTGTCTGTTTGTGCTGTGCTTTACATTTTCTCCACTTTCATAAATATGTTTAAATTTCCTCCTCAACATCATCTTCTTCTCAAGTGCAATCACAAGTTGTTCTTCTTTCCCTCACAACAGTCAATAAGTCAACATCATTCATTTATCGGTGGCTGTTCCTCCTCCTGAAGGTCAGAGCTGGACCTCCTCTTTCGTTTTTTTTTTCCATCCTCCCCCTGTTCCCCGCCATCACATGGAAACATTAAGTATTTATGTTTTGATGTTGTGGGCGCGAGCCGAAGGTCAGGGTCGTAGTGTTGCAGCGCGAGGCGACAAGCGGAGCAAAATGGGTCGCTGTCTCGCGCTTTGTTTCGCACTCAATTGTCTCGGGGCTGCGCGTGAACCCTGAGACCTGCAGCTGTCTGGAGGACAGAAACGAGAGGAAGGAGAAGTTTGACTCCGATTAAAGAGGCACGGCAGCTGATATAATTTATCTTTGGAGGGAAAAAAACAATCACGTGTTTCTTTTCCTTCTCGTGACAGAGAGAGATGAAAGCAGCCTTCATCTTGGCTCCCTCATCCCTCCGTTTTGCCTACACTGCACTAAATTAGATTTCACTCGTCCTGCCCTTTTTTTTGTGAAGCTGAAATCTGTTGTCTGGCAACAGGAAAACAAAGATATTTCTGCTGCGTTACCTCTTACTTCCGGCTCCATCACCTGCCTGGCCGTTAGTTGAAATCTATCAGAGCGCACAAGTGAAAAAATATTTCAATCCCCCCCCCCAAAAACAGAGACTTCCGCTGTTCATACTCTTTCAGCTTTTGTCTTAAAGTCGTGTGCAAATATTCACATAATATGCTGCTCAAGTTTTTGACAACAGTTTTTTTTGTCAGCTTACTTGTCATGGGTGAATTTGAATAAAATTATTTACATATTTTATTTCATGGTTATGTGTGTGCAAGGAGTATATTTTTGGAAGAAAGGGATAATATGGTAAATGAAAGTGTGAACACGGGAGGCGAAGACAGGAAAAGTGTACTTTTGTTGCAGTTTTTATTGTTCTTACCTGTCTTTTTTTTGGATAGGCTAATGATAAGATCTGGACAGACTCTGGGTTGCATTGTGCAGCTTGGCTTTCATAAAATGGTTTAAAACCCTCTCAGTTGGTCCCAACGGATGGTAAAATAATAATAATTTAAAAAACTGCCTTCAGTGGATGTTTGCTTCAATAAAACGGAAGAGCCAGAGAGAGCACACATGTTCAGGAAATCTTGAATGTCATTGTTCCGCCAGAGAATAAAGTTCTCGATGAGAACCAGAGAAAGCGGCGAGTATCAGTATGAGTGGAAAATTTCAGTTGGCAAATTAATATTTAAATGAAACGTTACGCGTTCACAGGTGTGTGTCTGCGAACAATCAGAGCCGAGGACCGGAACTATCCGTTTTGTAGCAAACACTCTGCACGGGGCGCGTACAGGAGCGGAGCACTGCCCTCTCCAACAGCCGAGCGGTGCAGCTCAAGTTGGAGCCCTGCGTGCTGCACCTGCTCCGCGGTGCCTCGCTCCGTGCGTAATGCGTAAAGCGCGCCGTGCGTAACAGGTGTTTACCGGCAGAGGAGGAGAGAGGTTTGGAGAAACTCTGTTAAACGCTCTTCTGGAGTTTTCTGAGAGGACACGAGGACATAAACGCACTTAAGAAGTTCTCTCTGTCTTGTTTATGAGCTACTCCAAACTCGCACCGGTATTACGCACATCGTTCAATGTTAGGCCTACCTGCCTACAGAGCTGCCTTGTGCTACAGAGGAAATGAATGTAACATAAAAGAGGGGAGAGGAGGCGAGTCAGAGAAAGAGAGAGAGGGAGAGAAGGGGGGAGTGGGGCGGGGGCGGGAAAGTTTAGTAAAGTGGAACTTGGTAACAGATGCGAGCGAGGGGGGCGCGGCCCTGCAGGGAAGGGTGGAGGTTGTGTGTTGTGTGTATGTATGCGTGTCAGAGCGTGTGCGCGTGTGATAATGCGTGCGCGTGGTCGTGCACGCGCGTTGCGTTTGCGTGTGTAAGCTCGCGCAGGAAAAGGACAGGACATGAGCGCACATTGAGAGAGCGGCTCTTTTACTTGGCGTGATCATTTCACGCTTCCCCCCGAAGCCTTTTTTCCACCTAAAGCGTTTAGTTGCAGCTGACTGAGCACTTGCAGGGAGTGCAATAGGGAGCGGAAGGGTCGAATTATTTCAACCTACAACTCGCCCCAAAAGTACTGTAGGACGAAAGAAAAAAAGAGAGAGAGAGAGAAAACCGTGCCAGTGAGAGTGAGAGAGAGAGAGAGAGAGAGCGAGGGAGAGAGAGAGAGAAGAGAGAGGAGAGGGGGACACTGGAAAAAGTTTTTGTTCTTTTCCTTTTTTTCTCCCTTCATCGCCTCCCCCTGTTCTACCCGGGTAACATGGACCAGGGGCCCAAGAGTCCTGCACTGCGGCTGGGGAGAGCAGGTAGGGTCGCACCGGTTTAATTTTACTTATGCAGAGTTGAACTAATGTGCTTTAACAAGTTAAAGACGCTGGTGGCTGCATGTGTCAGTTTATATCTTTTTTCTTTCTTTTGCTGATGCAAAACCTTTTAATAGAAGTTGTGGAAGTGATTTGTGAAAATGTAAGTTGTTAGAAATGCTGCTTTAAAAAAAAAAACTTTCAGTGATTTCCTGAGTTGTTAGAAGCATCACAAAGTTTACAGAAGTAGGCCTATAGGAGGAAAAGTAACTGAAGCCTCGACTTCTTTTAACCTTTTGTAGCAAAAACACTGATTCAAATGTTTCATGTCAAGTTTGTGACTCCTGTGCTTTTGTGGGCCGTGAAACTTTTGGAGTCAGGAGGATTGGCCACGAACTGGAAACGTTTTGATGCCATTAAAACAAATCTTAGTAAAAATCAATCTTTGCACCTTATTTAGTAGATTTTTATTTTTGTTATATATTTTATTATTATAAGATGATCTTTATATGATTTTTTTCATTCTTTTGGAGTTATTTTTATCACTGTGTGCTGGCTGAAGTTGTTGGTTTGGGTTCAGGTCAGATCCACGTGCTTGGCTCTTATTATAAAAAGTAAAGTGGATTTGTGTAAGATTGTGATGAAGTGTGTGTGTGTGTGTTTGTTTGTGTGACAGAAGCAGGGCTACACAACCCCGCACAAATCTATTAACATATTTCTTTTAAATGCAGCTCAATCAGTCTCTTTTTTTGCTTTATGGGAACTCTGATCGCGTGAGGTGACAGGCAATCAAAGCTCAGTTTGTTGTTTGTGTTTTGTGGAGTTGCGTTCAGTCTAAAATAACTGTCTGAAGGAGTTCAGGCTCGGCTCTTTGCTGCGCGTCTCCATTACTTTATTCAACAGGTTCATCTCCTATAGGCCTATTCATAAAACAGCGGGGTCTGGTACAGCAATGGATCAGGCCATCGACCTTTTTATGGCACCCAATGGATATCACATCATTTCATATCGCTGCCTGCTGCGTCTTCATTGATAAAATGTCGTTTGTCATTAAGAAACGGTGGGCAGGTGATCTTCTCTGGAATGGCTCTGGGCTTTGTGGAAATGCTTTTCTCCAGAAAAAAATGCTTTCATGATGCACCTGTCTGCCTGATACTAACAATATGATAATGCATGCATAGCAAATATTTAAGACAGTTATGAAACACCATTTTTATTGGGTTTCAGACTCTACTGGGTGATGTTTTTCATATTCATTTTCACAAGAGCTGTGGTTCGGACACGTTTCCTTGTCATAGAAATACATTAGCTTGTGCCCGGCCTTCTATGGAAATTTGTCATCAAAGAATGCCTGTGGTCTGTAAGACAAATAATGCCCCCTTTGCAGTCTTTTGTGGAGTGGGCCTTGCCCCTGATAAACGGTGAAAGCAATGGGATTTGTAGCAATTGGATAATAACCTTTTAACCACTGAGGAAATCAGAGTTTAAAGGAGGCCCTCCCCTGTTGGCGTGTAAAGTCTTTAGGGCCCAGGGCCTATACCTACAGCCTCTCAATTTCCTCTCACTTTAAAATACGTGCTCAGGGTACAAAGGAGAGTCTGTGAGGATGAATGTGGATCTAATGAGCGCCCCTCTCTTCCCGCCCTGTAGGTTGGCCGTGCGTAAAGTAAAAGTGCGTACAGGCCGCCCCGTTCCAAGAAGCAGGGCCGCCATGTCAGTCTGTGGGGCTCAACTTCAAATATGATTTAGATATTAGACATAAAATAGACACAGATAACTCATATTTTGTGGTTTTATAGAAATACTTTTCCTTTGTTACCACTATGATTTTAACATAATGTTTCTGCTCTCGTTTACTATAACAATGAAAAACCCAAACAGGCAGAACTGGATTCCCTGAAGCTAAAATCTGTTCACTTTCTCACTAAAAGACATTGGGAGTCTTATTAGAAGACATTTAGTTTCCAGTTTTGGTCCACACATACTGTGTCCCCTTCAGCCAAACCGTTTTGTGCATGTGTTTATGACCAAACCCTGAAAACACACCTCCTGACTATTTAGACTTCATACATTATATATTTTATTCTTCACACTTTCATATTCAGTATTCGGTCCTCATTTTAAATGTCTCTGTTAAAAAGCCTCACTGAACAGACGTGGCGGTCTGCGTAAAAAAGGGCGCAGTAAGCTTTGTGATGCTGCGATAGAGAGAGATGGAGGGTTGATGAGAGTCAGAGAGGAGGGAGGGGGAGAGAAAGAAGAGAGAGAGAGAGAGAGATGACCTCACATGGCATAGCCCACTTCCGTTTTGACCTCAAGTGCCCCATCATGACGCGGGACGAGGTCTGGTGCGAGGGCCGGCGGGGCCTTGTGGTCCACCTGACAGGTGACAGACCGGTCCGTACCGGCATCATCACCGAGCCAGATGATTACAAACGGGTCCATGTGAGGAGGCCCGAGAGAGGCTGAGATTTACCTGCTCGAGTTCCACCTCGGGAAGTCCAAGACGGCTCACTCTCCAGTCCATATATTTTATTTATTAGTTATGACTTTTATATTTTATAAGCAAATGAAAAACTTAAGAAGAGATACGGGAGCTTTCTCATTATGTTTACAGTCAGCGGGCGTGTAATAAACGAGCTGGTGGAGTTAACATGCGCTATTAATTTTTCATTGCTTTTTCGTTTCGAGGCTCGGGCGCAAAAAGCAAAACAGCCGAAGCTTTCATGGTGGATGAAGGGAAAGGGGACGGGAAGGGGAGAGGAGAGGAGAGGAGGGGAAGGGAGAGGAAGAGGCAACACTTAAACAACAGCGTTACCTCCAATTTGCCTCCAAATGATTATCACAACTCCGCCACATTCTTACTAATGTTTAAAAAAGTATACACACACTCCCCTTCCCCCTCCCCCTCTTCCCCCCTCCCATCCTCCCATTTCCAAGGTAATGAAATATGGTAATGGATTTGGACCCCCGGATTAAAGTCGTCCTACCCTGATGGAAGTTTTCTCCAAAATTTCAACCCTAAAGCAACAACAATTTGTATACATGATTGATTGTGTTTGGATTTTTTAATTGCTTATGTATTTAATTTGCTAATCGGAGAGACAAGGGCGACGGCTGCAATTGACTTCTGTGGGGAGGCTGGCGTCTGTATCTCAATAAATAAAAACAGAGTCTAGCTGCAGAACGAGAACAATGAAAATATATGTATATATATATATATAAATATATATACATACAAATGCGCAAAACATGATATATTTATGCTTTTGCTTTGGAGTCCCTGTTTGGACACCATAAGGGCCAAATGCTCTTCTCTGTCAATGCAAAATTTAAAAAATTAAGTTATATATCTGAAAAAGGAAAGAAATACAAAGACAAAATAGAAAGTGTGAAATTTTATAATCTGTTTGGTGTTACATGCATATAACAATTTCAAACAGCCAGCAGATTTCCCAGTTTGCAGGGTATTTCCTCGCAGCAGTGTCTCTCATAGTCATCGCCGTTGTCTGAATTCGCTCCTTGTCCTCTCCTGTGTGGCCCTTTTTTTAATTACAGGCCCAAGTCTTTAGATTCATGAGCCAAGTCTCAATATCTAAGATTCAGTCTCTTAACTGTATTATGGTCTCTGTGGGTTTTTTATTTATTTTATTGAAATCATTTTGGTTTTTTTTTTTTGGATAAAACAAAAACACAAAACAAAAACACAAAAAATCAATGTGGTTTGTCAGATTTGTGTGAGGCCCTAATTCATGAATACTCAGTAAAGAGATGTGAAATATGAATGAGGATTAGTGTGGATGTTTCAGACTACACTTTACTGTCAGTGGATTAAAGAGCAGGGACGTGGAAACAATGAAGATTCATGAAGCCACATTTAGTGTTGAAGCTCTTGGTTAGAGAAACAGAGTGTGTTATTTACCAGCCAAGATCAGATCCCATCATGTAGTGCATGAACCCGAGGGCCTGGAGGCTTCACATTTTGGGGGGGGGGGGGTCACTTTAGACTCCCGTTGGGCTCCTTAAGTTCAAGTGTGTTGATGGTAAAGTTTCTGTATGTCTCGTGTGTATGTGTACATCTGTGTGCACGCGCTTGTGCATACCACCCAAGGTTGAACGCCCCCTCGTGGTTCACGCTGCAAACGGCCCTCATCAGGAAGAAGCCTCCGACAGAGCAAAAGAAAAGCCCCCCAACCACCACCACCCCTTATTCAAGCATCCCCACTCTCCTGACACGATTTTAAACAGAAAACAATGTCTGAGATAAAAAGAAATATGTTTGTTTTTAATGAGGAGAACCTGAGTGTGTGAGCGCACCTGGAGTTTATATCAGACCTGGAGGGAGGATTGAGGGGAGGGGGGGGGGAGTGCATGTTATGACAGGAGGCGGGAAACCAATGATTTAAAGCAAGAGATCTACAAATAAAATAAAATGAAAAATAAATCAGACATTAAATAAACTCAATAACATCACACATTGACCTTTTCAGGTGCATTGCCTTGAGGTACATCACACATGTAAGCCCTCTCAGGGTGAACCTGAAAAGTGGGAAAAGTGAGGTGGTCAAAGACAGTTATTGTTTTTATTGCTCATTAGCGTGCCCCTCTAACGACCAGCCCCCTCCCCATTTAAAATGACGATAAAGGTAATAATGATACTGTTACATGGGCAAGAATGGCGTGATTATCTCCCATATAGCTCCAAATGTGTCTGATCCAAGCGCGCAGTGTAAACACCGTGGAGCCGAAATGATTAAATGTCTAGAAACAGGAAGAAGGGAAATAACACTTTTTAATTTGGCTCATGCTTTAGGCTATTTGTGTGTTTAATATTACAGGGGCGAGGCTTAGATATGCCCTCTCAAATCAGGTGGGACGAACACGTAATGAATCCCCCCCCACACACACACAAACCACCACCACCACCTCTCTCTCTGTCTGTCTGTGTGTTTCAGCTTGGAGAGTAAAATGCGCAGCTCGCCAATTGCATTTCATTAAAAACGACACCCGTTCGGATCCGCAATCAATTAAGTAATGAGTGAGAATGCATGTTTTCTCTCAGTTCTCCGCGAGCTAAAGGTTTATAACCTTGTGTTGAAGGAGGGAGGGTAGGTGGATTATGCAGGGGCCAATTGTTTTCACAGCCCTTGACAGCTCTCACTCCTGTAGGCCTTAACAAAGCTGGATTTTTTTTAGGGAAACATTAAGCTCAGTGTGTTTCCCTGAAATGCTGTCAGCTCATAAAATCTACCCTTTTTTGTCTTCTTCTTCTTTTTTTTTTAAATATATATGTTTTTCAGTTTTCCCTCCCCTGCAAGATGGACAATTAATGGTTGAGTTCCTGCGCATTCCCCCATTTATAAAGCCTCGCCGCAACTAAGCCTCATTTTTAGTAATACTCAATTAATTAGCCATTTAATATTGACATGAATAAATTGAGCGCAAATGGGTATAAAGGCATTAAGTTTTTTACTTCGTTAATTGAAATTAAACATATGATCATCTGCTCCCCGAGCCCTGCGTCGCCGAGCCGAGCCTCCCCATTGGCGGGCGCGCAGTGCACGCGGGGCTCCATTGGCCCACGGGATGCGCGCCAGCCAATGAGAGCGCGCTGCCGCCCCCTCCCGCGCCCGCTCGCCCGCCCCTCCCTCACGATGCTATCAAGCGCCGGCGGTGACGCGGAGGCAGCGCTCGCCCTGTCATTGGCCGGATGCGCGGTGAGTGACGTGCGGCTGGCCGGCGCGCGGAGGTTAGGGTTCCAGGGGGCTGGGAGCGCGGGCGCTGTCCGCACGAGAGCAGGTCCTGAAACTGCGGCGTGCGCCACCGCGGACGGAGGGCAGCTTGTCCCCTCTGTGCAGTTTAGAAGAAGCATCACACCGCAGTCTGCCGGCGCGGAGAAGAATAAAAAAAAAAAAGTGCCACCTTGACCACGCTCGATTTCGGACAGGAGCGTCTTCTTGTTCTCCAGCGCGGCAGAGATGCGTCTCCAAACTCATCCGGGAGTCCAGTAGCGACGCGTCCTGTGCAGCGCTGTCCTCCTGGTCAACGCAGACTGGGAGGGGGGGAGAGTAGAGAGGAGAGCGGCCAAGAGCTGGTGGTTCACGCAAACAGGATAACAACTCTCGCGTCAGTCCTCAGCAGCTGTTTTCTCAAACTGCCTTTATTGTCCTGTTGCGTAAATTGTCATTTTCTTTCTTTTTTCTTTACTTTTTCTTTTTTTTTTTCTTGGCACGGTGGATATGAGACTTCAAGATGTGAGCACCCGTCCGCTCTCACTCGCTTTGCTGATGGGAAATTACCAAGTGTTGATGTGAAAGCGACTGCCGAGGACGGTTTTGTTTTCTGACAAGAAGAAAATGTGCAGCCAATAACCTGGAAGAAGAAGACGAAAAAAGAGAAAGGAGCCGTGGAGAATATAAGAATATTTTTGATTTTTTTAACTGGGTTTTATTTTTCAATTGTTATTTTTGAAATATTTTGACAGACTGAAAGGAGAAAGTTCAGCCCCCCCCCCCTCCACTTCACCACCACCAGTTCAGGGGTCACGGCCAGCGGACCGAGAAGGAGAGAGAGGGAGGGAGGCCACTCTGTTTTCTCTCCATATTTTTTTTATTTTATTTTATTTTTTCTGCAAAAGCTTGTCTTGTTCGTGGCTGACTGAGGCGGCTCGGTGCAGACCAGCAGCTGGAGGAATGAGCACTGCTGCTGTCGTTTCCCTCCTCTGGTTTTGGAGACCCGGCGCGGTGTCCCGTCCCCATGAGGAGGGAGCCCGTCTCTGATTAGATTTTTCTGACGCCGTTTATTTCTTCCCTTCTACCTGAAAACCTCCAATTTTCTATATTTTTCACATTTTTTTAATTAGCTCAACCTGTGTCAAGTTGTCAAGTAAACATAATTAATTAAGAAAAAAAAACCCTCTCTTTGAAGGGAACTGGCTCTTTTTCCCTTTTTTCCTGGAGGTCACGGTGTGTCAGTGAAGTGGTCCACTGAAACGGGGCGCCCGGTGGCTTTTTTTTAAGACCCCTCACATCGTATCGGGGCCCTCCGCCAGTCCTTCCTTTCCGATGGAGATTCACTGTAAGCACGACCCGTTTGCAGCAATGCACAGTAAGTTTACACGTTTATCTTTTACGCACCCCCCTTCCACCACCACCACCCTCCAAATCTGCATGATCCCATCTGCCCCGAACTGAATCAACCCCCACATCACTTTGCAATAATAATGTCGGACCATAACAGCATTCCCAGCTGCAGCACACACTGCAAAAAAAAAAGAAGAAAGAAAATATATTCGCTTTCAGTCCTGAACTCTGAATTTCTTTTCGTTCTGAAACACCATCAGAAAGTCCCCTGAAATAATAAAAGAAGACTGGAAACCAGATTTTTTTTTAAAAATTTGAAAACAACCTTTCGGTGTTGATTAAACCTGCTTGAATTTTGAATATAAAAATAACAAAAATGGAAACGTCCTGTATCAAACTTTGGACGTTTGTCGCGCAAGTGAATGATGTCTTCCTGCAATGGCACATATCGTTGTTTAAATTCAGTGAGCTAATCCGCTCGATGACTCCTGAAGTGGAAGATATTTTTTGCAGTGTTTTGAATCTGGAAACGCGCAAAAAGTTTAGACCCATTTTTTGTGACTTTTATCCGTTTTATTTATTGTCTGTCTTATTTTATTTGTCGTCTCTCTTGCAGTATTTTATCAAACAGGTGTATATTGATAAAGCAGGAGCTGGAGTTTTGTGTTTTTTTTTGATGTGACATGTATTTTAATCCAGCCTCAGCAGGCCTACATTTAGTTGTATTTGTTGGTTTGCTTTATGCGAGACAGTTTGCTGGGTTGCCTCCCTCTCTGAAGGGAAGAGGAGGTGCAGGGGTCAGAGAGAGAGAGAGAGAGAGAGGGGGGGGGGTAACAAAGCATGATAAAAGCTGAACTTGATCCACAAAACATTTTCAGTGTTTCTGCGCATAACCAGGTTAGACAGACACACACAGGTTGTAGGCGCAGATCCGGATCAGGTCTCAGAATAATAACAAGATGAGACCCCCCCCCCAGCAGGCAGGTCGCTGCAGGTTCAACCTCGGTGTCTTGCTCAAGGACACTTCAGCAGCGCAAGGTGCTGGCGGACAGGCGGGGTGTGGGGTGCATGAATGGGGAGAAGGGCTGTGAGGTGGTGGTGGTGGTGGTGGTAGGGAGGGAGGGGGTCTTGTTCACTCAATCGTGACATGGCGGGCCTTGCTTTGTTTTTTTCAGTCCTCCCTTCACATGGAATTTATTTTTATAGAAGTGACACAGTCTGCGCGGGTGTTCATATCCATAACTTTTGAAAACACCTTTTATTTTCCCCGCAATATTTCAGCCTTTAAGGACAAAAAAAAAACTGAGCTTTAAAGGAAAATCACAAAAAATAGCTCCTATAAGCCCACTTTTGATATCTGACACTAATATTGTAGCTGAAAATGTGCCAATCGACTCCAAAGATGAGAGCACAATTAATAATTAAAGTAAGAACTTATCATGTACTTTCAACAAGCTTGATTAGTGTTATTTATTTTTCTCCTTCCGTTTCATCTTCATATTCCGCACGGTGTCTCTGCTCGTGACGTCTTTAAAGCTGAATGAAGCGTCCTGCAGGAGTGTCAGCGTGTAATAGATTTTGCATTATATATTTTACTGCGCTTTAGTGCCGGAGAGAAGGCGTGTTATGTGACTGACAGAGGTTTCCCACGGTGCGTTATCCTGCAGGATTTAAAAAAAAAAAAAAAAAGCTGCACACACACACACACACACAAACACACACACACGCACATCCAAAAACTAGAACGAATCACGTTTCCTCTTCACCAAAGCCAATGATCCGCGGTGCTGACGGTAACAGCGGAGCTAAAGTTATATATGTCAGAGCCCGGAGACGCTTTAAAACGATTACACCTAAAAAATGTCAAAGGTAGAGAGAGAGAGAGAGAGAGAGAGAGAGAGAGAGAGATGACCACGAATCGACTGTGACGCGTGGAAATGTTGCTGGGCGAGTGTGTGTTTGTGAGCGGGGTGTGCCTCAGTGTGCATGTGTGTATGTGTGTGTGCATGTGTGTGTGTGTGTGTGTGTGTGTAGGTAACACTTTCATAAAATAATCTGAAGTTCACCGTTGGGAGGTTGTTGCGTGTGTGTGTTTGAGCATTACAATGCTTTAAAGTTTAATTTTAACACGTTTTTTTTGTGCAGCCAAAACCTGCGCACCTAATGTGTGTGTGTGTGTAGTGTGTGTTAACCTAAAAGCTGATTGTTAAATTCAAGTATTTTTTTGGTATTCATTCGATAGATAAATAATTGTTTCTGCATACAAAGACACATTATTTCTTGAGCTGGACATCTCGTTCGTTATGTCCGTTTTTGGTGTAACTGTCTTGCACAACAAAAGAAGAATTAAATATTTTAAATACTTCACATCGTCCCTGAAACACCAATTGGTAATAACTTTGGTAACTCTGAAGCGAGTTCTGCACCATGAGCAACAATACACAGCGGTGATGTTTTTCTTTCTTTTCTTAAAAAAAAAAAAAAATCCATAGCAGGTAATTGTGATGATAATGAGCTGAATCTCATAGTCACGTATTGTAATGATAATGGTGGCATGCTGAATATTAAGCAGGCGAGGCCGTGGCCTACCTTAGTGATCGACCACTGAGTTAGCCTGAAGAAAAGGAGATAAAAAAAATCTGACAGGAAAAATACACAAACAGCAGAAAAACACAAGAAAAAGACACAAATCAAACTTTATTTTGACCACTGTCCACGAAATTAACAAAAAACGAACGAAACAGTTGGACGAAGTCAGCTTTATTTATTCATTTTTTTAAAACTCTTTTTTATCGAAATATTTTTCAGAAAATCAAACCTTACTTTCAGCCGGGAAAACGCACCTCCTTTAACATAAGATAACTATTTCTAAATCTAACGGTGTATTTAACGAGACTCCCCGAGTCACACTTCTCCGACAAAACACTAATTATTCCTCCTTTCATGAGAAAAATAACTCCATACGTCCAAAACGCCCGCCTGGCACATCTCGCACATCTATTCACTGTTTGCTCAAGGAAATTTGCTTCATCTGTATTCTCGCCGGCAACTTTCCAAACAGGTTTTCAGCCAAAAGTAATTTCTACTTCCCTCCACCACCACCTCTCTTTTTTTTCAAGAGAGAAAACAGAGAGAACCGGTGGTGTTTTTGTTGCGATTTCTCTCCTTTGCTTTATTTTTGAGTCGTCAGGCCGTGACGAGGCAGATGAGAGATGAGCGAGAGAGACACGGAGGAATGTAGCAGGGAGAGAGAGACAGAGAGCCTAATGGACCTTATTTTCTGGATGGGGGAGCTCGAATATATTCTGCTTTATCTCTGTATTTCTTCCTCCCGGAAACAGTGAATCAATCAAACATTTAAGGAGGTGCTGGGCTCTTAAGTCAGCTCCTATAAAGGGTAAATAAATAAAATACAACAGGGATGCATAATGACCCCTGGTCCCCTGGCTGTCTCTGTCCCTCTCTGATTCTGTGTCTCCTGGATGAAAATGAAGCTGCTGCCTCTGCCAACAACACCCCCCCCCCTCTCTCTCTTCCTCTTCCTCCAGAGACTGTAGGTTCAGCTTTTATAGAAAGACCTTTAAAAGCCAAGACCCCTAATTTGGCAAAATCTTTGCATCTAATTTGCAACAAAACCTCCCCGAGCTGGCCTGTGCTGATTGAATTTCTGGGAGCAAGTGGTTAATTTGTTTGGTCAGTGTGATGAACTGCTGGACCACTGTTGCCAAACTCACACAGCTGTGGGGGGCAAACCTCAGTCCTGGGTTCTTCTGTAATGTGACAGGGTCTCCAAATAAATGTTTTAGGAGTCGCTCCACAAGAAAATGAAGTAGCATTCCTCTCAGAATGCAGGTTTTGGGGCTTTTTCCTGTGGTAATGATAAAAAACTGCAAATTTAGTCTCACCTTAGTCCTCACACTATTGCTATAAGTCTACAAAAATGCAACATATAGTCTTTAAATTGCAACTTAAATCACTTATTCAGAGAATTATGCCACAGCGGCTGATAAACAAATGCCTTTATAGAATGTGCAAGTTATTGCGTTTATCCCTATCAGTATTTATGGGCCTGGAAAATAAATTTCAAACACATAATCCCCATAACCCACCCCACGAATGGTGAGAGTCTGAACGTCTAATGCCAACAGTAAATACACAGATAAGTGAATAAATAGTTATCTGGGGGTTTTTGTAGGTCACAAGTCATTCCTCTCCATCTCTTTACAAAGCAAGGCGTATTTCATGCCCTGGCCCAGATAGGAAGGGTGAAAGGAACCATTTCATTTACTCTTATCTAAGAAAGAGGGGGAGAGAGAGGGAGAGAGGGGGAGAGAGTCTTCTCTGCAGATACCTGTGGTGAGGAGGACGTAGCACAGTAGGCTTCTATAAACGAACCTCTGCAAAAACTGTGCTTTTATTCACTGAAAGGTTTCGGGGCACAATAATAAAAGGGAGGAGGATGGAATAATGCCCCTACACAACTGCACAAAACATTCGCAAGAGAGCGACTTGAATTTGTCCATGTAGGTCAGCAGGCTCGGACCTGCTTTGAGGAATATCTGAATACGTGTGTGTGTGAGCTCACCTCTCTGCGTGTAGTGGGACATCAAAGTGATAATTCCCGGTAAAATCACGGGAATCAGTCGCAATAAATCAGTGGATTAGTCCTTTTATTTAAATGAAAGTAAGAGACATACGTATAAATAGTTGCAAGAACAGCAAGGGGTTCAGGGTCACACAGGTGGGTTAAGCTTAAGGCGCTGAGCATGAAATACAACACCCCCGGTTCAAGTCCAGTAGGGAAATTTTATTGCATTTTGTTCCCCTTCTTTCGTCCATTGTCTATAACTCGATTATCAACTTTGTAATAAGGAATGACATGTCTCAAAATGTGTAAAAAGAAAGTACAAAAAATTATAATAATCCCAAAGACTTGAGGATCTGATGACAGAGGGTGTGGGATAGGGGGGATAGCGAGCAAGCCATCCTTACAGACGTCTTTTTCGTGTTATTTCAAACAGCAGACACGGTCCAAAACATCTTACAAATAACAGCAATACAGATAACTGCAAATTCAACATCTCTGTGTTCAGTTTCTGATCAGAGTCCAGCTGCCTTTGATCCCACCACTCAGCTCCTGAAGAGCTGCGGCTGCTTCTTTCACTGATACCAAATAAGCAGTTTTTCTCATTTCCCGACAAATGATCCTCTTCATTCAGAAACAACTACGGCTCACATGTGATATTACTGCATTGCTGCCATCCGACATATCAAGTGCACAAAGAAATAGTAACACATATTGCTTAAAAAAAGCACGTGTCACCTCGGCTCAGAATGATTGTCCTGCTGGGCAGAGAGGTTGGATTTAGCATTACATATTTATGAGGTTTGGTGACATGTGAGGGATGAATTATTTTTAAGTAGTCAAAGGCAAAGAGCAACAAAGGTTTTGAGTTTTAGTCCCTAAAATGGGTCAAGCTCCAAAAAAAGCTGGATCCTGCACTTCCCATAATGAAAAAAGTGTCTGCATTGGACCCTTGAAACCTGACAAATGTCCACATCTTTCCAACTCCACACTACCCACTTTATAAAGTAGGATTTCTGTAATTAGTGTTCAACCCTGAGCTGAGATGACTAATCGGGTTATTTATTCAGGACTTAAACTCCTTCAAAAGACAATATATGACAGTTTTTATAAGCTGAGGAGTGTTAAAATCACACAAATATTAAAATTGAATTCGGTGGATTACTCCTTAAGCTGAACAGGAGACGTCATTATATTGACTTTAAAGTTCATGCTGGTTGTTACGTTTCATACCGTTTAGACTTGGTTGAGGCCAGCTTTTGTGGACAATGCATGACTATGACTCCGTCCACATATAGTGCTGTCTTTCGTAAAGAGCAATTGCTTTTGAAATTGTGCTGTCTGCTGCAGGCATCTGCATAATGAGGCATCTTCTATCTCAAAGAACTAAAGTAGTGAGGAAGGGAGTGACCGTCCACATCACCTGTTTGGAAATAGCTTTGTTCGATTCCACAGGATGAGACTCTCTATACTTCACATTTTGTGTTTGTCCTCCATGTGTGGATCTATTTATATTTGAGCTGGAGGAGGCTGTGCATGTGTGTGTTTCTTTATTTTATCCTGATAGAAGAAAGAGGAGGACAGAGGGACAGGTTCAGGGGACAGCTCTGTGTTTAAGGGGGTATCCCTGCTGGGGTAATGTGTTTAAAATCTATTACCCCCACAGCAAGGATTAGTGTGTATGTGTGAGTGAGTGAGTGAGTGAGTGTGTGTGTGTTTCCCCTAAAGACGTAATCACTATGGTAATACAAAAGCCAGTGGATTATGTGGTAGGAAAAAAAATCTGGTTGATTTAAAGTCTGCCTTTCGTGAGATATATACATATACAGTATATACACACACTGTTAGGGGAGAGCGCGAACGGTGCCCAAATAGTTCTCCCTCTCACTTTCTCCCCCCTGCATGCTGCATCCGACTAAAGCGGCCGATCCAGCGGTTAGCAGTGGTTAGTGTTGACGTCTCAAAGCGAGAAGTGCCCACATAGTTTCTGACCTGGCCCGGCTGCTTTCATGATGTGCACAGGTGTGAATGCATTTGACTTAAGTGTGTGAGACTGCTGACCCGTGTCTCTCCTCTGGTGCATGCTGGGATAGGCTTCAGGACTGTTATTACAGCAGAAACAATCAGTTGATTAATCAGTGAGTCGACTGACAAGTTTGGTGATCAATGAATTGCTTTGGTCATTTTTAATCAAATATGACAATAATTCTGTTGTTGATCCAATGTGATTGTTAGTCCTCAATGACAGTAAACAGATTATCCCCATTAATCAACCTGCTTGGTTATATTTTTTTCTATTTTTTGCTACTCTGCTGCTGCTGTTTAAATCTGTCAGTCAAAAAAGTTTGGCAGATTTATTAACAGGCAGCTGTGTTTTACTGTCTCGCTGTTACAGTAGTAGGAGAGCAAAGGATTTAATCAGTCATATTTTGCTCTATTCTCATGTACAGCATCCTTCATTTTCTCTTATACTTTCATCCCTCAGGGGGAATATTAGCGGTATCTTTCAGTAAGAGGCCAGGGCTGGGCCTTGGTCAATAATTAATTGAAATCCCTTCATTTACTTGAGTTCTTAGCTTACTTGCCCCGGGTGAAAATGGGCAAACTTTGCGCTTTAGAACAGTGCAACTGGTACTATTATGCTGAGCCTGAAAAATCAGATGTATTTGGGATAGTAAATTGACTCTGGCCAGGGGCCAACAGCTGTGGGATCCCAGTATTTCTTAACCAAACCTCATACAGTGCACACGCACACGCGTGCGCATGCACACACACACACACAAAACTACAACAGCAACAACAACAACTCTAGTAGTTAAATAGGAGATTCACTGTGTGCAGCTTTACTAACTGTTGTAGATCCACAGAAACAAGCTATTGATGGTGCAAACTCAACATGGTGCTTTTGTTGAGGCCTTGGTGAGCACCCGTCAATTGACTTTCACCCAAAGAAATTTGTAATGATGAGAGCAGGTGGCATCAAAGCAGAGCAAATAACATGAAAAGTGTACATTTAATTCAGACTGTAACGTAGATATTGGAAAAAATGGCTCCTGATCAAAGTTTATGTAAACATTGCTGATAAACTGCTGTGTGAGCAGCCTTTTTTAACAAGGCATTTTAAAAAGGCCGACTGCTTCGATGGAAATGGATGACAGGATTTTGTGCAAGTCGTGACCTCCATGAAAACAGTCAATCTGTCTTTTTAAAATGTGGTTTTATTTAATCTAAAATGATATTATTTGAGAATGGTAGAAGGATCACAATCTTTGAAAAGCAAGAGTTGTGACATTTGTGTGCCTGTTTGAGGAAAAAACAGGTCTTTGATTGTAGAGATGAAGTCAATTCAGAAGTTTTTATTACTGATTGTAATAACTGGGCATGTTTTATCTGTTGCTCATGGAGCTAATTCACAATCATTTAGTCTTCTAAAATTCTTGTTTCATCCAGCTTAATTTGGTCACATTTGAATACATTTATCTTTGTTTCATTTCATTGCCTTTGACCTAATTAAATTTCTCACTGGCTTGAGCTTAGCAGCCATAATATTCCCTTCTCCCTCGCTCACCCTCGACCCTCTTTTCGTTCTTACCTCTTTCTCCTGCAGGACATGGCGGAGTCAACCAGCTCGGAGGTGTGTTTGTAAATGGCAGGCCCCTCCCAGACGTTGTGCGGCAGCGAATAGTAGAACTCGCCCACCAAGGGGTTCGGCCCTGCGACATCTCACGCCAGCTACGAGTCAGCCATGGATGCGTCAGCAAGATACTGGGCAGGTAACTGTGCACACACCTAGAGCCCTATGGTGACAAGCCCTGAGGATATTCACACCCTGTTAACATGCACGACGGTGTGCCCACAGACTGTGAGGCTGTTTCAGGTGCATGCATAACGGAAATCTTTCCAAAGCAATGTTTGACATCAGACAGCTAAAAATATCTAACATTTTTGGGGTCATTCATGTACGTTTTTTAAGGCTGGTTGAGGGCCGGCTAAGGGTAAAGTGTAAATCGGAGCTTCAGTAAGGTCACACTGACTCACTGAGTGTCCATTCGGCCATTTCTTCAGTTCCTGCTGGATGCACAGGCTGCATTTTCAGTATTGTCTTCCTTCGTTTTTTCGCTCACCTCTTATTTCTCTCACACCTTCCTCTCTGTATCCTGTATTTCTTGCCCGACCCCTCTCAATATTTCTGCGCCTCTCTCCTCACCCCCCCTTCTCTCTCTCTCTGTCCATTTCTCTCTCTCTCTCTGCCTTTTCAAAGCTAAATTCAAGAGTAAATCCCTGCTCGTTCCGTCCCCCAGAGAAGAAAGAGGGACAAAAGAGAAAAGATTCATCACTTTTTGGAATTAGCATCAAAATGAAAGTGGCACCATATTTCTGCTACCCCCTCCCCACCCAAAAAAAAAGACAGAGGGAGATGGAGAATGGGAGAAAGACAGGAACAAGGAACACAATCAAAAAGGGAAAAGGCGTGTTAAAGAAGAAGAGTGCAGGAAAAAGGAAAAAAACGAGTGAGAGACAGAGAGACCGTTTGAGGGGACGGAGGGGAAGGATTAGCTACAGCGACCCTCAGCTATATCAAAAAATGTGTTGCTCATTGTTCTCCCTTGCCTCTCTTTCTCTCTCTCTCTTTCTGTCTTCTCTCTCTCTCTCCCTCTCTCTCCCCTGTCCTGGCCGTTTAACTCACTGAAGCGTTACCGTGAGGGGGGAGGAGAGGGGATCGAGGGATGGAAGGAGGGAGAGAGGGTTGTTTTATCCTCTCCTCTCTGTCTCTCTGGTGCCAGCAGAACAAAAACACCAACTCTACCACTCTTCTGTGTGTGTGTGTGTGTGTGTGTATTGGCTCATCGTTGCGCGGATATCAATAACCATGCTCGTTTATTCACCAATGATTCAGCTGTGAATAATTTAAATAGTTTTCCATTTGGAAATAGATTGTTTTTCCTTTAGCTGTGTTTATACTCCAGCTGTGAATAGTCAAAATGTACAACACACCCACATATGTGCACGCACACACACACACACACACACACACACACACACACACACACACACACAAATAGAAAGACAAGGAAACGCACATTTACGGGAACACACATCTTCACGGAAGGGATTACTCTACCGTGCACAGCGGTGGAGAGAGGGAGAGAGAGAGGAGAGAGAGAGAGAGAGAGCAGCAGGTTTAAGACTGACTGACAGCTTGCATCCACACACAGCATCCCCCCTTTTCTGCAAGCTGTGTAGCACATTTGCTGTCCTCACACCCCCTGCCCCCCATGCCCCCTTCAGCATGCAAATACATTCATGAAATAGCCATGGTGGACACGAAACGCCTGAATCTGTGAGTGTGTGTGTTTGCATTAGTTTCGGTGTGTGTATGTGTGTGTGTCAGTGCCACCCTTTTCCCTCCCTCTGTGTCACAATGTGAGATTACAAACGAAAAACAACAGCCAGCACAGGTCAGACGTCATAAATATTTTGCATCCAGTCATTTAGCTGACACTGTTATCCGCAGTTTATTTTAATGTCTGCGACATCACAAACAACTAGTGGTGAGGTTTTTCTCTTATGTGAATTTAATCAGCCTTTAATCAGCCACCAACTCCTACTAAGAGGAACGAAGAGTCCATGTCAACCTACTGAGGCCTGAACCTATTGATGGGACTGCATCGCACTGAGTGACACTGATTATTCTTCATTGTTATGATATGGAGTTTTTACTCATTCTGGTCTGATGAAGACCGTGTGAGGTTGAAACCTGTCAGGCTTGTACCAATATGCCCGACTAAATAAAGGCTTTGAATGCAATTTATTTCCTTGCTCTGCCTAAGAGTGTCATAAAGTTTTCCTTTTTAAGTCTTACTGAGGTTGAAATCTCTTTTATAATTGCTTCAAATAACTAGATTAGTGTAAGTATCAGTATCAGTGTAACCGTCTTCATTTGACTAAGTTAGACTCTTATTAGCTCCAGCTGAATTTAAGAATCCAGGATAAGGACTGATTTTGCATCGATCACTTCACTTTGTCAGTACAGATGTAAGAACATGAACATCCCACAATCACTCTTTTAATTTTCACTGACAGGTGAGTATTGTTTTAAAATGGACTTGACAGAAATGTGAACCTGCCTTTGCTTCAAGAAATGAGATGCAAGACAGGAGGTTCTCCTTTTATCAAGATCAGGTGTGAATGGAGGTGGAGGGCAAAGGACAGGCCAGAGGGACGTGAAGTGTTTTTTGAAGAGAGCCAGAGAGAAGTCCTGACTGCAGTGGCAAGGTCATTCCTCCACTGGAGAGCCAGGAGGGGAGTGAGGTGAAATAATGTCCAAATCACCACAAGGAGGGGTGACCTAAAGGGCCAGTACAACAACAGAGATGTTTCTTTTTGGAACATCGGTTCTTTGTAGTCCTTTATCTAACTGCTGAGTTCAGTCATTTGAATTCTTTCAGAGTTTTATGCCTTCACTAATGTCGTCCCTCCCATCATGATGTTGATGACAGCTGTTCCAAATTTCAGTTTTAAAAGATAAAGGTGGAGGGATAAAAACACAACAAAAAGCAATCTCTGGTTTTTAATTTAAAGGATAAGACTGACAATATGCCATATTTTTTCATTCTCTTTAATTCCCCAAAACAACAATGACCTAATCTATTTTCTCATTATAGCTAAAGCATGATATAATTTATTTATATGTGCCATAGAGCTCCGCTGTTAACAGTAAACTATTAAAAACCCCTTAAGTGAGCTACCCTGTTGCACCGAGGGACATCTTCTTCATCACTATAAACATGGGCACCGCAGTTTATTTGTGAGCCAATCCACCATCCTGCTGCTGTGTGAGTGCACGAATGAAAGAAATGTGAAGCTGAAAATAGTCCCCAACAAATGCAGTATTTGCTCCTGTTCTAAAAACTGCAGTGCTCAGCTATTCTAGGAAAATACTTGGCTTAAAAGCAACTATATACTATATATCCAGGATCTAATTTTTTTTTAAGAAGAAGGAATCAGTGGAACAAATACAGAACAGCACCAGCCTTATTCATCAAAATTCTTTAAAAATTCATCCTTTGAAATTCATTCTTATTGGGATTTGATTACTCTGCACAAATAAAAGCACAATTAAATAATGTTAAAACAAGGACACCAATGTCAGATCAACTCATCAGATCCCACCATCATGAATGTATAACCTGATTTAACTGCTTCACCTCATAATTATTACATGTTGTTGTTACAAGCTGTCATACTGAAAATGATATAATATTGAAATTACAGGTAATGCAAAAAAAATTAAGTTACAGATTTAACCTTTCTACAGCTTCTTCTTCTTCTGTTAGAAATATTTCAAATGTCTTGTGACTCATGACCAACGTGAGCGTGTGCTGTGCTTTGATTGGCAGGTACTATGAAACGGGCAGTATTCGCCCCGGGGTAATCGGGGGATCCAAACCAAAGGTTGCTACTCCCAAAGTGGTCGACAAGATCGCCGATTACAAACGCCAAAACCCCACCATGTTTGCCTGGGAGATCCGGGACAGGCTCCTGGCCGAGAGAGTGTGTGACAATGACAGCGTCCCCAGTGTCAGCTCCATCAACAGGTACCGCAGTTTGTGTAATGTGTGTGTGTGTGTGTGTGTGTGTGGTTGAGTATCAACTTATAGCAACAGGTACTGAGTGTAGGTAGAACACAGAGCAATATAATACGTTGTGTTTTATGTGTGTGTGTGTGTGTGTGTGTGTGTGCATGTGTGTGTCTGGGAGTGGAAAAGAGAATGGCAAAGAGGCCCCAGCCTCCATATGTATGAAGTGGCTGCAGCTCAGTGGTTCAACACGATGGTACAATGACAACCCTTTCCCCTGAGCATAGAGGCAGAGAAAGGGAGGGATAGCGAAATAAGAGAGAGAAGGAGTGAGCAAAAGAGGCAGACAAAAGGGAAGGAAGGGGTGCGAGAGCGAGGGAAGAAACAGACACAAAAGGAAAGGAGAGAAAGGGAAAGGGAGGAAAGGAAAGGAGAGGACAGGAAAAGGAGAGGAAAAGGGGAGGAAAGGAAAAGAAAGAGGAAGAAAAGGCTTGCATGAGCAGCCAAGCAGGAAGTGTGAGGCCCCTCTGCCATGTCAGCCTGCCTCAGCCACTTCACACACGCACACGCACACACCTACACACACACACACAGTTTTGCTCCCACGATGGTCATGTTCTCTCCGTCACTCAGAATCCTCTCTCACACACACACAAACGACCACTTCACACACACTAATATCTCTTCTCTCCTCCTGCAGGATCATTCGGACAAAGGTTCAGCAGCCGCCTGGCCAAACGGGCTCAGTGTCGGCTCACAACTTAGGTAGGTCGCTGCCTCAAAATCCTGTTTCCAACTGTCAAAGCAAATTTTACAGCAGAGCCGTTTTTGTGTGAGTCTCTCAGGAGCCGAGCCTGTGTGTCCGTGTGTGGAACTACAAAAAAACGTATTGAAATTCTGGATGTTAACTTAACAGTGAAAAAAACACGATGTGAAATGCTCTGTGCCGCAAAGTTCTTTGCTTGAGTGCTTTAATCAAGATGTCCCAAAAGGAAGAGCCCAAAATGTTCTGCTGGTTAGATTTTTAACCAGTCTGGTAAACAATGTTTACTTTTTGTTGTTATTGTCCAGTGAACAGTGGAAAGCTGGCTGGGAAAAAGGCTGAAGGAAGATGGCAACAAAGGTGTTTGTTTTATTATAAGGAGCATCTTAAACCCCAAGGCCACCAGGACACACAGAAATTCCAAAATCGTATATGAGGATGAAACTCCACTTAGATGATTCAGCCTGCAGATTTGTTGCAACCATGCAAAGTGTGCAAAGATGTTGGAACTCACATATTCTGAACAACAATAATCTGCATAAAGGATGTTGCAGAATCAAAGCATGTCACTCTAAACATGAATTTTATATCACAATAAAGAGTTATTACTGGTCTTGTCTAATGTACCTATCTTCTAGAGGGGGCAGTTGCTAAAATTGACATGGTGCCTATTCCTCAATAACACATCATCATAAACAGTAGTCCACAGCCAATGTTTTCCCGTCAATGGGTTCATTCTGCCATGTTTAGTTTTAAGCAGATTGAAGGAAATTTTGAGTAAAAGAGCAGAAAAAGGTAGTCTTTCATGAGATCCCGACTTTTGGAAGTGAAATGAATAATTTTGATCATAAAGTGATGCTGCACACAATTATGGAAGTCAGTAAGCATCTTATTAGGAGGTCCTAATCATTATGTCTATTATAGTTACATTTTGAACTGAATAAACAAACAAACAAAAAAAAGCCTCTCCTCTTTCAGATTAACATGGTTTCACTGTTCATTTGTAGCTTTTAATCATGTTACAGACTAAAGCAATATATCTATTACAGCTATGACTGAAACATTATTTCCTTTTATTCGATGAATATCTCCGAGGACAAATAAATACGAGAACCTATCTCTCTTCCCTCTGTCTCTTTCTCGCCATTCCTCACTTTGCCCTGCAGTGGATTGTGTTTCGGTGTCTCTCATATCTTCATAATCGCACATTGTCTATTAATCTAAATTAATTTCACACACTGCTTCCTGACTCCTGCCTTTTACACACATTTAGCACACACACACACACACACACACCTAGACGCACCCAGACACACACACACACACACACACACACTGCACGCTTACAGATTACACAGATAAATGGGTCCCACTCCCAGGCGGAAAATTGAACATTTGGATTTGCAGAATAAAAGCGTTACGTTCTGATAAAAAAAAGAGTGAAAAGAAAGAGAAAGGAAAATCAGATAATTGAAGTGCTAAATCAAGTGATGGGAAAAGGAGGGATATGCATTCATTATACTCTCCTTGTCGTTAGTGAAGGAGTAAGGGCTGGAAGGGACCTTGATCGCCTGGTTTATCGTTTTCTTCTCTTTTTTTTTCGTTTCCCTTTCGGTCTTGTCTTTCTGTGTTTGGGGGGTCTGCTGGGAGAGAGGATTAGGAATGTCTGTCTCCACACCTTTCTGTCCCTCCTGGGATACTATACTGTCACTCAACCCCACGTCCGCTTACAGGGGCACAGATAAGGGACCCAGGAATGAGTGACTGTATGTTTCGGTGTGCGTGTGTGTTTGTGAGTGTGTGTCAGGAGGTTGCAGAATGTGTGTGTGCGTGTGTCACTGAAGCGGTGACAAGTATGTCGCTGTGTCGCCCGGCGAGGAACTTGTCTCCTCCAGGGGGAAGATTAGAGGGAGAGACACGAGGAGCAAAACACAGACAGCCTCCTGTCCTTTGTGGCTTTTTTTTTAGAGCATCAATTTGGTCTGTGCGGCTGAGTAAAGTTACAGAAGATAAAAGTGCATCCATATTGAGTTTAAGGAGAGAAAAATATTTTGCTCATAGTTCACATGAAGAAGACAGTGTTACTGGACCTCTTTAAAGATGACTTTTTCTGTTCTATATGAAACCCACACAAGGTGTTTCACAGTAGCAGAAACCAACATGATCAATCTTAAATGAAAAGTGACCCAGTTAATTAGGATATAATATATATCAATACTATCTGTTAGAGTTTGTTGTAATTTTGAGAATTACACTCACTGGTGAAGTGTGCAGGTTCCTCTTTAGAATATGTTGTTTTTTATTGAGATAAATATGCTCTAAGGTAGAGCAGATTCTGGCAGCAGAGGTTTCATTCACATTTCAGAAGCCTGGAGTGTAATTACCCTCAATCTCTGTGTGTAAAAGATCTCTTTGCATTTTTGAACTTTGGTGACAGAAGCATACACTACTCACTACTCGTGTGTGTTGTCATGTGGTCTGCCTGCAGCGACGTCCGTGGCCGCCACACAAGTGTCAGCAGTGACCAGCGACTCGGCCGGCTCTTCGTACTCCATCAGCGGCATTTTGGGTATCAGCTCGGCTGCTGACGTGGGCAAGAGGAAGAGGGACGAAGGTGAGCATTAGAATATGTGTGTGTGTGTTTGTGTGCTGGAGTGCTTTTATTTAGCTACGTCATTGTACTTTTTGGTTGGAAAGCCATTTTTTTGAGGTGCACATGTACAAATACATAACATACGTTAACACATTATGTGATGATGGACAGCCTCAGGACCCCCTCCTTACCCTTCCAGCATGGAAAGCCCAGATGGAGAGAACTCAGCACAGGAGGATCAATGACAGATGTGTGTGTGAGTGTGTGTGTGATTGTGTTTATGTGCGCGTGCGTGTGCAATATGGGAGTTCTAAACCAAACATCTTCATTCAGAAAGCCCTATTTGTTTACTAACAGTGTTTCACTAGAGAGCTACCTGAGAAGGCTGTTTATGCATGCACTATTGATCATATACGCTGTCATGCTGGATCAATGTCGTATGCATGTTAATCGAGGTGTGAGGGCGTCCTCACAGGTACTGTATGTATATGTTTGTGTATATGCGTGTGCATACATGTGTGCATGTGTGTGAGTGTGTACGTGGCAGTGTCAGTGGCATTAAAAAGCCATCACACAGACAGTCTCCTGCGGTAAATGAGACAGGACCAGATGTCGGAGCGAGAGGGGGGGGTGACAGAACGCCACTGGGGGCTATTTCTCGCTCTCTCTCAAACACACGGACACACACACATACACACACACAGATACAGTATGGGGTCCTTTTCCCACTGCTGATGAATTTCCAAAATGTTCCAGCAGGTTCCAGGAGGAATCCCAGGTGTACCTTGAGCATTCTGATATGCTCGGATACGGCCCACTTACCCATCAGCAGAGCACAAAGACTTTAGACCTGATACACCCACAAGCAGAGAGAGAGAGAGAGAGAGAGAGAGAGAGAGAGAGAGAGAGAATAATGATGACTTTTGTTTTAAAGAGTTCTGCTTTCTCCACACACTTGAATCTGATAGTTTGAAGTGTCAGATTATTCACAAATTGGATTACAGTTGTGTCAAAGGATCACAAAAAAAATTGCGCAAGACAAAAAGATCAAATCTGTGTGGAGCGATGAGACTGTAACTTTCCTTAAATTAAGTTATCTTCTTTGTTTTCCAACACGTAAGGTTTGACTGTTGCTTTCTTAATCACGTCATGATGTGGTTTAATGGAATCCGACTGGTGAATCAGCGCCACCAACTGTTTATCTTGATGCACCCAACTCCTGATATTCACCTAACAGGACTGGATGGAAACACTTTTGTGACTTTTGTGGTGCTTCCCAAAATTTGGTTAAAACTTGCATTCATTTTGGATCGACTCTTGGCAGCAGGGTCTTCTCTTCAAATGAATTAGAACATCTCACAGAATGTCATGTTTAATATTGATAAACAATTTTCCTTTTTTTTTAACTTTTTTTCTGAATGAAAAGCAAAGGTGTAACTAATAACATAATAATGGCTCAGTTTCAATAGGGTGCTCTTGTTCATGGGCTCTGGTGTTATGCCTGCTGGTTCATTTTGACATGGTTTTTCCAGCTATAACTCATCAAAATATATCAGGGGTCTACTTTTCTTATTAGGCCATATTTCACTGACAAGAATAACATGATTCAAGTATAATTACACAAACATATCACGCTGTTATGACTCTGTGGTTGAATCTGTAGTTGAAGTAGAAGCTCTGTAATCTAATTAGCAGCATTATTGTTTCACTTTGTTCTTTATGTGCATGACATGCTACAACATGGGCTACATGTGTGGTCTGTCTGTTGCTTTGACTGGACTTCGTGTGGACTTCGTGTTTCATAGCTCATATCCAGAACATGGTGTCGCTTCACGTTTCACTGATACATCCGGAAAGCGTCGTCGGAGCCTCGTGTCTCTCGGCGTCACGTTTTATCTGCAGTGTTTCTGTGGCAGAGGTCTACGCGGTTGGCTCTGTGGTCTAATTAACAGCATTGCTAATCACAGCTTCCATTAGAGCAGCCCCCGCTGGATAATGACACACACACACAGCAAGGGGCGACAGGGGGAACAGCATGCACTGACATGGACAGACAAACACATACACAGATACACAATAATGCAAGCTTCCCACACACACACACACATACACACGCACCCATATGCTTGCTGGTACAAGCATTTGTACACAGAAGGAGAAAGACGTAAACATACACAAGTGGTGTGCACACAAGGCCAGCAATCACACAGCCTTCTCTTGTTGACGTTAAATCTATTTTCCAGTACAGGTGAATATGTTACATAGGCAGCAATGAGACCGCTGCAATGGACCTCAGTGTCTTTCATGCGTCAGACAAGGTTCAAACCTTGACTCTCCAAGTATAAAGACATGCATTTTATAACCCCATAAAAAAGAGTAAACAATGTTTATGTTTCCCCAAAACAAGGCAAGGAAAAGGGAGCACTCCAGTGGTAAAAATCCAGAAGAATTATCCTGAATTATATTATTGTCAATCCACTAATGGAATATAAATTCACAAAAAATTATCAAGACATGATACCTTAATATCATAGTATCTTAACCATAGTATCTTATCTGTCATTGCCAGAAATGCACAGGTGCAGTCAGTTAAAGATGGCTGAATCCCTCATAGATTATGTTTCACGACCCTAATGTAGTGCATACTGGTTCAATGAGATGGCTTGTACACTTGAACTGGGCTTAGCTACTATTAGTGTTACCAGTATCACCTGTCTGTTTTGAGGCGGACCATCCATCTGAAATTCAGTGCAGGAGGGGCAAGACTGTCTTTTCGCTTATGTATTAAAAGTGAAGTAAAGACAGGAACCATTCAGGTGCTTATATTGTACCTTTTTTTTAATGAAGTTTCGGATTTGTGACTCAAAAGGGGGCCCAGGTCCAAGCCACTGACTGCAAACACCCTGCTGAAATGCCCATGAGCACTTCTGTTTTTGTAATACTCTAAAACTGACCAAAATGATCATATGAATATGGACATGTATACATGAATATATGACATATATATTAACATGTGGAGGGAAGCTTTTATTTCTGCTGTAGAAATGGCAGCTGTTCAAGTGATGGGAACACAGGAAGGCAGGATCATGGCATGTGTGTTTCTGTGCAAGTGTGTGTGTGTGTTTGTGTGTGTGTGTTGGCAGGAGGAGTGTGTGGGGGTAAAGCCCTGTGGTGACCTGTGCCCCCAGCCAAAGCAACGGGAAGTGGAGGGTGACCGGGGGCGAAATGTAGATGAATGGGAGTGAATGGAAGAACTTGACTTGTGGGGCCAAAAGGGGACTATTGTATCTTAACCTATTCTCTTACACATGGAGTGTGTGTGTGTGTGAGCGCGCGTGCGTGCATGCGTGTGCATGCATCTGCATCTGTCATGGATATAGAGTTCATGACAGGAGGGCCTGAATGTTTCTTCCCTGGAGTGAAAAGTGTTCTTGGTATGTTTGAAGGAAAATCATAAGTAGTGGTTGTTAAAAAGTGCATGAAGGAGAAATACTGTCAATGGCGTGTCGCAGAACACCCCGGATGACCTCTCACCCCCTTGTGCATCCACTGTGACATGCAGCAGCTTACCAGATAAAAGACGCTGGGTGCAAGCAAAAGATGGAGGACGGAGGAGAGGAGGGAGGGAGAGCCCCGCCCTTCACCCTAGGTTCCTCTCTGTGCCCCCCAAACTCATAAAAAAATACTTTGATCTCTGGAGTTTAGACGGGGCACACACACATACGCACACAAACACACACACACACACAGATAGATAGACACACATGCACAGGCAGGCCGGGGCTTTGAGGTCAGACTTACGACCCTTGTCCTATTAGTATGACAATCTATGTCAAGTGCAAAGAGATGCACACTGGTGGTGTCCTACCCCCTGCAGACAGACAGACCGACAGACACACACATACAAGCACGCACGCATGCACATGCACAGGTGACAACCCATCTAACTCTCAAAGGTATTTGGATTTAATAATTCAACTGTTCCTGAGTTGTCGAAAATTGGCAACTGCAGGCTGAGTCAGAGGGAGATGGTGATGGAGAGAGAGAGAGGCAGAGAGATAGAGAGAGAGAGAGAGAGAAAGAGAGAAAGAGAGAGAGAGAAAAGAGCAGAGAGAGAGAGAGGTGTGTGAGAGAGAGAGAGCAAAAGAAAGAGACAGAAAAGGCGGAAGAGAGAGGAAAAAGGCAGAAAGGAGAGAACAATAAGGGCTCATTGTTTGTTTTGTTCTGCTCTGAAAAAGAGGGAAGAGAAGCGCTTCCCTTCTGAGACTGACTCACAGAGTGTGTGTGTGTGTGTGTGTAGATAGAGGCAGCTGTGTGTGTGTGTGTGTGTGTGTGTGTGTATCCGACAGTGTGTGGTGACAGTGTGTATCCACAGTGAATAGGATTTAACCCGTCACGCCAATGAGTTTCTTTACCCATCCATGGATACAATGAGACCAGCCGGATATCAAGCTACCCACCCACACCCACATCCACATCCATACACACACACACACACACCTATATACAGATGAATGGACAATATTGATTATCATAAATAAAAGCTTTGTTCTTACTGCTCGATTACAGTAGGTCCTCTCGTCTCCTTCGTCCTCTGTCTCTCTCTGGTCCTTTGTGGGGGCGCTGTCCTGATAGGCTTGGGTCAGTCTTTCAGTGTGTATTTGTGTGTGTGTGTAGGTGTGTGTGTGTGTGGGTGTGTGTGTGCGACAGAGAGACAGCACAAAGCAATAAGCTGACTGAAATGGTGCCATCAGAGCTACATGATTGATCAATTGAATTCCATCATGAGGACTGGCCGGTGGGATTAAATGGGTCGCCGTGGGTTACCAGGCTAAAGCATCATACTGGCTTTATCTCCCCCCTGATTGGTCTGTCACCAGAGACCCAAACCATACACTCACACTGCTCCCAGCATCTGTATATGAGTGTGTGTGTGCAACTGTAGTAGAGAAAGAGAGATTATGATCAAGCAGTGTGTTTGTGAGAAAGTGGGTGAAAGAGGTTTTGTGTACTGAAAAGGTGCAGCAAGGTTTTGTGAGTTATGCAGCTGTGTGAGTGTGAGGATGTTTTTTTGAAAGCAGATAGATCCTATTTCATGATCTGAGATTTACTAGAAGTCTTTGAAATGAAGACCACTCCAATGTGTCGCGTCTAGGTTTATCAATCAGCTTTAATATGATTATACAGCAGTGTGCTTTATGGTCTGGTCACCATTCTGGTATCACTAACATGGCACACACCAAGTTATTAAGACAATAATACAGATTGTAATCAGTGCAGTGTGTAAGCAGTGGAGGGATAATTACTGAGAAATGATTTTGTTGTTTTTCATTGTGTATAATCATGAGAATCAAACTGAGAATCGTTGCATAGTCATTAGGGAAGAATGAGGCCTTCGTATCTACAAAGGGAACTGGTCCCCTTCCCCTGAAATGGCTCAAGAGAGGACTTTTCTTACTCTGAAGTGGCATTCTCCTAAATGCTTGGAAAGGGAGGAATGAGGGGAGGGTTGTTCAGTTGGTTTGTAATTTGCAACCTCACTGCTAGAAGCTAGTGAATCTTCTACACTAGCCTTTACAGTGTGCTTACTCTCAGTTTTACCTCCATATTAAGTAGTTTTAGGAGCTCTACTGACTGCTCAACCTTAACAGTAAAGAAGGAGTGTGTTAGCCCCGCATTATTTTGATAGAATTCTTACTTTACACTATATTTGTACATGGCAACAATAGTAATGTTAATGTTACAGACATATTGTGGTTTTGACAAAATAACTATGGCTAGAGTCCAACATTTAAAAAGAGTCAGAGTTGGTTAAATCATCTGGAAGTGTGATTTAAAAGAAAGAAATGAGTCCACCAGACTCCTTAAGCCCACTCCTCATCTCTGCTGGAGGCCAGCAGGTCAAAGCTACATTAGCTGCAAGCAGCACAACACACCTGAATCTCCGACCTCAGAACTTTTGGCAGTCACGTTGCATTGTGGGTAATGTAGGCATCTGGGTTTGACAAGAAGGAAAAATCTGTGGGGAAAAAAGCAAGACTGTCCAGGGCTCTGACAATATTGTAAGAAAATTATTGTGAGTCAGTGGAGTGCTCTTTTAAGGTTAGAAAAAGATAACAGGAAACAATGAAGAAATAAGAAAGAATTATTTGTTGAATTTGGTAAAATGCCCAAGCTCTATTTTGTTCACTTTCTTTCTTTCTTTCTTTCTTTCTTTCTTTCTTTCTTTCTTTCTTTCTTTCTTTCTTTCTTTCTTTCTTTCTTTCTTTTGTTTCAGGATCACAATCTGGCACAAATGGATCTGTATTTTCAGTCCAAATGGAAAAAAATATATATTTGAAGCCCCTTCCCCATCTCCACCTGTCTGTCATATCACTCCCCCTGCTGCCGGACACACACTCACACACACCTCACACTTCACACACACCAAACACACAGTGACCCCCAGGACTAAAATAGGCTCTCAGGAGCGGTTTGGAGCGATGAATTGGCTCTATAGCGGGGGATTTTCACCCTCATCCCCTTTTTCTCTTTATCTTTTTCTCTCGTTCTCTCTTTCTAATCATTTGTGGGCCGCGACTCTTCAGAGTTCTTATAATTGTCTCGTTCAGTCCCTCAGCCTTGCAATAACTGCAGGATACGAGAGCTCACAGTCTAATACTGATACCACAGCAATATATATTTGTGTGTCTGTGTGTGTATGGGTGATACGAAAAGAGAGAGAAGTGTGTATATATGAGAGGTGGGAGTGTACTTTTGAGAGATCAAGAACGAGAGACAGTGTATGCTTGGTAATGGATTGCATTTGTATAGCATTTTCTCTGAGTCTCTACAATCTATGAAGTCACTCAGTCCTAAATCAGCTCACTGGGCTTAATTTCTCATACTCCACATTTGCCTCAGTGACTTATCTTATCAATCCATGCCTTCACTCCTCACTATGTTCCTCTATGATCGTTGATGTCTGGTTTCTCTCTGTTACACACCAGTTTTACAAACACGTCCTTCATCTTCCTCCTCCCTGAAATATCCTCCTCCATTTACAACCCCTCCAACCTCACTCCTCTCTCCTGTTTTCTCTGTGTAGGTCTGCAGGAGTCACCGCTGGCCAACGGGCACGGCCACAGTGGGCGGGACTTCCTCAGGAAGCAGATGAGAGGGGAGCTGTTCTCGCCGCAGCAGATCGAGGTATTGGACCGTCTGTTTGACAGACAGCCATCCTGTCCAATCCAATCCAGCTCTGACCTCTATGTGAGCCCTGACTCTGGCAAGGTAAGGGCGTGGCACCGTGCAGGCTCTGGGCTGAGGCTGAATTTGGGAACAGGTCAAGGGTCAGCAAGACTGTAGAGTGCTCTGATGAAAAGTATGACTAATGCAGGAGAAACTTTAATTAAAAGACTCATTTCTTCTTCTTGTGTGGAACCACAAGAAAAGACATCCCCGGTGGTGCCATAGCACCACAGCACCACTGGGGATGTCACTCCAACACCCTGTTTTAGGTCTGACAAGTAAAAAGCTTTGCTTGGTGATATTTTACATAGTGATGTAATTCTTAGTTTTTGTTTGAAAGGAATGTGTTTCCCTTTTTTGAT
Source organism: Scortum barcoo (assembly GCA_023238725.1). Lineage (NCBI taxonomy): Eukaryota > Metazoa > Chordata > Actinopteri > Centrarchiformes > Terapontidae > Scortum > Scortum barcoo. The sequence continues at coordinate 18,237,045 of CM041553.1, forward strand.
GGCATCTAGTGCTTAATTGTATTGAGTTTGAATGCATAGTCTCATCATTTCCTTAATTTGGGAGTGAGTGACCCAAAATAGTGATATGCAAAGCATAGGCCACCCCTATGAAAATTATTTGGTTTTGCCACTGGTCAGAGGTGCTGAAATTATATTTAATACATCAACTGCATGAAATATAAAGGAAATGTTACAGGGAAAAGCAACTTAAGACTTACAAGACAAGCTTGACAAACTGTAGTGTTTGGTGCCTTTTCTTTCATGCTTGTGTCTGCTTTCAGCTAAAAGCCTGTCCTGCCTGCTCTGCCTTGCCATGCCATGTCAGTCTTGTAGAAATTAGTCAGATTGCATTATGATAATCAAATTAAAATACTCTTTATTATAACTCCAAAGCAATACAGAATCATTGCATTCATCCTGATAGATTTTTCCTGTTTTTTGTAATTGTAACTGTAACTTTTTCACTGAGTGATCTGAAAATGTCTGCACCACGTGGTGTTTCTCTGTTAGTCTGACAGACCACTGTGAGCTTCTGCTGTCTGATAGACATGATGGCTGCAACGGAGACCCAGTCAGGCCTGGCCTATTGATGTTCCTATAATCTAGATACACTGCAGGGGTTAATGAGCGTATTGACCTGGCTCTCATTATGATCTCACTTCCTGCTGCTTGGGGATGAGCGGCAGAGCTGTCCGCATGCTGATGCATCTTGGGAATGTGCTGCATATGTGTGTGTTGTCTGAGTGTGAGAGAAGGCAATGAAAAACAAGAACAAGAAAGGGTGTGTCTGTGTGTGTCTTAATGTTGCATCTAAATTGACCTCCCGCCCTTTCCTTGCAGTTAGTAAATGTAAATCTAAGTGGAATAGACAGGTGTAAGTAGTATGCTGAATAACAAAATCACAACAAGCTAGGATTTGTATTCTCTCTACCAGCTCTCAGATGTCCTCTAATCTGCAGCCCTCCAGTCAATATTAAGGAAATATTTCTCCAATGTCTTAAAATGACAGCTTTGTTTCTACAACCTTTAAAGATAAACCTACTTAAAGTTTATTTATTTGGCCAATGTCAAGGGCAAGAGGACAAACTAGTAGTGACTAGTAGTGGAGTATATGGAGTCACACATAGGCTACAGCCTTAGACCTACAGGGCAAAGTTTTGCCTTTTAGCCTATTCACTTCCCTCTGACCGACATAGGGAGTGGAGTGCCACAGGGCGAGAGGTCGACAGGGATTGGCTCTAGTACCTCTATAGACTACGACTGAAGACTATAATACCCATGATTCATAGGTCAGTGTCCTCTCTGAGCCCGGTCAAGCCACTGGGGTCGGGGATAGGAGCTTTAAACTGTGGCGGGTCGCCCTGGGGTCAAACTGGAACTGCATTGTGATTACAAAGAGGTCCACACACACACACACACACACAAATCTACATCGCTATCTGTCCCACTACCTCTGCTCCCTTCCCTCATCCTGTCTAGTCGACCGACCCCCTCTTTTTTTCCCAGCCTGTATTTCCCAAAGGGAATGATTGACAGTCACACCCTTAACACTGACACGCTGACAGCTACAGCTCAGCTTCTTCAATATATGGGCCGAGGTGTGTGTGTATGTTTGTGTTTTTGTGTGTGGCGTTGCTGGTGGGGTTATGGTCAAGGAGGGTCACGCTGTGCTGTGACTGACATTGCTGAAAGATGCCTGATATATACTTGGGCCTGCTGTTGCAGCGTGTGGGGGTGCCTTTGTGTGAGTTGGTGTGTGTGTATGTGTGTGTTTTTGTAAAGGAAAGGGAAAAGGAGGGAGAGGAGGCATCTGAGAGGTGCAAGCGCTCAGTTTCAGGTACCAACAGTATATTATAATGGTATACTAATATACTGTAATTTCAGCGGTTATTTCAAGCTCCTCATTATCTTTTAGCTTTCTTGCACTGAAACACGAGCCTCATTCATTATTTCTTCTTCCTTCATCCCACTGGAGTAGATAAAGAGTAAAATTGTTCACGTTCCTCACAAGGAAATCTTATTTTATCTGTCACCAGTAGTTACTCTTCTATCCTGTTTGTCGCAGACCCCTTTCTTTATCTTTCCCTCCTAACAAGCCATCCTTTTATCTCATCACCCTCGCCTGCTCTTGTTCCCCCTCATCCTATAGTCTATTAAGTCCCACTATTAATTTGTGCGTGCGTGCTCGTATGTGTGTCTGCATGTGTGCCTGTCAGGAGAGAGTTCATTTGAATTTCCCTTCAATCACTTCCTATTACCCAGGTGATAAATCAGCAGGGCTGACGGAGCCCCCACCTGTCCATACTGCCCTGGGTCCAAATGCCCACCCCAGCACCAACCAGTCTGGCTACACAGGATATAGAAAGAAAAAGCCAGTCTTTGTCATTCTCTCTCTCTTTGTCCAAAAAGCATAAAAAGACATAGAGAGGTCAAAGGTGAAAGATGGAGATGGTTTAACTGATCAAAAGACTCATAATGCACACTAGTACTGCTTATATTTGCCCTGCAAACAGATGGTAAAAGGCTCATGTTATTCTAAATGTTTCTATATACAACACATCCCATGAAAAGACTGAACTAAATATATGAGTAAGTTTCTCAATACTTTCCTACTTTCCAAGCTTTTCTACAGCTCTTAGCCCCAAAGCTCTTCATTCCTACAAAAAAAGTGTAAATCATTAAAAAACTATTTCTCAAATACTTTTATTGTCAAAAAATCCCTCAAACCCTAAAACAGCAGGGCACTGTAACTGTTAACAAAAACTACTCAAACAGTAGCAAATCGTGCATTTGTTTGGAGATTATTTTCAGCTGCAGATGAATACACATTTTGTACTCTAGTAAGTATTTACAACAGCATTACTGTGTGTGTGGGATTGACTCAAAATACACCTCAACACCCACGCTCATTTAAATGCTGCAACTTGCAGTTTATTGTTGTGTTTTAATAGTATTGAAGAACAATGAATGAGCTAATCAAAGTACACTAATAAAGCATCAAAGTTTTCTGACAGACAGTTATGGGTGATTATTACAAATGTGACCGCTGGACCATTTGTGCAAAGTACAGACTGAACAGATGTTAGCTGTAAGCTAGCTAGCAGCAAACACACACATGATGTGTATGGAAGTGTGTCTATGTGTGTTTGTGTTCAGCGCAGCCTCCAGCATCTTTGCCTCAATTCACACTGAATCTGGGAATTTGTATTTATTCCAATTTACTTTATATGCAATTGCTTCATATTCTGCGATAACACACAGTCACTGACAAAACTTGTTAGTAGGATCACATTATTATTGGGTTTGGTTTTATCGTGAGATATTCAGAGAAAACATCATTTCGGTACTGTGATGTGATCACTACTCTGTCCGCAGGCATTAACCACTAATACAATAATATTTCATTTCAAAATTTAAATCAATAAATCATTCATAGAATAGAAATGTTCGGCTGATTTTTTAAATTCATAATTTATGAACTTTTACAGCCTCTCCCCAGAGTTGAGGTCTATCTGGCACGTCAAGAAATGAATATCCTCCCCACTGCTGCCACGCTCAGTTTGAGCGGAGATGAATTCCTTCCACAATCCCTGTCTCAGTTTGTGGGCCTCTGAGGGAATTGTATTTGTTTATAGTCAAGCCTTTTTTCCATCAGGAGTACACAAGACAATGTGCAGAGAGGGAGAGAGAGAAATGGAGAAATCGGGAGCTATTTGGGGAATGGAGAAAAAGGGAAATACTATTATGCAAATGGTGCGAGCCAACAGGGCCAGATCTGTGAGTATGTATGTGTGTGTGTGTGTGTGTGTGTGTGTGTGTGTGTGTGTGTGTGTGTGTGTCAGAGGGCCGATTAGGGCTCATCTGTTATTGATGTGAAATTTGGACCAAACCATTACCTTCCCAGATCTGAGTCAGTAGACCAACCTGCTGTGTGCAAGTGAGGGAATGAGTGAGAGAGAGAAAACAGTACATTTAACATTACAGCAATTTTTAAGGGCGATTAAGATATTAAGTAATTTTCCTTCCTGGTATGCATTTTTTGTGTCCATTCAGAAGTCTACATATTTAATGTTTTTAAAATCCTGTTCATTTTCCATATGGATTTCAGGCCACAAGAGTTACCAAAATGCTAATCAATCACAAAATCACACCCACTCCTGGCCTCTACGCAGAACTAATATGTTGCTAATTGACTTATTACAGTAGGAAATTATTGCTACTTATTTTCTGTCTTATCAAACCAATCACAATTCAGCATTAATAAAAACAAGAAGAACAAGGTGCTTATCAAATGCGAAAACACTACATAGTGGTTTATGTTACTATGGAGAAGGACAATCATTCCAGTGTTTTTGCAGGAAAAGCTGAGCCATGTTCAGCTCTTATTCAACAAATGCACTGTATTTTCTTACGCAATGTTAATGTTGTTAGTGTCGTTAATGTCATTAAAAACATGGCCTCATACTTTCAGAGCGTTGCAGAAGCACCATGCATTCTTTGTTTCTTTCCACACTATTTCCTCTCTTCCATGCATTTATTCAGCAGCTCCCATCTTTCCTCATGTTGTCCATGCCTTCATTTCTCTCTCTCATGTCTCGTGTCGTGTATCTCACTGCTCCTTTATAACTACCTCTTTCATGACTTCCTGCCTCGGGTCCAGGTCCCGCTGCCACCTTTTCTGTTTAACCCCTTATCCTGCCCCGTGCATCTCCCCAACCACCCCCCCAAACCGAAGCCCCTCCACAGCCTGGCAGCTGCGTCCCCCCTCTTTGATGAGGGCTGATGGCGCTGTATGAGCGGTGGAATTGACAACATTTACGGGGCCGAATGAGAATGATCCATCTTCCTTAGCAGGCCTGTCACCCCACTGGCCAAACTTCATCATGGCCAATTACCACGGCAGACCCCTTCTTCTCTGCCCCTGCTGCTGCCTGGCCCCCATCTACATGGATACATGGACACATTAGACACCATTATAATAAGACAGAGAGCGGCCAAGAGAGGGAGGAGAGGGGGTGCAAGCATAGCGTGTATGATTGGGTGAAAAAAAACTACAGGTGTGATGTGTGTAAGGGGAGAGAAAGGGGGGCGTTAAGAGAGAAAAGAGGGCTTAAAAATGTGTCTAAAGTGCAAAGAGAGAGAGAGAGAAAGAGAGAGATGTGTGTGTGTATGTGTGTGTGTAGTGTACTGGGTAAGCTCTTATTTGGCAGGTCACAGTCCAGTGGTTGTGTTGTGTGTTGACGAGCACAGGGGTGTTTAAGAGGTCAGTGAGCACAAACACACGCCTACACTTATGCCTCAACACACACATACGCACACAGATGCAGAGGTATTAAAAGGGTCAGTGCAAAACTCTCACCTCATCACCTAAAGGAAATTCTGAATGCTGTCATTAGTGTACACACACACACACACACACACACAAACAGGTCAGCAGCTACACAGAGGAGAGGATCCACTTCATGCAGAAAGGTGAGACATTTTATCAGCTTAGTTTGTGCGCAAGTAAGTCGTAGCCATTGTAGAAGCACATTACATTTACTTTTGTTGATATTTTTGTCCCAAGTGACTTACATTTCTTTGCATACTCGAGCACAGAACCACCAACTTTGAAGTGAATGACCAACCAGCTCTACCAACCAAGCTACAACATGTATGTTTTTATTTAGTTGGCTGGACAGTCAAATGCTTTTTAACCCTGTGAAAATCACAAAAACATCGATGGTATGGTAACTATTACAAATAAGAAGCTATTAACCTTATTAATAGTTCTTGTATAGGCCGTAACAGCAACAGACTGTAAATGGTGATGCATTTACTTACTGCTGTACATACTGAAGTGCAATTGAATGGAGAGATGATCACCCAGCAAAAAGTGAACAAACTACACTGACGAATGAATCTTTGAGCTAAACTGAACAAAACTATTCAAATGAGCAAAGCGATTTGTAATTTACGCTTCAGTATTTGTCTTCACAGCTGACTTTGTTACTTTCATTGACTCCTTTTTTCTTGTTTCTAAAGACAGTTGCTGCTGATCCAAGATTTTCTGTGTTGTTTTTCTTCTCTTCCTAACTGCATTTGTGCAGAAATTTAGAGGATTCAATTCCTGAGGTCTGTAGCATTTTACAGCTTCTTTCTGTCATTCTTTACGCACAGATGTATAAATGCAGAAAAATACACAAGAGCATATAAACACAAAACACACACACACACACAAATATAAATAGTCATTTACCCTTCATGAGTGTAGGGGCCCTGAGAATCAGTGGTTAATCTATATATAGTCGGTCATCAGCGTCAATGCCATCACTCTAAATCACCACACACACACACACACACACACACACAGATCTGGCAGAGAGATGAGAATGGATGGGTCATGGCTCAGTGTTAGGGTCAGACACAGGTGAGGGGACAGTTTCCATTATCCATCTATGTGTCTGCATTGTGGAGAGTGAGAGTGAGTGAGAGCGAGAGGAGATGCTTACACAGTTGTTACAGAGGTTGCTTCAAAATGATGCCTACATGATCTTGGTTGATCTAAAGGTCGTGATGTATACTGTGGACAAGAGATGTTTTATTCATTTATTTTGCATGTGAAATTTCTCTAATTTGTGGATTAATAGTTGTTTATGCACACATGAAATTGGAGGAGGTTTGGTTTTGTAATTTGCAACGAACAGGATGACTAAATTTTTTATTTAAAACCCTCCATTAACAATTTCTACAAAATAGTCTTAATTTACCTTCTACAAAAGTTTGGCAGTTCATTAGATTAAATAGAATTTCTTTAAGATATTTGCTTCCATAAGTAAATAATTTCATCATGGTTGCACGATTAATTAAATTATCCATCCATTCATTATCTATACCTGCTTATCCTGACACACAGGGTCACAGGGGGTGCTGGAGCCTATCTCAGCTGTCATTGGGCGAGAGGCAGGGGTACACCCTGGACTGGACACCAGTCAGTCACAGGGTAATTAAATGATAAATCATTTGGTTAAAAAAAACATGAATATTTGGAAAAAGATAAATTCATACATATTCATACAAATATTGTAACATTTTACATAATTTACACTTACATTGACACTTTTCATTTAACTTTAGTCTTACTTTTTAAAAGAGTCTCAAGAGAGTTTGCACAAAGAAGAAAAAGCCATACAACTAGACAACAACCATATATTGTTTTGTCACTTCAGTCTCCTCTTCTCTGTGTTTGTAGTGTGTGTGTGTGTGTGTGTGTGTGTGTGTGTTAAGAGCACTGGGAGGCTGTGCGTGTACGTGTGTTGAGATGATCACGGCTCTTATTGTTGTTGGTATCTGGGGAGACAAGAGGCTTTGTGTTAGCCATGGTCTATGCGATGCCACTGTGTGTGTGTACAATGTGTATGATGTGTGTGTGTGTGTGTGTGTGTGAGAGAGAGAGAGAGAGAGAGAGGTGAAGAGAAAGAGCAAGCTGATCCTGTGGTTATAGACTGTTGGACTTGGTTGTACAGTAAATCCCTGTCTTTGTAAACAGATCAATAAACCCTCAGCTGTAGGTGTTATTCTGTGTGTGTGTGTGTGTGTGTGTGTGTGTGTGTGTGTGTGCAAGTGTGTTTGAGCTCATACTAAAGCTTCATTGCTCTTTGCTATGAGAAAGGGGCCGCATGTTGGAAATGTAGCAGGATGTAACAAACAGATTGATCACAGCTGTAAGCAACATCCAGCACAAAAGTATATTCATGTTGTATCTAACAGGAAATGTCATGATTTGTTCTCTTGTTCTCTTTTATTCTCTCTCCGCCTCCTGCCTTTGCCCAGACGTCGGACTATTCAGCCATGGCCTCACTAGCTGGTGGACTGGACGAGATGAAGAACAGTTTGGCCAATCCTGGTAGCGGGGCGGAGTTAGGGGCCAGCGTGTCTGGTCCTCAGTCCTATTCACTAGTTCCAGGTAAGAGAGACATTCAATCTAGTAACTGCACTCCTGCTCTGAAACAGACTTTTTATTACCTGATTAAAAACGAAGGACATTCAATTGCTACCCTCCTAAATGGACACGCAATGAAGTGATGATAAGATGCAAGTTTAGAGGTAGGAAGGGAAAAACTGTGTGATCGCAGCTAATTTCATATTACTATATGCAGGCGACAAAAACTCAAATCAAACCTACAGTACACAGGTCTGACCTCAGTATTACACATAAAAATACAGTACAGTAATTCATATTCCAAACACAGTAAGCCAAAAGCCTTTTAATGCCACCTCAGCATTGACGGAAGCTACATGGATTCTAAGTGATCCTGTTTAAAGAGCTCAGTGCTTTGGATCTCCGGAGAGGTGAGAAGCCCCGAGGAAAGGTGGAAAAGAAAGGTGGAAGGATTGAGGGAAAGCGTCTCCATTTAGGGGTGCTGGGAAAGGCAGCGGTTAATTAAGAGTAGACCAGGGAGCACTTGGACAAGGCTTCGACGTTCCCATCTGTAATGAGGGGAATCATAGAGCTGGGAATTTGGGATATCTGGGAAAGGGCTCTTTTTTTTGGCCTTTAAATCCACTGAGGAATATTACCTGCTTGAGCCAGGAAGAGAGAGACAGAGAGACAGAGAAAAAGAGAGAGAGATAACATTTCCATTTCTGCTTATGCATGCAAACACGCACATTCATATTCACGCACGCACCTTCTGAATATTATGCATGCATTTCCTTGCCTGTCTTTTTCCCTCAGAATAGAGCTCCCTCTAGGGGATCAGACGTTGGTGTGTTTGATGCAATGTTATTGCTTCCTTCAAGTGTTGCTACTCTGGACACACGCTGTAGAGCAACATTTACACATTCAATCTTCCTTTCTGAGGCCTTTCCAAATCTGCAGGGCATTTTCCTTTCCCCCCGAACTCGTCCTAGTCTACTCGAGTGCAAAGGGACAAACGCGCCCTCGATCCCCTCCGGGTTTGACATATGTTGCTCTGATGGTGGTTTGATGTGGAGGAGGTAGATAGGGAGAGAGCAAAAGAGAAAGAGAGACGGAGGATGTGTGTTCATCTGTAGCTGCAAGTGAGCACGGAGGAGACTTGTACTTGTTCGTTGACCTCTACGGCAAAGCTGTGGAGAACAGATACATCAACACAACTGGCGTACATATGCACAAATACACTGCACGCACAGACACAGAAACACAAACACACAAACACACACACCTCAGAGGATCTGGCCCTGTCTGCCCCCTCTAAGTTGGGCTGTAGAGAGTCCATCTCTCCTCTCTTCCTCCCTCTACTCCCTCTCCTCCTTGCCCTGTGCACTGACCCTGAGCGGATGAGTAGCCCGTCTGCACTAATGCCTCGCTGTCGCGTCAAACACCGAGAAAAACTTTACTACACTGAGACAGGAGAGAGGAGGCGGAGAGGGACAGAGGAGGCTGGAATGGAGAGGGGATCTGTGGGAGAGAAACACAAGCAGGGAGGGAAGTAAGGAGGCAAATATTAAGTGAAAAGGGCAGAAATATGAGAGGATGAGATGTTGGAGCCTCGGTTGATTAGTAACACGCATTAGTAACACATGTTCTGTTCCCCGTCCCTGATTTTTATTTCCAGTTCCACACGGACACAAGAATAAAAAAAAAAAACAAAACAAAACACAATTATTAAGCCAATAGTCATTTTTAACTCATAAACAAATTTTTAGGTAAGGATCCCCTAAATTTGATTTTTAGCCACACTATGGTCCAGACTGTAATAAATCAATTTTGTACAGGTCCCAAGAGAACGTATCCTCATGTTTTTGGTGATCCTCTGGCTCTTCCTGTAGTGCCAACATGAAGCTGATATTTTTTATTTTGAGTGAAATGTTTCAACAGTTTTTGGATGGAAATTCCCCCACAAGACGACTTGTAGTAACTCTTCATCAAGCCCCAAAAATGGAATTTTCTGCTCTGCAAGTCTTTCTTTGGTTATTAGCTAACATATTCACCAATTCACTATATTTGCAATAAGCTAATATTGGCTTATGTCATATCAATACATAAAGTAATTTTATCATTTTATTGGGACACACAGATGTAGTTACTAGTGATTTTACATACAAAATAAATAAATGTATCAAATATGACACAATATTAACAATTTAACTACGTAGCAGTGGATGGAGTTGTTAAAATTGGCTCCACCTTAACTGACAGATTAAAATACTTTGTACATGTTAATTCTTCAATAATAGTTAAAAAATTATAAAAGTATATCCAAGTACTAATGTACTAAGATATCATTTTGAATGCAGGACTTTTGGAGTACATTGTGATATTACTCCCCCTAAGAAATCCTTCTTCCACAACTGTCATTGTCCTCCTCCACACTTCTGCTTTGTTTCCCTTGTTCTCTCTGTTTTGTTTCCCATCATTTTCCCTTCTTGTCTTTTATTTTCCCTTCTCTCTTTTCTATCTCCTCCTCCTTCTCCTCCTCCTCCTCCTCTCAGTTAGTTAGTGGTGGTTAAGTGGAGGGGAAGTGAATGGGATTGATGGTGTTAGCATCTGAGCTGTTTATGATGATGATAAATGTGTGTGTGCAGGGGGTGGAGGAGGAGAGTGTCGGTGTGTGTGTGTGAGAGAGAGAGAGATGGTGTGTGTGTGGTTATGTGTGTGTATTTATGATGATGATGAATGGAGGGCTCCTTCTCCACGCACTCCCAATGTCTACTGCGTGCAAACATAGAGAAATGATTTGGGCCGACACACTGTCATGTAGTCTAATGCAGTTATATATCCAATCCACCAAGTGACAGACAGAGGAAGGAGGGGGGAGATGGTGGTAACGAGAGAAGGGGGAGTTGGTAAATTAATAGATGTCAGCGGATGGAAAACAAGGAAGATAGAAACAAAAGAAAGAGGGACATCCTAAATGTGCTCCTGCATGAATTTTTCAGTGCAGATCCTGGATGAGAGGTTTCAAGGTGATATTTGTAGCATTTTAACAAATAGTGAAATTTTACTACATTCAGTACAAGAGCGAAATGTACATTTTTCATAGCATGAAGGTGTGTCTGATAAAATAAACAATGCCAGCGGTCTATTCAGATGTCAATGTTTGGCTCATTTTTAATGTTATCAATTATACCTGTGCTTTTCCTGCTTTAATTTCAGATTATCTGTGTTGAAATGTGACAATTGAGGAAGTTTTTCTTTTAATAAAATCAACCTAACCATTGTTTAAAATTCAATTTATGAGAGACACTGAGTTTTGGAGAGTCTGTTATGGACTCAACGGTCGTCATCTCCATATTTATGACAAAGTAGGCTACCAGTTAATTGGTAAAAAGATATACTAATGTTAAAGCTTGTTTTAGGGTTCATTTGCTGAACAAATGGTACAATTCTGTCAAAGCAGAACTTTAATCATAAAGGTCATATGCAAAACTCCTCTCTGTAAATGACACTTATTTGGCAAAAAATGTCAAAGAGTAAACACTGATTAAAGCTGCTGAAACATGAATATTATTTAGTTTATTATATTTTTATGACATAATCTCTTTGGGTTCTGAATTTCTTGGTTGTACACAAGACATTTGAAGACATCATGGTTCAATAAAATGCAATAAAGGATAAGAATTTCAAGGTTAATGTGAAAATAGCATGCAGGGCTAATAAAAAGGAAAGAACTAGGAGGTATAAATATGGTGATAATAAAAGACTTAAAAAGAGACTGATGATAATATTGATATTGATGTTGTCTGTGTGTGATTACAGGTCGAGACCTAGCAAGCACCACTCTGCCAGGCTATCCTCCTCATGTTCCTCCCACTGGACAGGGCAGCTACTCTACCCCCTCCCTCACTGGCATGGTACCTGGTGAGTACACACACACACGCAACATTCACTGACTCTGAGCAGTTTTAACCTACAAAAAGTACCGTCGTACTTGACTTTCCTTTACAGTAAGTCTGCCGCCTCTCATCATCTCAGCATATCTGTAACTGTAAATACATATCTGCTTGAATTTGAATCTGTTTGTGTGGAGTGTTTCCTGTGTGTGTGTCTGTATGTGTGTGTGTGTTTGTGTCTGCGTATCTTCAGGGGGTGTACTTAGCTTTGCCACTTCCTCTTTCTTGTCTGTCTACACTATGGCTGACAGTGCTCCCAGGGGGTGGCGCGTGTGTGTGTTTGTGTGCATCTATATGTGTGTGTGTGTGTGTTTTGTGCCTGCGCTGTGTGTGTGTCTCTCTGTGTATCATTAGAAACCAGCCACAGTAGCACAGCTGTCCCTCCTCAACATTAGTAATTTGTTTTTAATGAGAATCACCAGTGACCCACGACTAATTCATTCATTCCCTTCCACTCCGCCTTCTACGCCGCTTTTGTGTTTCAATCCTGGACCGCCATTCTTGTTCTCTCCCTCTCTTTCTCTCTTTCTTTCTCTCTCTCTCCTCTCTCTTCCTCTCTCTTCCTCTCTCTCTCTCACTCATTCTTGCAGCGGTGTCTATGGTCAGTCTGAAGTATGCTGTAGAGAAAGAAAGGCAGAAACAAAAAAGCAACAGCGATAGTGAAACAAAGTCAAAACAACGTTGTTTACAAGTTCTTGTCTCTGTGTATTCCCAATCATTCAGTCTGTGAGACACACACTGTGTGGGCACACACACTGACACACACACACACACACACACACACACCCTCTCAGTGGACATGTAGGAACAGCATGCGTCTAAAGATGGGTAACCCTGTCGCCCTGTCCCCCTGCACTCACCCCGTCCTGTCCTCAGGTTTGACAGCATATTTGTGTGTGTGTTTTGGTTGGTGTGTGTTTATGTGTGTGCTGGCATGTGATTGTTTTGCGTGCATGTGTGTGTGTTTGTTTTTGACACTGTGTGTGTGTATGCGACCTTGACACTGAGCTACACAAGGGAGACCCCTGAGCCTCCTCTTCCCTCCTTCCACCCCTCCGCTCCCCCGTCTCCTAAACAACCTGACACGTTGCCGTCACTACGTTGATGACAAGGGGAGGATGTTCGCACCCAGGGATGCCATGGAGACCGCATCCCGACCCCACCTGACAGACGCAGCTAAACATGCACACACATGGCATGCATGCACGCACACACACACACACACACACACACACACAAAAGGGTGGTGTGAGGAAAAAACTTTTAGGGTTGTACATCCAAATACACACACACACACACACACACACACACATAAACAGACTCTACATCTAAATTCTTCTCAGTCAATATTCGATGCTGCCTGAATCCACAAGCTGACTGGAATGAGTGGAGGAGATAATCTTCCAACTTTGCTTCTCCGGCTTCACTGTGTTTTATCTCAGCACTTCTCAGGCAAATTATCCTCCTTTTTGTCCGCTCTGTCTAATATCATACCTTCATTAAGCAAGCAACTCTCTTCTGCTGTTCTTCTTCTCTCTCTCTGCAGCAGGGGGGCTGACACTCAGAGGGGGTGTAGAGGAGCAGTGAGGCAGAACCGACAGAACGAGAGGGAGAGAGGAGGGATGTGGGGGTGGAGTGGGTGGGGAGGGGGCATCAGGGTCTGTGACTGTCAGCTATGGGAGAGGGATCCCCCGGGAGGAGTGAAGGTTCAGGAGAAAAAGAAAGAAAGAGCAAAAGAGTGGGGGGGAAAAAAAGAGAGAGCAAGTCGGCAGAGAGACGGGGAAAAAAAGAGGAGAGGAAATGGGGAAGAATGTTGTTTTGATGTGAAGGGTGACGGGCGGGCTGTGGTCAGGAGGGCCAGAGGACGAGAGAGAAAAATAAAAGAGAGAGGGGGTGAAGGGAAGAGTGGGAGGGGAAGACAAGAGGAAGAGTAGACCCCAGACAGTAAGTAGTAAATGAGGGAGAAAAGCTAGCTATCATCCACTGTATGGGAGGACCACTACAGATCTCGAGTTCTCAACTAGTCTGCAAACCATTCTGCCAGAAATAAACGGCAGGTTAAAGCTTCACTGTGAGCCAAAGAAATCTGAACAAGCCCTCCAAACTAAATGTCATCATTTATCAATGCATTTAAAAACAACAGCCACCACTGTGGGATTAGGTCACAAATATTACCTTTACAAAAACATTTACATTTGATATGAAACAAGAGATGAAGAGTAGTCACATGCCGGCTTTGGCTTTGGCCCCCATAAGAGGTTTTGTGACACTGTAACATCCCGATAACCCAGATAACCAACATTTCAACAAACAATTTATACTGATGAGAACAGCTAGGGTGCCTTTACATGCACGCTTGTGTCCCAGATATGATTCAGTCTTTGCTGTGGTCCAGTTTTGTTCTGGTGATCTTGAGAGCATTCAGTTTTTAGCTTTTAATGAGATGCAGCAACTAACATTTCAGAACAAACATGCTGTTTTGTCCAAACACTGCTGCGCCTTATTAAAAGCTTTAACTTCTGCATAGCTATTAGCTCCATCCTTGTTCAGGTAGCCAGGAGTACTTTTATCCTTATTACGTACCTTAGCCAGGTGTCTTAATGCTGTTTGCAAAGTGCGTCAAGAGCTTGATTTACTCATTAATTAGTCAATGAACTAAAATATATGACAGTGTATCTGAGGACGAAGCTAAATCTGACACAGTTCAGCAGAGTTTAGTCCATCAGAAACTAAACTGGCTCCTTCATTAACTGTTGGGGTAACTCAGTGGGGACAGAAATGACAGACTGTTGTTTATAGAAGAGTCAAACATGCCAATACGAACAGAAACAAATCAAATACCAGATTTTTCATATTGTGATCAGGATGTGACGGCTGGTGGCTCAAAGGGTTAAAAGCTCAGTAAAACTCAAAAAGGCTGAGCATCCTTTTTCTCAAGGACAAAGTAACAGAAACAGGATCATCCTCTCTCTTCTTTGATCTTTCTAAACATGCTCTCTTGTTTTTTGTGTTTTCTTTCAGGGGGAGATTTTTCCGGAAGCCCATATTCCCATCCCCAGTATTCCACGTACAATGAATCATGGAGATTTCCCAATCCCAGCTTATTAGGTAGGTGTGTCCCATATCTCAGTTCTGCTGACCAGAAATGGATCAATAATTGTATCAATGAATTTCATTTCATTTCACCTACCACCCCAGTTCCAGGCTCTCTAATACACTCTTGTAATATGCTGTATCTTTCATGCTCCACTATTCATTTTTTCATTACATTTCTTTCTTTCTGCATTGTGTCATACAGTACAATACATCATAGATATACTAATGGTTCTGTGCGAGGTTTTTTTTTAAAAGACTGGCAATTTAGGTTGTGAATGGATTTGAAGAAAGGGGGAAAAGAGAGAGAGAGGACGACACAGGAAGAAAGAGATTAACAGGCATTTATCTGCATATCATCACTGTGGCATTCTGGGATTTGTGGGATGTCACCCCGATCACTTAGTTTTCATTTTTCATGCAGTCACCCTGACAATGGATCAGACCGAACCAAACCGTAACCAGCACAATTACAACCAGCAGGCAATATTAGATTAGCTTATAGCCTATGAATTAATTCTCAGTCTCAAAAACATGTTCTCAGACAACCTGGAGACAAAAGAATCCAGTACCTGTACTCATTTGGCGCTGGATTTGGGCGATATAACAATATATACCATCAGAGATTTATCCTGCACTACCTACCTCTGGACTTATAAGGCCATTGTGGATCAGTGAGCTGCTTTATGTGTTATTGGATTTTTTATGATTTTTTTTGCATCAATGTGATGAAACAAAAGCATTTTGATTTGGCAAAAACAAACAAAAAAAAAAAGACCTGGCTATTTCATCCATCCATAATTTCTCAATTTTCCAGAAAATTGATAATAACACCATGTCTAAAAAACTACATTTCCTGTTATTTTTTTCCCACATTGGCCACTTTTCTTCCAGCTAGAACTCTAAAACATCTTTCATAGCAGGACTCATCATATAGTCTCAAAACAACTAACGACATAATTCATTATTTACTACAATTTTAAGATGAAACAAGTAAAACAACTTTACTTTCCCAAAAGTCTTCACATCGCTGCATCAGTGTTAAAGAGGAAAAATTTACATCAAGCCAAAAACCAGTCAGTGTCAAAGTCATTGTCTGGGGAGCCATTTTAAGGGTCACGTTTAAAGGTGAAACGGTCAGAAGGCGGCAGTGTAAAGGTCAATAGGTGAGAAGGGTCAGTGCTGTGCTGACCTGTAGTGTAGCCCCCCACACTCTCCTCTCCTCATCTCTCGTCTCCCTCCTCCCCTGTCCCCAGTGTTTCAGCAGGATTATGGGTCTCTCCTGGGGACGGAAATCGGCTGCTCCTCCAGTCTCTTCACCAGCCAGGCAGGACAGATGCAAGGTAGGTGGAGAAAGACAAGAAAAAAGAAAGAAAGAGAGGAAACTAAATGCAACAGAAGACTTCTGTAAAGAGTGTGTGTGGCTGATTCAGGCGTACATACAGATGGAGGTGCAACGGTGAGGAGAGAAACGACGGGAGAAAGAGAAGATGGGGAAAAGAGGAAGAGACCGTGAGGGAACTTTAGTATGAGAACGGATGAGCGGCCACATAATATGAGGACAAGAGAGACTGAAAGGTTTAGGATTGATGGCAGGGGAACGGAGAGGAAAGGCAGGGAAGGATGAGAGTAGAGGTGACAAATGAAAGAATGGGGAGTTAAAAAAAAAGAAAGCAAGAGGCAAAAGGGGAAAGAGGGCGTCTGAAGTCTTGACTGAGACTAAATAGTTTGTCAGGCCGGCTTAATGCCTCACTTCCCCAAAGAGCCTCCTGAGATTACCTGGACTGTAGACAGACATAACCTGTCAACACACAGCTGAGCTGATTGATGAAAGTGACAGAGACAGGTGTGTGTGTGGGCGTGTGTGTGGAGGTGTTTTTCTTCGGTGTGTATTAAGGTGTGTGGGTGTAGATTTTTTTTATGTGTGTGTGTGTCTTTGGGGTTACAGTATTGAATTGACCTCTTCCCTGAGGAGAGAATAGACTCAAGGGATCAGCAGTAGTAGAGCTGTACTCAGTGTGTCAGCTTAGACTGTCACTTAGATAGTGTGTGTGTGTGCGTTTGTGTGTGTGTGTGAGAGAGAGAGAGAGAGAGAGAGAGAGAGAGAGGAGAGTTAAGGGGGGAGACGAAGAGAAGCGTGACAGAAAGTAGAGTTCATTTTATTGGTTGTACATGGCAAGGAGACTAATTTTTTCTGTCATTAGCTTCATCAGCTCATGTCATCTCATCCCTGCCTTTCACTGCTCACATTCAAAGTAAAATATAATCTTAACAGAAAATTGAAGTAGCTCATTCCACATTTACACTGCACTTCTGTAACCGCAGGTAGTTAAAGGATAATTCAGATTTATTACAACTTGGGTCTTATTTTTGTCATTTTAACCATCACTCCTAGCAGTAATAAAAAAACTGCACACGTCAAGTTAATTGCTCAGATCTGTGACAGCGACAACATTGTGACAGAAGACCTGCTGAGGGAAGAATCACAAAACAGATTTTAAACAAATCTCCATACTGGCCAAATTTATTTGGAGGAGAAAGTACTCGCTGCAGTTGTGGAAGCACACTGTTTCCCTGCGTAACGTATTGCTTCAAGGTAGTGTATGCACATCCCAACATATGAAGAGCTCAGGCAAAAGAAAAAAAACACATTCTGAATAGATGCTCTAAAAAAGATGATTTATTAAGTTACAGGTAATCTTATGAGAGATTATTACCGATGTTGCTGGTGTGCTCACCTTTGGACCACAACAAAATAGTGGTTTAAAGTCTCTTTGGAGCATATTAGCATAACTAATTTATGTATCTTTTTCCAGCCCTCCACTTTACTGTTTTGCCTCACTCTCACCACCTCATTTCCAGACACAGAAGACAGCTGTTTTCAGCAAAAACCTCACATAAACCTACTATACATTACCCGTTAAGCAGAAAATGGTCCGAAACTAGCTGGTGAACATTCAGCAACTAAAGAGATAGTTTGTGAAAAACAAAAGAGAGTTAAATTTGCATTCATTAGGTGGCCAGAAATACAATTCCATAAGAATATGAATGTTACTCCATATCTGCTAGATTTGTAGATGATGGCCAAACGTGTACACAACACATTAACCACATCACTTTTATGAGATGTACTCTCTAATGAGCAGGATGATATCATAACCAAAAACAAGAACCAAGTTGTGGATTCATCTCTGAAAAAAAAAAGAAGAAAGAATTAAATAAAACATTTCTTCCCAGGGTCACCGTACTACTACAGTGCGACATCACGGGGGGCGGGCCCTGCTGCCACTGCAACAGCCTCCGCCTACGACCGCCACTGACCCCTCCTACTAAGAGAAGAGGAGAAGGAGACGAGGGAGGGAGGGAGGGACGGATAGCACCAGCACCGCTTAGTACAAACCTACGAATGGACAACAACGAGGATGAAGATTTCAAATTTTTGACGTCAGTGAAGTTTGAATTTTCTTTGATTGACACTTAAGCCAACAAATGCACTGCTGGGCTGCAACATGGATGAAACTGTATGGGTATTATATAATTATGAGGACAAAGGCATGGCAGTGTCAATAACTGACAGATACTGATCATAAGATTTTGTAGATTTGAACTCTCCCATGATATGTCAAGGCTTGGTATCCCTGTCTTGTTTTTCTGCTATGGACTGTGTGTGATTAAAACTGTATTGTGATCTTCTGGGTAAAATGTTGCATTTTTCAGGTTGGGAATATTTTGGATGAAATTATTTTAGCTGATTAGAGCGAAATCACTGTCTCAGACAGTCTTTTTTTAATGCCCCGACACCAAACAATCGATTTTCTATGCCATGCTACAGTGAAGTAAAGACAATCCAATCTCATAACTTTAAATGACCAAAATAATCCACATTGTTATCATTCTTGTCTCCCTATGCTATATATCCGACAAATTTACCCAGAGATCACAGTGCTTCATAAATGGGATACCACACTTTTTTATGGGAGGGTTCAGTTTCACAATTGACCGTTTGCTGGGCCCCACCCCTGTTAGTTACTGTTGCTATGCCTGGTGGAAGTGGAGGCGAAGTTAATATGGATGTTAATGCTGAGGTGAAAGCAGCCACACCTAAACAAAAGCCTATAGTGATTTTATGGTTCATTAAAGATCAAGTTTAAATCCAGGTTTGATGAACGTGAACCACAACATCTGTTCACTATCAGTATAATATTGGGCTCATTAATTATTAACAGCCTAATTGTTTACTTTTTATTTCTAAGAATCAGTTTTTAGTCATATACGAGCCAAGAGACGATAGAATAACCTCATTAAGTCCAGCAGAATACAAATTCAACCTTAATGCATCTCAGATGATTTGTGCCATCCTTCCTTACATGTATCTGCCACGTGGAGAGGGGCAGACACATGCACAATGCACGTGCACAATGTCTCACATTGCACATCGCATTTGAAAAACAGACACAAAAGCCTTCGTAAATCTGGCCCATAGTTGAATCCATCAGTACACCTTTTCTCTTCTGTTATGGGTTAAAAAAAAAGGCTAGAATATGAGGCGCCACCCTGCAAACTCTTCAAACGTGTCTCCCTCTTCAAAAGTGTCACCCTCACTATAGCCCAATGCACACTGTCTCAGCATGAAATCCAAAGGTTGGTAGTTTTTGGTGACTAAGGTATGGGTTGGATAATTGCTGTTCGGGGGTTCAGGTTTAGCAAATGGTCAGTTGTAATTGTTGTAGCCAGAAGCCATTGTGTTTCCCCAAGAAGGAAAACCTTCCATCCTGACCTCCACACTGGCATTCAGAGTGGTTTGAATGCCGCTGACTGACGGACAGGCCTTTCAGTAAAGCACAGCCTAAAAATCTGAGCCCTCTGCGTGTTCACGTCAGACCAAAATCAAATCCACCAGGGAGTGTCGTTGTGCAGGACGGTGCTATCCTGCCACCCCAGCCAAGATTTAGTCCTGATCAAGAGCTATTTATAATGGAGGAGACACAGAGTAATATATTAAGAAGCTTTTCTGCGCTGCACTCTGTGGTGAGAGTGAATGCCTGTAATGATTTATAATATGTGTCACGCTGTTGTGCTAGAATAGTGTTGATGATGATGATGATGATGCAGTGAAATATGAAATCTTACAAACTTTCAATGCGAAAAAAAAGAAGTCTTTGTTTATAAATATAATATCCGATTGCAATTTTCCTGTTTATAGTTTTTTGCCTGGTATCAGTCGACACAGGTGCCACTGAATAAGACACCATTTTTATCCGCTTCCGAAATATTAAAAAGAAGAACCGGGAAGCAGTAGCACCCTCTCTCTCTCTTTCTCTCTCTCTCACGTTCTCTTTCTATTTCTCTCTTTAAACTCCCCAAAGACTGGCCCCCCCTAGTGGATCGGCTGACTAACTACAAAAGCACAAAGAGACTCAATCATCATTCAAAAAGGCGCCATTTTACTTTTTTGACTTCCTTTCAGAACCATTAACTTCTTCTTCTTTCTAATCTTCTTCTATTTCTTCTTCTTTTCCTTCTTCTTCCGCTTTTGAGTGCTTGTCCTTGTGCTGTTTGACATCCTGAAATTGTTTCTATAAAAGCATTGCTTTCGTGAAAAGAACAAGTGAAACTGTTTGCTTTTCTTTTTTCCCTGTTCGTCTCCTACATGAGTTCTGCGCTGTGACAATGTATGACACCAGGGTTGAGGCCTTACCCATCGTGTGCAAACCGAGTAGGACGGATTTGCCCTTGCGCGCTGATCTGAAATCAGTGTGTGTTCCCACGATGTTGATCTCGTGAGAGGGCAACGTCTTCCTGAACCTGCACGTCGCTTCCTGTCTCCTGTCTCACTTCTGTCCATACAAGATTTGTACAGTAATCAGTGAACGAGAAGAGAAGTCACAATGTCAATAGCAATTTCAATTATTCACATTCGAATTTAGATTTTAGCGACAAAGCTTTCCTTACGATAAAAAAAAAACAAAAAAAAAAACTAAGAGGTGCGTGGTGTTGTTTTAGCCATCGTCTGCAAGTGATTACATATCTTCTGTTTGTTTGTTTGTTTCAGGTACTTGCGGCTGAACGTAGCGCTTCACTGCTACTGTGTAGTTTTACTAGCCAACAGATTTGAGGTACCAAATCTGCAGCGTGAGACATAAAATATAGCTATATAAACATATACCTATAAACACTGAGCGAAGCTGTTAGTTTCTCAATCTTTGTTGTTTCTGGATTTTGAAATAGTGATAGAATGGAGCCTTTTACATTTGTAGACCTTAAAAGTTGTGTGTGCACAACTCTAAAGAAGATTCTAATGACGGCTTGCCCGCTGTGCTGCCCAGCGTGCGCCGCAGCAGGAGCCTTTCCTTATTTCTGTCTTTCTCTCTTGATCTTTCTGAGGCATTATTGAACCTGAACCACACCAGCTGAAAACAAGGACAGTGCCTTTAGTTTTATATGTCACCCCCCCCTCCCCCCCGCCAACTGACAAAGCATCACTAAAACAAGATTCAGCGTCCCTCCTTGCTACTCCTTAAACAAAACTCTGCCTATCTGCCTATGCGAACACAGGGTTGTAGCTTATATAAAGCCTTCCACAAACAAGCAGCAGTCAGTAATTTCAATCCTAACTTCAGATGATAATTTACATTCTGTGACATTGCAGCTCTGGTAACAGGAACTAGCCCTGATCAAACACCACTCATCCCAGTTTTTCACTGATATATCCTGGAACATTTCTGTCACATATTCACTCATAAAATTTGTAACAGGGATAATGTTGAAAATGTATCGAATGGAAAATCCTTCTGTCCATCTACAGGCGGCTGGAAAGTTATTAAAATAAAAAAAAGAAAATATAGGCCAAGAAAGGTCTATCTCATTTAAGCGAGTATAAGGTGTTAGGTGGTGCAGGACTCCTTTCCTGGATCATGGATCAGCACAAAATTTAGTTTAGCTTAGTTTTCCCCATGGTTTTTTTCTTGTGCTAACATGAGGTTGATGTGTGGTTTTGAGTGAAATGTGTAAACACCTGCTGGGTGGATGATCACAAAACTTTGTGCAAACGTTCACGACCTGATCAGGATAAATTGTAATTACTTTAGTTATCCATTGACTTTTCATCTAGTCATTGCCAGATCAAAATTTCAATTAGTCCGATTCTTTGGGTTAGGCTACACTATCGTAGTGAACATAACAAACATCATACCTGCTTATATCAGCGTGTCAGTTACTTCAGTGCAGTGAGTCACAGAGCTGCGAGCATGTCTGTTGACTTTTAGTCTTTTTGTTACTTCATAGCTGTCTAAAGATTTTCCACCATCCACTGAGTGTGTATTTTCAACATTCTTCCTAAACAGATTTTAAGAGCATATCTCTGGAAGAAATCTATGAATATAATACGTGATATACGGCCCTGGGTCAAGGATAGACAGGACCCACAGGCTTGTCAAGGAGTGAACACTGAAAAAAGGCACAAAATACACAAACAAAGCCAAGTAAGTAACAGACATAATACAAGTCTGTTCATTAATATTGCTTTTTTTTATTCACCCAGAGCGTCTTATAAATTAATTGCACCCTTTTACACACACACACACACACACACACACACACACACACAACATAATCTGCTGTAAACATGAAGAAATATTGATTGAAAGTCGTTCTCCTTGAGGAGGTGAATCCAGTTGTGCCTCCCGCGTCCGCTTGCGAGAAGCCGCAACAGCCAAACCTCCCCAATTCGACGCCCGGTGTAGCCAAGAAATCCAGTGATACATTAACAGGATTATTTGTTAACTATGCATCTCATAGTGACACAGCTTGCCTTGCCATTGCTTTGACCTAATTGGTTCACATGGGGAGAGAACGGGCTCTCATTGGCCCGCAGTCGTTTCCGATTGGCAGCCGTGACATTGACTACAGCGATGAGGGGGGACTGTCATTGTGGGTGGTACTGTAGGAAACACACCGGGCAGAGGCCACACACACACACACACACATAAATATAAGTACAGACACACACTCACTCCCTCCCTTTGTCCTTTGCGGAGTGGTGATCGCCCCTCCTCTCATGCCCCTGTGTTCCCCAGGGGAGGCCAAACCTGCTGTGCCATCAGAAGCTCATCCCGTCTTTTTTTCTCCCCCTCCCTCAGCCCTAATCTCATCATATCTCATGCACTTGTCTCCCCCCCCCCCTCCTCTCCTCCCCTCCTGTAGCACTGCCACACCACCAGGATTAGGAATATTAAAACTATTCTCTTTATTTCAGGCCTGTGACCTTCCTCAAAAAGCCCTCCCTCTTTCTTCAGACAGCCCTATTAATCCTTTTTTTCCTCTCCTTTTCTTACTTTCTCTCTGACTATTCAGACGTGATGCTCACTGTCCTGTCAGAAATTCTGCATAGGAATGAAGCAGGGTGTTTTGTGCCAAAGCGAGGTCATTTCAATGGCAATATTGCAGCCGGTATCTTTATTTGGCAAGAATAGTCTGCAAGATGGTATCACATATTCTGTTTTCTCTTCATGCATCTGTTGAGCAGTTAGAACACAAAGAATCACTAGTTTCAGATCAAACAAAGACGTCCCATTCCCAGCGTTGCTGCAGTTTACTGTCCATGAAAATGCAATTGCATCCTGAATTTTTTTTATCCCAGCTCCAAATCAAATAGGAAACTGAAATGAATGCAAATTAGTTTTTTTCTTTATTATGATTTCTCACCGAGTGTGCAGCGCCTGACTGTATCTCAATATGAATCCATGAAGATGGCTACTGCCTTTGTAAAACCTGAGGGGATTTCAGCATCACATCTTGACAGCAATTAGTGGCACAATCTGTTTCATGCTTGCTGATATAACTAGGCTCTGGACAGATCTCATACTGAAGTGTTACAATGTTCTGTACATCTTAATATTATTCATCTGTGGAAGAGGAGAAATACACAGGACTCAGCCTACAAAAATCTACTGTGCTTTTTAAGCAGATGTTTCAATCAAAAAAAAAAAAAAAGATGACATGATTTTTCACCTTACTGTGGCCTTTCGTGTAACAATCTGGAGTTTTCTTGTGTCCATGGCTTCCTATCTGGGGTGTTAAAGAGATATTTATATCTGTGATCTTTTCATATAAAAAAAACAAAAAATGAACAAACGAAAGACAGAAAGAAATACATCAGAATGCAAAGACAGATGTGAAGATGAAATTAGGTTTTAATGATTCAGCTTGCTCTATTCTTCAAAATCAAAACACGACAAAAAGAAAACATATCTGTAACATTCACCAAAGCCTGTGATGCCTGTTTTAAATGATAGATTCTTGTACAAAAAAACATATAAAATAGCAGAAAAGACTTACAGATACAAACACAAAATGAAGATAAGAAATGCCTTCAAATATTCTGGAGGGGAGGATTTAAAAAAAGTAAAAGAAATGCTTCTTTAAGAAAATGTGTATGTTTTTTATTCAATTTTCTAGTAGTTGCAAACAAAACTTGGTGTTTTTTCTCTTTGTGTGTTGTGTGTTGTCTTAATATTTGAATGTATTTTACTGCAGTGCGAATTTGCCAAAGATATCATATCACTTGATTTCTTTCCTTTCTTTTTTTGGTTTTGTTTTTTTGTTCCTGAATTGTGACCAATTTTGTTCAGAATACTGGAAATAAATGGTGAATTTGATATTATGCTTATTTTTCATATTTCTATATTGTTAATATTATTGTTGTTTTAATTCCTGGGTTTGGGTTTACTGTGAAATATTAAATTGCAGTCTGCTTGATGCATCTCTTCATACTCAGTCTGTGTACCTGTCCATCCGTCCACCTGAGTGACTGTTGTTGGTGAATTATTCCATTTATGTACCTGTAATGTGAAGCTAAGAAGTAATTATTTGTAAATATTTGCCATAATTTTATTGGTCCTTCAGAATAAAAAATAATTTTTTTGATGTTTGGAAGTGTTTTTCATGGACAGCCAAACAACACACACACATTTGCAAACACATACACTCAATGCTGGTCTAAAATGCTGGTCTTCAACATCCAGCGTCAGACTTTCAGAGTAGGGGGCTGTTTGTGTCTCGCTGTGATCCCACAGCACAGCTTTCATCCTGGGGACACAGATTTCATCTTGGGATGTCTGTCTGAAGTCGAGGGGGAGGGAGGAGGCCACTTAAACCCCCGCCACTCTGAGTGAATGGAGTGTCCCAGTGCTGCAGTCTTGGCTGCTGGCCGAGTCCAGGAGGGGGCAGAGGTGTGTGTGTGTGTGTGTGTGTGTGTGTGTGTGTGTGTGTGTGGAGAAAGGAGAGGGAGGAGGAGGAGGAAGAAGGGGGTGATAATAGGACACAAGCCGCGACATGGCGACAACACGCCACACACACAGAAAACAGCACAAACCCAGCTTGAGGGCTGTCCGCAGCTTGGGTGCCTGCCCAGGACACCAGAGTGTGCTTTTGTGTGTGTGTGTGTGTGTCCAAGCTCATTTTGGTTTCTTGCCAACTAAAGAACGCCCTGTAAGGTTGTGAAAGAATGCATCATATGGTAGAGTTTGAGGGAACGTTAATGATCACTGCTTCATTCCAGCAGTCAGAGCTTCACCTGATTCACCTGATAGGGGGCATTGAGGGAAAAAACAACTATGGACCCTTGGTGGACCATTTCACACATTTCCCCATCCCATTTATGTCCCCAGAGCCCCAGAAAATAACTAGTATTCTTGAATGTTGAAACATTTCCATTCCTTGGGTTTATAGTGTGAAATCATTTGTGACAATTTGGTTAAAAACTATTTTATTCAAAGGGGCACTGCCCTAATTTTACATGTCAAAGTCAATTTACTGGTCATGGTAGGAGCTTTGCCAAGTCTGAAAAAAAAAAAAACGGCATGTCCCCCCACCCATGACCACAGTTTTGTTTGGAGTTTGAAGAATGTGGGTGTTTAGTAAGATGCTACTAAGTTGCATAATGGGAATTGTAGGATTCAGTGTTTTTGGAGCTTGACTTGTACTGTGGACTAGAAGTTGCGCTTCAGCTTCAGTTTTGACCTTTTCTTTATTTTAATCTGTCCTTTACAATATCAGTGGAAATATGAAAGACATTAAAACTAGATGCTAACACGAGGGTCTGCAAGACGGGGCATGAAAATTTGGTAAAAAGCGGGCACCACATCAAGGCGCCTTTAATTTGCATGCCGCTTTTGTGGTGCAAATCAACAAAATGACCAAAAGCTCATTGCCGCACAGACAGTCTAGTGCTTTCAGGGTCATGAATTCAAACATTATCCCGCTGTACTTATGATGCATGTGAGAAAAACACAATTTGATAAGGTTTAACAATGCCCTACCATAGTTTAAAAAGCTGTACTTTGCTAGAAGATGACTCAAATGTGACTAAACATTCACTGTTAGTAACAGTGTTTACCTGAATGTTTACCCAACAGATGCAGAGCTGATGTAGGATCTGTCAGATAAATGTCTGCTTGAAAAATGAGGGTTTGACCGTGCTCATTTAGTTAGAAAGCAGTGCCACACCCTTTGCCCTCTTTACTCTCCTTCTATTGCTCCAGATTACATAACATGAGTCGGTACTGACATGTTCTACTCCACCCCCTCCCCTCTTCCTCCTCTGGCTTCCTATACAAGACCAGGAGACAGACAACAGTGGTACTTATGGAGGCCAAGAAGTCATGCAAATTAACGTCAGTCAGCATCAGTATTTTTTGGCCCTCCAGAGCCCCTGTAGGGAGAAGGTGCAGGGCCAACTGAGTATAATTGGGCCTCAGCTGATTAGTGAAGAGGGGCTCATACAGGAGAGAGAGAGAGGGATGAGAAGAAGAGATGCTGAGGAGATGTTAAGAGTGAGAGAGCAAGGCCTTTGAATCGAACAGGAGGAGAAGGAAGAGAGAAACTGACAAAACATAGAGAAGAAAAGGAGTGAGCTAATACATGCATTGCATACTCATGACGGCTGTTGCATTTGCATCCCTGCTCTCTCTGCCATCTCTTTCAACTCTGTACTGTTAATCTCCACAAGTGCATTTGTCTTGTATTCATCTGAGTTTTATAGAAACATGACTGAGGATGTGCAACAGGCATGTAAATGCCATGCATTATTTATTATTCATTCATTCATTCATCTTCTAATCTGCTTATCCTGAGCACACACAGGGTCGCAGGGCATTATTTATTATTTTGTATTAATTTATTATTTATAAGATTGTATTATAAGATTATATTGTATTATATTATTATTTATCCTATTTATAAGGATTGCTCTGGTTTATTACTTTCATGGATGTGACCATCATCCCTTATTAGTCATGATAACACTGTACTCACTAAGTTCATTGCTGAAATCTGAAAGCGTGACAAATTCACAAAAATAAATGATGATCAACCAAGTTTTAACAGCCACATCAGAGAAGAACAGTATTGGATGATTCTGCAACATCTCATATTAAGTGCAATAATAATGTTCAAAAATTCTTGTTTTATGTGATATCTGAGCATTGCAACTTCAATAACTTAAGGTTATGGTAAGTCAGGGCTTATAGCAAACAAATAACTCATAACTCATGTTAGGGACAGATTGTGGTCATGACTAAAAAGATGCATGTTGAATACATGTGATCCGGGTAGTTTTGGTTTAACATTGTGATTATGTGAGCACACTAAATGACTATACATGATGTATACATCCTGTCTATATCACCTACATTAGGTGCGCCTTCCTATAATGAACTGAACCATGGTCCAATTTGACCTAGATCGAGACCACTTCTTTTCATCAAACCAAAGTTTGACTTTTGGGTCCATAGCGTGGTTCAGGAGAGTTTCACAATGGTAACTTTGGTTGGGATTAAACTAAAAAGTCGTAAAATCTGGACCAAACAAGGTAGGTGTGAACAGGACTTTTTTTCGCCCACTACATCAAGGAGACACTGCTTCTTGTGCTGGCACTGAAAGTTGAGATTGCAGCTAAATCGAAGTTGCTTGTCCAATATGGATGGAAGTCCTAAAGACACTGGGTTTTAATCAGACAAAGGTCAAAACCAGGCAGGCAAACAAAAAGTTAAGCCAGTTAATCAAAGTCAAGGGAAATTAGGCATGGACTCAGGAACTATCAGGTAAATGGGGAGCAAGAATGCTGGAATACTTTGCTTAATGCAGAAGACACTCAACATACTGTATATGCTACTGAGGTAATTAGCGGGAACAGGGAGCAGGTGAATAAGCTGGTGGTGTAGACTAGGTGGATAAACTGGCAGGAAAGGGGTTAAAGGAGAGGAGGGGGGCAGGAAGGAAGGAAGTCTTTTAATTGCATCCACATTTTCCTCACTTGTGTCCTTTCCTTGTGTTTTAGTCTCTCCAGTCAAAAATGCACAGAGAGATGAAAGGATGTTTTAAGAGAAATTAGATATCCTTTCCTATGAAGCATCACGTGAAGCAATGTTCATTTCAGATGACGGCAGCAGCTGATCACAGCTGGATCAGCTGTCAGTCGGCTTTAACAGCTGCAAAGACTTTTGATGCCGTTTGTGTCTGCACACAGGTGCACTCTATTAAATCTTATAAAGCCACACAGTTATCAGTGGCAGAGCAGCAGTGATAATTGATTAGGCTAAATGTTTTAGGGAAAATTGAAATGATTTAACTCATATCAAAGCCGAGACTCAGGAATGATCAACCTCACATGTGACTCAATGGAAATGAGGACAAATGATGTAAAAAATATTTCTTGCTCACACACAAACTCTCCTATTCATTCTGACTTAAATTGTAATGAAAGTAAATGAGGTAAATAACTGATCATGAAAAGAGAAATCTCTAATAAATTAAGAGAGTTGTTTGCAGTGTTTTTGTTGTTCAGAACTACAATAAACTCAGGTTTTAAACTAGATGGTGAATCAGAAAACAAATTAAAAAAGAGTGATACATTTGAGTTTAATCTGTTATCCGTCTTCACTCCAGTATGAAACTCCAGCGATGTTGTGTCGTATCAGATCAGTCCGATCAGCTGCAGCCTCCTGTCAATAACTGGCATCCTGTAAGGAGGCACGTCAGCTGGTAAAAAAATCCCGTGAAGGCTTCTCCCATGTATCCTCGCTCATGAGTCCTCAGAGATAACCTCTTCGCTCCTCTGAGCAGAAATAAGAGCTTTGGGACGGTCTTCAACATGGCAGACCTGAAGGACTGCCATGGAGGAGTGAGACAACATCAAATAAGAGATTTGACATGTACTCCATGAGTCTGAAGTCACAAGACAGCTTGTGACAAGGTAAAACAAGACTGAATTAATAAATGATCAGGAAGGATTTGCGACCATTCCGAACCAGGGGGGTCAAAATAATTTTTATTCACTACCTTTTGCTTGTAAATAACAAGATCTTAAAGGGTCAAATTCTATCATAACCTTTAATCATTTGGTTTTATTACCGTGCAACTCAAGCAAATCTTTTGAAAATTTCACAGGGTTCACAGCTGGTCTGACTGTTGGCTCATCAAATGAAGAGAAACTCTCTGACAGACTCAGGGTGAAAAAAAAATCCAGTTTGACCTTATCGCAGAAGACATTCGGACCTCACAGAATGAGCCTTTACATGCCTCTCATTGCCCTTTACAGCAGCGTCCATGTTCACACACACACACACATACACCCTGAAGTCCCAGAGATGGTAATAACACAGTGACAGAGGTAAAGATGAACGAGGCTTGTACAGGGTGCTTATGTGCTGTTTCACTCATTAAGGCCCGCCCTGGGCACCAGAAATGACGAGACACGTAGTTCCATGTAAAGTTTTTCCCCCCACCTCGGCCCGTCACTCACATTCACTCTCTCACACAGATACTACATGTAACAAATGTCAGATGTGAGTACAGTGTGTGTGTGTGTGTGTGTGTGTGTGTACATGTGTGTCAGCGTGTGGATGTTGGACCATTGACAGGCATGGAAGCAGCTTGTTGAACTAATAGCCTAACTAATGTGTCTACATTCCCTCCCTCCCTCTCTCCCTCCTTCCTTACCTCCCTCATCCCCTCTTCCCTCTGCAGAACTGACATCTATGAACTGAGCAGAGAGAGGATAGAGGGAATGAAAAAAAAGAGGAAGGAGAGGAAGGGAAAAAAAGGGGGTGGGGGGGGCGGGTTGACAAGCGGCAGACCCTCTCGCCCTCCCGTCTGACTCTGTCTATCTTCCCCTCGCTCCCTGAGGGTTTGTCTCTGAGGATAGTGCTATGATGAATAGGCCTGTCTAAGCTAACCTAGCAGAGACCAATTAGAGAGAAGAAGAAGAGGAAAAAGAGGAAGAAAGAGAGAAACAGAAAAACAATGAGAGAAACTGAAGCAAAGGGAGGGTGTGAGACAGAGAGAGCAAAGAGGAGCTCGAGAAGAAGGGCAGATAGGTTAAAAAGGAGGGTGGAGGATTGGGGTAAAGAGGAAAGTTTAAGACAATGCATGCTGGGAGTACTGTTGCCTTTGTGTGTGTGTGTGTGTGGGCAAGCTGTCAGTGCTGAGGGAGAGGCAGTGTGAGAGGGGCCGGCCTCTCAAGTCTTAACCTCGTCTGCTGCTGCAGGAGAGGCTTTGACAGCAGAGACGCACAAACAGGACTGACCCTCGCAAAACACTTCCTCCTCCTCCTCCTCGAGAAAAACCTTTCACCGCTGCGCTACTAGTTCCATGTCTTCTTTCTCCCTCCCTTCTTCTTCCTGCTGATTATTCTGTTAGTCCTCAGTACGTTAACAACCCAGCTCTCCCGTGTTTTGGACTGCATTTCCCAGAGATCACTTAAATCAAAGAGCATGAGCTGTAGCAATTTTTTTTTCTTCCATTTATTGCAGTGCTATGATTTACGGACATCTAATAACACCTTTCATTGTCAACACTTTCGGCCGTTTACATTTGTTGTGCATGAAATTGCTTCTTATTTGCTACCCACTGCGTTACATTTACTTTCCTGTTTTATCTCAGACTCAGAACCCTCGGTGTTAAACGTATGCACTGTAAGAGAAATGTGTCCATAGCATGTACTTAACCTGATGCTTTTGAGCTTCAACTATGATGTGAAAATGACAGTTGTGAAACACTACATCTGTCAGTGAAGACACAAAATAGTGCCACTTCCCACGCACCCACTGTCATTTGAAACAATACAGTCTGTTTCTAGTTGGTCTTTGTGTTTATGTTCCTGGAAACACATCTTTATAGTCAGCATTAGCACTAATAGGCAAACCACTAGACAAGACTCTAAACAATGATTAAATAAATTTTACAGGCTATCATAGACCATTTGAGTGGCATTTTCGGTGCAGTTAGTGCTTTTTGGCAGTGTTACTCCTTTTGCTGTCACTCACTGTTACTTCCCCAACAATAGGGCACTGATATTGGACTGAAATAGATCATAGTTAAGCCAGGTAATCAGTCCATTATCATCTATTTAGCTACCGATTAGCTAGGTTGTAAATGACAGAATGGAGAGTTTGAGAGTTTGGGCCTAACTCAGTGTTTCTCAAACAGTGGAGAGGCCGCCTGCTCAACTCAGTAGAAGAAGTACACAGTAAAAAGTACAGAAGTACAAAGTAAATGCAAATGTTATGCACTTTTCATCCCTTCTGATAAGCTAAAATATAAATAATACTGTTGCAAATTTTGCACAAAAAAAACCAAATGTTAAAAAGTCATATACAGTGGTGCCCCAAAGCCCGGACCCCCCAAAAACACCGCAATTTTTTTGTTACATGTTTTTAAATAAGAAAAATGTACTTATAAAATGTAATGTAAAATGTATTAAATTATTTTCGATTTCGATTTCGAATTTCATTCTTTAATTCAATGCACATCATCCGCTTCTTCTTCTCAGCACTGTCCTTCGCACTCACTTTCTTCGGACCTGTGGTGGGAAAAACGAAGTTTTGCAAAAAAGTTTTAAAAAAGTTTTGGATGTTAAATGCACATCCCAGTGAATCATTTGCACTTTTTTCTCTGTTTTGAGAATCACACAGACTGAGCAGTCTTGTTTAAATGTTACAAATTCTGTTAATAAACTGAACTTGGAAATTGTTTTAAGTTGTTGCAGATGTTATCTCAGCTCATTTTATTAATATATTTTGATAATCAGGTGATTGTATGCAGAATGCTGGTGCAGCAACTCATACAGTGGTTTGTACAAATAAATGAATAAATATTATCAGGTTCCTCAATAGTATTTCAATTCAGGGGGGGGGCGTGAAAAAAATTCTGTCCCCTAGGGGGGGGATGAAAGAAAATAATTGAGAACCACTGGCCTAACCCAAGTACTGAAATATGCAAATCAACATAAAAGCAGTGTGTGGTGAACCTGGTTGATTATCACCCTTTTACCATTTTTCCCCCAGATTTATCCTCCACTTCTTGGCTTTTCCTAATCACTTCTGTGTTTATATCAAATTGGAGTTACTGTAATTATCAGTTTTACACTTGTAAACAACATTTATGTCACCTCTCAAGTCATAATTATAAAACTTTATGCTTGAAAAACCAAACAAACAGACATGCCTCAGGTCATCTAAAGTCCAAGTTATAATCTTGAAGATTTTCACTTTGTTATTTAGTGGCACCTCTGGTGATAAGCTGTAATTATAGGCATGTTTTTCAACTTTACAGGACGAAAATGTTTTTTTTCACACCTAATGCCCACAATAGGCAATCGGCAATTCCATAAAGAGAGTCACCTGTGTATCTCCCATCAGTCCCTTTTCCTCTTTAACGTTAGTGAGGCAACAACAGTTGTAACTCTGGTCTGTCTTCACCAACGGTCACTTTGCTTTTTTGACCCCCTTTTCTCAACATCAAACTGTAGTCAGTGATATTTTCTTTGTTCAGCGAGACCAGAAAAGTCAATATGCTGCTTCACACACAAGTTAGTTGTGAATGTTGCACCAAGCATCCAGTTCATAATACTGCAAATATCATCAGTGCACCATGAACTCAGTCACCATTGTTACCTCATACGGCGAAAGAGTTTACAGCCATTCATTTAATGAAAATCTTTGAGACTTATTAAGGTAATTTAACACAAATTTAATGGATGTGTTCCCTTTATCTCTAACATAGCCAACTGTGCACCCACATAACTGTCTTGAGTTGTCTGATAATGGGGACATTCGCAGATCATAAACATAGGGAACTTTCCCATCTCTAACATCCATCCCATGAAATGTGAACGCTACATTATACTGGAAAACTTTGGCTCCACTTGTAGGCCAAGGCTGGCCTGGGCTCAAATCCCGCCAACGTTTCCTCGCCTGTGTCTGCCAAGCTAATTTTCCTCCGTCAAACAAACATTTGATAAATGGCTTCCTCATTCTCCGCTTTTAAAATGGGAAAACTCTCCCCGTCCTCCTGCTCTGTTCCTCCAGACGATCTCCGTCGTCCTTTCCCCATCTCAGAGACAATTACAAACATCCCGCTTCCCATTTATCACCAACAATTAAACAGCATGGACGGAGGCTACTTCATAAGCAGAGAGAAGAGCGGGAGGAGACGAAGGCGTGTGGAATGAAGTAGAGTCAACAGTGAGAAAGAGAGAGGAAGGCTGACAGCACAATTAAGGTTTTTAATTCTCTGCTTGAGTGGGCCGGTCCAGTCTTTATGCTAATTAGGATGCCACGGCCATGTAATAAATCTCTATGATCCAGCCTCATTTCCCCTCTGTCTCTCTGTCTGTCTCTTTCACACACACTCTCGCACATTTACAACGGCACAGAAAGTTCACCCATTACTTTTTATGGTCTACACCCTTTGGCTGGAGTGTTAATAGTTTTGATAAAATTGTTTTTTTGTGCAATTTTTAATGCTAAGCTCCCTAAGATCTGAGAGCCCTGGCGTGTCAGCACTGTTTACTGGCTGGCCAAGCATTCACCGTCTTGGCTCAACGCCTATACCACATGTAGTTTCTCTCCCTGTTAACTCCCTTTATTAGTGTTTTTCAGGAATATGGTTTGCATGCCCTGCGCTGCTGGACTGCACTGCATAAACACGTACACGCACACACACATTTAAAAGGCGCATTGAATGCAGAAAATATTCTCTCATTCATCTCTCTTTTTCTCTAATCCGCTCATCTCCACT
Source organism: Scortum barcoo (assembly GCA_023238725.1). NCBI lineage: Eukaryota > Metazoa > Chordata > Actinopteri > Centrarchiformes > Terapontidae > Scortum > Scortum barcoo. The sequence goes on from CM041553.1 coordinate 18,271,071, forward strand.
TGACAGACATGTCTAATGACAACATCTGCAGATGGGAAGAAAACAGCACAACAATCTGCAGATAATTGGGGGGCCACATTTAAAGACAAGGAGAGTGAAAATGGGAGAGATAGATAAGTGGACAACTGCTGGCTGTTTGTTAACCCAACCAGCAGCTATATTTTCACCATCATTTAGGTCACGAGGACTCACACTAATCAGTGTTTTTTTTCCCTGCTGGTTCCCACCAAGTGTCCTAAAGCCAATTTAAACACAGAATCTGTGTAAAAATCAACTACAGTTGTATGTTCATTAAATAAATTAAGGTAAAAGCAAGTCCAAACAAATTGAGGTGGATTTTTATTTGAAGAAACACACAATAAGATCATTTCACAGCAGAATTCAGCCTCGCTGCGCAACTTTATGACCAAACATCCTCAGTTTGGTTTTAGTGTGATGCAGCTCCAGTTTCTTTTCCGGGTACAACCCTTTCTTATTGGTGGTGTCGCTGTCAGCCATTTTGTTCTGCGTGAGGGTCAAAATGGCCACAACACCAACCACCAGGGCCAGGTGGAGCAGATACAGGGCCACACGGAGACAAGTCAGCAGCAGGGACACGCAGACGTTGGCAGCGCACCATGGCAAGGCCAAAAGCAGCAGCACGGAGTGATGGAGGGAGCTGAGGATGAGAGCCGGGACGGACAGGACGAGTCTGAGCAGCGTGGAGGTCACCCAGGAGTACAGAGACAGAGGAGACAAGAGGAGAGACACCGCTGCCTCGCTCATGGATACTGCCTAAAAGATAAAAATGCAACATGGAAGTGTGACGGATAATGCTGATCAGACCAACAAATGATCACTTTTTAAGTTGATTCAGCGAACTTAGCTTACCTTTCTATATTACCGGCATACAAGTACAAACGCAAATTTGACTCTTTTATAGCTCAGTTTTTAGGCTGTGCAAACTCTGGAGGGAAATATCTGTAGCTGCTGCACTGTTTTCACCAGTTAGTTGCAAACTGAATCTGTCTGCTGTTTGTTGCCTGTTTTGGTGGTCAGTTTTTAGAGCTTTTTTGCTAAAATACAGCTGCCTACTGCAGCTTGGAGAGACTCTATGAGAGCAGAGAGAGTGAACCAAAATAGTAAAGATGTGGGTCAGACAAACAAACACTGAGCTGAAAAAGAGTGAGACACTCTATAGCTGAGGGGAACTGCAGAATCTGGGTTATAATTAATTGGGTTAATCCCTTCGATTGTGACACATTCACATACAAGTGCTCATGTGATTCATTGTGAATAAAAGTATGGATTACAGCCTCTTCATATTGATTTTTTCCTTCTCAGATTATCATCAGAACTTTTCTTTCAACATTTTGGAGGGCTTTCAGGAAGCTTAGATAGGAAGGGATATTTAATGCAAAGGATTTTTTGAGAGCCAAAGAGGTAAAAAGATATTCAGTATTTCACAAGAAGAAGAAATATTAAGAAATCTTATTACAAGGCATAATTTTCGGGAACTGTGTTATGTTTTTTTTGTTTTGGTTTTTTTATTTCTTGTCCATCATTTGACCTGGGATTCAGTGTAGTGGGCCTGACTACTTTCTTCATGTATTTTCTTCAACTCACCCCACAAGGATTTCCATGGAAGGTGTCATCAGACTTCTGAGCCTTGTGAAGCCCTAAAAAATGAGCCATGTACAGATATGCAGACAGAAGAACAAAAAAGAATGGATGTGTCATCCAGCTGTCTCTCTCACACACACACACAAATACAGCAAAATTGTTGGACCGTTTCAGTATAATAGCATTTCTCAAGAAACATAAACTCACATAGGAAAAGGAGAATGAGAGCGATTGCCAGCAGAAGCCTCATTTCTCCTGCACGCCTCGCAAGCTTGAACAAACAAAACAGTTAAACACCGAGCTGCTCTAATCTGCTCCTGCACTCACACATGATCCAAAGACCGCAACTGCACATTTTAATAAGTTGATGACAGCAGTTTATCACAGATTTACAACTCCACTTACCCAACACTGCTCCCAAAGTCTATGCACTGTGTGCTGACGCTGCAGGTTTCACACTGCTCTGTATTCTGCAAAGTTTCTCAGCTTTAATTCATTAATCCTCAGTACATTGTGCAGGACGTGCTCTAGTTTTCAAACCAGACATAGAGTGAACAGCTGTGGCTGAGTTTGGGGATCTTTCAGCGCCACCTGTTTGAGTGGAGGAACAATGACTAAAATAATTTCATTTACCTCATTCAATTAGCAGATCAGAGGCAGGATTTAAGGTTTTTCTTACAAGGAGGAAACCCCGAGGCCTGGGCCGGCCTTGTTACCCCAATGCAGAGAGACTGAAGTAAAAATATGAGGTATCTGTTATATAGAACATTTGATAGAAAAATGACAGGAAGGCATGCAGCAAGTTGAGAACTGTGTGGCTCTGTTGATCAATTATTTTATGCAAAACAAAAAAAGGACAGGAGGGTCTCTCTTATGGGTGGGAAAGATGACAGTTGGATTTTAGTCCAGCTGTTGTCCACACCACACACACACACACACACACAATATAGCTCTGATCCTCCATCCCCAGCCCAGCAGGAGTCTTTACCACTACTGGAATAATGTGAAGGATATGGGCTGGATTGTTCATTAAATAATCTATCTCTCCAACACCAACCTTCATCCCTGTCTTAAATGATCATCTCCACCAACCACCCCTCTCTCAGACACCATTAAGGTTAAAAACCCCACTATCACTGCCTCAACCCCCCTTGCCCTCCCTGCTGAGATGCCAAAGAGAACCTGCCACAAATAAATGCCAATCAGTGGCAGCTTGGTTATGACTACGTGGCAAATTGTCTTATGCAGGGACTCCTCTTTTTCTCTCTGTTCAGACGTTTGCAGGTAATGATCATCATTATGTCAGTCATCATTCAGTCATAAAAATCACGCTCCTACAGCCATTTCTGCCATAACAATGATCATCCACCATTTTGAGCCTCAAAGCTAAATCATTATCCTTCATTGTAGTTATGAATTCACTTAAGAAAACAGACATCCAAATTCCCAAAGTTCAGTCTCCTGCCTGTATGAAATGGGTGCTTGATTGAGGAATATTCCAAGCATGTGCATCACTATTGTGTAAAGATGCTGAACACACACTCATGCTGCTGCTTATAGCTACTCTGGTCTATTCAGCATGAGTGCAGAATGTTTGCTTGAAGCTCTATACCCAAAGTATCTTAAGTGATGAAATATTGTAGACATTCCACACCTTTCACCACTTATTTTATCGGTGGTAAATGCTGTCACCAATCTAAACTATCCCTATCAATCAGAGGAGTGAAGCCGAGAAGACGAACAGAAGGATGATGACAGAGCGTAAAACACACCACTGCTCCATCAAACTGCTAAATGAGAAAGTAGTACATTTAAGTACATGAAATGTCAGGACGTAGATAAATTTCATCTCAATCATCTGTCTCCATAAACAAATGCATAATACGTTTACCAGAAACCATTTATTTTGCTCCTTTTACATGTCAGTAGAAATCTTACAGACACAACGGGACAGACAGCTTAAAACTAGACAAGCACTAGTAAGAAAATAAAAACAGACACCTCATAACGACAACAACCATGTAAAAAAAAACAAAAAAAAAACGTCATGATGGAAGAATTGTAAACATGTACATCAAAAAGAAATGACAGAAAATTAGTAATGCTGTGCTTATTTATGTTATTCAATCAAGTATCTGCAGGGAAGAATAACAACACCAAGACATAAATATGGTAAGAAGTAGCCAGAAGGTATCCTGTAAATACTCTTGTTACATTTCATACATACACGCATTCATCTCAAGAGAATTGGCAGATCCTATTTGGTGTATGAAGAAGCGAAGTAAAACAATATTGTACATAAAACAAGATGCTGTACAGGATCCTGACATGTGATGCTCATAAATTTAATGTAACGTACTCTGGGGACTGCAGGCTGGCCTAAAGACAGTTTTAAATATTCACTATGAATAATGAAGGGATGATCATTAATGTGCTAAGGCGCCATCCTATGTCTGAATCCGTGCATCAATCACTCATCCTTTCTACTCAGACACAGAAGGTGGCATCATGTCGCTGGCACAAAAAAGGCCAGCGTTCATCAGCTCGGAACGGAGAGTGATGTTGTTGGAGAAAGTGCATTATTTAGATACTGGATGTGGAGAGGATGTCTTCCACCAGGTGCTTGTAGACCCAGGCATCTCCCTTCAGCCTCTGACGGCGGACTCCAACAACCTCTGGCCTCTGCAGCAGGCACACCTCCAGCTCGAACACCATAGTCACCTTCCCAAAGTCGCCTGAGGTTCGACACTTTAGGGTATACCTAAATCAAGGGTTTGTGGGAAAGGATGCAGGCACGTTAGGCGTGGATCAAAGGCTAGGCAATCTGAGAAGAAAGGGAGATGGAGTGTCTCTTTTTACCCTTTCTGTGTGAAATCGACGTTTTTCTTCGGCAGGATGAAGAGGATCTGGTTGAGGACCTGGTCTGGGTTGGTCTGGCTGGTCAGAGTAACGTTGTACTGCGCCTAGAGGAGAAAGGAGAAAGGCACACAGAGAAATGGTCAGACGTGCACAAAATTCGCATGCCACACAGAACAGCTGACAAGATGGGTGACTTCTGCTTACCTTGATCTTGCGCGGGCCGTCACGCAGGGCTCGCCTCTTGCTGGGAGTGAGCATGGTGATCACCTTATCCAGGCCTCTCTCCAGGGAACCGAACATCTTTCCCCCTCTCTTCTTCTTCCCGCTGTCTCCCATAACAGCCATGTCCAAAGACCGAGACCTGCAGAGAAAACAGATTCTTACTTAACTATCACTTCAACTAGCTTATAGCTTTACACTTCAGCATTAGAACAGAGACAGTAATATGTATCAATTCTGACTAATTCTTTAAAAATAGGATGATGTTATTCAGACTGACTTAAAAGGAGTGGCTAAGCATTTTTATGGACAGTCATTACATTTGTGGAATCAAACCTATCACCTTTCAGTTTTCGTTCAGTCTAGACCACCCTTAAGTGTGGACTTAAGCCTCCCGCCTACCCCATCATGGTCCCCCACTTCTGACTCCAACTTTTTGACCCCATCCCTCCCACAGGCCACTTACCTTCGCTCAGGACTGAAGGTCAATATTTCAATGCTTGTCACCTCCTTGATCTCTGCTGCCTTCTTCTTACTGTGCTCTTTAGACGCACTGCCTCCACCTGCAATACATATACATATGCAGTTTGGTAAAAAAAAAAATCTGGACATGTTAGCCTCTTACACCCCACACGAGTCAGTGCATTATAAAACTCTTGCTGTGCAGCCAAACATTTTCAAACCAGCTAAACTTTATTTCTTTTTTGACTTAAAATTCAAACATTTCCAAAGACACCAAATCGGTACAGCTGCAACAATTAGTTGATTAGTCGATTGACTGTTGTACACAACGATTCTGATAAATGATTAACTGTTTAAGTAATTTCCACTATAAAATGCTGCTTTTCTTGGTATTACAGTGATGTAATATTATTGGGTTTTGGACACCTTAGACTCTAGGAAATTCTGATGGATGGTGATTTTCTAGTGTTTTTTTTTCTTAATAATGGAAATGACTGTTAGATGCAGGCCCAGAAATATGTCAGACAAACTTTTGAGTGAATGTTGTATAAAATGGTGCACAAGACATTGACATGATATTTCTATTTGGTGAAACTAGTTTAACTGCTGAAAAACAAACATGCTTAGGTTTGAATTTAATTTTGTGTCACTCGGCATCTTATAGCTTCCATAAACACTTTGGAAAAAGCTAATAAATTAAATATATTATGTTGTTTAGACAATATAGAAGTTTCTATCAAACCTAAAAGACTCTTAAGAGGAGGAAAAAACCAAAAGACAAACAGTTAAATGAGAAACTGACCAGTACAGCCTTTTGCTCTTATGCATGGAAGTGGCTAGCTTTGACATTGGAGTTATGAACACAAAGGCTTTGATATACACAGAGACAAGAAGCCTGACATGCACGCCATGCACACACACACACACACACACACACAAAGAAAGAAAGCAAAGGCTTTTGTGGCAAGAGAACACATGTCACTACAGCCCACGTGGGACAGTAAGCAGAGGAAAGAGACAGCTACACCTGTCACAGCACACGCCTAGGGACAGACACACAAAGACCACGTTATGTGTGTGTGTGTCAGAGGCAACACGTCTGCACTGTAGTTTGGATAACAGAAGGCTGTGAAAGGAACAAGACCAAGCCAGATTCCAAGGGTTTAACACCAACTAGGTCAGCTTCACCGGCTTGTGGCCGAGTTTATGAAGGAAAGTAATGAGGCCGGACGTCTGAGCCGAGAATTCACTTTGACAAATAATTATGACTTCAATGATTCATATTAATGTCCTTCATTTATAGATAAGTGAATAGAATTAGCTTCCTGATACTTACCTCACCTTTGAGTTGACAGTAAATGAATTGTGTACGTGAATGAGTGTGTGTCCATTTTTCAGTGACACAATGACAGCTAAATCATAGAAATATGAGTGGCTTTGGGATAAAACAAACAAACAAAAAAAAAAAACCTGGCACAATAAATGAGTTTATTACCAGAAGACAATTTACTTGCAAATGTGTGGCATGTGGATGTGGCACTTGTGATTATGAGAGCTGCATGAGAGTGAGCGAGGGACAGATAAATGAAAGAGAGCAACGTGGAGAGGGGCAGTTGGCTAATGCAAATAATCTAATGGAGATTGTACTTCAGGCCCTTGTTTGTAGCAAAAAACAATTACAGTATACAAATAAACTGTATGATGAACTGACAGCCTGCATCTTCTGTACTTCATTACTGCCCCTGGTTGAGTAACAGGGAGACTCCTCTTACCTTTAGGTGTGCCTGCACTGGTTTTAGCACCGCTGATATTTTGATTGGGCGTGGTCAGCACATTCTTGTTGGGCCGCGCATTCTTCTTACTGGACACGGGTGTTCGAGGAGGAGGCAGCGCAAAGATCTCAACATCTTTCTCCTGCACAGAAATATTCTCTTTGTTTTCGCTGGTTCTTTCATGCTCTCGGTGCCTCCTCTCCTGGCGGTGTGGAGTCGTCGTTCGTCCCCTCTCTGGCGTCGGACTGTAAGCACATCTTTTCTCCACCGATGGAGATGCTAGTTTCTTTAGAAATACAGAGAAGAGAGAATGTGGTATAAGTTGGTTTCCCCAAAAGACAAAACTCACAGCCTTTCACCAGTGCTGCTAACAAGCCTGAAGACAAGGTTTTTAATCTAGACTCAATCTGTAAAGACGTGGAACCCGAAAAATTACACATCTGTCCCAACTAACCGTGTCTTTGTTGTATGCAGATCCATCTGGCTGACCTCTGACCCCCTGGGGTGTGTACTGTGAGACTGAAACCCACGGGTAATCATCAATGTATTCTGAGCAAAAATCCAGAGAACCAACAATGACGGCATCCTCATCCTCGCTGAAGTGAAGGGCGTCCCTAGTCTGAAAGTGAGAGAGAAAATAACTAATGAAAAAAAAAAAAACAAACAAACCCAGAAGATCCACTATGATACTTAGAACTGAGTAACAGGAAGCATGTAGACTGAAGACCGAACTAGAACATGCAGCTCTAGAGACAGTCGCCCAGAAAATGAGCAAGGCATTTTGGGAGTTGTGGTTCGGAGTCTGACCTGTAGTCCCTGGTGCAGAGGAGAGCAGGAGTCCTCGCACACTGTTGGTTCAGGGTGCAGGCGGACAGGTTTGCCCCTCTGCTTCTTTGATAGCAGCAGCAGGTAGGTGGCTGTGGTTTGGTCATACCGCCACTGTAGGAGTTTACATGTATTAGAGTGCATATCAAAGAGAGAGCTTGTAAAACATTGTTGTGATTTCACCATCCACAACACTGTAACATCACCAAACAGAAACACACACCTCCTTGACCAGAGCTGTGGTGCTCTCCCTCGATTGTTTCATGTTGACAGCCATCTCAGTGATACAGTCCTCATCTATGTGGCCAAGCTACAAGACAGACCCAGTGTGATCACACAAAATCCAAGATAGATACTTTTTTTTTTCATTTTTTATGTGTGACTTCATGTAAAGGATTATAGAAGTATTTCAGGGAATTGATCTGGGTGGTGAGTAAAAACCTCAGATCTCTGGTTTCAAATCAATAGAAAGAGTCAACAGTCGCATACTGCCCAGAAACTTAAAAACTGATGATACTGATCGCAGTTCTCTTTATATGAATATATGCCTGTAATACTGTGTTGTGTGTTTGCGTGTACCGGCTGCCTGCTGTGCCACTCCACTGGGCTGTTGTAGTCTTTCATCACCCAGGGATGGTCCAACAGCTGACGAAGGGTAGCACGTCGCTTGGGGTCCACCTACAGGACACACAAGGAAACTGCAAATCAATATGCAAGAGACCGAACATGAAACAATATACAGCATGTCTAAAATATTGTATATGATATACAAATAGACATTTATATTCCAATTGTTAAATGTAAAAATTGAATAATTTTTATTATAATACATTCTACTTGTCATTCCAAATTTCCCTCTACTTTTCTTTTATGGTAAGTTGACTGTCTAGTGAGTCATTAACTGGTAACTGTAGTAAAATTTATGTGTAATAACTAAAAAGTGAAAAACAGAGGAGAGTGAGGATGGACAGTGGATAAAATAGAGAAAAGAATCAGAGATATTGTACCTGCATCATCTGGTTGAGGAGGAGGACACTACCTGGACTGAGCCACCGGGGGTTATCATATCTACCCCTCTGAAGATATAAAAGAGATACAAAAACACTTTATGATGCATTAAAACACAAACAAACCATGAGGGGTCTGTGGTTTGGGGATTTGCCTAAGATGACAGGATTCCAACAGTGTGTCTAAACTATAAGAACACAGTAATTATAGGAAATGGACACACAGAGCAAATTCGAAACACCATTATATAAATTTGTCAGAAATACTGCTGGGTAAATGTCAGCCCTCTTACTGTAATCTTCCTGTAGAGGACCATGCAGTTGTCGTCATCAAAGGGCAGATATCCGCAGAGCAGAGCGAACAGCAGCACTCCCATACTCCACACATCAGCCTGGAGGTTCACACATTACACAGCAGCATTTCAGCTTCAAGTGTTCAAGTCAGGATTTCACAGCTCAGCCGCACCAAGTCATGCACCAGCGAATATGATCAGAGCACCATGAAAAAGCAGAATTGTGGAACAGGCAAGTAATCATGACTTTTTTAGTGAAAAAGCAAATGCAAGTTTCACTGGTTTAAATGAGGACAAATCTTGAAATCGTGACCCCGGGGGCTGTAAAAGTTGTAAACAGCTTACAGCGTGCAACACTAACCTCTGAACCAATATATGCTTTTCCCTGGATGAGTTCAGGAGCAGCGTACGCAGGGCTCCCACAACACGTCATCAGCTCGTAACCCAAACCTCCCTGGAGGAGGAGATAATCACATGAGGCCATGAGTGAGACCACTAATAATCAATATGTAAACACTTGACTTTAGGCATTAGCTTCTATCTGCTATACTCTGTAGATCAACCACAAAAAGTTCTTTCAGGATTTCTTTAGATAACAGATTTACAAATTAGACTGTGTATAAAAAAATACAGTGTTTAGTAATGTAAAGTATGTTCATGGGACCAAACAAATAGATTTGCTTCCACTCAAAAAGATGTTCATATATTTTTATTCCCTTTCTTTCTAATTCTTTCTAATTATTCTGACTACTATTTTGAATATACTATGGACACAAACACAATGAAACAGGGACAGTGGAGATGTACCTTAGGTTTGGCACACAATCCAAAGTCTATAAGCTTCAAGTTGTGGTCTTCATCAATCAATAAGTTTTCCTACAGTTCAGTGAGACAAGCAAATGCAGCAGACATTAACATAAATATGCAGTCCCAGACAATCAGCCACATTTAGTTGTAGTTGCTCTCATGTGTAACTCTTTCACGTGCAATCAGCGTTTGTTTTTACCGGTTTGAGGTCCCTGTGTGCGTATCCCTGACTATGAACATAGGCCATTGCAGACACAATCTGTCTGAAAAACACCCTCGTCTCCTCCTCCGACAGGCGGTCCTTTGCTATGATGTAGTCAAACAACTCCCCACCTGGACAGTACTGCACGAGAAAAGAAAAGACGGAGTAAGAGAAAGTCGCAAAATGAAGGAACGGAACAATGTCTCATTCACACACAGTCTCTGCGTATGTGCGCTTACTTCTAGCACCATGAAGATCTGGGTAGAGGTCTCTATGACGTGGTAGAGACGACAGATGTGCTGATGACTGAGGTTCTTCATGGCCTCGATCTCCACCTTCACACGAGGCAGGTCATCCTGGGGTGACATACAGATTTTTATTGTTTTTTGTGTACAATTTCTCATTTATTCTGTCATTTTTAAGTGGCTGCATTTTTTCTAAATTATGATTTAATGCAGTACAAAGGGACCACCTTTATCCAAATGTCTAATGCAGAACAACTACAGGTAAGGTAGGTTAATGATGGTGGAAAGTAGTTCTGAATAGGATTGGGAAATAATTTGACAGCATACACATAACAGTACAACTATAAAGTCTATAAAATGATCCATGGATGAGACATGGTGCTAAGTGTGACAGCAAATGTTTGTGCAAGTTAAGTATGTTTATTGCACTAACAATGATGATAAGAACATATTCTGTGGTCATATTACAAAGTTCTGCTGTCCAAATAATGTATTTCAACCAATTTTAAATATTAACCATCTGTTTGGTGATTTTGCCAAATGATGATAAGTGTATCAATACTGGTCAAATTATGAGCATAGTAACATTGCAGTATTGATTTTATTGTTTCATCAGCAAGTCGTTCAAAAGAAAATTAATTAATTAGACAGTTCAGAAAATGTATCAATTGTCAACTTTTCAAATGGAGTTTTTGTTTACCTTTCATCTTTCATATCACTACAAACTTTTCAGAATCTGACTGAACACAGAGAGTAAACAGTTTAAGCCTCAATGTCTGTGTTTTTAATCACTTAGGGGTGTGGTAAGTTGTTTGTTATTTTACATTTCACAGACTACCGCCTATATACGTTTACATAATGTAGACATTTCATAGACTTTACATGATGAAATGAATCAGTGTACAAAGGGTCTCACCCCCAGATCCTTCTTGTTCATGATTTTAATGGCGACCTTCTCTCCTGTCAGGATGTGTCGACCCAGCTTGACTTTGGCGAAACCTCCTAAAAACACACACATACACACAGGCGCGCATATATTTTGATTAAAAAAAGGACGTTTCTGTTTTTCTGACTTGAGACACATGTTAACACAATCAGTACCTGAGCCGATGGTCTCATAAACTTCATAATATCTGTGCAGCTCATCGGCTCCGCGGTGCTCAGATCTTTCCACCGGCATCCTCCCTGCGGTGCCGGAAAAAATGGTTTTAAAGTACGCGGTTTTCGTATTTTAACGCTAAAATGCTAAATTAAAAGACACACAATTATCTTATTGTTTTCTAAATAAACGTTAGTGAGTCGCTAACATTTCCAACACAGCTAACAATAACTGAACTAACGCTACGAAAAAAAATCGTAAATACCACCAAAAAAAAAAAAACCTTCGTTACAAGATAAGTGAATGACGCTTCTTGGTACTAATAATTTACCTGAATTTGTGTGAAAACGTAAGAAGAAGCAGGTGAAATCAGCCAAAGACCATTTAGGGAGAGAAAAGTCTGTCAGAGCTGTTTTGTTATTCAAGTTTGAATTTCGCACGTTGACGTGACTCGACTTCCTGCTTCCGGTTTATGTCCCGCCCCCCTCTGGTAGAAAATTGTACTGCAGCCACTTTTTTAAAAACAGCTGTTTTGAAAATGAGATAATAGATACAGATGTATAGAAGAAATAAATGATATAAATACACTTTTACATCCTCCATATATACAGTTATATATATGAGATAAGATGAGATGAGACTAGATGACATGATATGTAATGACATGACATGAGATAAGCCTTCAGTTTGTTACAAGAGAAGAGGGAATAAGAAATAACAGCAAACGAATAGATAAAGTAAAATAAACAAATAATAAGAGTGAGAATTGATGTAAAAACAGAAACCATTCAAGACAAAATTAAAGACTAAATTAAAAATGAGACTCTGATTAAGTAATAAAACTTAGCGTTTGTCTGAATATAGATACATAACAGAAATACTGCAGGTATAAAATGTAATTAAGCAGTGTAACATATTAACATAGTATAGGGTGTATAGAGTGTAATATAGTTCAGTTTAACAGTGTAATATAGTATGGCATATAAGGCATGGTATAAGGTGTGGATAGAGAGGCGTTGATTCAATTTTATTGTAATGCACTGATAGGTGTTTTTAACTTTTAGTCTACACATTTAACCTTTGTAAAGGTAGAACAAACATATATACAGAGGGACAATAACAAATTAAGACAAAAACTAGGTACACTGCCTGGTACAATAACCCAGTACTATCACGTAATGGAAAACCCTAAAAACCGAGTCGAGTCAAGTAGAGCAGAGTAGGTGCTAGTGGAAAAGCGCCATAAGTGTTCACAATGTGTACTTGAGTACAATTACCACCAATCGACACTATGCGGCGGAATGACCCTCATCACTATTTTATTGTTATGTATTTTATTATTAGATCATTATGATACATAAGCAGCATTTTGTTTGTCAAGGTGGAGCTGGTTTTAACATTTTCTATACTGTTGGTTAGTTTAATAACTGTATAGCAACACACAATGCAAGAGAAAAAGTTCAAAGTGAACAAGGTTCAATTTCTGTTGCACTGATGCACATTTCAGTGTTAAGTGGTGCAAAAACTATAGAGACAGACAGAGTTTTGTGGGAACAAGTGGTATGTTCAGATGAGTCATCCATCACCATATTCTCCTTTAATTAACATGATGTTTTGTTTCTTTTTGGACAGTTGGTAATAGATAGGCTGCCAAAGCATTCTTGACAAGTTGGCAAGTGCATGGGTTGTGTACACCATCAGAAAAAGGAAAATGAATACAACTACTCTTTGTGCATGCACTCAGTGTCTGTGTACTGAAGGAGGAGATGACAAACACAACAACCAATTATGAAACCTATCATATATCACATGAACGGTACCACCTTTCTGATGGTGGTCAGCTGTGAAATGTACTGACAAGCATACATTCATGTGCATCCATGGGCAAGTATAAACAACCTGTGGGATGGAAAGCGCATGTTGCAATGTGTGAACCGCTCTGCTTGACCCTGCTTGAGATCGGTATGTGGTCGCAGAAGCTGACCAGAGAGGTGTATTTATGATGTCGGAAGATGTGTGTGTCTTCACCTGCACAACTTCTCAAGCCTGTAATTAGGAAAAGGTGAGAGGTGAGCTCAGAGAGTGCTGGATACATTTTTACAGACCCCTGTATACTTGTCAGTCACCTATAATGACTGTATACAGCCACTCTCACTGTCACAGCTCTCTTGTAAATGCAACAGTAACATTTTCTTGGTCAATGTCCCACATCAAATGTTTTGGAAAGGCACAACTCTCTGCACCTGCTCTTGTCAGTTAGGGACAAGTCGGCTCTAAAGCTCCTGAGTAGCAAGACATCATGCTTCTTAGGTCTCGTAAAAGATCATCCCAGTCATGCATTAGTCTGTGAAATGCATATAATTTTATCGAGTGAAAATATTACATCCTGACGCTTGGCCAACAGTGACAGACAGCTGCAGAGGAATTTCAGTGATTGATCGGCGGCCGTCCTGTGTTTCTCATGGTCGTTAGGGAAGGGGATGATTGTGAGGGAAGTAACTGGTGGTTAGGGGACGTCCAGGTGTCAGTGGGATGACAGAACCCCTCATTTGCTTTCTGGGGCAGCTGGCCAGGACGGGACAGAGGGACATCAAACAACCCACAGCTGGAGGAAAAGAGAGGGGAAGGAGAGTGGTGAGGAGAGGACAAAAGGGAAAGGAGAAAGGGGAGCAAAGGCAGATGAGAGTAAGAGGGGAAAATGTAGGGAATTAGAGGATTTAAGGGAGAGAAATCTTTAATTTCAGTGTTGAGTTAAATGTCTGTTGACTGTATTGTTCATACTCAGTGTCTTTTACCATTTGGTCTTCTTTTCATCTTCATTTGTTTGTGGTCAATGCAGCCAGCTTGGACTCACACACACTTCGAATTACTGACAACACAAAGAAACACTGACTAAAACATATTTTAAATAGTCACATATGATTCATCCTTAGAAAATCAACAAAGGGTTTTAGGCCTTTTTCAAAAATCTATCAGAAAGGGCTTTTTCATTCCCAAATCTACATGACCTCACAATTTTACTGCACATTAAAACATACTTTTAATGTACTGTAACATGCTGTAAGCCAGTGGGTGTTCCCCCCCCTCTGGGTCCTTTTATTTGATGCAACCCGAGAGAAACTCCCTCCACGACCACTGTGAGGGCTTGCAAGTTTGCAAGTTTCACACACACAAGCTTAAGTGCTGAATCACAGTAATTGGGCTCAACGTCATTAGTAAAATAATTGCATCAGAAGCTGCAAAAGATGATAGCTACATCATCTTTACAGAGTAGTGACCTGTCTGTATGGTTGTGTGATTCTTGTGGCACAGGTTTGTCTGTGTGCTAGAAGCCGCTGGGCCACATCCAGCCACCCTCAGGGACTCACAGTGTGTGTGTTTGTGTGTAATCAGACATGGCAGCTATTAAGCTGTCACAGTGGAAAACAGACGTTGTGGCCCTAACAGCGTTTGTCTCGGACAGAACTCCCAGTATTCCCTGACAGACTTCTGGAGTCTCCCAGAATGTCCCGTGTCATAGCTCAGTGGCTACCGGGTATTCACTGCAGGGGACTGGCGTCTTAGATCTGGCTGTGTGCCAGAATGAGGGAGAAAGAAAAAAAATGTATGTACAGTATGTGTGTAGATGTATGCTATAATGATGGTTTGTGTTGCACAACATCAGTGTCTTTCTATGTTTCAGGTCAAAGGGCACAGTGCCAAACACTCAGACGCAGACAGAGGAAACGATACACTGGCGTCATCTCTCTCCCTACTGCGTTCATCGTCCTTATGGGGCTTCACAGAGCTTAGCAGGATCACAGTCTGCCTGTCTTTCTCACTCATGCTGCTTTCACAGAGATCCGATTGATTTGCTGTGTATTAAGAGCATTGCACCACAGCGCTTTATCCACACATGTGTGACTCGTATATCTTTGTAGGGTCCACACACAAACATCATGCACCTCCATAAGCACACACACATTCACAAACAAATTAAGGTTTCTTTGAAAAGTTGTGAAATTCTCAGCCCTGGCAATTTCACACCCATGTTGTGAACAGCTGCAGTGTCGATCAGCTGGCAATCGAAGGGAGAAATCCTTCTCTTTTTTTTTTAGATCTGAAATGCTGTAGTTTCTGCCATTCCATAAAAGTACAAAACAGGTAGAAAGAACTCATTATCTCATCTTCATTCCTTGAGAAGTGCCCTCACTCTGCGACATGAAGTTACAGTTGACATTTAAAGTAGTTTTTGATATTTACAGCTCTCATCTCTCTGCCCAGCATAAATCAGTGGAAAGTGAAGGAGCCAGGCAAGCTACATTACATTGTGTGTTTAGAGGGTCCTCTGCCCAGAACTAAAACATTCAGCCAGGAGAGTATATTGCACCCACATGTGTTTGAACTTCTCCAGACCATTTATGTCCATGCAAATATTACCATAACCTCTCCAGATGAAGACTCAGAGAGTGTGTCACTGTGGGGTTTTGATTCATGGCCAGTGGATTTACAGTAATTTCTGAATCAATCTGATTGTTCCCCGACATGGTATGGCTGTAAACTGAGTCACCCTGAAATTTGCATCCTCTGGGTGTGAATCACTGATGAAGGGTTAATGAATCACTACAGAGCACAACTGCATTTGACATGTGTTGTGTTCAACACAGAGAGGGAGACGAGACAGACAAAGTGATAAGCTGTGAATAGATTTAACATATTTTTTCCATTATCCCCAATCCAGCCTATTCTTACTGTGGTATTTTTAATTTAGATTTTTCATCTTCCATTTTTTCCATCATCAGCTAAATGAAAAAAGAGGCATAACTCAGAACAAGAGAAGCCTTATAAAGTGAAAACAAGAAGCGGGTGGAGACGTAAGAGCGAGATCAAGAGTGATGTGCGTCCAAAGCCTCACAATCTTGCATGCCGCTTCACAGGGAGCGGTATTGTTTTTGGATGAGCTTTAGGATACACTGTGGGAGCTTGTCCTCATGCCACAAACACACATCATGAGCTGTCACAACATTCACACTGAGGTGTGACCTCAGCTTTCACCAATTTCAAAAACATGCCCACAATTTTTGGACACTTTCCCTCAGCGTTTCTCCTTACATCCCTTCCAGAACTTTGTCTCTTTTTTCCCTCCCACCCCTCGAGCCAACCCCACCTCACAAACACACACATACACACACTCCCCCATTAAACATGTTTTTGTACGCGTGTGGGTGAGAGAGAGTCCTCCCTCAGTCTCTCCATGGCTGGATTGTGGCAGCAGCTCAGCTCCCTGCGGCAGAGTCGAGCTCTGGCTCTCCTCCTCCTTTTCTGTCTTCTCTACCTACCCTCAGGTGCTCTTCCCAGGGATACAAAAGCCAGCCCTCCTGCTTTGGAGGTAAGACATCTACATGCTCATGGAAAAAAAGTAGAAAAGTAAATACATAGAGCAGCTACATGCATTGTTTCAAGTTATATTTTAATTGTTTATGCAAGTTGTTAGAATTGTGTCAGTTGTTTATTTGCACGAAAGACAACTTTGCTGCGTCAGATTCTTATATCTGATCTAAGAAATCATCACTGTAACATATTTAACTTTATCTTATTGAAGCTTGCTGTTGTTATGCACCCAACAAATAAAACCATTTTACATAATCAGCCAGGGGGGAATAACTACATGACAGACCATTGGTTTGTTTTAGATTATCTCTCTCTTTGTCACTCAGGCTAACTAATCACTAACAGATTAAGCTATATCAGATTATAGATAAAGGATCAAAAGGCCAGAAGGGCACATTAAAACAGACATGACATGAAAAGAACAAAGGAGTGAAACTCCAAACTTGCAAAACAGAGATCTGAGCAAAGGAGAAGTGGAGGGGAAGGTTCCCCAACTCAAACCAACTATTGGATTGGCCTGAGGGAGCTGTGGGATTTCCAGCAAGAGAGAGAGGGAGAGAGAGTTGGAGAGCAGGATGGATGAGTGAAAATGAGAGAAAAAGAGTAGCAATGTGATCCAGCGGAATTTATGACTATACTGTAGAAACACATGTCTCTGATGGAGAAACCCTCGTACATGCAGAGACTGCACTACAGATGTACATGAGTGGGCACATACAGTGTTTGTACCTGGAGCATTGTGTGCACAAAAGTGTGAATTAATGTGCTGGCACGACTTTCAGGTGGTGAGGGGGGATTTTTCTAGGATTTTCCTCAGCGTCGGCTACCATAAGATCGCAGAAATTCCAGTGGGAGCATGCAACATCAGCATACGGGAGACAATAAAGAGCAGAAACTACCTGGGTACACACACACACACACACATAATACACTGCATGTATCTTTTGACAGCAGAAATATTTTCATAATGAACAAGCACTGGAGTGATGGATGAACTTGGGGTTTTCCTCCAGCTCTGCAGACCAAAAGCGGTGTCTCTGTCATCAATGGTAACTGGGTGATTGACAGGCCGGGGGTCTTCTCTGCTGTGGGAACACAGCTGACTTACCAACGACCCAATGAAATCCGCTCTCGCAACGGAGAGTCCATCACTGCACCCGGGCCGTTGACTGAGGATCTGCATCTTTATGTAAGACGCAAACTGGCACACACAGTGGGAGCAGCATCATTAATGTCCCTCTGATTCAAATGCACAATCACTGTAGACAAACAGTACGACTTGTACTACAATGCTGCATCATTTATCATCATATATAAGATTCATCCCTCTCTTTCCTGCAGTTGATCTACCAACAACCAGGTCCCAGTGTGTACTACGAATACAGTGTGCTTTTGCAAACCACACACCCCACTTCTGAGCCAGATACACCTTCTGACATACTGCCCCTAGGTGAGTGCACACACCAACATGCACACACACACAAATGCACACTTAAAACTATATTGGACTGACCCTAAATGACCACAGTGCAATTTTTTCATACTAAATATTCTGGTTTGCCCCCAGGGAGCATAACACATAACAGATGCCTCTATTTGTGTCTGCATGTAGTGTGTGTTTTGTGTGTGAGTTAAGTTCAGATTTCACTGCAGTGTAACGCAGATATGTATCATTTTCAGCAAAATTGTCTTTTTGAAAATTTAATTAGAGTTTCGATAACATTTGAGTCAGGCAGGCAGCCAAATTTTGTTCTGGCAAAGTGCTCTTTAACTCACATGGAGACAGTAATGTGATTGCATTTCAGTACCTAATATTTAAGTATTTAATTACAAGAGAAGTATTTAATTACAACTATATATATATACATGGACATGACCATGTTTGAAACCATTCCCTACACTATTTACTGTGTAATTTACAGGTAAAACGAGTAGGATTTGGTAGTGTATTGTAAAGACAACATTAAAAGCTGACCCATCCTCTATGACTCCTGAGACCCTCAGATAAGATGAGAAAAAAAAGGAAGAAAGAAACCATCAGGAACAGCAACTGAGGAGGGATACCTCTGCCAGGATAGATAGACATGCGATAGATGTTGAGTGCACAGAATAAATCAACAGTAACATCCATTCTATACAGTTTGTTGACAGAGATGTGGGTTGTAAACAAAAGTGAAGAGGACGGCTCCAAGTGGACATTGAGCAACTTCAGGGATTGCCAAATATGTAGGACTATAGGCTACACTGCCCACCTGTTAACTTTATCTATCCAATATTTCAAATGATTTCACTGCCTTTCTTTCTTTAATTGTTCAAATTTGGGCTCCATTCTACAACCCACTGTTTTCTTTTAGTTCAGACAGTAGGCTCATCCCATTCAAATGAGAAGGCCCACCAAGGTGACGTAACCAACAATAACATCATCAGAGAGAAAGCCCACCCTAACCAGGTTCCCTCTGAAGCTGACGTGATCTTCGACCCTGAACCTACCTACACTTGGACAAAGAGGGAGCCCACAGAGTGCAGCACAACCTGTGGCACTGGTGAGGAAACACATAGAATTTAAAGAATGAGTAATCGCACATTGAATTAATAGTTTCCAAAACATTTTTTTATGTAGCAGATTTTTATTTGTGCAAAATAAATATTTGGGGCATTAATGGAATGTTTTTGTTTGCCAATGCCTTAAGAATATTTGGATGTGCATATTCTAAATTGCAGCATTGAAATTAATGTATTTTCTGTCAAAATGGGTATGTAAACAGCCATATCACTTGCAGACAAACACAAATTCACTTGCTTCATCTTTTTCTCTGTGTATGTGTGTCTGTGTGTTTGTGTATTCTTGCGCACTTTCCAGGCACGCGTCAGGTAATCTGGGCGTGTGTCGAAAAAGATTCTCAGGCAACTGTTCCTGCTGACCTCTGCGACCCTGCCCTCAAACCAACAAAGCGGGAAGAAGAATGCAACATCCAGCCCTGTCCTGTATAGTGAGCAACACACACACACACACCTGATGTCCCATACATAGGTGATGACACATGCGGGATAAGACACGCGTATGTTGTATTACTTCCACATGGAAGTCTCCGGGTGAAGCCTTCATCACTCACGCACATTCCAGCCGTAAGTCAGTCACAGTCAATCACACTGACTCACTTTGGTGTGGCTTTGGTTTTCATGTCTTGCGGTAAATACCACTAGATCCAAACATCGCCAAGATGTAGCGGGGCATTAGTGCACTGACTGTATGCTTGGTTGTGTGTCTGTCTTTTGCCCACAGTATCAGTGATCTATGATAGCTGTCAGTCTGAAATATATGTTTCTATTGGGAACGACAGCAGTTCTTGACAGCAGCGAATTGCAAAATTTAAACTTCAGCTGTAATAGAACAAGAAACATCTGAACTTGTGCAGTGCAAATTGGCTTATTTTGCTTGTCTCTTTTATGATTTCTTTTTGGAGGAAACGTCAGACTTTGTAATGCTCCTTGTAATGTAGACCAGGGTCAACCGACCACACACATTAACTGTGGTCAAAATGAAGAAATAGAGCTGGGAAAAATTCTGCTTGAGAGAGGTCATTTCAAAACTTGTGTCTCAATAGGTAACCACATTTATTTTGATGGACTGCAAGCTGCTCTTTATTTTTAACCTGTCCTTTTTGGCCTCTGTGACTGGCTGACAGCTGGGATGTGGGGGAGTGGTCAGAGTGCAGCAGAAGGTGTGGACCCGGCACTCAGCACCGCCAGGTCATCTGTCGCCAGGTAACTCACGTTCACACCAATGGGACGGAGACATCGGTTACTGTGGCACCAGAGGTGTGTGGGTTGTCTGATAGGCCAGTGACCAAGTCTACATGTCAGCTGAAGATTTGCAGCCAGTGGGAGATACGATCTGAATGGAGCCCGGTGAGAAAACACACACACACACACACAAACAGACCTCACTATTACTAGTACATGACTCCATTAATAAACATTTTCTGATCTTGATCTTGACTATTGAGTAGTTTAATTTATAACAATGTATTATATTTCATAAGATGATCATATGTTTTGCATATAAAATGTTCATCTGCAAGGTAACTAATATCTCAACCTGTAGAAAAATGAATTTCCCTCTAAAATGTAGTGGAATACAGTACAGGAAAGTTGCATAAAATGGAAATATAATAATACAACTATTACATACCGTCAATACCGTGATTTTAATGGCTTACCAACAGCTAAGTTATTATATATATATATATATATATATATATATATATATATATATATATATATATATATATATATATATATTTTTTTTTTATATATTTTGATGTTCATGTCAGCCTACATCAACAAATGCATGGAGGACGTCAATGTCATAAACAGCATCACCACCAGGGCCAACCAAAAACCTTGGATGTCTGAGGAAGTACGCAGAATGCTGAAGGCTCGGAACTCAGCCTTTAAGTCTGGTGATAAGGAGGCTCTGAAGACAGCCAGAGCCGAACTTAAACCGTAGCATCAGACTTGCTAAACGTACTTACAGTCAGAAAGTACAAGACTTTTTCAATGACCCAACAAACACCAGGAGAATGTGGCATGGCTTACACACCATCACTAGCTACAAGACAGCCCCTCCTTTGCATGCGATAATGACACTGACTTCCTCAATGACCTTTGGAAGGTTTGAGGCACTAAATAGCACCCCTGCGTAGAAAGAAGTCCCTCGGCAGGAAGAAACAGCACTGTGTCTTGCCTCAGCTGATGTGCGGAGAACCCTGAAAAGAGTCAAGATCCGCAAGGCCCCAGGCCCTGACAACATTCCTAGACGAGTGCTCAGGGAATATGCTGATCAGCTGGCTTGTGTCCTAACGGACATCTTCAACACCTCACTGAGCCAGGCCAAAGTCCCATCGTGCTTCAAGACCGCAATCCATCATTCCAGTGCCAAAAAAGACTCATATCACCTCACTAAACAATTACCGGCCTGTTGCACTTACCCCCATCATGATGAAGTGCTTCAAGAGACTGGTGAAAGACCACATCATCTCCAAACTCCCCCCCACATTCGACCCACTCCAGTTTGCCTACCATGGCCAAACCGCTCCACAGAGGATGCCATCTGCTCCGCTCTTCACCTGAGCCTGACACACCTGGAGGAGAAGAACACGCACTTGCGGATGTTGTTCCTGGACTTTAGTTCAGCATTCAATACAATCATCCCACAGCATCTGGTAGGCAAACTGGGACTCCTGGGCTTCAGCACTCCCCTGTGCAACTGGCTGTTAGACTTCCTCACTGAAAGACCACAGTCTGTGCATGGGTCGGCAAGAACACCTCCAGCGTCATCACCCTCAGCACGGGCTCTCCCCAGGGCTGTGTCCTGAGCCCTCTGCTGTTCACTATGATGACACACGACTGTGTCCCAAGGTCTGCCACTAACCATATTGTGAAGTTTGCCGACGAACACAACAGTGGTGGGCCTCATCAGAGATGAGAACGACCTGACCTACAGAGAGGTGGTGGAGCAGCTGGTGAGATGGTGTGAAGGCAACAACCTGATCCTGAATGTTGACAAGACCAAAGAGATCATCGTGGACTTCAGGAAGATCCAGCCCAGCCACGCTCCTCTCCTCATTAACAACACAGCCATTGGCCAGTGGAGGTAGTCAGCAGTTTTTGGGGGTGCACATCACAGACGACCTCACCTGGTCGGTGAACTCTGCGTCTCTCTGGTTAAGAGGGCACAGCAGCGCCTGCACTTCCTGAGACGGATGAAGAGAGTCCACCTGCCCCCGCCCATCCTCACTATGTTCTACAGGAGTACTGTAGAGAGCATCCTCACCAACTGCATCTCTGTGTGGTGCACAGGATGCACTGCTGCTGACTGGAGGAACGTGAGGAGAGTGGTGAGGACAGCTGAGAAAATCATCGGGAGCTCCCTTCCTTCTGTGCAGGACATTGCCCCTCAGCGCTGTGTGTCCCGGGCCAGAAACATCATCAAGGACACCTCACACCCCCACCATGGACTTTTTTCACTTCTGCCCTCCGGAAGAAGATTCTGCAGCATCCAGTACAGAACCACCAGGTTCAGGAACAGCTTCTTCCCCTGGCCATCAGACTCTTAAACTCTTAAATCCATAGACTCCACTACTGTCACTTTTTAAACCACCGTACTGCATTTTGCACTGTTTTTTTTTTTTTGCATTTTGTAATGCACTGTTTTTTGCCATTTGCACTGTCTATATTCTATTACTGTTTATATTCTTTATTCTTTATTTATATTTTTCACTGCCTATATCCTCGTTTCACTGTCTATATTCTATATTTTTTATACTATTGCGAGCAAATGCAACAAAATTTAGTTTTGTATACATTGTATATCTGAATGACAATAAAGTCTGTCTAAGTCTAAGTCTAGTACTACACTCATTAACACGCATTCAGATAACACATATAGTTTAGCATTTGTATTATATTTGTCTGATAATGCAATATAACAAAGTTAAATTGAAGGGAAATTATACACAGTTTTATTGAATACAATGAACATGTACATCTTCATGAGAAAAAAGCATTTACTCCTCCATTCCCCGCACCCGTATCTCCCTCTACGCTCCAGTGTTCAGTGCCATGTGGGGTGGGCCAGCGCAGCAGGGAGGTGGTGTGTGTGAGCAACCAGGGGGATGTGGATGAGGATGAGGAGTGTAACATGAACCTAAAGCCAGACACACTGCAGAACTGTGACATGGGAGCCTGTGCTCGCAGCTGGTTCACCTCCCCCTGGAGCCAAAAGGTAATAGAAACTGTGTGTCTGTGTGTGAAAAGTGTGTGTTTGTGTGAGGGTGTGTGGGGATACACAGTAAGGAGGGGTGAGTTAAATCACGTTAAAATCTTGAGAAGGTACTTATTAAGACAGGGTTTGTGCGTGTGATATTCCTCAGTGCTCTGCAGAGTGTGGTCAAGGCAACCGAACCCGGACGACGGTGTGTTTGATAGATCATGTGACTGATCTCCCGTTGGACAGCTGCGAAGGGGAACGACCACCAGAAGTGACATCGTGCAATGGAGGCCCCTGCCAGAACCGTCTGGAGTGGTACACCGGACCCTGGGGTCAGGTAATTTCCATGCCCACACACACACACACACTATGAAAACATCATCCATTTGAAGTCTCACCATACCTGTGTGTTTGCGTGCGTGTGTGTAAAGTGTTCTGCAGAGTGCGGGAATGGCACACAGACCCGGAGTGTGGCTTGTATTTTTAACAACAATGGTGGCATGGAGGTTGTGGACGAGTTCAAATGCTCCAGTCTCTCTCAGCCAATCACAACTCAGTCCTGCACACTGAAGCCATGTGGGGTCCAGTGGTATGTCACAGAGTGGAGTGCTGTAAGTGTCCCAAAGTCTGTCCTTCTACCACGCATTGGAGATATTTGATATGGAGTATTGATATGGAGTATTGGAGATATTTGGTTGTAGCACACGTTCATATATTTTTGATTATTCTTGGTGAAATGTAAAAATTTGTGTTTTCATGAGCCCAGGTTTTGTGATATTAAATCTTGTTTACCTCAAGGGGCTGTACAATTGGTACAACATACGACACCCTGTGTACTTAGAAAGCCTCGACTCAGATTAAGAAAAACTCTCCATTGCACTGAAAAGTAGTCTCACGTTAGATTTGACAAAAGTTCATTTTTGGCTTTTAAAATAATAGTTTGACAAAAAAAAACAAAATCCTAAAATCCCAAATTCTTCCGATTTGAATAAAGGTTATACAAAAATAATAGTGGGTCTCAGATAAAGTTAATGTTTGACCTAAAATGCCCAAAATGATTTCACATCAATAAGAGGTACAAAAAACAGACAATCAGTGGACAAACAGTCAGTAAGCGTATTCATTCAACTTAATTTAATTTTCCCTAAACTGCTGCATTGGAAACTGTGAATATGAAGCTAACTTCAGCGTTATCTAAAGATAACAACGGCAGAGCAGAGGTGGATTTATTCACTTTCCTGAAAACACGAAATATACCTGACAGTATCATCAACCAATAAAAGATGATAAAGTAAATGACCCCTCCATTAACTCATTGAATGCTCTTAAAAGTAAACTTTCTCGTGCTCACGAGATACGTACAGTTTTGGGGGTTTTTTTTCCACTTTTTTTTTTTTTTTGCACATGTCCCTTTAGGCTCCGTAAAATCTCAACTTCTTTTAAAAGTATCTTCTTCATCAGTGGAAGAAGTCTGGTCACTTGTCATGATGATGGGAATGCTCTTGACATGTAAGCTTGGAAATACCGCTGACAAAATCACAAAAGTTAATGTGCTGTCATGTCAACTCTCTTCGTGACCACAGAGCAAACTCCATCTGCTGAAGACTGATCTGAAGTCACTAGAAAAAGAGCAGTAGTGGACTTTGAGTTAGAATTGTTTTGTTGAATCATAATATATCAAATATATCTGGATAATCCATGGAAAATGAATAGTTTTGTAGGAACTATTTCTTGTTAGAAAGTATTTTTAATGAAACCTCAGCAATGTCTGTGGATTGTATATATGTAGTATCTAGGACGTCACCACTAGAAAAATGATTTGCCTGTTAGACATATGTGATCTTTATTGCTTTGAACACCGTAAATAAATTCTATTCACTTCCAATGTGTTATCTCAAATTCTCAGCACATAAAACTGAATGTATTTGCATGGCTGAATACAACTAGAGAAATGTAAGATAATAAGTTTTTTTGTAATTTGAAGATAATTGCCTGGTTTTGGTATTGGTACCATACTACATGATCTTCACATTCAGTCCTAAAATTACATTATACACTGTATTTACTGTATGTGTAAGTCTTCACCTCTGCCTCTGCTCTTTCTTTTGATCATGTCAGTGTTCACGCTCCTGCAACGGTGGCTACCGCGTGCGTGAGGTGCGTTGCCTTACCGACAACATTGTCCCAAGCAACCACTGCGACCCCAGTATGACCCCAGAGAGCCAGGAAGAATGCAACAAACAACCTTGTTTAGCTGACATAAGTAAGTGTTATATTGCCTCTGAGCCATATCACGCTGTGTGGACACTATACAGAAGGTGGAGTTGGAAGGTCACGCAAGAGCTGAAGAGGACCTGGTTGGAGTGAGATTCTTCTGTAATGCTGACATTGTTGATAATGTTGCCATGGTGAAGATGCTCATGGGACCTGCTGTCTCAACCAGGATGAATTAAGGGAGTTTTCACTGATTCATAGATGAAAGAAACTCCTTGCCCAACTTAAGTATATGTTTTCAAAAACTAATCCAAAAAAAAAAATCTAAAAGTCACCTTTGGTTCAAAACACTTATGTTCAGGGACCTGTATGAAAGAGTCTGTGGAAACTTAAGATCATGAAATAGTTTGGGGTTTTTTTCAGTTTCAGTGTACAAATAAAACTCTATTCAGAATTCATTAAAGCAGGAAAATGCCTCCATGCTCTCAATACAGCTGAAGTACTGAGTCTTCAGACCTGAATTTGGACTGAAATTGAAACTACATACATCTACATAATCTTCTATTATTGTATTGAACATTGAGGGCTTAGGAACTGACGTTGCAGGTGTAGCTTCCAACAAGCTATACGATGTGATCAGTGTGCTATCAGCTCCAATCTGAGGAGTGAAATGAATAATACAGAACAGAGGAATGAAACTTGCTTTGCTTATTGTGTTTTTCTCAGTGTCTTCTGCATATTGCACTTCTCCTTCACAGATTCCTCATGCAGTGACCAGTACCATAACTGTATGGTGGTGGTTCAAGCCCGCCTCTGCATTTACCCATACTACAGAAGCGTCTGCTGCGCCTCCTGCTCCCGGGCCCAGAAAACATACCCCAACTCATTTCAAAAGAACCGCATCCGCAGGTGATGCTGCCTCAGAGGTTAAAGGTTAAATTCACTTCAGGTCACAGTTCGGTCTGAAAAGAATAACATTGTGAAAATTTTAGGGAATACAGAGCATGGTTTAATATTCAGTCACTCAGTCTGCAAGAGATGAATGACTGGGTACCCAGCTGCTTCCATCTATTTTGTGCACACAGCCACACACACCTACATAGCATGAATACTGCTGTTGGAGTGAGATCCTATTTCATCTGACACCAAAACTGGGGGGAAACTGTCTTAATCTCATGACAACACGCACACAAACACAATACTTTTGTAAGAGTTTCACTATGTATAGCTTTTTGAGAGTGTTTTCATTCTCACTGTAACTTTAAACAAGTCTGGTTAGATTTGGTTATATGGTTGTATATTTATTCTTAATAAAGGGTGTTTAACTTCTGATACTCAGCTGTTGTTTGTTGTATTATTACTGATGTTACAGATAATATTTACTGTTTATTTACATGGTATCATCTGATGTCGCATTCCCCGATGATAGGTATTGATATTTCAAAATGTTGATAATGTAAGCAAATTATCACCAACTATAGCCTGAGTCAAAAACTTTGTGTGTGTAAGAATTGAAAAGCAAAATACCAAATTAACACAGATCTTAAATAGTTAATAGTCAATTTATATCCCACAGCAACATGTGTGCAGTTGGGGAATAAAGGCAGGAACATGCAGCTGTGAAAAATGTGATGAATAGGAATCTTATATATGAATAACAGGCTGATAATAATATTAAATTAATTAAACATTGGAATATATGTTTATACAAAATGAGGACTGTGGATTTTAACCCCATCACCTACATTATAGGAGCTTTCTGGCAGTATGAATGGAAGGATTGATTATAGAGCACACAACTTCAATGTTTTATGTTAACACAGGTTGTTTAACTATTTTGAATAAATGTGAACTGAAATGAATAAGTCACAACCATCTACAAAATATAAAGAATGATGCCAAGACTCATTTCAGTCACTGTCCTTGCCCCATATGTTAATATAATATATAATATGTATTTATTTATAATATTTCCACCATAATTTTAGGGCTGTCACATTTTATTTCCTGGTGGCAGCAATATGCTATTGATGAGCAAGCACATTTTTACAAGTACAGTGTTTGGTGATGGGGACAAACCACCAAGTCCTTCCAAGCACACTCCCAGACGTGATGACATCTTTGTTGTGACATCTTTGAAGTAAACATTTATTTTTAACTATAAAAGTAAGAATTTTTCTTTCTTAAACATGATATATCTCCTTTCTTTATCCAAACTATTCTACAGCTGAGCCAGTATTCAGTGGCCTCAGTAACTCAGGAGCTGATGGTGTCTCGATGAATGATTCAATTAAAAGAGACACTTTAATGGATGGTCTGGTTGACAAATAACATGATTAAATACAACACTTGGACATTTAATTCTGGCTACTGTGCAAGGACCGTACCAGTGTTTTCTGCAGGTTGCACTGACCCACTGCAGCCCTTTACCCCCCTTCCCACTTTTTTTCTCTCAAAATACTGCAAAAGTGAAAACCTTTCATTGGTGCTATTTTCTGCATGTTGTTTTTGTTCAGTTGGATGTTGTGAGGTCTGATTTTGATTTTAAACAGAAGTTTAGAATTGTTCATAACTTTAAAAACATTCTAGAACTGATGTCATACTTAAAGTCCAGGAAGAACCTGCTCATTTTCCTGATTTCAACTGAAGAGACAAGCAAGCAATCAAGCAAGCTCGGACTCAAAAGGATCAAGACTCAAAGAACCCAAAAACATTGATAAAGAACTTTTATCAAACCGTGGACAACAGGTTCTTGTCAGGTTTTTATTTGTTGATGTTGCAACTTTTGATATCTTCCAACCTACAACCACAGGAGTAGAAGAAATGAAAAATGCAATATCTTTGATGGATTTAAAAATTTAAACCTGTTCTTTGTCTCCATTTCAGTTTCAACTTTCTGAAACCTTATCCACAACGGGGAATTCTTCACCATCTTTATCATCTTTTTGTCATGGTTCTGCCTTTGTCATTTTTCTGTAAGTAACACTTAAATGTACATTTCAAGGCTTCATAAATACAGCGGGGCAAGAAAGCATTTAGTCAGCCACCAATTGTGCAAGTTCTCCCACTTAAAAAAAATGAGATGGCCTGTAATCTTTCATCATAGGTATACCTCAACTATGAGAGACAAAATGAGAAAAAAAAAATCCAGAAAATCACATTGTCTGATTTTTAAAGAATTTATTTGCAAATTATGGTGGAAAATAAGTATTTGGTCAATAACAAAAGTTCATCTCAATACTTTGTTATATACCCTTTGTTGGCAATGACAGAGGTCAAACGTGTTTCTCTCCTCTAGAGCAGTGATGTTTTGGGGCTGTCGCTGGGCAACACGGACTTTCAACTCCCTCCAAAGATTTTCTATGGGGTTGAGATCTGGAGACTGGCTAGGCCACTCCAGGACCTTGAAATGCTTCTTACGAAGCCACTCCTTCGTTGCCCAGGGCGGTGTGTTTGGGATCATTGTCATGCTGAAAGACCCAGCCACGTTTCATCTTCAATGCCCTTGCTGATGGAAGGAGGTTTTCACTCAAAATCTCACGATACATGGCCCCATTCATTCTTTCCTTTACACGGATCAGTCGTCCTGGTCCCTTTGCAGAAAAACAGCCCCAAAGCATGATGTTTCCACCCCCATGCTTCACAGTAGGTATGGTGTTCTTTGGATGCAACTCAGCATTCTTTCTCCTCCAAACACGACAAGTTGAGTTTTTACCAAAAAGTTCTATTTTGGTTTCATCTGACCATATGACATTCTCCCAATCCTCTTCTGGATCATCCAAATGCTCTCTAGCAAACTTCAGACGGGCCTGGACATGTACTGGCTTAAGCAGGGGGACACGTCTGGCACTGCAGGATTTGAGTCCCTGGCGGCGTAGTGTGTTACTGATGGTAGCCTTTGTTACTTTGGTCCCAGCTCTCTGCAGGTCATTCACTAGGTCCCCCCGTGTGGTTCTGGGATTTTTGCTCACCGTTCTCGTGATCATTTTGACCCCACGGGGTGAGATCTTGCGTGGAGCCCCAGATCGAGGGAGATTATCAGTGGTCTTGTATGTCTTCCATTTTCTAATAATTGCTCCCACAGTTGATTTCTTCACACCAAGCTGCTTACCTATTGCAGATTCAGTCTTCCCAGCCTGGTGCAGGTCTACAATTTTGTTTCTGGTGTCCTTTGACAGCTCTTTGGTCTTGGCCATAGTGGAGTTTGGAGTCTGACTGTTTGAGGTTGTGGACAGGTGTCTTTTATACTGATAACGAGTTCAAACAGGTGCCATTAATACAGGTAACGAGTGGAGGACAGAGGAGCCTCTTAAAGAAGAAGTTACAGGTCTGTGAGAGCCAGAAATCTTGCTTGTTTGTAGGTGACCAAATACTTATTTTACCAAGGAATTTACCAATTAATTCATTAAAAATCCTACAATGTGATTTCCTGGATTCTTTCCCCCCATTCTGTCTCTCATAGTTGAAGTGTACCTATGATGAAAATTACAGGCCTCTCTCATCTTTTAAGTGGGAGAACTTGCACAATTGGTGGCTGACTAAATACTTTATTGCCCCACTGTACCATGCTGATTCAGTGCAGTGATGGAAAAAAAAGACCAAAAACTAAAGCTAAGAAGTCCAAGAGGGCTATGATGTTAAAAGACATGGAGATGAAAAGTATTCTTGGATAAAATTAGTCTATTACAAGTCAAGATTGCAAGGGGAAAAAAGGCATTAATATGATTACATTTTTTCATAAAATGGACAATAACATTACTTTGGAATAATACATTTATTGGTTTTTTAAAATGATGACCTTTACATTTTACACGCACAAACAAATTTAGAGAAGTCCAATTGACGAATTTAGGGAAAGTTAGCAAAAGAAATTATCATCAATCTGAATCTGAAGTTATTTTACTTTTTTCATGAGCAAAGGAATTTAGAGTGAGGCCAAATTGAAAAGTCGGGTAAATATAAATAAATTATACATTGTAGTTAGCTTTAACATTAAAGGGGTGGTACTTTCTATGTTGTGGGCAAAACTATACTTTCATAATAATGCAAGTATCAAATAATGAAAATTAGTGGTGAATTCTTCCAATTGGCCTAACAGACATGTTTTTCGACTATGGGAGGAAACCGGAGCACCCGGAGAAAACCCACGCTAACATGTGGAGATCATGCAAACTCCGCACAGAGAAGATCAGGGCCTCAATTCCAACCCTGGATCTCCTGCTGTGAGGCCACTGCTAACCACTGAGCCACCATGCTGCCCAGACGAACTACAAAGACTTTATAGCAAAACTCTTGAAAGCAATTCTCAGGTGTTTTGCTACAAAGCCTTTGTAGATGAGATGGTCACTCCTCCACGTTGTCCATGCTTCTGCAAGAGAAAAAGAACCTTGTCAACCATGAGACAAAGCATCCAGTGTGGTTCTTGCTCTTCTTCTTTCTCTCGCTGTCTTTTTTGTGGTCTTCTGTGTTGTTTTCTGCATCATCTTCTGTGTCGTCCAGGTTGTTGGTGTCCTCCAAACTGGTGGCCGGAGCAGCAGCAGAGTTACATGCAGTTTCCACAATTATGGGAGCCAGTGTGTCACGTTCCCTGACAGACTCCTGGTCAGATGTCTCCTCCAGTAGAATTCTGTTCTCTGGAAGAGCTGGCTGGACCATAATCTGGACTGATGGCAGTCTTACCATAACTGCTGCTGCCGGCCGAACAGTGGTGAAATGTGTATTAAGTCCTTGGGTTTCCTTGGGTGTCTCTTGTGTGCTGGGTTGAGCAGCCTGGTTCGTGCTGGTTAGGGTTAGAGGGTCTTGTCTTGGGTCTTCTCGGTTCCAAGTTCAGCTGCCTGGTTCATGCTGGTCCCAACGTCATCACTACGAAAAAACCAAAACAAAAACAGATACGTATTTTGTCAGTAAATGGGATTCCCACTAGAACATGCAGATGCATAAGTCAACACTCACACACACTTACCAGGAGCTGAGGTGGGAACTGCTGCTGAGGTACTTCACAGTAATGAAGGGATGGGCGAGGATTTCACTGGGAGTTATCCTCTCCTTTTCATCCCACCTGAGCATCGCCTTTAACAGCTCAATACATTCCCTCCTTTCATCAGCTTCTGCCATGTTGTCTTCTTCCAGACGCATCTAATTTAGGAAATAATTGAAAAATCCAACAGTGGTCAAGTCATCTTCTTAAATTATGAAAAGACAATCAGTGATGTCAGCTACTGCCTCTTTAATGACCTACCTCTTTCTCTTTGTCCAGACAACGGAATTTGTAGCGCCTTTGGTCAGTGCTGTCATGACTGTATCCGTAAAACTCCAGTGGTGTCTAAAAGACAGTTTGAAATATTTAAGAAACATGTTGTTGTCAATACATTGAACTTACGGACTTTAGTATGTTGATGCAAGCTTTTATTTTTATTTGAGAAAACAATGGTATGGATGAAATATCTATTTGAAGAGTCAAAGAAGGGGTATTGTACCTTGAGCCACCACTGGTTTGAATATGTCTTAATAAAAAATAGATATGATCTTTTTCCAGCATCAATAAGGTTGTCCGGTGGCAGTCCCAAAATATCAATCATGTATCTTAGCTGAAGACAAAACACAGTATTTTTTTCTCAAGAATCTCTTCCCAGGTCAATTAATAATAATAATAATAATAATAATAATAACAATAATGGTAAACAAACTGTCCCATTACAGCCAATTACTTACCAACTCATAGTCATTTCTCCCTGGAAACAGCACGAAGCCAAAAACCATCATCGCCATGACACAGCCCAGCAACCAGATGTCTAGGGCCTCTGAATATGGGAGACCCAGTATGATCTCTGGAGCTCTGAATGTGGAATAAAAGTATTTAACAAAACTGTGAAATGACATTTACTTACATTTAAATGGTAATAACAGTGTTATCACAAGGTTATCACAGCAGATCATCACCAGACAGTTCTTACAGATATGGATTCGGTACAATTAAAATCTGTGCTTCTTTAGACTTCACCTAGAGGACAGGGCCTGACGAATCTTGGTTTTCTTGACGTTCGATTTGAGAACAGCCAGGCCAAAGTCGATCAGCTTGACCTTGAATGGTTGTCTCACATGATCGACTAGCATGATATTATTCGTTTTCAAATCTGTGTGTATCACGCCAATGTTCTTCAGGGAATCAAATGCTGTAGCCAGCTTCAAGAGGTAACAAAGATAATGAAAACTGTGGTTATGTACAATTGATTTACAACATAGCAGAAATTAGAGACAGTGACAATAAGAGTGGTCACATTTAAAAAAAAAAAGTCTGACATAAGAAAACGAAATATGATGTGACCATCAATGTGATGCTCTGTGCAAGATAATATACCTGCCGGATGACTTCTCTGATATCTTGTAGACGCATAGGGGCCTTTCTCTTTTGTATGTATTCTGCTAGGGTGATGTCTAACACCTCAAAAACCAGATAGTTCTTCGTTGATGACTCTTCGTAAAACTTGATGATGTTCTTCTGGTCCAGATTGTGGTCCATTAGTAACCTCATCATTGATGCCTGTAGATACACGAAAAGTTTGGCATGTTTAGTTGTGGACTTTCTTGCAAGTTCACACACACAGTCACCAGGGAGACTTGTGACTCCTCAAAACAAACAAACAGACAACAAAAAACCAAAACAGTGATTGGCAAAGCAAAATCAACAAAGAGTCCTACTTCTCTGCTTAGACTGTCCTTGTATATTGAAGTCTTTACAGCAACAATCTTTTTTGTCTTGGGGTCTAGACATTTGTCCACTTTTCCAAAACCTCCATGTCCAAGATGTTTGAGGAACACAAATCTTTTGGGGAGTTTGCCCCCGTCTTCACATTTGGAGTCAAAGGATGATAAATATAGTGAAGAATTCCCCATTGTAGATAAGGTTTCAGAAAGTTAAAACTGAAATGGAGACAAAGAACGATAGAGAACATGTTTAAATTTTAAAATCCATTAAAGAGATTGCATATTTAATTTCTCCTCCTCCTGTGATTATAGGTTGGAAGATATCTTGAGCTCAAAAAAGTTACAAGATCAAAGAAAATAAAAACTTGACAAGAACCTGTTGAGGGTTTGTTATCGTTCTTTAGGTTTTGGGTTCTTTGGGTTCTTTGAGTCTTGATCCTTTTGTTGAGTCCGAGCTTGCTTGATTGCTTGCTTGTGTCTTCAGCTGAAATCAGGAAAATGAGCAGGTTCTTCCTGGACTTTAAGTATGACATCAGTTCTAGAATGTCTTTAAAGTTATGAACAATTCTAAACTTCTGTTTACAGTCAAAATCAGACCTCACAACATCCAACTGAACAAAAACAACATGCAGAAAATAGCTCCAATGAAAGGTTTTCACTTTCGCAGTATTTTGAGAGAAACATAAAGTGGGAAGGGGGGAAAAGGGCTGCAGTGGGTCAGTGCAACCTGCAGAAAACACTAGTACGGTCCTTGCACAGTAGCCAGAATTAAATGTCCAAGTGTTATTTGTCAACCAGACCATCCATTAACCCTCTGGAGTCCAGGGTATAATTGGCCGTTTTTGACTACTTTTTATTTTGCTTTTATATTTCACCTTAAGAACTGTTTACCATGCCTTGTTTGGTATCATTTTTTTCAGCACAACCTCTCATGTGTGATTTTACAGTTATTTTTTTCATTTTGACATACTGTATTAACACACTGGACCTAAAACCACACAAAAAACATAAAATCCGAATATAAAAAAGTTAGATTTTGTAATGTGAAAACCACAAACATGTCTAACGAACCATTTTTATAACTTAGAATGCAAATATAAGTTGTATTGTAAGTTTCAGTTTCAAAAAATTATGTATACAAATGTAGCAAATAACAGTTATTTACAACTATTTACATTAAAATGCAGGCAATGCCTCAGGCGTTTTTTTTTGTTCAACTATTTACAAAACAATCAGGTGTCACAATAAGATGCCACAAATTATTTGTGCCACTGTAAAAAACAGTTCCTGTCCATTACAAGACAGAGGGGCACATCACAAGCCTTCTTCCAGCACCAAAAACGTGCCAAAAACGTGCCAAAAGTGACGACAATATTCAGAAAAAAAACGGCGTAAATTATTTATCATAAGTCTGTTTCTACTTGGCCTATCAACACGATTTAAAAACTGGTATGTAGTTTGAAGTCCGCACTTTCGACACAAGTTGAAACTTGAAATGAGACTCTGTGATGCTGCGTCTTTTTGCTACGTCATCATAAATCGGACCTGTAATTTGGACGCGCCGGCGCGTCCGCCATCGACGATCCACTCCAGAGGGTTAAAGTGTCTCTTTTAATTGAATCATTCATCGAGACACTATCAGCTCCTGAGTTACTGAGGCCACTGAATACTGGCTCAGCTGTAGAATAGTTTGGATGAAGAAAGGAGATACATCATGTTTTAGAAAGAAAAAATCTTACTTTTATAGTTAAAAATAAATGTTTACTTCAAAGATGTCACAACAAAGATGTCATCACGCCTGGGAGTGTGCTTAGAAGGACTTGGTGGTTGGTCCCCATCACCGTACACACTGTACTTGTAAAAATGTGCTTGCTCATAAATTGTGGCAGCATATTGCTCTTCTTTTGTTGATGTTATCTTAGCTGACTCCAGTTACTACAGTGGTGGGATCCAAAAATATATGAAATAACTTCTTAATGATGCCAATTTCTATCAAGTTTGAATTCATGCCTTGTCAGGTGTGACCATGACGACAGACTTTTAAAATGCTTGTTTTCTGCATCTCTGTCTGACGAATTGAACACTTTTTATGCCCACTTTGAGAGCAATTCCAGCTTGGAGGTGCAAAAGGCTCAAGAGGACCACTGCCCACCTGTGATATCCAGGACAGATGTGTGTAGAGCTTTTAAACGTACATTAACACACGTAAGGCTCCTGGACCTGACGGCATCCCCGGCCGAGCTCTCAAGGTGTGTGCAGACCAGCTGGCAGACGTCGTTTGCAGACATTTTCAACATGTCACTGCTCCAGTCTGTAGTCCCCACATGCTGCTTTAAGGAGACCATCATTGTCCCTGTCCCCAAAAAACCCAAAATCCTCTGCCTGAATGAATGACTACCGCTGCCTGTAGTGCTTTGAGCGGTTAGTCAAATCTTTCATCACCTCCTCTATCCCGGACTCACTGGACCCACTTCAATTTGCCTTCAGGCCCAATAAGGTCAACTGAAGATGCCATCGCCCTCACCCTCCACACTGCCCTCCCCCCTTTACCAGACCAGAGGGTCACATATGTGAGAATGCTGTTCATTGACTAAAGTTCAGCATTCAACACCATCATGCCCTCCAAGCTCGTCATTGTCATTAAGCTCAGAGACCTCAGGCTCATCACCGCCCTCTGTGACGGCATCCTGAACTTCCTGAACTTCCTGACGAGCAGACCCCAGGCTGTGCGGATGGATGCAGACAGCACCACATCCTCCACCCTGACTCTGAACACTTTTCACTGGCCCCTTTGCCCCCCAGGGCTGTGTGCTCAGCCCTCTGCTGTACTTCCCTGTTCATGCACATGACTGCAAGGCCACCTACACAGCTCCAACACTATCATCAAATTTG
Organism: Scortum barcoo; assembly: GCA_023238725.1. NCBI lineage: Eukaryota > Metazoa > Chordata > Actinopteri > Centrarchiformes > Terapontidae > Scortum > Scortum barcoo. The sequence goes on from CM041553.1 coordinate 18,307,415, forward strand.
CTGATGACTATTAGACACAACCGTCATCATTGGCCTGATCACTGGCATAATGGTGACGATGAGACGGCCTACTGAGAGGAGGTTTATTATATTCTAAAGCATGGTTGTAGGGAGCAAGAGAGACTTAAGAATTTCATTGGCAATGATTTCATGTGAATGTTATTGTTGTGCAATGACAAATAAATTCTTGAAGTCTTCTCAGTGCATTTCAGATCAAAGCTTTCTAATTCTGTTATAGCTGCTGCATCAACATTTAAAACAATGTCATCTAAATGAGGAATAAATACTGTTAATGTTAGCCAGTGTTGTTGCACTGTATGTGACAAAACTTTTATAATTTCAACAGAGCTGAAAACACTGCACACAGTAGTAAGTCCAGTCAATAACAGATCACATCACCTTTGTAATCATTCAAGATAGTAATACCGTTGCTTTAATGGAACAGCCGGGCTGACAGCATGTAAAAGCCCATAATTCAATCACGAGAACTTAAAGCACAGAAAAAAACATTAAATGAACACCAATGACAAATGCACATTGCATTCTCTGTTTCTCATACAACAAATAAAAAAGTAGCATGAGAACCAAGACTGTTTTACATACACTCTCCCATTCTGTAGCTATACATATTCTTTAGTAATGTTCCCGAGGTGCTCCCAAGTCTTTGTGTCCGCGGATGCAAGGCTGCACTGGTAGGATCCATGCTAGCAGGCTGTTGAGGATGTGTGATTGGAAAAAATTCTTTTGGGGTGAGCCTGGGCCTTTGGCATTGAGGGATGCAGGGTCCACATTCACCGACGATATCCATGTCTGTCTTCTTGACTAAATTGCTCGGACGCCGTTACCCCAAAAACATTCAAGGCTCGCTTTCCGTGCGGATAAACCTAAACCCACTGTAAATATATTTTCACTCGTAGACACCTAGCTGGGGTTGTGAGGAAAGAAATGGCAGCCATTTGTCTCTTTTGCCATTTTTGTTTTCTCTTGATAGCTTTATTTTTTTTTTGCTTTGTCCTTGGCATTTGGTACCAGACGGTAAGACGTTAATGTAATTGTTACTGAAGAGTTTAACAATAAGCTCTGTAAAAACATATCATTAGCTTCCCCTGACCAGCCCCCCCATTGTCCTAGAATAGAACAATCACAATTTATATAAGTCAGTTCTGAAAATACAATGGCAAGTGACATTTTCCGCCAAAACATTTCATTGTGAACAAAAAATATATTTTACTCCCCATCTGATTTGTTCAGCTTATCAAATGCAATAACTGGTTTGTTTCCTTTATAGCATCGTACCAACATTCACTGATTTCAATATTGTAGAAGTTTTACAAAGACATAAATATAGGATACAATACAGTAAAAAAATACAAAATAAAGTTGATATAGTTTTTTCTGAAATGATAATTTACCAGAGGCAAACCCAGAAATGGATCTTTGACACTAGGCAAAAAACACTAGAATTACCCCCTGAGGTCAAATGATAAAAGAATAGCCATGTCTCAAACCAGAGCTTAGTCCCAGGTAACTCACTACTTCCATGTTATTCGTAAGTAGTGTACTATGCACAGGACTATAGGCAAAACATGGGTGTCCTGTGTGACACATAGTCATTGTGTACTATTCAAGCGCACTAGTTTGGGTGTTATTACTACACTAGTGGGACATTAAGCTAAGGAAAACTTGAAGGCACAATTATCTGAGGCAGAATATACCTCCAGAACCAAACACAATAGTTGTGGTATCAAGGGAAAGAACAAAAGGGAAAAATAAAATTTACAGTTTCAGGTATGGTTTAGGTCTGAAGACGACGAGGCAGTGAATCAAGTTAAGGCCAAATTACTTAAGATCGTCCAATCAGAACGCTCCAACAGTAAAGATGATGTTAGACCTGACAAATCACAGGATTTGCAATATGATATCAGTTTTAATACCAGAACTCTTTTCTATATTTTGTCATAGCCTGGCTCGCTACATAGATATTTTTTCTCAAGGTTAAGTCAATTATATTAAACAAGGCTTCTTTTTTTGCTCTTCTTTCAGAGGTTGTTATTATGCACAATAATGTATAAATGTATGTTACAAGAATATACATGGGCTTCAGTCTATAATATCTCAGGAGTACATCCAAGCATTCAGGGTGAGGACTTTGGCTTTGAAAAGTTAGTCTACATATGCACAAATATGAAACACACGTAGAAAATGCACCATAGAAAAAAGGACATGAAAAATAAACAAAAAAAACAGAAATGGACTAAATGGCTCACACACTGATCTACTGTCACTTATGACCATTTGCTCATGCAGAACCATTTCCTTTCTAAAAAAAAAAAAAATTGTAAAAAAAAAAATAATAAAAAAAAAAATAAAAAAAATAAAAACATGAAAAAAAAAAAAAAAAAAAAAAAAAAAAAAAAAACTTTTTCAAGTTTCACCTTTTCACACCCTTCACATTTAATCTGTGATCACAGACTTGTTCGGGGTTGAAACGGAACCAGAAATACAAAAGGGAACAAACACTGGGAATTTGGAGGGCTTCAAGGGGTAAAGTTCAAGTTTGTCATTCCTCATGTGCAAGTCAATATAAAAATGCTACAACTCGTACAACTCTCTTGTCAACAAGACAGGTTCAGGGCAGGCCAAGTCCCCCTGTAGTTTGCTAAATAAAAAGGGGCTCGGAAATTGGCAGGACCGCTTGCTCAATCAGTGAAGCCCTGCACAGTCCCCACTCCCTGTAATTATTTTTTTCTCCAGCTCTTCATGTCGTTTGTCTGTCCATTCATGTGGAGGAAGAGCAACTGTGGGAGTCTGTGTCATCACATCAAGAGCCAAAACAAGATCTTCACTTTGTGTCTTCTTTCCTGTGGCAGAAGAGTCACCTCCCTCCTCCGCTCTCAAATATCATTCTTTACTTTCGTTCCTATGACTTCAGCTTCGGTCAGCTATCCCATTTCTTTTTCTAACCCTCCCATGTGTCTCTCACTCGCTGTCAGTCTCAAGGTCGGAGTCAGACCACTGCACCGGGCTCAGTTTGCCATTACGCTGGGCATACTCGATGACTGCTGTGTAGCAAAAGTAGTACTGGTCCCAGGTCTGGATGCTGAAAGCCCTCTGTGTACGCATCCGCCGCACCGTCTGACAGACATCTACCGTGCCGATGTCCTCCAGCCGGGACAAGCAGATGTCGAGTGTGCAGAACGTGCCTGGTCAGGAAACAAGAAGGAAAACAGATGAAGTTATCTAACTATGCACACAGACTTGGGTAGTTAAGTCAAGAAGAAAAAAAAAAGACTCGTCAATACAGACCCAAGAGCGGGAGAACAAAAAACTCCAGTACAGGGTAGGACTTAATTTTGCCATCAGAATACATTTGAGAATATGTTAAAAGGATAGTTTGGCTTTTTTGAAGTGGGGTTGCATGAGATTCTAATAAATCATCAGTGTATCATCTTTGGAGAATCAAATCAAAGTACCAGCACAGACGCTACGCTGTGTACTGCTGTGGACAGTGAGTAGTAAAATGTATTTCAGCCATCTAAAAAAGGTCTACCTAAAATAAAATTGGTATCAGTGTGCCATATGAAGAACATTTCTGCCAATGTATCTTGCCATCACACAGCCGCTTCCTTTGGGATTACTTTTGGGATTTTCTCAACCTAGATTAGCCTTCTTCCTACTCATTCCTCACACTGTATTATGCCGCAGATCAGCTGTAAAACATGGGCTACAAAAAACCCACTTCAAAAAAGCTGTACTATGCTTTAAAGATGCTTTGAATATTGTTCAAATACTCTGATACTGGGTATAAAACCTTGATGTTTTTTGGTACTGACCTGTGTTTATAGGAGAGAGTATCAAAAATAGTGAAGTCATGAAATTTGGCATCAAACACTTAAAGACACTATTTCACCAGTTTTAGACTGTTCAAGTGCTTGTGTTAGATATTTCACATTTGGGAACTCTTGTTTTCTTAAATGAAAAACAGGGTTTGTAGCAAAATGTTCACATTCACAAGGTCTTTGTATAAACACAGATGCACCTCTAATAAAGTGGATACTAAATATAAAAGTACATTTGAATGGTGGAGCACGAGTTTACCTGTGCGGCCGATGCCGGCACTGCAGTGCACAACCACAGGGGGGCCCCCTGGAGGCCCCGTCCAACTGGAGCCTAGACTCTGCACTGCAGCCTCCCTCCTCTGAAGTACATGCTCACGGAAGTCCAACATAGCTGAAGCGCTTTTGGGCACCCCGAAGTCTGGCCAGCTGACATAGAGGTAGTGACACACCTCCCGTCTCTCTCCAGACTAAGAAAAGATCACGAAGGTTTGTAGAGGAATAGAGCGAAATATTAGACTCTTGCTTCTTAGCTGGCAAGTAAAATTACTGTCTGATCACATGAAATGTAATCAATATTACATCGATATCATATCCCATAGCCATGAAATAAACTTTTCTATTGTTTTATTATCTCAAATTAATAATAACTTTCAATATACTAACCTGTGTGTTGTAAAGTTCAAGATGGGAGAGTTTGAAGTCCTGAAACACCTGGATGTGTGTGTTCCTGACCAAGAAGTACCCGTGCTGTTCAGTCCTGCCCTCCTCAAGAGGCCAGTACTGACCACACTTGACTCGCCCACGCTCCACCACCCTGAGACACACAGAATTACTCTTTCACTGTCATCACTTGGACTACAAAAAGCCTTTGTACACCTGTAACACACAATTGACTACAGAGATAAAGGAGTCTCACCTGGTGGTCATGACAATGATAAGTACCATCTGTTCCCACACCATGCGCCAGAAGTCACCAAAGGTTTTAGGCAAAGGACCTGAGGGACACAAATGTCTGTCAGGCCTGTGTAATGTATAGAGGTATACATAAAAGATAATAAGGACTATAGTTTGGGTTAACTGCTGCTCACCCTGAGTTGCGATATAGGCGTTGCCCCTCTTGTAACCATCCATAAAACTGGCATTAATGTAATCTGATGTCTGCAAAACAGAGAAGACGACTGGTGAGACACAATGCCTAGCATTAGGATCTACTGCCTCCTGTTGGAGGACACTAAACATTACTGTTTATAAACTGGGGTCCACAAATTAAACGTCAGGGCCACTCACTTACTTGAGGTAATTAATTAAAGCTTTTGACTGGAGCCAGATAAAAATGTTGATATATACAATAAATTATGGATCCACAGTATATTCAGTCAATCTTTAGTTTATCCAGAGACTCATTTAGTTGCCAATACCCACATTTGCTCTGATGCTGTTGTTTTGTTTGAAGGACCTTTAACAACCTGCTCTGAAATTCATAGCATTTGCCATTACTAGTATCGGTTACAACAACATTGTACAAATGTACAAAAATAAGACCCATGTTGCCCAAAAACATGTCTCTCCGTTTAACAGTATAAAATCTGCTGTATGTGATACTACCAAGCATTTCACTTCCAAATCACACACACACTCATCATGATACAGCAGATACAGACAAGTGAAGAAATCATAAAGAACACCAAATGTTGAGGCTCAAACAACTGCTAATGCAACATCCATTGTCCACATATACGCTTACGAGAGAGAGAACGAGAGTTTGAAAAACAAAATTACCTCGTCCTCGTCATCACGGAGCTGACACAGTCGCACTCGTGACTGATCCAGGCAGAGAACATCACTGTACCTGTTCTTTATCTGATTGGACAGTTTCCTGTCAAGGCAGAATTGAAAAAAAAACATGAGGCACCATGACAGGTTTATCTGTCACATAATGTTCCCTCCAGTTGGTACTGAGTGACTGAAAAAAGGATCAACAGAGTAGAGGCACAGAGAAAAAAAAAGAAGGTTTAGTATATTTTTAATCTCTTACTTGGAGTATTCAAAGGTGCCTGCTGGTGGCTCCTTGCGGATCTCCTCGTACTCCTGATAGATCCCCTTCTTCTTCTTCCTCTTTACGTGCTCCACCAGCTCATGCACTGTCAAGCCTCCCTGCTCTGGCATGTGGACAGACACCTCCATGCAGTGGTCCTCATCCTCAGGACCCCATGATGACGACAGAGGCGGGGACTGGGAGGAAGGCTGGTGGGGGGGCCGAGGCAAGGATTTCTGGGGCAGTGGAGGCACCCCTTCCTCCTCCTCCTCTTCCTCGTCCTCCTCACCATCCTCCTCCTTTACACCCTCATTCTGAGACCTGTGGGCAGAGTCTGTTGCCTCGCCGTCCACCGCATCCCCATTACCTTTATGGGAAAGCGGTGTGTCAGGGGGCGTGTCTGACTGGGGAGGCGCTTGGTGGCCGCGGCCATTCATGTTAGCATTGGGGCTAGAGCCAAAACCAGCCACGTTGGCCCCGCTCACTGCAGAGCCGTTCCAGTGTTGGTGGTTCCCCTGCATCCTGTTTGCAGACTGTGGGCTCTGCTGGTACTGTCCTGGGACTCGAGTCCTGCCCTCCACCCCACTGCAGTGGTTGTGTGGGTTAGCATTGCTATCGTCATAGCAGTTAGAGTTAGCCACGGCTAGCTCAGAACCCAGCTGTGTGTTTATATGGGTGTGGGAAAGTGTAGCGCCTGCGCTCGTGTTGCTGCACTCCAAGCTGTAGGAGCGCAGCAGGCTTCCCACACAGTCGTGTGTGTCATGTTCTTGTGTGTCACCCTGAACAGTGTTTGTGTGTATGTTAACGCAGGACTGGATCCAGGCCACATGGCTGTACTGGGATGTCCCACCCAGGTGTTCAGGCAGGGAAGAGACTGGGATGTGACTGGCCAACTCATGAGCTTTCACTGTGCACACCTGATGGAAGGAGAAGAAAGAAAACACATTAAATGACAAATGACAATCAAAACACAATTCTCACTATGAATTAACTCCAAATAAAAACAGACATACATACCCTTTCTCTCAGCTTCTCGCGCACAAAGAGGCGGAGAACCGCAAAAGGTGCTCGAAACCAAAGAGGCGATGACACAATGAAGACACATTTTAGACGAGCTGGAAATGCCCCCTAATAAACATCAAACACACAAAATGATGAAAAGGGTGTTTAGAGTCAGACAGTTTTGACACCAAAAACTTGAAGTCAGGCAGATAAGAGAGAGACACAGGGAGTGTTCCTTTTATTTACCTTGAGCAAATTGAGGATCTTGACACAGAGCTCATAGTCAAAATTGCCATAGCTAGAGTTGGTCATGTCGTAGATAAATATGAGTCCATCTCTCTGAGTTTGTACACTGGGAAAAAATAAACATGAACTTAGGATAGAAATATGTCTGTACACAATACAATTGATTGTTTTTAACTTTCTTAAAATCCATGTATTTGTATGAGAACCAACATAAAAGTGTCATGATATGAAAAAGCAACGTGGCCAACACTGTCTGGACACACTAATAATATGTGAAAAAAAAAATCAAAATATGTATAAAGCTAGGGAGCATCACCTCTCTATGGCTTTGTCCAGCTGATAGATGATGGCCTGCAGCACAGCTTTGTGGGTGGTGATGTCTGGCCGATGGAGACGAGCAGTGAAGAGTGCAAGAGCAGCACCCTTTGCATCACGGCCAGGCTGGTGGGAACATTAACAGGTTGTTATACACATCAATGCAAAGTCATTCTGCTTCCATGATTTGGGAGCCAAAATCAAAACAGTTTAGTCCATCTCCATTCATAGAGAGACAAACACACAAATGCAATTGAGAAATGATAAGTTATAAGTTAAATAGTGTGAACTCACAACACTCACCAGGACTGTAAATTTGCCGCTCAGCAACTCAGAGCGTAGGGGCTCCTCGTCTGGGTTGATATTAATGATGCCCTCTTTGATCCTTGTGTTCTAATTTTGATATATGATGATAGAGAAAGGAGAGAAGAAGTGATAATTTTGCTGTTAAAATAGTATGGAAAGAAATAGAAACAAAAAAGATTATTACATTGTTGTCAAGTGTTTTTATCTCTTAATGTCAAAAGACCTGAATTGACATCCTGTTACAACAGGACATGGTTATGACTTGCAGGCATGTCTGCTGCTGCAGAGGAAAGCTGCCGATACATTAATATAGGGGTCATCAACAGATATCAAAACTTTGAACAACAGAAAACACTTAATCGCACTGTGTCAATAAAACCATTACTGAATATGGACAAATGTATTCACTTGTGCAATGTCTTACTAATTGTGAACTAAATTGTACACTTAATTGATCTAGGCAACTACATCACTTTATCTCATTCCTTACATTTACAAAAAAGCCAAGTTTGTGATAATTGTTACTATCTGATCACGTTTATAATGTACACACCCTCAGCTAAGCCTGAAGAAATTAATCAAATCACAATTGCAACAAAATGAAATGGTCAGGTCAGAAAATAAATTTGCAATTGAATATCTCCGTCAGATCATTTAGCTTTAATTAAGTCATGTCTTGTTGATAATGACGTCAAAGTCATCTCAGTTTTTTCACCAGGCAAAGCACTGCTGTACCTTATATGCTTGGAAGAGGTCGATGGCTCTGGAGACATCAAATTTGCGGGCCATAAGAAACTTTACAGCGGTAGGTTGGGAGACAAGCCCAGCGCTGTGAGGCTGCTCTCTGCTACGCACGTCACTCAGGAACTCCTCCACAGCCTAGACAAACATCAGAAACACCATGAGTTTGGGATTCAGGGAGTGCAGCAATAAGAAAGAAAGATAAGAAAAAAGATGGCAATGACAACTGACATGATGAGGACAATGCTCTGTCTGCTAAAGTTGCAATAATGTGCAAAACTGATGGCAGGAGCAGGCTGAGCCCCTGGAAGATGCTGTGGATGAGAGCGCTCGTATGCCAGGAGACAACAGTCAGCTTGTTTTCACCCAAGTGAACTGCATCTGTCCTCCAAATATGTAACCAGCACAAGGAGAGTCTATAAGCATGTATACAACAGATTAACTCATCAGCTATCTCCAAACTTGAATCTACTCTCTCACAGGACAAAGAGGAAGAACGCAGACATACATCTTGTCTCATGATCAATTTCATTCAGAGGTGACGGGTAAAATAGATACATATATTAAATAAATTGCATTATGTACAATACATAGCAAGTAGCAGCAGCAGAGGTGATCTTTACTGAAGGCGATAACATGATGGGAATCCCTGATAGACATAGCATGTAAATCAATGGAAGCATGTCACCAGCACAATAATAAGCTTATACAGTATATATGTTTTTAGTCATTTATTCATTCACCTGGATTTAAAAGATTTCTGTCCCTCTGTACAACGATAAAGTCTGACTGTGACAGGACAGATACTGGAGTCGCAAAGCATACACACAAACACATATAAATAAACCTAGTACACACCTGGTCCTGTTATTTAAGTCAAGACAAGAGAAGCCCAAGATCACAATAAGACCCACATAATGAAAAACGTACATTTAATGCCCATGACATTCGACCATTTAGTCCCAATAGCCTCCCGTATGAATTTGGTTACTGAACAATAATCTTTCCTTTAAATGAATACTGATGTTTTTAAATAGCAGTAAAATAGTTGGATGGGATAACACATTCAGAATTGGGGCACTGTGACAAAATCAGGTAGTGCACCTTAATTAAAAAAAAAAAATCACAATCTTTGAATAATATACTTATCACCAATAGCTGAACAGCCTTGTTGGCGATTAATCCAAGGAGAGGCAACAAGTCGATCATTTCAGCAGCTAACACTATGAATAGTAAGCGTCCTCGGTGCAGTAAATCGATTGATTGGATCTGGGGCAATGATGCTAATTTAAGGAGCAGTGGAAGCCCGTCTGTCTGGCTTACTGATCGGGTAACTTTTTGATTGCTTGATGATAAAACAGTAAAATTAGGCTGTCATCGCTGCGTGATATCTGAGGTTTGCATCAATGTCAGCACCCCCCCACCCCAACCGCTTTACAACAAAATGATGGCAACAACAATGCTAGGAACCGGAGGATCACTTCTGTGAATCCTCGACCGTAAATCTGATATGCAAGACAGACACACACACACACACACACTGCTGAGAGCTTTTCACTCGCGTTGTGCGGTGGGAGTCCTGATCTTAGTCTCTCTCTCAACTGTGTCACACCACAAAATAACATTTAACACTTAGAGCAATCGGTGTTTGGTCATCGTTAAGGCTCACACTCGGTCCGGCGTGATTTTGAGCGTCGAGCAGGGGAGCTGTCGAGGAAATTCCCTGCAAGTCAACAATAGCTGTTAGCATTAGCCATCGGCTAGGTTACATGTGGCAGCTGGACGGCTAACGGCGGCGTTAAAGACACGAGAAGCTCCGTGTATGTGACAAACTGTGAGTGTGGCCTGTTAACATTAGCGGTGTGAACATATCTGTGTGGTCCGCGTGAAGCTCGGCTACCAAGGGAGCGAGTACTGGAGCTACACAGCCGGTGAAGTGATCCCTGCTGCTAGCCAGCGCCATCATGCTAACACACATGCTAACGGCTGTCAGTCACACTGGAGTCAGTGGACTCAACGGGCCGGGGCTGTTTACCGGACAAACACCGGCCCCAGAGACAAAGACCGGGACCAAATATATAGGGAAAAATCGCCTGTGAAAGACGAAAGTAGCGGTGACGTGTATAACCGCGATACGCGACGAGGAGATGAGAAAAAAATAGGTAAAGAGAGCCTTACCAGCTGCTCCTGAGTTGTCAGGGCTTCCGCCATCTTGAAGCCTCCGCAACGTCGCAGCGGGCGCGCCCACCAGCGCGAGACAGAGACAGAGGCCCCGCCCACGAGACGTTCAGAAATTTTTAGCAATACACTTTATTATTGAAAATCAATAAACTCTATTTATCAATACAGCATATTGTTGACAATCATTATCCTGTATTTATCAATGGACTTTATTATGGCAATCAATAAACAGTATTTATCAATAAGCTTTACCACTGACAATCAATAACCTGTACAGTGATACATTTTATTATTGATAATCAATAACCTGTATTTATCAATGCACTTTACTACTGACAGTTCATATCAGAATGATAATGAGAATAAGCTTTATTGCCAAATAAGTTTTTACATCCAAGTAATTTGTCTTGGTATGTTGGTCTGTGACAATTAATATAGTAGATAATACAACATAAGGTAAAAGCAAGTAAGAAGCACCGAAGAAATATAAATAGACAATAAAATATGTAAAATGGAGTTATTTAAATGAGGAACAGCGCAGATTTGTCCATGAATGTGCAAAAGTTCACAGATTTTAAGTTAGTTGATTAGTAAAGCATATTTACAGTGTGCAAAGATAGAGTCTGAAGATGTGTGTAAATTGTATTTTTCAATGCACTTCACTACTGACAGTTCATGAACTATATTTGTCCATTAACGCTACCATTCACAGTTCATAGTGCATAGTTCAACAGTGTTTATCCGAATGGAATACTGCTGACAATAATAAACTTAGTTTATCTTGATATTTTAACACAGGTGGTTTAAAAATATGTATTATATTTACACAGTTGCAGTTTTAAAAAACGTATTTTATAAAAGCATTTTTCTATTGATCAAGTTCATAAATAGTTCAGTAATGTTTCCATTCACAGTTTATAAACTGTATTTATCAGAATATTTTATCACTGCCAGTTCAAAATATGCTTAGCATTTAAATAGTGATCGTTCAAAATTAATATTTGTCCCACATACTTTACTTACTGGATTTATTCATACATATTATTTTACAGTTCATATACTCTTTCTTCCATGCTATTGACAGCTCACACACTGTATTTATCCATACAATTTACACTTTTCTATGGACATGTTAATAAACTGTAGCCAGTGTGTCTATCCATACATTTAACAATCATGGAAAATGTCATCAGTCTATATTATTTGACAATTTTTCAAAGACAACTTAGTCAACAATATCGAATCTCTTTTGTTTAACATAAACAGTTTAGTATTACCATGGGTAGTAGTATTAGTAGTAGTAGTGGTATTGGGGTGTAGGAACCTTTGTATTTGAGTCTTTGTTTCCGTCGAGTTGTTTTTGTGGCGCACCGGGGCGGTGCTTCGGCGGACTTTTTGATTTCAGACTCCAGAAAATGTTTACGCCTGCTGCTGAAAGCATGGACTGATCGGCGCCTGTTGTCACTTCCTCAGCTTTGACACAGATTATTAAATCCGGTTTATAAACTCGTGTTGAGAGTCCAACTGATGTCATGTTAATTAACATCCGTACACACACGCGTCTGTCAGAAACTGCTCAGCTTGGTCAGTATGAGCTCCTCGGCTGCTTCTCTGAAAAAGAAAAGCTACATGGGGCAGCATCAGATCAAGAAGAAGAAAAGGTGAGGTTAAGTCACAGTTTTGCTCAGTTGATAATGTTTAGAAAAACAGGGACCAGACTCCTCCTGTTGCCTAGAGACAGCATCCATTTTATGAATGAACATGACCAACATACATGTTTCTGTCTGAGCGCAGCTTCAAAGGTCCTGATGACCCACCAGACGGAGACAGGCCGTTGCAGAAAACCTGTCACCTGTTAGACAAAACAAACAGACAAGAGAACAAAAGCAGCCTCATGGTGAGTGTGACAGAGACGCAGCTTTTCTCCTGCTGTCTTCTTCCGCATAGATCATGCATTTGTCTCCATCTCAGGGTGGAGGAGCGGTGTTTCAGCTGGGGGAGTCCACATTAGCTCTTGATGAAGAGATGCTGCAGGTGCTGGATGCTGTGGACCCCGTGCGGCCTCTTGCACATGAGAGGGATGGCGACAGGGACCGGGCACCCCACAGAGCCCACAGTGCCGAGGAGAGAGCTGGTGGGCGTCGTGGTGATTGTAAGAAACGAGGATGGAGGGCTGACTGCAAAGATCTTGCTCAGAGGCTCCTCTTCAGTGAGGACTTGGAGGAAGCGGCTCCTCGGCAGGCTCCAGAGACTGTCCAGTCTTTTCCAGCCGTTGCCTGCACCAGTAAGGTGTCCCGTCAAGAAATAAAAGACGGTCCGCAAGTAGGCAGCTCTGCCAAGTGAGTCTTAACTTGCAATTTATTTCCCCTTTTTTTTTCCAGTTTTGATTTCCTGCATCCATAGTTTTGAAAATGTTTTTCTTACTTTGGGTGTTTCCATAGGCAGAAACCTGTGCCCAGAGGAAAGAGTTCTCCTCAAGACAAAGACAGAAGTGGGCCAAATCCTCCTCTGGATGTATCCAGGGACTACATCCTGTTCAGTCCCACCCGCCTCGCAGTGGCCATGAAGAAGGCCAAACTCCAGCAGTCATTACAGAATCAGTCCGCCTCTGTGCTCACAGTCCCCAGTGGCTTAGACCTCAGTACTCTCAGTAACACTTTACCTCAGCCAGGTGAAGTCGATTAGTAGAAATATAACACTGTCTTTTAAGTTTTATATTTTTTGGCCATTGTTCTTGTTTTTTCTGTTATTGACACCTTGTGAGGTGATTAATCCCCTCTTTCCTCCCAGTTTCTAAACTTTATGGTTTTTCTACTGTAACTGAAATAACGGTCTTTAAATCAGATGTAATTAAAAGTACTCCTTAGGATTATCAAGCTCAGGTAATAAAGAAAGATACACCTCTAGGCTCTTATCATTTCACTTCATACTACGCTTTAGCGTTGTTTCCAAACTTGAGTTCAGTTTATTTAGCCCAGCGAAAGGAAAGTTTATTTGAGTAGCACCTTTCAACAGCAAGGCATTTAAAAGTGCTTTTAATCTATAAAAGGATTAAAGAGTAAAATTAAATGGAAGCTCAAAAACAGCTACATTTCAAGAACCAGTGAGACCAAAGACCAGTGAACATACAGTAAGCCTGGAGCTTTTTGCAGCTCTTGTCCAGTTTTGTCTAGACTGTACTGTTTAACTGAATTACATTTATATTTGAGATAAGACTGTGTCTCCAATATACTGCTTGCTGAAAGACCCCTGCCATCAATTTGATTTAATACCATATGTAAAAGGACTACTTTATGTGTGCTCTTCTGTAGGCCTTGCCTTGTGTGCTCCTGCAATGCAAGCTGAAAAGCTGCTGTTATCCAGTTGGGGCTTACCAAAACCAGTCCTGGAGCGTTACCAGAAACACGGGGTGACTCACATG